>RQWH01000020.1:0-600000 GCA_003934905.1 Neonectria sp. DH2 | reverse complement strand
ACACCCCTTTGAAACAGCAGCGGATGAGAGCATGGCAGTAAGTCGGTGCAGCATCCTCGCCATTTTCCTGAATAGGAGGCAGACAGCTGACACCCACAAGGCCTATATTTTCCCACAAGACATCAATCAAGGCTTTCCTCGGCGTTGGGATTGTGTTCTTGTCCCTTGGCGCATTTTGGATCGCAAGAAACAAAAACGTGAGTCCACCATGTTCCTACCAACACCCATTCATGGCTGACCGTCGTTTGGCTTGCGACTCCAGATCAGTGAACTTCGCTTCGACTACACCAGGTGCCACGAGATTGACTTGTATGACGAACCCGAGGTCATGTCCAGCGAAAACATCAATACCCACCTCAGGGCATCAACTACTGGCCACCCCTTGCCACAGTGGAAGCGTACCAACCAGTCACTCACCTTTGATGGGGTAACCAAGAACTATACTCTCTGCACAATCACCTTCTTTCTCCCCGACGACCTCCAGCCTCCAGTGTTATTCCATTATCACTTGACCAACTTCCACCAGAACCACCGGAAATACGTTACTTCACTTGATGAGACACAATTGAAAGGAAAAGCTATGAGTTTAGACGCTGTCAAGGATACATGCTTTCCAGTCACGTCGGTTGAGGGATCCAATAAGAGGAATGGGGGAGCGGGGCAGAAAAGGGTCATCTATCCCTGCGGGGCCATTGCCAACTCACTCTTCAACGACACCTTTGCCAATCCACAGCGGTTTCCAGCAGGTCTTATCCCGGATGCGACTAATCTAACCACGTACAACATGTCGAAGAAGGGCATCGCATCCGAGCAAGAGAAGCCGCTCTTCAAACCGACAACCTACCCTGTTCCCAATGAACCGGGAAACAGCAACGATAGTGTGATGGTGCCGCCCCCAAACTGGGCAGAGAGATTCCCGAACGGCTACCACTCAGGTAACATGTTCAATCCCGCAGATGACGAGGCGTTCATGGTGTGGATGCGCACGGCTGCGTCGCCTTCTTTTGCCAAATTAGCCATGCGGAACGATGAGGAAGTTATGAAAAGGGGGTTGTATCAACTCCAGGCATTTTCTCGTAAGTCCGGTGTCGTCCCCCGAGTGCAGAATGAAGCCATTCCTGATCACTTGTATTCTCACTCTAGACTTCCCTGCCTACGTATATGATGGCAAAAAGTCCATTATTATTAGCACCACCTCTTCCGGCGTGAGTCGCAATGAATATCTCAGCGTTGCCTGCATAGCCTCCGGCGCCATCAGTCTCGCTCTGACAGGCGTTGTTGCCCTTTCAGTGCTTCATAAACAGCAGGCTCTGAAGGGTCACGATTATCTTCATCGTTGTTAGTTAGCTTGGCACCTGCTTATTTATATAGCATGGCTGTGGCCATTGACAAATCCGTGACCATTGAAACGAGTGCTAGCGTTCATGGGTCGTAGTCCTGTAGACCTCTGTGGAGATCTCACTGCTAGGCGATGTGCTATACCTATGTAAGGTGATCCCTGCATGTCTTTCCCTTCAGACCCCGGCTTTTCTCAAACCTGCACAAAAGAAAGTCAGTCATATTGCCGGGAGACACGATGCTGATCCTGATGGCAATGTCTGGCCTTGGGAAAAATGCCCGATAGAGCTCTCGCTGAAAGCAAGCCGCACTGATCACGTACAACAAGCCGAATATCTTGGCCTGTGGACCGGGAAACCCGTAAGATACACCAAGATCAATGTATCCAGCATCTTTAAGAATGCTGCACGCAACCTTGTGTTTGAGCAGAGTCGAGGTATAAGTTTCTTGCGTTGAGAATACCACATAACGCTTATATGACCAACCCATCTCAAAGTCAGCCCAAGATCGTAGATGGATTAGTAGAAGCTTATGAAAAAGTGAATCGCCATGGAAAGATCCCAAAATGCCAGGGACAGAAGAACGGCAGACAACCACTACGCCGGCTAGCATCTGTATACAAGCGATCAATTACTAGACAGTCAGTCAGGACATATCTCCAGGCAGCGTGGACACAATCAAATAGACAGGTTTACGCTCATTGTTCGACTCTATATGCACCCTAAAGACCACCACAATACTCCCAGCCAGCGCTGCCGCCAAGTCAGGTAAGTCAAGTAGATATATAATCCCACTTAAAAGCTCTCAATCGTTAGATTTAAAATGATATTTTGACGGAGGTTGCTACCTTCATATGCCTCCTGAGTTAAGAAGCTAATGTTATTACGCTACTTCTGTATAAAGTGGCGTCAAAGGACTTTTTAAACCAGACACCAAATCGCTGCCCGTCTTACAGCTTGTACGGGCGCAGGTCCATCTTACGTCTCTCAGGCCTTGGAGGGAACTAAGAGAACTCAGGATCGCAGCCCCCAATTGGCACAGGGTAAAAGCGGTATAGTGAGAAGCATCTAATGAGATGCTTAGTCGGCTTGGTCGCTGTGTTCAGAGTTGGCAAGGCGTCTGAATTCTGTTGAAGGTAATTGCGATCCCAGTCTTGAGGGACTGACCAACGACGACGTTCCGTAAAGGCACAAGGGAAAACCAGAAGATAGTAGAGAAATGAGGTAATTGGTGAGTAAATGAATTAATACAAATAATACAGAATCGAACAACGGAATCTTAATGCGTTATGTCCTTGGGGAGGTCTCGTTCCTCTTCGATTGGACTTGTTGAAATTGATGAAGGTTCTTGATGCCTCCCTCTTGACCTTCCCCGCAGAGCTCTATTTATCCCCACTAACCTCCACTACAACCCGGGCCGATACGGGCCAAACCCATATCCCCCGCTTCACCAGCGAGCTCAAACTTAGTCAAGTCAATTCGACTTGACGGCAGCGCTGCTCCCAGCCGTGCGCCATTGCTCTTCACCCTTCAATTGGTGACAGTCTGCCCCCTTTATGGCAGTCTACCCCTTTGATAACAGTCCACCCCTTTAGAACCAATTCCCTTCGAAAAGCCGCTACTTCAACAAGGTCTGCCGGCTGACAGGCTCCAGCCGTGTATCGTTTGACATCTTCGTTTCCTTGTACGCCGAGACAATGCGGCTTGGGTGCCATATGTTAAACACGGCGACGCAGATGAAGATGAGGAGAGCGTCAAAGATATAGATGTAAACCTCGTTGCTCATGAGGGCGCCATCTTTTCCCATGGCATACTCGACGACCCTAAAAACCGATCTCACCAGGATGAGAGTAGAGACGGTGTATAGGACGAAGATATAAGATCGCCAGGGAACATCGGGGTCTGTACTCGTAGGTGTCGGCTCCCGCTGGATGCGTTGATGAAACGCAATAGTGACGACGAAGAAGAACCCAAAGAAAATAATCTGGATGGCGAGACCGGCTAGAATGACATTCTTGCCCACGTCGTTCATTTTCTTGTCGTCTGCCGAGGCGAGAATGCCGCCGCCTGTACGATGTGAGTTAGGAATCGTCGTGTGGTATTATAAGATTAGAAGAGGTATTGCAATGAAGCTGCGAGAGATACGAAGGGTGTCTTACCAGCAAGCTGTGTGACGAAGGAAAGGACGTCACCCGCCACGAAGAGCTTGGTCAGCCATCTAGGAGGCACCCAACACAAGTGTCCCGCATCAAGAAGTCGGACGATGCGGCCCAAGACCATGTAGATAGAGGCAGCCAGAAGAGCTGGGGCTAGAAGAATGAAGAGAGTCTCGATGATGTAAACCACAAGGGTCCAATTTGGAGTCTTCGAGGCGTTTATGCTGCGTGCGCCGTAACCGATAGTTTCCACTATTGAATTTGGCTACATATTAGCATTGGTCCGGTCTAGCTAGTTAAACGGGCAAGAGGACGGGATGGAAACTCACAAAGACATCCACAGAAGAACGGAATGAAGTACCATGTTCTTCTCCGGAGCAAGTGGAATAGGTGGATAGCGCTAGACAGGCCGAACAAAGCCGTCACGATCGCAGCGACGACGGTAGAAGGATGGTACTTGTAAAATTGATGTTTCTGTTCTGTTTCCGACATTTTCGATGTTACTGAGGATGTAGGGGCTTGGTATTGAGGAGGAAGACGTTTGGGGCTCTGTGAGTAGGGGAGAGATGAAGTACACGCGCTGTAGACTTCTGGTTTCACTCTCTAAGTCGAGACAAGTGTAGATGAAGAAGCTAGGGAAGGACAGACACCGGCGAGTCCGGCATATATAGCACGGTTTTGCGGGAGGCATTCTCCGTTGTGAAAATGTAAAACTAACGGCCAACGCGAGGCTGGGGTCGCTCAGAAACATAACGAAACCGAGAAAGCGAGGATTAGTCTCTCAAGTATGAACCACAATTGCACTAACTACGCATTAGCGGAGTATTCATTCCACTTTTGGCGTAGCGGCGATGCGACAAGCTATCTCCATTGTCTTTCACGGTTACATTCGTTTTCGGATACATCTGCCGGGGCAGGGGGGGACAGGGGATCAGAATGACGTCCAGATTTTTTATCAACAAAACAGCCGGAATTGCGACTATTCGTTGAACCCTGAAAGGTGCCATGGTCTTTCGCTGCCCCCCGACAAGTCGTTGGCTCACTGCTGTCTTCCCTCCCGCTTCCGCCTGCAGAGGCGTTTCATATCGTCTTGTCTTGGCAACCGTGGCTGAGCTTTCAGCGACCGCGTAATCTACCAACTCAAGGCACGACCCCCAGTGCTGATCTGGGCCTTGATCAAGCGCCCTGTTGACGCCGCTAAAAGTCCATGCCGAACTTAAGAAAGCGGAGAGTCCGCTTCCGTGAGGGCTCCCCTTTTCTCCCGCGCATACATTTACCAACCCCTTGCCCCCTCCGCCTCGCAATCGACGACCGAGATCGTCATCAGTACCATACCGCCCTCGCGTCCCAGCAGAGCCTTCGCACCGAATGCGATGTCCAAGCGACTGGGATTTAGAAAGTCCCGCAACGGGTGTTCCAGGTGCAAGAAGAGACGTGTGAAGGTACGCCGTGCCGTGAACGAATGATTTGCTCGTCATCCCCACGCCTCCACCATTACCCAGGCCCATCACTTAATTTTGCACACTGGATCTCCATGGCCGACTTTCAAACCACCAATTCGCTCAAGCCTTCCACACAAATATATGTTTCTCTGACATTGGTCTGCAGTGCGATGAGGCGGTCCCATGTACAGCATGCATTCGACACGATAAAACATGCAGCCTCGAGACCCCTCAACACTTTGTCTATCCAGACCTAGCAGCTGCTGGCTCGCGGCACCGAAGCACCGAGGCAGGTGTCCCAATCACATCCCATCTTGGCAACCCTTCTGACGAGGACATAGAGTGACATACCTCCCCCCACCGCTAGCTTCACACCAAGCCCTCAGCCCATGTTCAGTACGGCACAAACAGCCTTCCTGGATTCTTCGGAAATGCCGGATTGCTGGATTTCCAATGCCGAACTCATAATTCACTACATCACCGTCACCTACCGTACTTTCTCTTTCTCGGCCTCCCTTACCAAATTCCTCCAATCTGACCTGCCGCGCGAGGCCCTCTCTCATCCATTTCTCCTGCGGGAGATCATGGCCTTCTCCGGCTTCCACCTTGCTTATCTCTATCCGGAGAAACGGCCCACCTATCTCTTAGTAGCCTCGAAGCACCAAGACTTTGCCATTAAGGGGCTGAGGGAAGGTCTCTCCAACGCCATGACTCAGCAAAGCTGTCATACCCTCTACACCACGTCGATTTTCCTCATCCTCAGCAAGTTCGCTGCTTTCACGGCTGTCGAGCCTCAGCACCGACATCATAGCTGCCTCGCGCCTATCAAGAGCCTCTTGGACATATTTAATATGGTACATTCTATGGACGGCGTCTTCCGCTCATCAGAAAACGATATTCGCCAGGGGCCCCTCAAAGGTCTATTCGGCGAGGACTCTCAGGCTCAGAGTACTAGGGTATTGTCATTATCAGACCGGCTGCAACAACTCAAGTTGCCAATAGAGTCTGAAAGTCAAGAGTGTGAGACAATGATGACTCTAGTCTTGACTCTAGACAGCTTGATTACTGCCACCATGAGGGTCGCCAACCATAAAACGTCAGGATCACCAGCTGAATTGAGAGCCATCTTCCTCTGGCCCATGCTCATCCCACGCAAATTCATCGCCCTGGCAGCGGCAGGGCACCCCATTTCTCTGCTTATCCTCGCGCACTATTGTGTTCTTATTCGCTGGGCAGCTGAAAGGTCCTGGTGTTTCGAACGCTGGGGGAGGTCCGTCTCCGACGCCATCTCAGACCAGATCAGTGGTTCTCCATGGGCGGTATGGCTCGACTGGCCCCTCAGCCTCATCAACGAGGAGGTAAAATGAGCATGCGCTGTGCTTACTATCGCTTCAACGCTTGATATATGTTCCCGAAGGCATCAATGACTATGTTGAGGTGGAAGGCTTAAGGACTGCCGTGAAAGCAGATAACGATCCATCTAATGATGCGAAGCAACGTTGATATATATTATGTGTCTATCCTTTAAACGATATAAGACTATTTACTTCTATCCGTGGTGATGTTACTACCTCCGTCCTCTTAAATGGAATTCCTTCTCGCCTTCATACTCTATCTATATCCCTCTCTATCTTTCCATAGTACGCCCACCGATGGCTTCTTCCTAATAGGAGTGTGAAGGAATGAATTCTTTTGTAGTTTCCTACGTGTCCAAACTCTCCTCTCCCAACTCTACCACTTCAGGACTTCTACCTCTAAAACGTGTAAAACAAAAACAAAAGAAAACCGTGCTCTGTCGCTAGACGGCATCCCCTAACACAGAACAGGATTACTTTCTACCACGTACATGTACCCTATGCAGGGGGGAAAACATGCTCCATATACGCTCGTAACTGTAGCCTGAAGTTCTGCCCATTTCCTGTTTGCACATGTACATTTGACTGATGAATGCCCTTAACTGCGGTTCGTGGACTGAAATATATCTCTCTCTGCGCTGAGGTAGGTGGTGTGTCGCTCTTTGGTTCCCTAACACCTGCTGATCGTTTCGTATGGGCCCAGTTCGTTATCCGAATCCCCAAGTGGGAAAGACTGGCCTTGCTCGCTCTGGATGATCTTGGCAGGGTGGAAGACGTTGAAGGCGACGGAGACCATGATCATAGGCACCGCGTCGAAGATGTAGATATATAACTCCTTGACCATGAGTTCTCCCTCCTTGCCCCCTGCGTATTCGGCAACTCGGAAGATCGATCGCAGCATGATGAGAAGACTCGTGCCGTAGAGGACCATGAGAAGTTTTCTCCATGGCGAAGTAATTTTGCAGCTCTTGGCGGTCGGCCGACGATGGATGCGGTAGTGGAAGATCACAGTAGCGACCAGAAATAGGCTGAAAAAGACGATTTGGACGCCGAGCCCAATGAGCACGATCATCTTTGCCTGGTCCAAGGCCTCTTTCGTGTCTGCACTAGAGAGCATTCCACCACCTATGTCATTGGTTAGCCTCCTTGCTCTCCGTCCACCTCGGCTGAAAGATTGTCATGGGGCTTACCAGCTGCTTGAGCGAGAATAGATAAGACATCGCCAACAAGGAAGAATTTCGTCAGCCATTTAAGCTTGATGATAGAGTACTGTTCCGCATTCAAGACTGCGATGAGTCTTCCGAGCACCATGTAGATTGAGACGGCGTAGAAAGGCGGGCCGATGAGCAGCAAGAGGTTCTGCATAATAAATGGGACAAGTGTCCAGTAATTCGTCTCTTGAGTCGCGCTTATCGCTCTTCCAGCGTATCCTCCCACCTCGACTGCAGAGAATCAATGGTCAACGATGACCCCAGAAATGCCGAATGCGATGAGGGCGGGGAACGGAAACTCACGAAAACAACCGACGAGAAATGGAGTAAAGTACCATGATCTCAAGCGCCAAATCTGCCACATGTGGTAACCGGATGAGGCCAAGAAAAGCAGTGTGAAGACGACGGCGGCCCCTAGGGAGGGATCGTAAGAATAATAGCTGGTCTGTTCTTTGCCTGCGTTGTTGGACATGTTTGCGGCAGAAATCAAACTTCCTCGGTGCTGGGTCGGGGTTTATTACGTTCAGATAGTAGTGCAACAGTTGGCAAGTGTTGGGCGATGAGTGCGACGATGAATATTAGGGAGTCTTTCTGGGATGCTGGGGAGTTGTTGAAATTGAGTCTGTGCCATCAGAAATCTGGCGGCATTGAGCCCAGTAGTTATATCCATCGTCCCCTCAAGCCAGGGCGATTAGCAAGATGGCAAATTGGTCATCGTTCTGGTTGGCTCAGCCCCGGCGCAGCCCCTTGAAGGGATCATGGCCCCTTTGCGACGACGATTCCGAAAGCGATCTCATGAATGCTTTAAGCCATCTACGAGTAGTGTTACAGAAGTAGAACATAGATTCAATTTATAAAACCCTAAGTTTCTTAATTTGCCTTCGGGACGATCCATTGGGTGCGGTGAAATGCCAAGCCACAACAGCCACTATTTTCTCGTTATCGGGTCGGTCCCCTGGATACTTAACGAGAGGCAACGCAGGGTCAGCACCACCGTGCCCTGTTTTGGCGGGTCAGTGCTCAGACAGCGTTGCTATTGTGGTCATCCCAGCGTCTCTTTATCTGAGACTGTGCTTACAGTGAAGTTATAGGACTGCGCAACTTGCTGCATTGATTTGCCGGAGCATACCTCAGCCACCATTGCAGCTAGCTCTCTGCTCGGTAGTAAACTCATGATTCCGTTGGCGATTTCCGCTTATCTAAGTACCAAAATCACGTCTTCTAGACGGCATTTCAATAGGACTTTTCGTGGTTGAAGATGACGGGCTATTCAGTCATGCTACGGGAAAGTGGGGTTGCGTGTTCGGTGTTCTCAGACTTATTGCACGTGGTTGGTAATCGCCCAGCTAAGCACAAGCCTGATAATCGACAGGACACGGGGCACGGGGAAGGACATCATCGGCCCCAGGCCTGGGGAGAGAAAAAGCTTGTTTGATCCCATGCCGTGTTTCTCATTTCTTCTCATCGACGTCCATGCCGAGACGTCGTAATCTTCATTCCCCATGCCCCCTTTCTGGATGGATCATCGACTAACAAGAACTCACGATTGGCTCTCTCGCTCTGGGTTAATGGCGCCGAGGCGGCCCCAGGCGGCGTCTGTGGAGCACCATGAGCATGGAGCATGAAGCGCGAAGCGTGGCCTGGTTCTAGATTCTGTAGCGCATAGCAGACAGGTCCAGTAGGGGCCTAAATAAGTCAAGTATCTCACGCGTCAGGTCTTGGCAAGAGAGCCGCCTTGGTCTCTGACGGCTCACGGCTCTTCTGGCGCCCTACACAGTACAAACCTCCCCCTCGGTGGGCCGTACTGTTACTATCCGTACTGCCCGGCCACACCCCGTTCACCCCCGTCGGCTCGCTTCCTAGGAACCAAAATCCAGTCAAAAATCCCTGCTATAGATCAGGCCATCCACCCTGTCCAGCAAGAGCCTCGAGTCCAGACTTCATCGTCGGGGCTGCATATTTGGCCATTCGACTAGTGAGGACTTGTGTTAGTTGCCGGTGCGGATACTAGTATCTACATCCACGAGTCATGCGCCTCGAGCCCCCTCCGAGTCTCCTCCGGGTCTCCTCCGAGTCTCCTCCGAGTCTTCGTAAACACTGGACAGCAAGACACTGATCAGAGAGCCAAAGCACCACCAGAACGGGCGTCCTTGCCTGGACATTTTCTGCTGTCACCCCATCCACATCCATATCCACATCCCGCCCACCAACTCAAGCGCCGCCTCGCTCGCCGTCGCGCGCGTCTCAAAAGATACCGGTACACTGACCTACCCTGACTAAGCCTGACCGCGCGTATTGGTCCTCCGGGTACCTGGCCACCACTGCACCTTAGTATTCCCCCAGTGTCTCCCAGCCTGACTCCACGATTAATGCATGTGGGACTTGGGGCACAATTGGCGTAAGAATGACAAAGCCTGACAGTTGACACAGAGAGCCTTCGGATCGAACGGCTGCTGCTTCTTCCTTAGCATCGACCACATGGAGCATCTGAGAGCCTTCGGATCGAACGGCCGATGCTTCTTCCTCAGCAACAACCACATGGAGCATCTGAGTCGGGCCGTGGTGTCGGGCCCCAAGAGGTGACTGACTTAATGGGCAGAGACGGCAAAGACAAAAAGAAAGATGCCGTGGGCCGTGAGTGGACTGATTGGGCGAGGAAGCGAAAACAATGATATATCTGTTCTAGAGGTTGAGACGCTAATGTTGTTCAGAGGCGTCTTGAGGTTGTGTAGGCGGCTGACTGAGCAGAAGCGAAGGTGGACGATGGAACTTGTCGTTGATGGTAGAAACAACGTGAAAGAAAACAGACAAGATGAAAATCCAATGGAACACATAGAAAACGAACCAGAAGATGCCTAAGTGAGGCTCTATAGAGGTTGGCCTAGGGTCGCATAACTGGAGTTTCGCCTTCCGGCGATGAGGTCCCACCAAAGCGGATAAAGTGGCTGATGACACATGGACGAGGGCTATTTAGGCCCCGCATGGATCCGCTGGAGGAGGGACGCACCCACAAGGTCTCTAGTTTGTCGGCATCTCTAGAGATGAAACTGGGGAGCATGTGGAAGTGCCGCGATATTTGCATCGCCTGTGACTTCTATAATTGTTTCTCTATCCCCCTTAGTTTTAGAACCTCTGAAACCTCCTGGGTTTAGATAAGTATCACAGCCGTCTGTCACCGTGAGATTCTGGGTTTCTCCGGACTCCTTGCATGGAAGTTGCTGCTAGTCTGCCACTTATTCCTCCTTTTGTCCATTCTACCTATTCCTTTCTAGAATCTTTACAACGAAACTTACGTTTAAACCAACAAGCTCAAGCCAAGTCAACCCAAGTTGAAGCAAAGACAAACGACACGCTGTCCCTCCTCACCCTCTTCATTGTTTTATCTCAAAAGGCAATACTATCTATCTCGAGCTTTGCCCGCCTCTGCCCCCGTTACTAACAACCCGAGATCCCCGACTATTACCCCCACATATTCACCACTCACTATGGACTTCCAATATGACTGCCCAGCCTCTCAGCCCTATCACCAGTTCATGCCTGCTACCTCTATAGCACCTTCTCACTCTAGCTCAGGTGGTTATTTCACTTTACCACCAGTAAGTCAAGATTGGGATTTCTCTATTTCCTCTCACTCCCAGTATACAACCTTATCTTAACACTCCCCAATTAAGTATCACTCTGTTGTTAGTAATTATCTACCTTATACTATGTTACTCTGCCCTTGCTTAGATATATAATTACCATCTCCCTTTTACTAATACTCAAGTCTTTCCTCGTTGTTATAGGAGCCTTTCGAGACCTGTCCTCAGGATCTCAACAAACAGATTTCTTCCTTTGACTACAGCCAGGGCTTCGACACCAACATTTCTCATCCTACTAATAGCTTCCCTAACCCTCCTATCCAGGACATATTTAGCACACAAGAAGCCCAGCATCAATCACAATATAGTGGTATTAGTAACACTATGAAACCCTACCAGGTTAATGGCAGAACTAGTGAGGAGAACCGTAAGCTCAGTCCTGCGCAGTCCCGACGAAAGGCTCAGAACCGCTCCGCGTAAGTCTTCCTCAGCTACTTAGGCTCACTAGCCCGCATCTGCTTCAAGTTACCTTAATAGCCCTATTTTAAAGAAGCAGAGTACTTGTGTCTAGGTTTGACCAGGTCCCATCCAGGCCCCAGCCAGGCCTAAATGATAACACTATTTGCTCATCTTGCTAATATGCTTAGCTCACAGTCAACAAGCCTTCCGCAAGCGAAAAGAACAGTACACAAAGGACCTTGAGATTAAGCTTGGAGACCTAGAGGCCACCCAAAAGGAAACCTCGGCCGAAAACGAGCGCCTTAAGCGAGACCTGGACAAGGTATCCACCGAGAATATGATCCTCCGCATGAACCCCATTTTCTCACACTCGTCCGCCAACCCCATGAACTTCAACGCCTCCGAAAATGGCGAGCGTCTCCTAGCAGCTGGCGCTACCTGGGATTTTATTATCAACCACAAGCTCTTTAAGAACGGTCTTATTGATATCGGCAGTGTGGGCGAGTATCTTAAAAACTGCGCCCGCTACAATAGCCAGGGGCTAGTGTTTCAAGAAAGTTCGGTCAACGCTGCTATAGAGCAGAGTGTTATTAGTAGAGTGGATAATCTCCTCTGAAAAATGTATTGGCGGGATTAAATAAAGCCAAACAAGGCAGACATAGAGCTAGATGTTATAGCGAAGATATAGTGGGTCAAGATATGATAAGTCTCTGGAGCATTGGGGTGGTGTTCTCCTTCTGTGATCTTTTTAAACACTCACTTGGGACTAATAATCGCAGCAATGTGTTTCAGCCCAGGTTTAAGAAACCGAAGAAGGATTTAAGATTGATATCCTCCGGAGTGCTTAAATTGGACACTCTCAACATATGAGTATTTTTCTCTCGTGTATAAGCTACAAGCATAGATGCTCAGCACTAGACCTTCGATATCTTTGACAATGATCTTCTACTCCTCTAGAAAACTGTCCTCGAAGTCCTGTCTCGTCTATTTTCGCTTCCATCCAACCTCGCGAGCCAAATCCGCCCGCGTTCGCGATCGAGACGCGAAGCTTAGACAAACTAGAGAGAGAGCTAATATGTTACAGCCCGTCTGAGTTGCCAGAACGTCACCGGACGAGTCACGTGAACGCGGAAATCAAACGAGTCCGGTTCAATATTGAACAGAATCGGTTTGACTCCGTTCGATTGCTTACTGACCCCTCCCCGCGTTCGATAAAGAGGCAACCAGCGTAGTATATAGCACCCCTTAAACTTCCCTCTACATAGAACCACGCTCCTTAGATTTTAACACTGTATTTAATATAACTTAGTTACCTCAATCATCCTAACCTTCTTCGGCTACTCTGATTGACTGTCACTTACCTTACTACGCCTAACATACTCACTAGAACATTTAGCCCTACTACTAACATAACTCTCCAATACGATTCGACACCCGCAAGAACATGGGAATACATTAACGATCTCAATCAACTTGCCTAATACCAGTATGTCACAAACAATAAAGCAGTTAACAAGGCGATAGCCTCCATCAACGACCTCTCCGCGACGCTAAAGGAGAGAAACATCCCAACGGATACAAAGTCTCTTTTCAAATTCAGGTAGTTGAAATCATGAGTTGAAACTTAGTGTTTCAATGCAATTATCCTTAGACGAATGGCACAACCCCAGTCCCCTTCTCCGTCCAAATCTTCCTTGTCAACTCCATTAACCGATCTCCGAGGGCATCATCCTGCGACAGCTCACTTCCAGCTTCCGGTACCGCTGGTGCGCAGATGTACTGCCCGCTGTCTTTTGTCTTTGTCGCCGCAAATATAGCACTCACAGCGCCCTCGAACTGGTCTTTTTTGAACGGTTCCATGCCAACAGACATAGCGTAGCCACCCAAGGGGTACCTGTGAAGCTTTAATGAGCTTAAGATGGGTGAACTTGGAGGAAATTGACTTACGGCTCGTGAATGTCCACCTTGCTCGCCTTTGTACTGACGAAGCCGGGATGCGTCGCGTTCGAAAGTAGGTTGGGATATCCAGCTTGTGTGACATTCCTGTTCAAGTAACGTGAGTAGAGTATAGCTGCCAGCTTACTCCGTCCATACTGAGCGTTCGGGCCCAAATCCTGGTTCAGTTCATCAAGACTCTCAAACTTGGTATCTTTCGGCGCGGATGGATGAGCGTTACTCGCCGCATTGACAATGCGTACCACCGAACCGTTGGAAGCTGTCTTCTTCAACAACGGCAACAGGTGTGAGGTCAAGACGACGTGGCCAATATGGTTTACGGCCATGTGTCGGTCAACGCCGTAATCAGTAAGCTGATATGTCATAATCCCGCGGGCGGCGTTGTTTACGAGAATGTCAAGGCGGTCTGTCGAGTTCTTGATCTTGTCTGCGATTTCTGTGACCTGCTTCCAGTTTGAAAGGTCGCATTGAAACCACTCAGTATTGTCGGCGAAGCTCTTTCCGAGATCTTTTGCGACGGCGTCCTTGGCACTTTTGGCGACCTCCTCCGACACGGACAAGATGAAGAGCTTGGAAATTTTGTGCTTCAGGAGGGTGTGACTAATGCCATACCCAATTCCTTCGCTTCCACCAGTAACGATACCTACTTTCCCTGTAAGGTCGGGCGTCTCTCCGAGGGTGAACTGGTGTGTTCCCAATTTCGCTGCCGCGCCACCAAAGTTCTCGGCAATGGTATTCTTCTGGGGATCAGACTTGCCCCAGTTAAAAGTTAGATTCGATGATGCTTACCTTTACTACATTGATGACTGAACTCATGATGACAACTTGGAGTTCTGTGTTCTGTAAGAGGAGAAATGTGGAATTACTTGGAAGGACTCTACAGCGCGATTGTTTATAACGAAGTTCCGCCTTTACCCAGGATCCTAAGGGTAGATTGAACTTTTAATCATCCGTTCTCCACTGATTCAGCTGTTACTCTTGCGATATCCATGACGCGTACTCAGGGCCGGATGCTTCTCAGCCACAACCTTTTGTCTCGGAATGCTAATTAATTATCGCGATGATTAAAGTGGCCCCCTGGACTTTTTGGGTCAATGAATCATCAAGATAAATCACGTTTCATGCTATTGACGAGCTTAGCGCCTTCACGCGTATTGCCAGACTACTCTCTGCTTTCGGTTGTTAGTCAACCCACTCGTACCTTTGACAATCAAGTTAAATATGAAGTTTAAGATAGCGATGTAGTATGTCACTGATTTCACCATTGGAATCCACGTGACGTCTTTCATCGTCGGTGCATCACTTAGTCGTAGACACTGTCTTCTTAAATTATGTTGCTTACACAATCGGGCTGGTCTTTTCGTCGATGTTGATGCCAAAGCCGCCCACAGCAGTGGAATAACTCTGATGGACAGCCTCGCTACCATAAACCCTCATCTCCTTCTCATAGGCAGCGGTGACGCCAGGTTTATTGCCACCAGCTTCACGCAACAACCTCCCAAGCAAGGCAGAGTCTCGAACGGCAGTGTTGGCCCCGATACCTCCAGCAGGCGTCATGGAGTGGACAGCATCGCCAATGACAGTCACGCGAGGATCGTTGGGCCATTCTGGCACACCTGACGGGGTTGAGCACGTAATCTTCCAAAAGGAAGCTTCCGCAGTGTCCATCTCTTCAAACAACGGCTTGAAGCGTGGGTGCCAATTCTTGGTGAGTGACTTGGCGATATTTGCAGCCTTCTCGCCCACAATGGAGAAGTCATCGTTGGGGGCATGGATCACACCGGGTTGGCCACCCATGGTCCAGCCAAATTGGATGTCTGGGTTGTCCATGTCTTCAGGGCGGACGTTGGTGATGATGAAGACGGCGCCGTCTGGCCCTGTGTTGTCCCGCAGCCTGAAGACGCCCTCGCCCAGGCCCTTGAAAGCCGTGGAAGGGGCCTGGCCGTGTATGCCCCTGGCACCGGTGTCGTAGACCTTTAGCTTTCCACCCGAGAGCTGCCTTGCGACCTTGGAGTAGATGCCCTCGCCGCCGACGAGCATCGAGCCCTCAACTGACTTGGTGCCATCGGCGAATATAGCTCGCACACCGTCATCCGTCAGTTCGTAGCCTGTGACGTGCTTGCCCCATTCGATTTGTTCTTCGCAGCCCTGGGCAAATATCTTGCGCATTTCTCCCCGAGCGATGCCAACAACCTTGCCTCCCCGTGACGACAGGTTTTCAGGCATCACATGCTCCGTCAGCTCACCGGTCACGGCATCGAACGCACTGAAGCCACTGCCACCGGTTTTGCCACACTTGTCCCAGAATTGCTGCCATGTTTGGGCATCAAGGACTGATTCGATGGCGTCGAGGCCTTCTGATGACAGGCGCAGTCGGTACCCTTGCGCGCGAAACACAAATGATGCATCCCGCTCAAAGATCTTGAAGGGTATCTTGGACAGTCGTAAGGATTGGGCAAGCAGGAGAGACGCGAGTCCTGCGCCTGAGATTAGGACGGGCTTGCTGGCTGACATTGTTATGTTTGAACTGGAAACTTGATATGGTGAGCTGGCAAATAGTGAGAAGCTTGGAATTCTCGCATAAGCGGGGGTGCATTTAATTTAGCTTCCTCAGACCCCAAGATTATTTCAGCCGGTGCGTCCGGTCTCCGATAAGATGCACTGCCGTCATTACAAATCCGCCACGGCTGGCGAAATGGCGTCAGAGCCAGACTGAGTGGGGAATATGTCTCACACCTTATCGAAAGAATTCAGTCCTCTTGCCGCTTTAGTTCTAGCTCCTCACTTCCCGCCTTGTCTGAATATGGTTTCATCAAGCTTGAAGCGGAATAATAAGAAATTGTGAGACATGAGCCATTCTCGCATCAGAAAGCAGTCAGAGTGTCAAATGCGACCATATATCGCTTGACGCATCAGCAGCCATAGCGCCACTTGGCTTTCTCAAATAGCAACACATATCAGCCACCAGCTGACTGTCAGCTGGACTCTCTCGGATGGTTCATCACCATGTAGCCATATTTCCAGCGCCATTCCTGAGCAAGCACATCGACATAACAAGAGCATTCAATTTAGCAGGCTAAAGATCACATACCCAAAAGGCCTTATGGATGTCCACAATATTAGCATTTGTGTCACCGTATTCTAGGATGATGTATTTGTGTGTGATGGCAAAACTGATGTGTATTGCTTGCAAAAACACATCATACTGATACATCCTCCTAGGGCATGTCTCTTGGGACAGGTAGACATAAGCCAGGGCAATATGCGTTTACATGCAGCAAGTTAGACCCCGCACTATGACTCTAGATCAACGAGTGGGAAGAGTCGATTTACCACTACGATTTAATAGGCAAAAGAGAAAACGTCGATCAAGGTTCGCATGGAGTCTCCTATATAGGAGCTGCAGCTAATTGGTTAGTAGGTAGCATGTAAGAAAGTGTTCACCCATATTCGCTATGTCAACAAGGGAGGTATAATATTTTCTCCTAGCCCCCCCTACCTTCTCTCATCAACAAAAATTGGTCCTAGGTGACATAGAAGGCTCTCCTTCTCCCCTTCCGAAGCTCTTGGGAGAGTTTGTTCACATACTCTGCAAATTTACCGTAGCTTCTCCATCCGCTGCATTTCAAGTGATTCGCCAGATGACTGCATTGCATGAAACTCAAACCATAGGCCGAGGCCATCTTTCACCAGGCGATTCAGCAGGGGTTACTTGCTCTTTCTCGACCTCGACAACGGGATAATCGGCAGTATTTGCCTCCTCCTTTACCACCACACCTTCTCTGCCGGGGTCTCATCTGTCACCTCTTCCTCCTTGGCAGCGGTCTTCATCATCATCTTCTTCTTCTTCTTCTTCTTGTCTTTCTTAGACATCACCGTGGGGGGCGGCTCTGGATCTGTTAGGGACACTCTAATGAATGGATCATGTTGCCGCGCATCAACTATTCGTGTGCATTTAGCAAATCTGAGCCGCATCCAAAACATATGAATTCACTTACCGTGTTCAGCCGTCGATGAAAGATCCTGATCTGGGGTTGAAGCTCCGGGCTGATGATACTGACCATTTGAAAAGTCGGAGACCTGCACAGCGTCCCAAAGATTGGGCCTGGATTGGCAGTGGTCGTTGCCACGACCGAACTTCGGGTAGCCCACAATCGGAGGATCTTTTTCAGGTGGATTGACGTCGTTCTCCGCCACACGATAATACTCCTCCTCGTCAGTTGGCTTGTCCTTCGCTGGCTTGTCCTCCGCTGGCTTGTCCTCCACTGGCTTATCCTCCGCTGGCCATGCTTCCTCAGTTGGTTTCTCCTCCTCAACTGGTTTCTCACATTCAACTGACCTATCCTCCGCTGTTGCCTTTTCCTCCTCCGGTGGCTCCACCGATTTTGATAGCAACTCTACTGACGAGTCGAATTCAACCTGGTCCACAGATGGCAGTTTTCTATCCCAGCCTCCCCCTCTCAACTGTTCGATGAGTTCACGATTCGCAGCCAATTCCCGATGCGCGTCTTCGATCTCCTTTGCGAGCGCCTCTCCTCCTTCCAGCTCCCTGTTAACAAGGGCCCTTAGTAGCACCTTGTTGACAGTTGTAGCGCACCCGATCTCAAGCAGAAGAGCATCTGCCCTAGGTCTGTCTAGAGCGTCAAGCTCTGACCGAGTTCGAGAAGCGACATATTTCCCCAGCCACTCATCTTTGTCGCAGAAGGTGCGGTGGACGTCATCAAGGATATCCAAGATGCAAGGTAGGCTGAGGCTATCTCCAAGTCTCTGGATTTCCTTGGTTGCCAGGTCACGGAGAAGAGGCAGGTGAAAGACACGGGCCAGGGAAAACACTTGGAGACTCGTTTCAAACTCTGTGGTCCGTTTGGTGTGAGGAGATTGCCCTTCCGGCTTGAGACACTGATATGTGCCTGTGTAGAGGAAATGGACCATGACGTGGCCTGCGTTAAAAGACACACTCCCGATGTAGATTGAGTTCCCTTCTCTGTGGCAATTTGCGAGAATTGGGCTTTTCTCGAGTAGTCCATTTGGAACGTAGAGAGGCCCTTTCCCTTTGAACCACAGCTGAACCAGTGTCTTGCTATAAGGGCTGTGATCCAAAGTGGGTAAGCAGGAGTAGGAGCCCAAACGATGATAAACACTCACGAGGTTGTAGGCCTGGAGTCATCGTCATCCTGGAAAGAGTCCATGTTGGGGTCTAGAAGGCCGAAACCCCTTTGGTCGCTCCTCTTCAATTTGGAAGTACTTGCGATGTGCGATGATTTACTTCCTTGTGAAGACAATAGGCATCCCAAGAAAAGTATGGATGTCGGAAATGCACAGGAGGAAGTTGGTCAAGTCTAAAAGCTACTTGCACTCTTGGGTCTGTCTTTTCTCTCTTGTCACCCACGACCAACAAGGTGGGGGAGGAAACAAACGACTCCCTGCAGTTTTATGTTGGGTCGCGGTAAGTGGCACGTCTTCCGTGCTGTGCCCCGCCGTCGGGCTCTACCCGTCCAGTTACAGCACGCCATCTGTTTTGTCATGAGTCTGGCCGGCCTCCCGCATCGAAAGCCTCAGCCATCATTGGATGGCGATCAAAGTAGAGCGAGATGCGGTCGAACGTGGCTTAAGCCCGAGGCCGGTCTGGGCTTCCCTTGCTTGAAAGATGGAACTATTGGTGTGATGGAAGCGAGATGACAAGGACTTGACCGGGAGGTTTTTGGGGTCGAACCACAAACGCAGGTCAAAGATGCCTTGGGCACCGTCGCGCCTCAATCAACAGGCATCAGGTTGAGGGTGCCCAACGTCGGTGACTTGAAGCAGACGTACCCGAACGTAGATCGACGCGGCTCCTCTGAATGTCAACCAATTGTTAAGTCCAAAGGCAAGACTCATGTGCATTCTCCCCGCTATGTTCCAAACCACCCTGGAGCAAGATGGAAGACTGTCCGGCCGCTGAGAAATCCGAGTTGAGGCCGGAACAGAAGTACGAACCAGCGCCCGGTACAGCGGTTGAGTGGTTTAAAAGGTGCACGCTTTTTGAGGTTGTATTTATACTTGGGACTGTCTTTCGTCTTTCGTATTGTCTCAACTCTTTCGAAGGTGGAAGTCAACATGGACACTACTTTAAATATTGCGGCTCTTTGTATGCTGTCACTTATAACGAATCAGCCTCTCTTGCTTAAGAGTTGAGGTTGGCGCGACCCAAACATAATCAAGGTGGCGCCATTCTGGTCCGTTTATATCTGTCACATGTCCCGTCATCGGCAGACATCTTTCTCTTATCAATCTCACCGACCCGATCGCCAGATCGCGTTGGCACCGAATTTGTGTAGGACAGGTGTACAGCAAGACCGGTTTCTTTAATTGAAATCTCCAGCGATGTTGGCCTTGTTGCTGTGACCGTGTCGTCAAGGCGTTCAAGTAATTGTCGACCTTTTTGTCGCACCTCTGAAGAAATTCGGTGCAGAAATCCCGACTCTACCCACTTCCTCACATCGCATACACGTGTCCGTTGATTTGCTCCTGCGTCAAGGAACATCATGGCAATGTCGGCAATATCCATCATACCCGTATCATCGATGAAGGTTCTCTCTATTCCTGCCAGCCAGTTTTCCCAAGGCGTGCATGCAGTTTCGTCAGACCCGTTAACCACATTCGGCTTGCCCCAGACCCCAACAGCAAGGCGACGATTTCTCCACGGAGAAATCCAAATCGATCGCTCCCACCCCATCTTTGCACATGGCCATGGAGGTACGGCACCGCAGTCGCGTGGTAAAGCGCTGGAAGACACCCACAAGCATCAAGGCACCGATAACACCCACCAGCCCAACGGCCCCAAGAGCTAATCCGGCTGCCTCGGCTATTGATGGAGAGAGAAGAAGGTTTAGAGGCCTGTGAGGCGGGTCTCAGAAAGCTGAACAAATGAGTGGACGCAGGATGGATAGGCTAACACCATTTCTCACGAAAGGTTACAGCCGAAATTAAACTTGTCGTGATAATGGAACAAATTGATCTTGGGGTGGAGGCAGCCAGAAGGTTAGGCTGTGGCCTCGGACTGATCAGGTGATATTGTCCATAATGCTGTCACAGACTCGGTGGCTGAGGGGGCTGACGAAGACGAGAAGAGAAGAGACCGCAAAAGCGGTCATTCATGCTGGGTCACGTGTCGCTTGAGTTGAGTTTCATAGTCGTATCATACTGAAGCCGGATTCACGAGGCTCGATCGAGTAATAAGGGAAAGAACCATCGTGGCGAGTGTCATTGCAGCCGAAATGCCACCACTTAGCGTCGGCGCAAAGAATTTGATCATCCGCCGTAGACATTACTCAATCTTATAAGTTGTCTGTCTCTATTCAAACAAGTATTGCGTTGGCAGTTGTCCTTTGATCTTGCAGTTCAACTCCGGACACTCGCTTGCCGCCCCAGCCGCCCGTGCCCCACGGGAGGCATCCACGTCGTGACTACTGCAGGCTCGAAAGCGGTATGAAGATTGCAATAGATTTGTCGCATTGCGAATCAATGGTAGAATTTAATGATGCCACTTTCTCTGACTCCGACTTCTTACCATTGACGAGTTCTGCTCGCGAGGTGCTGGCGATGAAGAGAAGTGAATTGTCGAGAATTGATGAGAACGCATCACTGGTGTTTACCCATGGTTAAAAGGCTATCACTCCGATAATAATGATTCTAGCTTCCTTGTCGCAGACCGAGCCCTCCTTTGCAATACGAATGTCGAGGCTGATGATTAAATGATTAGCGGTTGGGGCTGTCTGTTGAATCTAATACTTATCCACACGCGGAGAAGCCAAAAGCCAACACATGT
Source organism: Neonectria sp. DH2 (assembly GCA_003934905.1). Taxonomy (NCBI): domain Eukaryota; kingdom Fungi; phylum Ascomycota; class Sordariomycetes; order Hypocreales; family Nectriaceae; genus Neonectria; species Neonectria sp. DH2. Next base: position 578,696 of record RQWH01000020.1, on the reverse strand, counting down.
TGGGCGTACCACGGTAACTTTCATATTCTCCCATTGGTTCGAACTTAGCCGAGAAGGATCGACGCCAGGCTTAAGAATGAGCTGATTATTAGCGCATAGTGTGACTTATTTTTGGGGTCGTCAGAGCAACTTCGCCTCTTCATTCCTTGTTTTCCATCGGAGATCATCGTTCAACTATCTTGGAACATTGAGAAGTTATTGTGCAGAAAGGACCTCGCCGAGAAAATTCTTCCTCATGACTGGACTGCTCGATCTCCCCGCGGAGGCTCTGAGAGCCATCTGCCGCCACTTCTGTCTGCATTGTGTTTCCAACAATTCAGGACCTGACGGTTTTGTCGAGACCGGGTCCAATGGACGCGCCTCCCTTGCCAACCTTTACCACCTATCACAAACATGCACGGCTCTCCATGAGCACGCACAGCCCATCCTATACCACTGTCCGTTTACTGTGCGCGACTCATTCGTCTCCCTTGTTCGCACCATCACGAAGCAACCTGCACTGGCTCGGGCTGTGAAGCAGTTGCATGTTGGAGAAGAGTGGAATTTCGACTCCGATGAGGCGCTCTCATCAGAGGATGTTACCTACTTTGAGAATCTCATGGCCAAGTATCCTGGGGATGCTAATGGAGAACCGATACAAATGTCTCCCAAATGGACGTTGCAAGGACCACCAATGGGGGCACATCTCTCGGAACGCTTAGACTACAGGCCGGAGATTGCGTTGGCTGCCCTGGTTGTGACGCAAACCCCGAACGTTGAGCGCCTTCGAATTGTGACATACTACAATTGGGAGTTTCCCTTCTGCCAGCCGGGATCGTTACCTCGCCTCACCGATCTGAGACTTGAGCATGGGGACACGGAGATGGGGGTTGGGTTGCGTGAAGTTAATGGCATCTTGGCTGTGGCGCCGTCATTGGAGCGCGTCAGTGCGCACATGGTGGCCGGCGCAACTGGTCTCGTGCACCATAATAACTTGACCGAGGTAGACCTGTCCTACAGCTCAGTGATGTTGGACAGCTTCACGGCTGTGATGAGCAGTTTTGAGAAGCTGCAGAGATTTTCATACGCATCCGGCGGGTCAACCATATCAAATGTTGGTGAAGCAACTCCGAGAGAAATCTCCCAAGCGGTTCTCATCAGACGAGACACGCTGAGGCATCTATGTCTGGATCTTAGGTATGCAGAAAACGTTGAGGATTTAGAAGAGGAGGATGTTATGGGGAGCCTCAAAGATATGCAGGTGCTTGAGACAATCAAGCTCTATGGAACCTGTATCTACGCCGAGACCGAGGATGAGTCAACTACGGACGGAGCACTACTCACACAGTTTCTACCATCCTCAATCCAGAGTTTTAGCATCGACTCACCGCACAAGCATATTCTCCTGGACATCCTGCAGCTAGCGAAGGATGCCCCCGACCGATTCCCGAAACTGAACGAGGTGCGGTTCATGGGAGTTGATGAAGAGGACCAAGGTGCATTGAAGGCCGCATTTTCTGCAAGTCAAGTTCAGGCATTATTTCCGAAAGACTTTTAACTCTTGAGAAGTTTTATTCAAACTCTAAGCTATTATCGTGGGAGGAACTCAATGTCGCTAATTTATGTATTTTGAAGTAGTTATTTAGCTTGTCTTTGCATACAAGATAGTCGCTTCAACCCACTGTGCTTTCGGAAATATAAAGTACTACCGGAGCAGCAGTCACCTCTTAGAGCCATTTGGACTTGATATACTTACTAGCTGGCACAGCATTGGCGAGTTGCTTGCGATCCCGTGTCAGGCCACACATCATAACGTCGTTGATGTAGTATCAGAACCTGCCAGTCTAGAATATCATTGTCAGATGTCATGTGCTTATTGTCCCACGACACACTGATCGACATACATTTGTAGTATGTCTTCATCCGCCAATTCTCTTTGTGTGAGACCGTCCGCGATGGAATTAACGAACCTGCAGTGACTCTTAGCCCACAGCCTCTCGATTCAACTCCTCTTGTGCGCTTAACCCTTTATTTTCTCCCATGCCGCTTTGGTCCCCAGCAGATGGGAAGATTAATCGCTGGATAGTTTGCATTCTTAGTAGGAGTGCAAAGAAAGGCACCGCGGTGGCAAAGAAAAAAGTGGGAAAGCCTTCAGCAGTCGACTTGACAACGTCAAACATGTACTTGTCGTTCGAGAGGAATTCAAAAGGCTGACCAAGGCCAAGTTGAGTGATGACGTTCAGGGTAAAGTATTGAACCACATAATCTATTTCCAGTCGTCCTTGTGAACGGAATTTATTTTTCACGTAATCCACCAGTTCGAATTACAATTTTGTCCATGTCGGCTTCTAGATTTAGATTTTCTTTACCGTAGTACTTATCGTGTCGTTAAGCTACATAGATAGAATTAGATTGTTGTTGCGAACCTTTGCCGGCAGCTACCTTCAAAGTTTGTTAGCGGTCAGGGAAATATTCTAGACGATTGGGAATAGCACCTAATGTGCTATTAACCAATGACACTGCACTCATCATGAAAGTGAGTGCGCCTTGGTCTTCCATTGTTCGGACACCCTTTTATTCAGCCTTCAAGTTCGAGGCCGATTGCGAGAACACCTTTTCTGAGATTGACGACGCAAAGCAAGCTATGATGACGAGAAAGGTGAGATTCTCACGAGGTTTCCTAAGATAGCTGTGAGTTTGCCTACAGCTCTTGACTGGTCTTGTCTGGAAGATTCTTATCTCGCTACACTTTGTAAACTTTGACATACCACAGATGACCCTGCTCAGACAAGACAGCTTGTATAAGTAAAGAGGAGAAAACTTTGCGATCTATGGACCTTGATTCTTCCTCAGCCGCCGGTAGCCCAAAGCGTGATTAACGTTGCGAGGTAAGCATCTTGATGGATATGAGAGGGGAAGACATTTAGGTCTTGGGTCTATGCTGACCTGGACGACGAAAGGGATTCAAATATATTGGTCTTCGAAACTCACTTCGTAGGTAGCTCTCTAGGCTCAGACAACAGCCCTTCCCGCCTCGCTCAGCTCGGCTTTCTTAACAAAATTCTCCACAAAATCTTCATCCACGCCGACGGACTCACCCCTACCGACTTAACTCTCCTCCGTAATACTAACTAGCACATTTCCCTTGTCTCTGAGTATGAGATGCACTATGGGTAGGACAATTATTAGCCTTCTCTCGCCCTTGATCAAGTTTCCCTTAACGTGGGCAGCCACTATTCAATGAGTGGTGACATAGTCTCCGAGGCCCGGCTATGGCTGCAAACTGTCCGCTCCTGGATCACCACCCTGAAGCTGTGGGAGTTTAAAATCCCCGTCAACAATCCTATGTCCGCAAATCAAGAATTTTTACTCGCAACGCGCTCGGGAGGCCTGGCCCTGCGGTGTTCGGACCTTGGTGTGATCCAGGTCGGGGCCAAGGCCGACCTTGCTATCTTTGACGGCGCGGCGCCGGGGATGTTAGGCTGGCACGACCCCGTTGCTGCTCTTATTCTACATTTAAATGTCGGAAACGTCAAGCATGTACTGGTAGACGGGGTGTGGAAGAAGCGGTACGGAGAGCTGCTGTGTGGTACGAAATCGGACTTGCAAGGAAATTTTCTCGAATCTGCACGTAGGGTTCAACAATTCTGGGAGAAAATGGCGCCAACTCGCTTTGAGGGGACCAACCCGATAACTGGTGCCCAATATGTCCACGTCGATCAGGTCGATGTTGTACAAGGGCCCCTGACTGGGTATTAGTTACTTTCTTATAGTAAGATTGTAAGATTGGAACGGCTAATCGGCTTTTACTGAGTTTCCGCTTTAAAAAAGCCTCGTGGCTGAAAAGTCTTTTACTCAAGTATGGCGATAGCAGGTAAATGGTTCACAAAGTTGACTGGATCAAGCTTCCAGTCTGTAATTTCAAGTTAACTCAAAAGACTGCCTTCCTCGCGTTTGGTCTTCAGTAATTACTAAGGATATCACATGGTATACGTAACAGCGACAGGGGCATGATGAGGATCACTATGTCCGTTAACGACGTTGAGAACAGCGTTCGCGAGCCAGAAATGCACGCGCTGTGGGCACCTACAAATACCCGAGGGTTCCCAGTTGAGCTCGATAGGCAATCAAATCGTGAACATTCCAACAAGGGCACTTATGGTCCAGGCGGTTAGGAAAGCGAGAAAGATATTGCAAAGTTTCCAGAAGTTAGGTAAGGGAAAGATACGTCGGTATCGGAGCAAGAAGGCGACTTTGATGGATATGATTGTTATGAGATAGCTGATGCCTATAACCCATACGGTCTATGCAACGAGGTGAATGGTGAGTGGTGGAGTCGAGACGGTTTGGGAGTGAACGAACCGCGTGAAATCGTGGGAAGTCATCGCCGGAGACCGACATGTAATCTCTACAGAGTCCGAAGTCGAAGACTGCGAATCACGAGCCAGTTAAAGATATGGACCTGTATGAGAGCCAGGGGAAAAAGTTCAATTGCCTACCTATTGCCGAAGTAACCGAAAGTCCGGTCAAAGGAGCCTACGATGACGTTAGCCCCTGGGGAGTTTAGACGATGCATATCGTGTGCAGCCATAGTATGCTTACTACCACTATCCCATCGTCCCGTCCAAAGTTTTTGATGATTGCAACCCGCACATAGAGCCGAAGATCAACTGCTCTCATCGTGATGGACAGGCAGGTTGCCCCGACGCCTACCAGCATTGCAACGCAATCTGGCCCTTGTTTGTCTTCACATAGCGCTCGCATCTTTGCATTGAATAGGTCTATGTTGGATCGAGGGTGCAGGGAATATTGGCATTGCCTTGGGGGAGATGGATTGGGAGCTGGGGGTTATTGTTCCCCTGGGTGTGTGCGTCACCCAAGTCACGGCGACAGATGACAACGCCACGACAGGAACTCTATATGCTTCAGGTTTGCCAAATTATGGCTAGTGTTCCCAACAAATAAAGCGAGATACTTTCTGAACATCGGGAGGCACTGCTGTGGATGAACATGCAGTATTTTAGGGCTGCGACGTTCACAGCGACACCTCGGGTCAAATGGGAGAAGTCAGAGCGCCGAAGCGTCTTGATGTCGCTGAGCCAACAGAGAGTTGTGCTCAAACCGAATTCAACTACAGCTCCAAGACGGTCCATGCCTGGTGGTATCCGCCTGGGCCAGGGAACTAGTTAATCCCTCCAACCAAGGTCTTCCCGTGTAATCCACACGTCGTCCTTGACTTCATGATGCAAGTCATTAGTATGAAAGGGCGTTTTCAACACAGGCCGGCAGCTACTATTGGGTTTCGTCTCATAGTACTATTTTGTTCGTTCAACCCCTTGTTCCAAGATAGTTAAAGATAGTTGGTTCCAATATGAACGTTCCGGATCTCCCGACCTTTTTGCCGCTCATTCGCGGTCCGAATCGTTCTCTGAATAAGTCTTATCGGATCCAGCGTCATTCTTGCTTTGGCTTTGCTCATACTCCATTCTGCCAATTTCATTAACACTATTTAGCTGAATTTGACCTAGTTGCATTTGATCTAATCCAGTCTGATCGGATTCCGCATCATTTATGCTCTCGCCTTCTTCGCTTTCTGCCAAGATCCTTGCCATTGTCTGACTCTGTCTGGCCCAGCTGCGCATGACCTGATCTAGTCTGATCTGGTTCAGTCTTTTCTGGTCCAGAACCATCCTTGCTTTCGCATTTCTTGCCTTCCATTCTATCAAGTTCGTTAGAATTGTCTGTCTCAGGCTGACCCAATTCCATCCGATCCGTTTCAGTCTGGTCTGATATAATCTTGTCCGGCCCAGCACCATCCTTGCTTTCGCCTCCTTCGTCCTCCATTCCATCAAGTTCGTTAGAATTGTCTGATTCAGTCTGGTCTGGTTCAGTATCATCCATTCCATCGTCTTCTTCGCGCTCCATTCTGTCAAGATCCTCGATCCATCCTGCACATACCACCATGGGGATGTTCATCCAGGGAATCCGTCCTGCCCCTTGCCTGCTAAGGCGAACGGACATCAACATAGGAGCCACGACAAGGTCAACCGGGCGCCCCTCAAAATTTGTGTCTGTCTTTACGCGACCCTCCTCGATACCAATCATCGATGTACAACCGGACAGACTGCTTCGAAATGTAAAGCCCGAGGTCTTGAGGGTGCCGGGGTGGCCAAACAAAAAGTAGTGGTAATCCTGGCAGCATGAGAAGTTTGACTCCCATGTGAGAAAGAAAGAGGCCATCTGGCCCAACAGTTGAACAGAAAGGCTAGAGAGGACCTTGGGAAACAATGGTCCTAGGCCATCCGCAATGACCTGGGTAAAGCACTCGTAGCGAATTCGGCGCGGGAAAGAGTCGACCGTCCCTTGGAAGAGACACATTGAAAGGTAGTCCCACTCGCGCCACATCTGGGTCATGTAGGAGTGGGGTGCACCAGGCTTGCTCTCTGCGCACCAATTGTTAGTCTGCCCAGTACAGGATCGCGAGGTAGCAAGGGAGCTAACGTACCCCGGAGCTCTTTGAGCATGTCATTTTGATGCTTGAAGTAGGGTGATACCCACTGAATTGAATCTGTTTTCGTTTTCTGGAAGATGGCCTCATCGACGATGCGCCAGATCCTAGCAGCGAAGAGATTGACGTTTCCCCATTCCATGCCCATGAGCCTGCGGGCGTCTGGGGATATTCGAAGGAACTCTCTCTGAGTAGACTCATCGAGGTCCTCCCAAGACAGTTTTCTGAAGTTTTTGTAGCAAAACACAATAATGTCTTGAGTAATCTTTTCCCATCCGGGGTCCAGATGAGTGATCATGCAACCACTAGCCACTTTTTCCACCAGGTGCGGCGTTTTCTTCTCAAAATCGTACAGCTGTAGGTGAGGTGGCCCTGAGTCGGTCAAAGGTTCGTCTCTCTGGGTCTAGAAAATACCTATTACATCCAACTCAACGCCCATGATGCCGCAAGCCACAGCATAGCGTGCGAAACTTACGTGGTCAGCCGGTAGTTCGTTGGGAGATGACCCTCCGTCCCCTGCGAATGCGTCATGCAAACCCGACTCCGATGCAGTAGGTGAGCCAGGCTCAAGACTATTTTCCTTCAGTCTGAAAGTGGTAGTGCGAAAATTGCGCTGGTACTCAGCCAAACGCTGAGATGTGCGAGGCATTTTGATCGGCGACAGGGTGCGAATGCCGGTGAGAGAAGGGAAAGAAAGAGGGCCCTTGAGAGTGATAAGCAAAGGCAGAGTTACGGCATTCTGGCTGGTTCGGGGCACTAAAATGGTTAAACAAGCGGCCAAAAGGGGTTCGTATTGTGCAGGAAATTGCTACTGGCTACGGTTGGTCTGTGATTCAATTAATTACCGGCTACGGTCGGTCTGTGATTTGAGTTTCTATTCAGCCTAACTCGGGAGACCAGTGCTGAATTATATGGTTATCGTGTAACCAAACGATTGGTCTATTCAAGAGGTGTGGTTACCCAAGCACATCTCGGCGAGGGCGCCAAGGGCGTGTTTGCTTGGTGGCTTGGTGGCTTGGTAATTGACGTCCCCGTTTGAAAGAAGATGTGGTGTCAAGCCTGTGACGCCATGCTCTGCAATTTTCTATTGTCAGTTCCCACTAAGAGCACTATTTCACAGCCACGTATGCTCTTTGTGTTGCATCTAGGGCAGCTTTATCCTAGCCTACTAGTCACCTCATCACGCACGGAATAGCCTGGAGGGAGACAATGGGGGCTTGCCATAGCCTCCCTGCCTATTTAGCGGAGGCTATTTGCCAGCCATCATATTTTCATCTATCAATGACCCTCGCTGCTTGACGCCTGGCAAACGTCGTGGATTTTAGTAACGCCACAATACTCAACTCGTCCATCCATCACGTCCGCACTGGCCTTCATACGGCACCATGCAATGCGAAGTCTGTATTCCATACAGTCATACTATGTTATGAAAGTCACGCAGACCCTCCATAGGGTAGAGAAACTATGCACGTGCGCACCCGTGGCTGGTAAGGAATGAGCTGCAGGGGGAGGGATGCCCGCCGTATAGGCCAGTTGCCAGCAGTAGCTCCCCGGTGAGAATGGAGACGAACAGAATTGCCAAGGTGGCCTGAAGAATACCGCGGATCTCACGGGCAATTATGGCTGGGGCCAAACAAAGATAAAAGGTCCGTTGCCTCCCACACATAACTGCCTTTCTTCTTGTAAACCTCGCTTCTGAGACATCAAAGTGTACTCATCGGACGTTCTTCTGTCAAAATTCTCGGCCCAAACCGTCTCCCTAGCTAGTCTTGGCACCATGGCCGCACCATCCACACCTCAGCCCGGGGGCATCACCCGCAAGGCAGTTTTCGTCGGTATTGACTTTGGGACAACGTGAGTGCTCTGCTACCCCCTGAAGCACATCTCACCGTTCTTTCCAATAGGCTGACATCTTGCCTCTCAGCTTTTCCGGTGTATCGTTTGTCGTTGACAACGTGCCCGAGCAGCACCAAGTCGTGGCATGGTCCCAGGAATTCCAGTATAAGTTCCCCAGCAGGGTGACGTCGCTCGATGGAAACGTTACCTGCGGCCCTTTGATTCCCAGGGCCGATCAAGCGATTGAACTGATCAAACTCGCTATGCTGCATATTGATGACCTTGATAACGAGATCCTGAAATCTCCCCTCTTTCAAAAGCAAGAATTGCTCAGGCGTGAGGCAGACCTGAAAGTGGTCACGGTCGTCACACACCTCTTTCGGTACATGTGGTCAATGCTCTTGGACAATCTTCAAGATCCGAATCACGAAGAGACGTGTGCATTTTTCCTCACAGTCGCTGTCCCAGATCTCTGGCCTGAAGATACGCTCCGTTTTATTCGGAATGCTGTCAAGGACTCAGGCATTGCAACCCAGCTTCAAGCACCTGTTAGCTTCGTGGCTGAGCAGGAAGCGACCATCCTTGGAACCGTCACGAAACACGCTCGAGTGCTAGTAAGTCTTTTTGCAAGTCAAGGGTCCCTCCCACTTACAAGTATGATTTCAGGATATAAACGGACTCGGTACTACGCGGATGCTTGATCTTCACCTCGGCGACATCACACTCGTATGCGATTGTGGCGGGGGAACGGTGGTAAGTTACTTCAGCCTCATCCGACACCATCTCATGATTAGTCTAACCTGTATTTCGGTAGAAACTAGGGGGATACGAAGTCTCCGCCTTGGACCCCCCAACCATGAACCAGTGCAACCTGGGAATTTCCACATTGGATGGCGCACTGAAACTCGACGACAGGTTTATTAACCTGTTGGACAGCAAGGCCAAACATTTCCACACCCACGGGCAATTTGAATCCCACAAAGAGGAATATTTCCAACAGTTCGCTCGAGAGTTCTGGAATACCGACATGAAGCCGAATTTCGGAGGAGGCCAAACTGATTGGACTTATGAAGTCCCCAGCCACTGGCTTGATAGCAACGCCAGGGCTCGCCCAAATGATCATCTCAAGTTCACTAGGTATGAATTACCGTGTCTCATATATGCAAAGGGCCTGGATAGTGCCTATACTTTTCTAGTCTCCAGAATTTCGCTAACGTCATGTAGTCAGGACCTCATGTCGGTTTTCGAGCCTGTGCTGAAAATCGCTCAACTCGTCGAGGACTCCATCCACCTACTTCTGATGAAGACTGAGAAAGCCCCAAAGGTAAAGCTCTATCGCTTCCATTCCTTTTCATTCGTATGCGAATTCTGACTTGTTTGGATAGTATGTACTCGTTACTGGTGGCTTGGGTCAAAATGCCTTTCTTCAGAGGGTTATCTGGGAAAGAGTGAACCAGGTCTCCGGAGCGATTGGGCATCAGATTCAGACGGCCAACTTCTCATCGGCTATTAGGTGGGAGTCCTCTCTCCTTTTCGATATGCTTTCGGTCACTAACCGTTGACCAATCAGTCTAAGTGCAGTATCCCGAGGGGCGGCTCAGCAGTGTATGCTGAGATACAGCTCTGATTCAAGACTTGTAAACTCGGCTATTCGAGTCGACGGCCACATCGCTCGGGCTAGCTACGGCTTTCAGTCTCCTTCAGAGCCTGGGGCTTTCGATGGTTTGCCCATGAGGTTCGAAGACCTAACTCTCAAGATATTGAATAAAAATGCTGACAAGTCGCGCTTTATAGGGCAAAGTTCTGAGTGCGTTTCGGCCTCAGCTATTCGACCTTGACTCCAGCGCCTTCCGAGTCCTGCCGGGGTCAGATGGCAAAGCCAACATCAGGTTGCAAACCTTCATTGACAAAGACAATGGCGTTATGCAGAATCTTCCTGGTATAGAGTGGAAGTCGGGTGTAGACATTGAGGCCTTTGATTCAAGCCCTGGGTCAATCCAGATTCAACCTTTGTTTGACGGAATCATGATGAAGATTGTCATTTTCTACCGAGGCGTTCGACAAAGTGATGACAAGGTCAAGAGTTCATACTAACTAAGCTTGTCACGGCGGGTCTCAGGATATATGGATAAGTCGGAATGAGGGGTTAACTTTGATTGAAATTCAGATGGTGCTTAAAGTAGTAAATTCAAGATCGGATACATCTATTAATTAGTCCAGGCTGACATCGGGATCGTTCGGCTAATAATCGTCTCTTTCAATTGCTTCAGCATACGAAACTTCATCTCACATATTTCGTCAGCTCTAGATAGAATTCTTGTCTCCAATAAACCTTCAGGCCTAGATGCCCTCATGAGCGCCTGCAACCTGGGATCAAGGAAGGGAGGTATCGCCAAGACTACGGAGAGACACTCACTAGGGAAACCATCAGAATAGCCAAGTCGCTTAGGTAGTTGCTATCGTCGAGACAGGATACAGTAATTCATACGTTATCTGTAATCGCTCAGCGCCAGGGCTCGTAGTGGTGGGAATAATAGACACAGGCCTCGCCGGATCTGACATGTGGTTGGAAAAAGTCCAACGAAAGCTACGAGAAAATTGGCATTGTCCTAGACATGGTAAATCACGTAAATTTGTCCAGAATTCACTCTCAAAATGACTTTTCGCTTTCTTCATATGCTTAAACTGCGACTTGTGAAAGGGAGTAACAGCGGTGGATGAGACTCGGTGCTATCATCAGAGGACGGTACGTCGCCGCTTGCAGAACCTCTTGCAAGAATCGATGAATGGGCGCAACTGTCTGTTAACGAATACAACATTTTTTGAGTATGAAACGTAGTATTCAAGACAGCCTGGTAACCCCAAGTCTCAACCTTGTCCTGGGTCTTCGATTCATCATGCAGGGACTATTTCCAACCTCGTCCGTGTCCGAACGCCACACCTTTCATATTGTGGCACTAACGGCTCACCTAATGTCGTTTTATCGACCAGCACCAACTCGGCCCTCACACAGCGTGGCGAGCGACTAGCGCGAAGGTCTAGAGCGATCCGGTGGCCTTGCATGGGCTAAGCTAATAAAAGCATGTTTATCTTTCAGCCCAAGTCAGGGGTAATCCATAAAGAAAACGAGGCCCCGACTTTTCTTCCTCCAAATGTCCAGGTTCTATTTTCCCCGCAGGTGTGGAGGATTCCCACGAAGCTTTGCGACCTAGTTTGATCTCCGACTGCAAGCACATCAACAATGCCTTCGGCCAGGACATTGGCCATTGCCGTTACGGCCCTGGCTGTTTCCGGAGTCAATGCCGGCCTTTGCAAGCCTGAATCGTCGACTACTTCAGAGGAGGCATCGACGACCACCACCGAGGCCTGCACTGCTTACACGGCGCGCTCCGACCCCCCTAGCGATACGACCTGCGGCACTGAAAACACCATCTCGGACGAGGTTCTCCTCAACGAGAGCGAATCATCGTCGCTCGAGGATTGCGCAAAGATCTGCATCGAAACCGAAAACTGCGACGTCTTCTCCAACGCCCCGGCCACGTTCCCCGGCAGCAACTTCTACTGCAAACTCTACTCCGAATATACCCTCACGCCGTCGGACTCGGGTGTTCAGTACTACCAGCCCAATTGCTTCGAGTGTGACAGAGGGAGTCCAGGTGGGCGCGGCCGTGGAGGACGTCGTCGCTAGACATTATACAGATTGTGACGCTATTTCAAGTTTGAATTGGCGGGAAGCTGTGCTAAGGAGCCGACACGGGCCAGTGGTGATGTCCCAATTATTACAATGAAAGGCGACTGCAGTCGGCCTCGAAGTTGGCAAAATGCTGTCGCTTATCGGCGGCCACATGAAACGTCATCTGGGAGCCATCTCAGCAACCCGCCCATCACTTTACCGATCGGGACGGAAACGACTGTTGCCGGGTACACGAATTAGAGCTCCACATCTCTCAGCATACTATCCGCTCTGTCTAGTGAAAACGAGCTGAGGTTTCATGTGTTTTGTATCGGGGTAGATTTTGATGTATCCTCCTACTGTTGGTCTTTCTCGCTGCAAAGTGATAGAGACCAGATGACGAGCTTCCAAGTTCGGAATGCCAGAACGTCTTGCCCCGTAGTATATTTCAAGCAGGAGTCTTAACGGATACCGAAGAATAATAGCACACGATTTAATTACTACTAAAGTTATATTCAACAATTTCCGTGCAGTCTAGAGCGCGAAGAAATACTCCAGTGACTTTTCGACTGCTATTTAGCAGAAAAGAACAATACACAACGACTGGAGCCATGACACCGCCAATCATCGCTCTGGTGGTGAGAGTTTTGACTCTATCTCATCCATCAATTTGGGTTATTTGACACGGAACGCATTCCAGGTCGTAGAAAACTGCTTCACCCTCGGATTCAGTGACACCGACCACGTCGATTCTTGCCGAGTATAGGTTGCAATAGCGGGGGTTGTATTGGTAGAGAATGCATTTGTCCGTCTCAACACATAGTTGCCGGCACTTGTCAAGGGTCATAGACTCCTCAACAACTTGTCGAACGAGGTACTGACGTCCGTCTGAATAGCCGTCAATACGTCCGCAGGTGCGTGATTCTGCGGGAAGGGCGCGGTATATCTCGCATGGAGTCAGCTCGCCTGCAGGTTTGCATGGTCCAGCATTTGCTCCCGCCAGAGCTAGTGCCACGAATGTTACGACGGAATTGATGAACATTGTGTAATAATTGGTGTGATGTGTATGTTGGGACGAGTAAAATTCCATGAGCGAAAGGACACAGTGGACTTCAAGTAAGAGGTTTGTGAACGATGCTACAGGGCATCTTGTTCTAGTGGCCAGTAATTCGATGTACTTGCAGAAAGGTCAATCGATCAATGACCTAGCGCTTTAGCCTTGGAGACTATCTACACACTAACAGACTAACTCAACCCCAAAAGCAAATTCAGCTGTCAATGCGCGCTACGGTGGCTTTTAACAAAAGGACGGCGGGCCTAAGATTATCAATTGTGCCACTCCCATAATAGCAGTTAGGCATGGATGTCAAATGGATCAAAAACTTCTTCGTCGTTACTTCTGCAGCCTTCTGACATGCTGCTCACTATTAATTCGTGATGCCTCAAGGAACGAACGACCCTGAGTCCAGCGCACCCAGTTGTACATCATCCTCACTGCTACCCAGCCCTCTGACGTTGGAATGTACACTACGCTTTATTCACTGTCTTATTCTTTGTTACCTTGATCGAGAAATAAAAAATCTGATTGTGAATATATTCAATGACAAGGCGAAGATACCTAATACAAAATTACTTGAGCCTTTTCCAAAACTCTTAGCTCCTCTCCACTAGCTCGAGAGTGGATAACTAGAGCCCCGAAAAGGGTGAGAGCAACCTTCGCCCTACCATCAGGTCGACCATCCAATACTCCAAAGATATCGGCAACATGCTCCATCTCATCAAGTGACGCCCCAGATGGGACAGGAAGACACTGGTAGTTTTCCTTTGATCTGCGCATGAGCAGTCGGAGAGCATATGCCTGGTCGCAAAGCTTTCTGAACTCGTTCCGCAATTTGTCTCTGTCTTGAAGCGTTGTTCCCTCTGGGATAAGCGTTGCGAAGCAATCGTACATCTGCTCTGCTAGGGCCGTGCCGAACGTTTTGCCAGTCATCCCGGCAGCTTCGACACTTCTTAGCGTCGACAGTCTCCAATTCGCCACCACATCATTCGGGACTTCAGGTTGTCAGCGAGTGTTTCCTACATGGACGCGAGAACGACTCACCGTTACGTTGAACCAGGATGCGCTCGAACTGACTCAGCCCTGCATCTAGATCCGTGATAGTTTCAGGATCTTGGCCTTCATTCGCCTTCAACTCCCCAATACCGAAGAACTCGATTGTGAAAACCTTCTCGGTCAGAATCTGGAATAAAAGTGCTCTCAGTATCAACAATCGGGTTGGCCGCGTGGACCTCTGCCACAAATCGGAATGATCTTTTTCGAATGCGAATGCACTGCACTCGAAATACAATGTTCCTTCATCCACCTGGTATTGCCTGCTTGACGCAAGCTTCTGGGTCTGTTGTCGGATTCTTGTGAATGTATCGATCACCTCCTCATCGCTAATTTCGTGATAGCCATCGTTTTCCAAAACAAAATCGCGAAGGCTTTGCTCCTTGGCACGCAAATTCTGAACCTCGAATTTGCAAGCTTCCAGCTCGCTTTGCAGGTGGTGTATGGCGGAATCTTTGTGTTGCGCCTCGCGATGAGCTCGATTTAATCGGGTGATCAACTCTTGATTGCTGTCGGAATGATCACGCTTGTTATGTCCATTGCCCTGAATAGTGAGCAAAACATTCAGATTTATTACTCCCTTTCACATAAGGCTCACTTACTTCAACCTCTGCCAAGTATTGCCGCACCACAGCCGGAATGTTCGCGACCTCTTCTGCCAATCGATTACACTGTTCCTCAAGGTTCGTTTCGAATTCTGGCATTCGCTGATGGTCCAATGTGCTGGCAACACCTTTCTTGCCTTGGCGACTTGGTTTGGTTTGGTTGGGTTTCTCCCTTGTGGCCATTGTGGGATCCTCTATACGGAACAGACGGGTCACTGATTGAAGCATTTGACAAGGCCTGAGCTGCCGTTTACCATTTTTTAGAATGTAGAAGAGAGACAAAGACGAGAGCGTGCGGGGTGGCATCGCCCTGTTTATGCGCCCTCGATTTTGGCCTCTACGGAACTGTTGGGACTAATGCCCACAGCCCGGTGTTCTCTCCAACAACGTCGCACGACTTATCTCGGCGGCTAACTTCATACATCTGTTGAGCCGAGGCATCCAATGAAATGAAAAGGAAACGAATCCCCCGTGTTTGAAATGTCTGAAGGGGGCAGCTGGAAAACCAGTCGCGCCAACAGTAGATCCTCTATTGGTTCAAGGTACGACTCTAGTGCTTTGGTGGAGACAGTTGTGATGTTGCGCAACCAACATGCATGATATCAAACGCTTTCAGCCTGGTGCCTCGTAGTAGCTCCAGCCAACAATGCTAGCATATCACACACAATATTTCTCCTATTACCTGAGCACACCCCTCGGATTAAAACACCAAGGTCCTGTCCATGCGTCGCTGTTTCCAGCTTATGTATTTCAACTACTTTCACGAACTGTCTCAATTGCCCCCGATCTTTCACCATGCCTGCTGATGCTGACACGAGAAGTAAAACCTTGGCAAAAGGGCCGTTGGGATCCGGTGGATCCGACGATGACCTTATCATTGCCTTGGACTTCGGGACTACCTATTCTGGCATCGCCTACTGTTTCACGAACCAGCGGGACTGCACACCTATTTCAATCAAGAACTGGCCCGGTAAGCATGATGATTTAGCTGGAAGTATCGCTCTCAATTGATAATTTGTCATTTCAAGGAGCGGAAAGCCCAGATGCTCCCAAAATTCCCACCCTCATCAGATATGATAAGAACAATCCTGAGGAGTTCAATTGGGGCGCAACATTGAACAATCATGGCGACGACATTGTCGGTATCAAACTTCTACTTGATCCCAAACAGGAAAGACCACTCTATCTCCGGAAAAAGAACATCAAGAGGGAGCTGGACAACTTACCAAAATCACCAGTTCAAGTCACTGCCGACTTTATCGGCGCCATGTACAAGCACGCCATATCAGAAATATCCAACAAGTTCCCAAAGGACTATGTGGATCTATGCCGCAAGGAATATGTTTTGTCTGGTAAGATAAGGACCTAACAAGAAAATGCTCTATTCTGACCGCTGCCTTAGTACCAGCTGTTTGGTCCGATGCTGCCAAGGATGCGACGCTGAAGGTAGGGTTCTCCCCCGAGTCCAGGGACAAACAGTTGATCTCACGTTCTTCTTTTCGTAGGCAGCTGAAATTGCAGGCCTCAGCCCGGTTCAATTGATCAAGGAACCAGAAGCTGCGGCATTGTGGACCGCTAAGAAAATGGATCGCAGACTTAATCGAAATGATTCATTCATCGTTTGCGATGCCGGTGGCGGCACTGTAGACTTGATCTCGTACCAAGTCGAGGCAGCCCTTCCTAGACTTCAAGTCAAGGAACTTGTTCCCGGTACAGGTAGGCTCAGCAATCATGTTGGTACTCTCAGATCAATGTTAAATACATCTAGGTGGCATGGCCGGGTCTCTCGGTCTGAACAAAGGATTTGCAGATGCGGTTGAAGAGCTGGTCGGTGATGAACAGTGGCCCGATCTGAAGAAGAGCAAAGCTTTCTACCTGGCGAACAAGCAATTCGACCGAGAGATCAAGAAAACTTTTCAGGGAGACGAGGACGAGGAGTACTTTGTCAACTTTCCAACCGCTAAGCTAGAAGACGACCCTGATAACGGCCTTGAAGCAAATACGTGGAGAATGACTGGGTATGGATGCCCTTACTGAATCAGCAGCCATACGGAACTAATCAGGAGTTGGACTATTAGGGACGACCTGAAGAGAATCTTTGACCCACTTGTTACAGATATTCTCAGACTTATCAACGACCAAGTTCAAAGAGTGAGATTGAAACAAGGAACTCAAAAACTGAAGGTTTGACATGAAGCATGGTATGAAATACTGGCATACTAAATATTTCAGGGTATCTTTCTAGTCGGCGGTTTCGGAGGCAACCAGTACCTGACAGAGCGAGTTCGGAATGCGCATCCCGACATCGATATCCTCCAGCCACCTGACGCTTGGGCTGCTATTGCAAAGTAGGTTGGAATCAGGCTTTTGAGATGGCTGTGGTCTGATGATTTCTATTTGAAGAGGTGCGGCCCTTTCTAGGATGCCTCGTGAGGCAATCGTGACAAGCACCTCTGCCACGCGCCACTACGGAGTCTCAGCACTCTCGATTCGCGACCCTATTCTAGACTTTGGACAGCGCACTATCACTACGCGCGATGGCAAAGCTAGATCAGAACGAGTAAGTATTTCGATGACCCTAGGGACGACCGAAGCCTGATACTTAGATGCACAGATGACTTGGTACGTCAACATGGGGGACGACCTTCTCCGAGATCAGAAAATCAAATTCTCGTTCAGCAGGAGTCTAGATCAGGATTTTGATGCTACCTCCCTTGTCTTTACAGATCTGCTGTATGAGTGCGAAGAGCAGTAAGTATTACCTGGCTCCTACACCGGCCTAATAATGTGGTTCTGACTATTATATAGAAAACCACCTCTGCATCCTCTAAAAAGCGGAAAATTCAAGGTGAACTGTGTTGTGACCTCCAACCTTTCTAGGATTCCGAGATCAAAGTTTGAAAAGAGACTAGGTAAGCGACGGACACAACGTTTTGCGAGAACGGGGCTGATTTGAGATGCTATACAGATAAAGATGGATTGCCATAGTAAGTACCCCCCTCGCACCAAATGTGTGATAATATTAACAGGTCAACCCAGCTGGGACATTCTCTACGATTTAGTCGTCACACTAGAGTCTGCGGTTATGAAGTTTGCGCTGGAGATTGACGGTGAATCCCTTGGTTCGGTGGATGCCAAATACAACTAGGACGGACCGAGGCCTGGAGCTGTGAATAGTGTGTATCCAGTACATTGAATTTAGTTTCGATTTCCTTCTGGATACTATCTGAGTCTTTGTACTTCATTTTGAGACCCCGATCGTTAAATATCAAACACTGTAGTTTCTCTAGGAATTAGACAAGACTCCAGACTTTGGATTAGAATCCAGACCATCCGGGTCACGAGCACGCGGACTCTTCCGCTCTTCTCGACTAGTTGCCCGATTTACTGAAATGGCTCGGTTGTTCTAAGTGCAGGTGCCTGCAAAGGCGTGCGTCGAAACAGCCCTTAGATTCAACAAGACGCTGCTCATCCTAGCTCAAGCGAAAGCTCCAGTCCTCCAACCACGAATGACAACTCCATTCATTGTGCTTTCTCTTCGGGTTGATTTAGACACCTGCCATATTCAGAAAAGAAAGAGATGAGAACTGCTGCCTAAATCGGCGAAGGATCGGGGAACCAACTCTATCAACTAGGGCCCTTGCTTAGTGTTCATGTAATCATCCGATAACCCGAAAAGACCGACGGAAACCGACTTCTTACTAGCTCTTAAATACTCCCCGATTCCGATATCGCCGGACATCACGGTCTGAACTCTAGAACTCACGTTCACTCAGTTAGTTGTTCCTATATTTCATAGAAACGCTCCTTCAGACTTCACATCATGGCGGCCAACACGCAAACCGATGCCATCACAGACCGCATCACAGCGCTCACCATCCCCGACGTGGAGATGGTTCCGATATCCAAGGCAGATTCCAAACACGACGCTGATCCGTTTCTCGTGATTTTCAACCCCCAGTACGATGCAGACAACCCCAAAGATTGGCCCACGAGCCGGAAGTGGGCGGTCACTGATGTTCTCTCTGCCACCGGCTTCAATCGCATCATGGTCTCGACTATTATGGCGCCGGCCTTGAGTACTATTGCCAAGGAGCTAGACATGAACTCTGCCGAGTCGGTCATGGCGCTGTCCATCTACTTGCTCGCCACAGCTTTTGGGCCTCTGGTGATCGGGCCGCTCTCGGAGATTTACGGGAGGAAGCGCATCTTGCATGCTTCCAACATCTGGTTCCTCGTTTGGAACATTGCCTGCGGCTTCGCCAGCACGAAAGGCCTCCTAATCGCAGCTCGGTTCTTGGCAGGCTTCGGGGCTAGTTCTGTCTATGCATTGGCTGGCGGGGTTCTTGGAGATGTGTGGAGTCCTGAGCAGCGTGGCCGGTCTCTCGGGATGTATTTGCTTATCCCGTTGCTAGGTGCGGCTGTTGGTAAGTTCAGTTCACCCCCAGATGTCTCATCCACAACCATTTGCTTATCCCTCTCCAAGGTCCCATTATTGGTGGTTTCATGGCCGCCCGCACTACGTGGCGATGGATGTTCTGGTCCACATCAATCTTCCAAGCAGTCATGATCCTCGTCTCGTTCACAAGCTTTCGCGAGACGTACGCCCCGCTCATCCTCCAAGCCCGTGCTGAAAAGCTACGGCAAGAAACTGGCGACCAGCAATACAAAACTCTGGAAGAACGTCTACATGGTCACAGGTCGGCCCTATCCGTTCTCGGGCGAGCTCTTACGCGACCAGTACGGCTACTCGCGCTCCACCCTATTATTCAAATTTCATCAGTCATCTCAGCCTTCTACTATGGAATCCTTTATATCATCCTTTCCACCTTCTCCGATCTTTGGGTTGATCAATACCACCAGTCAGTTGAGATCAGCGGCCTACACTACATTGCTTGTGCTCTTGGAGAGGTCGCTGGCTCGCAACTTGGTGGGCCCTTGATGGACTACATCTATCGACGCATGCAAGCCTCACGCGATACGTCCTCTCAAACCGGCGAGCGGTACGTGCCGGAATTCCGCATCCCACTCATGTTTCCAGGCGCTTTTCTTGCACCGCTTGGACTCCTTCTGTACGGCTGGGCAGGCCAGTATCGACTGCATTGGCTCGTCGTTGACGTGGGTATTTTCTTCGTGACCTTTGGGATGCAGGTTGCGGACATGCCGCTCACTGCGTACGTCATGGATGCATATGGGGAGCACACAAGCAGTGCGGCGGCGGCGGAGCAGTTTCTGAGGAGTCTCACGGCGTTTCTTTTCCCGTTGTTCGCCCCAAAGATGTATGAGGTGCTGGGTTACGGCTGGGGAAGCACGTCGATGGCATTCGCAGGTCTCTTTTTTGGGTTCCCAGCGCCTCTGATTCTGTGGTACTATGGCGCCAAGTTGAGAGCGAAGGCTGGGAACAGCTATTAAGCACACCGTCTAGAGTCCCATCTTCTAAGCAGAGATACCAATAGGAAGCATTCACAAGATTGGGCGGCATACAAGGCTAAATATTATTGGCATCCAAACAAAACCAGAATAGTCGGTTGATTCCCTTACTGTAAATATTTATTCTTTACTCTGCAGGGTTGAACAGACCTTCTGGCTTGGATTCTTCGACGCTTACCCAAGTACTTCGTACCTGAACCCCTGACTCTCTCGTTACGGCTCGAACCGCTTGGGAGTACGCTACGCAGATATGTCCACAACTGCATGAAAGGCGGTGTTTACATGTACTAAAGCTAGGACAGCGGGAATGGGGTGACATTCCACGGTTGAATCCACTCTTTAGTCTTGTGCACATACGCGAATACAAGATGAGAGGTGCGCAAATAGAGAAGCCCACCCTCATACTCGTGGCTGGTTTAGGGATCGACAGCAAGATTCACCGTTTACGAGCGGGGTATGCCTACGTTACCAAGGTTCAGCCCAAATGATGAGCGAATTTCGCAGTCAATCCAGCAAACCTTCAACCCAGTCAGTCGGTCACGTCGGCTGACATGGACAAAACCCCGCTCCACAACCCTGATTGTTTCTAGTCTCCGGGGTCGGGAACTATTGAAGTCCAGGGAGCTAGGCTGACGAACATCATCATTACCAGGCGCGCCAATGGAATCTGGGCGGTTGAGGGACCGTGTGGAACAGGGTCGTAGCGGCACACAGCTCCCTGGGGGATCGGCAACTTATGGCAGGGGATCGCTGGGCAATAGCTGGGGATAACTGGGGTAATCGGAGACTTCACTCCAAACGGGTAAAGACGCCGGAGTCACCTAGGCCGAAGGAAGGACTCCAGCAAACGCACCATTGAGCAGCACCGATTCAGAGATATTGTGCCAGCGGGGAGGAAGGAACTATCTCGATGCGTGGGTATATGGCCGGTAAAGATATTCCACGGCTAAGCAGGTAGTATTCCGAGAGTTCAAGTGAGCATTGACGAGAATGCGGCGGGCTATTTATTTACGTCTTGTCCCCGTCGTCTGAGCTGTGAATCCCCACACCTGGTTCTCTCAGTTTCGGAAACTTGTCTTTAGACTTTCTAAAGGAGTCCTGATCTGGTCCAAGATACTGGTTCCAATTCGTTGCATCACAATGCAGATGAGAGGTTACCTTCTCGGTCTTGCCGTCCTGGCCCTGCCATGGGCTACGGCCGCGGAGAATGATGCTAGAGCTTCCAAGGGGCCGGACAAGAATGGAAAGTACTGGATTTATGGGGACGGCATCGAGGCTGCCTTTATCCCATACGGCGCCTCCATCTCGAATCTCTTGATCAACGACCAGTACGGCATTCAGCGTGACATCGTTGCCGGCTTCGACAACGCAAGCTACTACGGCATCGACAAGGCGCATCCGCACTTTGGCGGCGTGCCGGGGCGGTATGCCAATCGCATCAGGAACAGCTCCTTTGTGATTGACGGCGAGAAGTATCATGTAACGCCCAACGACAACCCCACAGCCGAGTCGCCCGACGGCGCCGACACATTGCACGGTGGCTCTGACGGCTGGGACTACCGCAACTTCACAGTCGTTGCCTACACGAAACACAGTATCACCTTCTCCTTGGTCGACCCAGACGGCAAGGAGGGCTTCCCCGGTGAGGTGGTCTCCTATGTGACCTATACCCTGACGGGGCGGGACTGGGATATCAAGATGGTGGCTCTAGCTACCACCAAGAAGACGCCCATAATGCTGAGTAGCCACGTATACTGGAACCTCGACGGCTTCTCCAACAACGAGACCAGCAGCATTTACAACCACACCCTACACATGCCGTACGGTGGCCAGCGCGTAGGCGTCGACAATATCCTTATCCCTACCGGCGAGATCTTGCCGAATACCAAGGGGTCGGTCAATGACTTTTGGAGTAAACCCAAGCAGATTGGCGCGCAGTCGAATGATCCGGAGCTGGTAAACAACTGCGGGTTCAACTGCACGGGATACGGTAAGTCTTTTCCAAGAATGTTCACTCCCTTTTGCTGCAGTCGGCTAAGATATCGAACCTCTAGATACCTGCTACACTGTCAACCGTGGACATCTCGGACCTTACGACTGGCGTACAGAAGGCCCTGTCGCACAGCTGTCGTCTGACTGGTCAGGCATCCAGATCGACGTGTACTCAGATCAGGACGCTTTCCAGGTGTACAGCTGCGCCCAGCAGGACGGCAGCATGGCGCTTAAGAAGACGCAAGGCCTGTTTGATGAGCCCGACTTCCCGCGTGTGATTCCTCGGTATGGGTGCGTGGTGCTGGAAGTGCAGGACTACATTGATGGTATCAACCACCCGGAGTGGATGCGAGATCGCAAGCAAATATTCGCCCCGGGAGGGGATCCTTATGTTCTGCAGGCGACATACTCATTCAGTTTGAAGGGTTCATCTTAGTCATGAAGTCAGTCGCGTTTGAATTCATGAGCTGACGGAATATGGATCATTGGGCCTTGTTCAGATAGTAGCAATTAGACAAAGGCCACACTATCTCTCACACTGGCTATAATAATCTATACCTCAAAGAGTGAATATGTTCGAACACGGATAGCATTTATCAGCCTACATAGGCGGGGGTTGTTCGTGGGGCCGGGATGCGAACCCCCGCTCATTGGCTCACACCCACAGAAGTTACGGAGGACCAAAAGTAGGGATCTGGTAAAGTGATACAAGATGAACATTTCTAATGCAGGGTTAGCAACCAGCTCCATCTAACTAATTTTAGTAGATTCAAAATAACTTGGTTGACAAGTCGCATGAGTGTTGAACACCATAGTGATCGAATTCTTAAGTCAATGTGGGGTTGATGAGAGTCATTTAGGATCATTCTGGGTGCAGTGAACACTTCATGGTGACGATGGGTTCAAGAACCAAAACGACGCCGGTGGATATCAGTCTCCTTGTCTGAAAGTTAAATCAGAGAATTCGTAATCGGTTTAGATAAGAGAATCTATAAATGAACACATTCTATCCAGAATTACGAATACAACTGGTGGACGGGCCATTATCTATTGATTATGATTATGCCACCACAGACCGCCCTTGCGCTATTTCTCCCTCTCATTATTTATAGGCAGACTTGACCAGCATTGAAACCCTCGCAAAATAACTACTTTTCTCTGTTCTTAGCGCAACAGTCGCTGAAGATTTCAACGAAATGACCACTTCACCTGAAATCATCGTGGTGTCTTCGACAAACCCAGTGAAGATTAGAGCGGCCAGCAACGGCTTTAACCGCATGTTACCTGGCCAATACGACTTCAGCGGAATCATCGTCCCATCAAATGTATCTGAACAGCCCTTATCAGACGAAGAAACGCTCCGAGGAGCTATGAACCGGGTCCAAAACGCTCGTACATCTCAACCAGAGGCGGATTACTGGGTGGGAATTGAAGGCGGCGTGGATATCCACGACGGAGAGATTAGCTCCTTTGCTTGGGTCGTTATCACCAGCAAACAAGGGCGCACCGGCAAGGCACGCACCTCATTGTTATATTTGCCGACAGAGGTGGCTACTTTGATACATGAGGGTATGGAAATGGGGCCTGCGAATGATAAGGTCTTTGGACAGGTCAACACGAAACAGCACAGTGGTGCAGTAGGGCTATTGACTGGCGATATCTATGATCGATGTGCCATTTACGAACAAGCTGTCATCTTAGCGCTTATTCCGTTCAAGAATACCGCACTGACGTTTAAATAGAGTCAACTAGCTATTTGAGCTTCAATCTAATATAGTTATCTCTCCTTAGACATCTTCTGATTATATGGCTCGCGCCTCGTGGACAAGACACCTTAAAGAAATAAGAAGTGCAAAGTTGAAATATTCGCAATTGCTATTCTATTATTGTGATAAGCATCGGTGTCCAGCTATTGACAGCATGCAGCTGCTTAACTTGTTACTTGGGCAGGGCATTGGCCAGGGTAGGTTATTTGTACCAACTACTGGTAGCTGAACGACTGCTACCTTACATTGATGCCGTTTCCGCCTGACTGAACTCTCGTAAGGAGGCAACCTGACCATGACAAAGCCTAACACGAGCTCCATGAACTCTAGGTTTCTTGACACCTTTGTCTTAGACAGCTCCCTGCTTCTCAGACTCCCGATCCAAGACTTCTTGCCGAGCCAGCTGGACATGGGTGATATACTTCTGCATCTTCCAAGCAGGCACTTCATTCTCGTACATCTCATCCATTTCGGCCGTGTTGCGCTTCGACGGCTCTGGGACATAGAACCAAACGATCACCGTGGTTATGACACCGAGGCCACCGAACAACCAGCCAGTGTTGTAATTCCAATCAGCGCCCTCGGGATCAACTACAACTCGTTAGCGAACAGTGCTCATCAATCTAGATAAGAGAACACTCACGCATAATAGGTACCGACGTATTGAAGGTAAGACCAAAGATAACCGAAATGCCAGCTGCCAGGCCAGCCGTTCGTGCGCGCAACTTCTGTGACGATATTTCACCCACAAAAGCCCAGCCTAGGGAGCCCAGAGATGCATTGAATAGCGACCAAACGCAAGCGATAAAAATGCAAAAGTTCTGGAGCGGCTTGGTTGACGAGAACTGTCCCACGATACCAACAATGATCATAGTAAGGGTACAGACGATGGAGGCGACGAAGACAATGATGCGACGACCGTAACGATCCGTCAAAAACATGAGAGCTATGGAGGTCACAAGTGCAATGACAGCTGATCGGGCCAGTTAGCATAAGACAAGACAAGACGCGAAGAACAGAATGAACAAACGTACTGATGACTGTGGTGATAAGAAATGGGTCATCAAATCCAGCTTGCCGAAAGAAGAGTGAGGAATAAGTCTTCAGGAATGACAGGCCGGTAAGTTGCTGGGCACAGACTGGAGCCGCAGCACCCAGAGTTCTCCTGGCATTGGCTCCCTTGAAACAATCCACGTAGGACTTGACCAGACCTTTCCAACCAAGGTCCGTCTCTCCCAATTCGTTCTTTCTCTTGCGTTGTTCGAGGATAGTGTTCTTGATGATATCATACTCAGTATCCACATCGTATCCGGGAACCTTTCCGTTGACACGGCTGAGGGTTTTCCTGCCTTGGTCATCTTGGCCACGCTCAGCGTAGTACTGGGGCGTTTCAGGTAGCCAGATGAAGATGGGAAACATGATGCCGAGGAAAACCCATTGAGTCACGATGGGTATTTTGTAGTTGAAAGGGTCTCGTTTCTCGCAGATCAAGAGCACAAGCGGGGCGAGGAATTTTCCAAGGGTATTCCATACGCCATAGGTAAGAACCATCGCGCCGCGGATATTGCTGGGCGACCACTCGGCGATGTAAACGGGAAGCGTGGATTGTAAAGCGCCAACACCGACGCCGGCCAGGATCTTAGCGCCAGTCCAGTCTCTCCAATCGCGGACGACGGTCTCGAGGGCAATCGACTGAGTGGAAGTTAGTCTCTCAGCTCATCGAGACAAAGGACCGAAGAGCTTACCCCAGCAAGAATGACCCAAAGCGTGTACAGCGTCGTCTTTCGACCAACGGAGTCTGAGATGGGGCTCATAAACAGCATGGCGGCGAGTTGACCGAGCGATTGCGTAGCGCCCCAGAGAGCAGTGTAGTTCGCGTTGAGGACGCTTTCCCCCTCGTCGTTGACAAACCCTATATGTTTGATAAACCCTTTGTTGGCAATGACATTACCGTTCAAGGTATACTGATACCCATCGGCGGCGGCGGCGATAGATATCAAATTGCAAATCAGAACAGCCTAAGTTGTCAGCATCCATATCGGCAAGACCTGGTCACTTGGAATCATACCTTCCAGAAAACTCGGACGGTCTTCCAATTGCCAAGTTCGTCAAGGCCTGATTTGAGCAGAACATGGCCCTTACGAAGGTCATCATTATCGGCGTGTTCGTCTCCCGATATGCGAGGTGCGGCTTCAATCTTGTCTTTGTCCTGGGACGCCATGCTGAGCACCCGTTATTCAACAAGTGCGTTGGGGGATGCGGGCGACTCTGGACCAAATATTGTGGAGAAGTTGAGGGTTCTTCTGGAAAGGAACTCGACGATTCTGATCGACACTTATAGTAAGCTCGCGCAAAGACAGCCCGAAACCTCGCACAAATCTGAACCGAGATACCGCTGTTTGCCTATGAATCTGGGGCCCCGCGATGCTTGTCCCGGGGATGCGGGGATGAGCAGGAGCTAGGTTGACCGTGATCCTTGCCAGCTGGACCTTTTCCGGCGGTTAGACGAGATCCTTCGCGTCCTGGCACGCCTTATTTGCAGCGGGAACCCGGAAAACGTTGGCCAGAACTATGCGCTAACGGATATTTATCCATCATATCAGGTGAGCCTCCGCTCCCTTTTCTAACATGCCGAAACCCTTCTCGGCGCCTTCGTACTTAAAAGCGAACGCACAAGCGATAGCCGAGTTGGTTAGGTCAACAATCACCCAAAATGGCGGTGTCAATTGCTCATTTGAGTGCAGAGCACCACCACAGCGGCTTCGGCCTCTTCACCAGCACACCTCGACTATCATGGCGGTTCAATTCGACCAATATCAAGGGCTGGAAACAAGCTTCTTACGACTTGGTCATCACGCGCAATGGCGTGGAGGAAGCCTACCATGTCAACTCTTCCAGTTCGCTTTACAACCCTTGGCCTTCATCGCCTCTATCTTCTCGAGAGCAAGCCAAGATCGGGGTCAAAGCCACCGGGGTCGATGGATCATCAACAGACTGGACAAATCTGAACATTGAAGTTTCGCTCCTGAATCGCTCCGACTGGGCTGCAAAACTCGTTGGTGGTCCCTCGCAAGGACCAGAACCTAAGCGACCTATTTTGCTTCGAAAATCCTTTATTCATTCCGGCTCCGACTGTGCCCGCCTTTATGCGACTGCCCATGGCGTATACGAGGTTCATATCAACGGCCAGCGCGTCAGTGAAGAGCTGCTTGCACCTGGATGGCAATCTTATAATCACCGCCTGCATTATCAGACATACGACGTTACGCCCTTACTACGAGAGGGTGAAAATATCATAGGGACTCATGTCGCTGAAGGATGGTTTGCCAGCAGGCTTGGGCGGCCTGGCGTGCCTAATCATTGGGGTGAACAGCTTGGTTTTCTTGCACAACTTGAGGTCGATGGTAAGGTTTGTTGCCTGACTGACTCGAGCTGGGAATATCTGGATGGACCACTCCTCCGTTCAGAGTTGTACAATGGCGAGGTCTGTGACACTAATCTTATCGATCCTACTTGGTCAACCGTGACGTCAAAGTCACCAAGCAAAGGTCCAGTTGAGGAGCTACCATTCCCCATCGCAGAACTCGTTGCTCCGGACATGGCTCCCGTCACTCGCATCATGGAACTGAAGCCGAAAGAAATCAACACCACTCCGAGTGGCAAGAAGATTCTCGATTTCGGTCAGAACTTTGTGGGCTGGCTTAGATTCGAGAGGGATATTCCTGGCAAACCCGGCCAAAGCATTCTCATCAGGCATGCGGAGGTGATGGAGAACGGGGAACTAGGTACGAGGCCTCTGCGATCAGCTCAAGCCAGGTATGAGGTCAGACTTGGAGGACCAACAAAAGGTTGTGAAACGAAATTCACCTTTTACGGTTTCCGGTAAGCATGCATCTGACCCTAACCTCCATGAAAGAAGCTCACAAAATAGTTATGCCGAGATCAACGGCTACGACGATGTTTCACTCGATGATTTCACTGGGATTGTGATAGCATCGAATCTACGTCGAACCGGGACGTTCGAGTCCTCCCATGCTATGCTCAACCGATTGCACGAGAACACCATCTGGTCGATGAGGGGCAACTTCATCTCCATCCCAACCGACTGCCCTCAGCGAGATGAGAAACTCGGCTGGACTGGTGATATTCAAGTCTTTGCCCCACGGCAAATTTCATTTTCGATACATCTGCCTTTTTGGGGTCATGGCTACGTGATCTTGAAGCAGACCAAAAAGAAGCTGGTGGGGTGGTTCCAGTGATTATTCCAAATCTTCCTAAACAGCCAGATGCTCGCATGGAGAGGCCGATGGCTGTCTGGGGAGACTGCTCTGTCATTACGCCGTGGGACCTCTACACAGCCTTTGGTGATCTTAGGCAGCTTGAGGTACAGTGGGAAAGCATGTGTCTTTGGCTTGATGACGGAATTCCTCGAGATGAAAGAGGCTTTTGGTCCACAGCGTCGCCGCAATACGGCGACTGGCTGGATCCTCGAGCACCACCCGACATGCCAGGTAATTGTCCAACCGACAACTTTCTCGTTGCAAACGCGTACCTCATCTACACAACCAAGCTCGCTGCAGAGATCGGAAAGATCCTGGGGAAGACTCAGAAGGGCGAGCAGTACGCGTCAAGTGCGGACTCACTGACCAAGCTCTTCCTGGAGGAATACGTAACTCCTAAAGGAAGGATGGCCTGCGACACACAGTCTACTTATGCTCTTGCGCTCAAGTTTGGCCTCTTAGAGGAGAAACACCTCACAACCGCAAGAGAGCGGCTGGGATATCTCGTCCGCTGGGAGAGATTCAAGATTACCACGGGGTTCGCTGGAACACCCATCATACTTCAGGCGCTATCCGACAATGGTATGCTTAACCTGGCATATAGAATGCTACAGGAGCGAGACTGTCCTAGTTGGCTTTATCCTGTTGGTATGGGAGCAACCTCAATCTGGGAAAGGTGGAACTCGATGCTCGAAGATGGAGGCATCAATACTGGCCAGATGACATCTTTTAACCACTATGCTCTTGGATCAGTATGCGCGTTCATGCACAAGACAGTTGGTGGTCTTTCTCCTACTTCTCCCGGCTGGAAAACTGCTCTCGTACGGCCGCAACCCGGAGGAACGATTCGGTTCGCTAGGACAACATTCGACTCACCTTACGGGTTGTATAAAGTGGACTGGGAAATCCAAAATGGGAAAATGACAACTAAAGTCAGGGTGCCGCCAAATACAGAGGCTCGTGTCGTTCTGAGAGGCATCGATGAGACGGTTGGAAGTGGGGAGTATCTGTATGTGACTGATTGGCAAGAAGACGCTGACTGGCCACCAAGCCAAGTCCCAGGGCCACAGAGGAATACTGTAACTAGCTCATTTGTGCCCTGATGTTAGTTCACAGTCGTATTTGCCTTATGATTGAGACCGCGGCTTGCGTCTTTAAAACTTGCTAGGATCAACCGACCTAGGCAGCTTCGATGACTGTGTGAGATAGGGACTATCAACCAGAGTTCTTGGTACAGGTGCGGAACCCTCAAATCAAGGGTTAAGATAATAAATAGATATTTTATAGCTCTTCAGAATTTGTTGGATTTTGCAATAAGGCTCAGGGTTAAATCTTTGCTTCACGTCGTCACCTAATCCTGAGTAGCAATAGCACACATGTGAACACTTTGTATATCTTGCACAAGTTTGCCTTACATACAGAGAATCATCTGTCCAGTCAGTAGCATTTGTTTATATAGCTCGCCCTGCTCAATCATAGGTAACAATGAAGAAGCAACACTAATTAGTGTGACGGTCAGGTCTAACCTAGGGGTATAGGGAAGGTCCAAGGCGTGGAGTGTATGGTCGAGTGGATCAGGACGTTGTCGTGGACAATGTAGGTCACAGTCTAGTAACATGCAAAAGGTGGTTTTATACTTAAAACTCTTGATGCATTTCGCCCTTATCCTTATCTCCACCATATCCCTCAGGAAATCTTATTCAATAGAGAGATTTTGCAGTAGGCTTCGCAAAACCGACCTGTACAGGGAGAGGACAACTTTCTGCTTATCCCACTGGTTCTGATGAAGGAAGTCGTTTTGCTCTACATATTGTAAAGCCCATTCCATACCATGCTTGGCCCAAAAGTCTCTGATCATACAGACTCTCCGTTCAACCCCATGCTTAAGGTAAGGCGAGCGCTGAGGATTGGTGTGAGGAAATATGGTCGTCCAAATACGCAGCCATCGCGTTCTCTCATCCAGATAGAGCCTGTCCTGACGTTTAATCTTTTCTTCTTGATCTTTGCTGATTCCATGTATTGTCCGTTTGTCATGGAACACGCAAGTCATAGTGCGGATATGGTTGTCACGGTCCATTGCCTTTTCAAATATCTGCCAGCATTTAGGACAGTACGGTGGCTTTGCATGATGTTTTCCAAGATGGCTGATGATCTCCTCAATGCAGTGGAAATCGCACTGCTGAAGACAGCTTTGGTACTTTTCGGGATCGTGCGCGTAGAAAGGACAGGCGAGGTGGAAGTAACCGTCCACACGGGAGATGACACCAAAGTTCGAGTTACTCTCATCCCTATCCTTGCAATGTCTCGACCGTGGGCTCTTGGCTCTCTTCCGAGGGGGCAGTCTGTCTTTTGGCGGCACAGCATATCGTGCTGAGGGCATCCAATCCCGGATCTTGCTCGACGAAAACCCCACCAAGTATAGGATTGCGTCTAGAAACTCGGGACCCAAAAGAGTTTGATCTTCAACATCGCCGTACTCTTCACCGTCATCATATAGCGACTCGTCGTCGTCGGTGTCGAGATCTGAGTCAGAGTTGGTATCGCTGAACCAGGAGTCGTCTGATACGGATGCATCTGCATCTTCCAGCGAGAAGCGTGTCCCAAGATCTTGGTAACTTCGTGGAGCCGTCGTGAGCTCTCTGAGACTGTTTGGCTTGATTTCAGTCGACGCCAAGACGTAAATGTCTTTCTCCGGGGTATTTCGAGTCCAAGATTGGGTGGCGTGTGCCAGCTTAGGTGAGAGTTTCCGTACAGCAGCGATCTGTAGCTCGCAACTGTTTTCCAACATTGTCAATTCTGAAACATTGCGGTTGCTCTTGGACTCCGAGTCTTTGGCGCCGGAGGTAAGGTTCAGTTTTGACAACTCCAACACCTCAGGTGTCGTGTTGTCCAACAGGGTCATCTTTAATTGATAGGGAGAGAAGACTTGGGAAGATGGTACTTGAATACCAGAAAGATGAACGAACTACTTGAAGATGCTCGACCACGGCTCAGATACAGCGGAAATATATGTGAAAAACGATGCCATGGTGGAAGCCTAGAACATAGACATGAAGCAAGATGAAGGCTTCATAATACACACTTGCGAGAATTGTGACCACATTTGCCCTTTGCAAAGCTGTAATGCCAGGCATCCCCTACGTTAGCTAAACGGCGCACACCTGTGCGCATCGCGAGGCGTCAAGAGAGCAATGCCAAATACCGATCCAGTCAATTAGACGTCGGCATGGCAATGGGCGATGCATGGTGAGCGACTCAAATATAATCATGGGCTGATCAATTATAATTACCGAAAGCTGTAGGGGCACAACCTGGTGGTATGAGCTCTGGTCGACTGGCGCTGTGCCAGTTGTGCATCGGATTGCCACTGTAGTCGAGAAGATCATACGTTCAAGTGATGAAAATGATCCCTGTTTTCCACAAAAGTGGCATGGAGGATTGCATAGCCCGGGCTGGGCTGGATGGTTAATATGGTCACAAAAGCACGCTTTGCTATCTGAGTCATGATAGCGCATTTCATTTCTGCCTACGGACCGGTTGCGACGCCTACACATGACGCCTAAAAAGGGGAGCTTACACGGGGCTGAAGCAATTAGGCGCTATAGGCAGTGGCATCCTACTACAGGTTGCCACCCACATCTGTGTACTGTAACCGATGTGATGTGGCCCAGCTGCAACCAACCATTTCCAGGTGTCCGCCACATGTGACATTGAGCATCCGTCCACATTTGTGGAAGACGGCTTGGCCCCTTGGATTAATACCAAGGTCCATGGTCAGTATAGGTAGTAAGACGGTTGAATAGGTAGATAGGGGTGGGTGTCGATAGCAGCAACAACAGCATCATCCATCTTAATCAAATGACGGTTACGTTAGAGGACCGTACTATCGCATAATCCAAGGAAATCTATATCTATTATTTGCCTAAGCCTGACCTTACAGACCTTGCAGATACCCCATCTCACAACACCAGCTTGATGTAAATTGAGTAAGTGGTGGGTCTATTGCTTCCTTTAAACCTTCTGCACCGCGCTCATCGCCGTTCTTCCCATTAGATGCAATAGCGCTAAT
Source organism: Neonectria sp. DH2 (assembly GCA_003934905.1). Classification (NCBI taxonomy): domain Eukaryota; kingdom Fungi; phylum Ascomycota; class Sordariomycetes; order Hypocreales; family Nectriaceae; genus Neonectria; species Neonectria sp. DH2. The sequence continues at coordinate 546,448 of RQWH01000020.1, read as the reverse complement.
TGCGTGTTCGTCTCAAAATATTACGCAAGCACGAAACTAAGGGCAAGTTGGGGTTGTTACTTTAGCAAACGTAGTTGTATTACCACATGCATTGCATTCTTGCGATTGTACGCAAATGTCTTTCTCGACTATTTCCTTTGTTGGGACAAAATAATGGCTAATGGCCCGTTCATATGAGCAGAGTCAGAGCAGTGACTGCGTTGTCGAGATCTTAAGCCAAAATAGCCAGAACCAAAAGAATGCCAGGAGCCCACTTAGCAGGATGCACATACCCACTTGTTCAATACCATGGACAACTGCCCTCGTAGACGAGCCAATAAAGCTTTGTTTAACTCGGATCGACGCCGTTCGATCCGTCCCGAGTTGCTCGTGTGTTAAAGTGAGGGCTGCTAGGTGTTGCTAGTGTAGTTGTCGCTGAATTGAATGGTTTGAGAGTATTGCGGAGTGAAAGAGTGAAATGTTTCAGATTGACACAACCCGAAAAGGATTTGACTGTCCATTGTTTCTGGGTTCAGAGTATCCTGATGTAGTTGAGTCAAAGGGTTGAAATTTCGGGTGATCGCAAGACTAGCTTGCCCATTCGCCTGAGGGAGGTACTGGAAGTTGGGCGGTAGAAAGCCCACATTCGCCGTCAAGTCCAAAGGTTGTGTCCACTGAGGTGATTTGTTAAGATGGCTGAAGTATAATGCAGAATCAACAGAGCTGGCATTGTACAACAGTGAAGGCGGAGTAGTTGAAGGCAGAGTAATGGACGGCGGTGAGTTGATAAACCCGGGCACAGCCGCTTCATGACAATCTTGGTCATTCACCGGGCTCGACTCGCGACTCGAATCTGGAGTCCCGTGCTCCTCCTGATTGTGAAAATCCTTGAACACGTAGACCAAGAGTTCGCCAAAGTTCTCGTCACTAGCTAGCGTTTGCTGACTCTGGAAGGCAGGGAGAATACGCGAACGTTCCTGTGTCCAATGGTCGCGGATCAAGCAAACGGTTTCCGCCATCATAGATTTCAGGTAAGGGCTTTCTGGCGGAACAGCTTCAGGAAATAACATGTTCCAAATCTCGTACCATTGCTCATGTGTGGATAATGCTCGAGGGGCACGATGATCGGACAGCTTTTGCAGAGCCACATCCAATTTCTCCGCCGTTGATGGGGCGCACGGCGCACAGGTTCGGACATAGATGTGGTCATCGCGCTGACTTCGCGTGGGAAATGTTTCATGACATGTAGGGCAGTAGAGACGGGTGTGTTGGCGCTGTATGTGTTGACGTATGTCCCTGATGCGAGTCAACCTGAGTGTCATGCATTTTATGTGTTGAGCCGGTTGCGATTTAAAAAAGTGGCATGCAAAGATGGGCGTTGCGCTGCCTCGACAGGGTCTGCTTGTCAGAGCATTGCCCTCATCCGAGCTGTCGCCTTCATATTCCCGAACACGGTTATGACCCAGTCCAATCCGTTTGACTTTGGAGGCCTTGATGATGGGCAGATGTCTAACAATCCTACTCGAGGGACTCAAGTGACAAGACCGGCATGATCCAGTAGGTGGGAGCGACTGTTTCTGACCACCAAGTGCTGTGTGTTGATTCGAGGCCGGAGATAGCCCGGGTGCTGCAGACGCATCGACTCCATCGGTGCAGCTCGTAGACTGGCTGGGCTGGACTGGTGTCGGTTGGAGCAGTGTCTGCGAATGTGTCTGTTGTCGATTCATGGCGTTCGAAGTCCTCGTGTCGGTGGTTGACGAGTTGTTGAATGGGTATGGGGCTGTACGAATCTTCCGAGGAGGCATATTGATCTTCTTTCGCGAATCCGTGTTGAAATGAAAATAAATAAGACTGGCGCGTAGAGAGCAAAGATGGGAAACGATGACTCTGGGGTGTTCGGTATGGTGGTATACCCAGTTTAAACGCGGCGTTATCAGATCGGGGACGAATTTACTAATCTTGGCTAAATCGCTTCGAATAGAAAGAATTCGACGTCATCAAACAAGCATGGAAGTGCAAAGGGCATGCCAAAGCAAGAGGGCTTGCCGGCTTCCACAGTTGTGATGCCGATAACAGGGCCCGGCCCGAAGACGCACAGCTGGATGCATGCGGGCGCGAGGGGCTCCCACAGCTGTGGGAGAGAGCATATCCAACCAAGGTCTGTCAGGCCCCCACCATTTCCGGAGGAACAACATGTGTTCGGAGTGCAGCCTACGATTTAATCGACACGATGATTTGCAGCCGCGGCAGCTCTGTAGTGATGGTGGAGATAACAGTCGACAATGGCTCGGCAGCCCGGGGAACCGGAGAAACACGGAAGACGAAGTGTTGGGCGCGTGGTGTCAATTTGAGGCCGAACGATTGAGAGAGTTTGTACATAAAATGAAGTCGATTCCTCTGATGGAATCGACATCTTTCATCACCACAGTGTAGCAACAGAAAACCTCCTCGATACAGCCCAGCTCAATCAATCGACAAATTCCGAGAACGAGCCCAGCTATCCCAGGTAAGCCATAGAAGCCCACAAACTCCTCCGCAACCCCTTGGATCTGACCACAGCGAGAAGAAAAAACAATGACCTCACTCTTGTACCTTTGGTCCAAGTTCCCTCATTTGCCGCTTCTCAAAGCCATCGTTCGGTCCTGGTTTGCAAGCGTTGAGCATCAGACTCAAGTGCGGTTGAGACTGCCGTGGTCCCCGCCCAAACCCGCAGCCTGGTCACATCACTGAGTGAGTGAAGCCTGAATGCCCAACGCGCAATACCCAACTCACCGGAGGTGTGCTTCCTATCCTGTGGCGGCTGACTTGCAGATGAGATCCTATTTTCCTTACAAGACGTGGGGGGGACGATTCCGCCCATCTGGACATGCTCTTCCTCGAGAAGGGCAGAGGCCTCCAAATGACACCCCCACGTTGTCACGTCGGCGCGTCGCGATGGTTGTCTCGGCAGTCTTGTTCATCCAGGACACGCTGATGGTGTCAGTTACCTGTCAAACATATCTAAGTGACAGTTCTAGACCAAGGGTGAGCCGAGGTTGGTCCCATCGTCCCCAAATGTCCCTGACGCTAAACCTCGTATTGTTGCTAAGCAAGACTCTGTCCGAAGCCTTGATCTTGTGGTTTAGCAAGCGGTAAGCATTCCCGTAAAACTATGTTCAAGATCTCATTGACGTCAAGGCTCCATGGGTTTGATGGCTTGTCCTGTCTTTATCGAGAAGCCATCGTGCTGGTATTTCAATGCACCAGGTCTCGTGTGTCTCCCATCCCTCCCGTCCATTTGTTCTTTTTTTTTTTCCCTTGGCTTTTCGCGTTTTTTTTTCTCTACCTCGTGGGCGTAAATGCTCGTGGTCAATTGGGTGTTCTTGACCAGTTACGACGCGCGTCTCGGATGTGCGTCGACAACAACTTGAATCTGCAGCGGGCGGAGTGTTAGCGTTCGCTCTCGTTGGAGAATACTCTCCAACCATAACGAGGTGGATCTTCGAATTGTCAAATCGCGGGTTAGCTCGCACCGGACCATCATCCGCGGAGCAAAACAACGAGTCTTTTCTCAAACGGGTTGAAGCCGAAACTTCTTCTCTTGGCGAGGTGATTCGGGGTCTCTACTGGCTCTAAGGCGCGCGTGCATTTCCACGGCTGTGGCTGCAACCCTGGCCAGTTCTTTTTCTTTTTCTTCTTTTTTTTCTTCCTTCTCACGAACCCCTGTAGATACACTTCGTGGCCGGTGGGTGGCCTGCACTGTTTACTGGTTCTTGGGCTGGTCAACACCACCCACGTCTGTGGCAGTCCTATTCAGGACGACGACGAAGCAAGCCAAGCTCCCGCGCCCAGATACTTCGAAACCACTGCAAAAACCTCGGGAAATTGAGAATTTTCTTGGTTCAAATGCACCCGAAGAGGGCGGAATTCGCTTGTTTCTTTGGGCGCAGTCGGATAGATTGATCTATTCACCGACTTCTTCATAGCTCGTCCGCCTTGTCACTTCACGTTGCCGAGTGAGACAATGCTGCAGCTCAGGAAACGCCCCTACCCTACGCAGGAATTTCCTCCGCCTCTGTAATGGTGGTGGTCTAGATGGGGACGTGATGCCACAGCTGTGCCGAATGCAGACCTCATCACCCACCACCATGGTGTACCTTCTTATACGCACTCGACAGCCGTCAATGAGCTGCTTGGACTCTCCGTACTTCTCATTCTTTCAACATCCCATAGACAGCACGACTCAATCCCTTTTCACTCCTTTTTTGCGCCCAAACCATCGCTCCTTTTGAATACCAACGTCAGCATTCTCGCCTTTTGCCTTCTTTTCCTTCAGAACCCTTACTGCCCTGCCCAACATGGCGTCCATAGAATTTTCCTACATCACCCGCCACAGCGGCATAGCTAATCATCGCCGCTCATCGGGAGATCAACTCGCAATGAGTGCCTTGGGAGACAGCACAGAGGCCATGGGCCTTGGCCTTGCCATGTGCCCTTCCACTCAGGACACAATCGGTAAGCGACTCGATCATGATCTCGAGCATCGCCCTAAGTGCCCGGTGTCTCAGTGATGAAGCTCAGATCGCTAATACCCGACTCTTACAGATGATAACGACCATCATGGCCATTTCAACTCGGCCGCTGGCCCATCGCAGTCGACATCCGCCCCGCTCCACACCATGCCGCGCACCAAGGCAAAGCATGTCGACGCAATGAGACGCGACCACTCCGCGTCCCAGCAACCCGTCTATTCTTCTCGCTCAGGAACCCAAGTCGCTCACGGAAAAACTGGCGGTCAAACGACTGGCAGTCAGAACCGGTCCACTGGCAAAGTCTCTAAGCCAAGAAAGAATAACAGCCGGGGCCAGAAATCAGTCGGCAGACAAGCAAAGCCTGGCAGGAACGGCGACAACCCCAGTGGTGGAAGCAAGCGACCCAGCGGCCGAAACGGCAATGCAACAGGATTACCCGAAGACTTATGGGTCTGTCCCTCTCTGCTGAACGACATGACCAAGCACTATGCATGTCTATCTCTCACGATTCGGACCTTCAACTACCTCGTTCAGCACCTGCGGCGCAAGCACGTGTTGGATGTATACATATACTGCAGCAACTGCTGGGTTTTCTTCGATAAAGAGGACGTCAAAAATGAGCATCAACAAACTTGCATTCTTCACCTCGAACGCATCCCGGGCTGGATCTATGCATCCGAACTCGAGACGATTCTCGCAAAGTCTGATATCAGCGACGAACTGAAGTGGCTAGAGATTCTCCGCCTGCAGGACCCCAGCCTCACATTCTGGCCTCCAACACCATACATGGAGCACAGCGCCGAGTATCTGGACATTCTCACTGAATGGCAGCTGCGCGGAAATCCAATTGGGTCGCTCCGACGCATCTTCTCTGATGAAATCCTGGTCGGGTCCGATAACCATCGGTCGGGTGGAGATTTCATCTTTGCCGCCGGGCCTGCTCAGAACCACGGTGGGGATACAGCTCGACCCGCAGCCCTCCAATACGAGAACGACGCGACATCGACGGCTGTTGTCCAAGATGGCGCCGCCGAATTTTCGAATGGACTCTTGCTCGATGCCAACGGCGGGGTTATGGAACTAAATGGCCCGTCAGAATTCAGCTGGGACGCTGCACCGGGTCTTCACCAGGCCGCCACCATGCCCCCGACGCTTCCAGTTGAGGCTATGGGTTGGCAGTGGGCGCAGGCCTCCGGTTATCATCCTGATTATTGGGGCATAAATCCCCAGCTCAACACGGATATGTTGTTTCCTCCGGGCCCGGCAACCGGCCACACACCTTTTGGCAACCAACAACAACCACGGTGAGGGTAACGGACACAACACAAGGCACAAACCAGATGCCCACCCTTACTTGTTTGGGTGACCGGCTTGTTCCCTGGGGCACATGTGCCCGTTCGTTCCAAATCCCTCGCTTTTGCTTCTTGTCTCGCATGGCGACCTGCTTGGCCCCGTCGAGACCCTGCGCTTGTTGTCTGGATTTAGGAAGTAGACTGGGTCCGCCCAATCGACCATCTGTATGTAGATTACAAGCCATTTAGTCAAATTTATCATGTCATGCGCGCATGTTTACAATCTACCACTCAAGGTGAACGTGTCGATTACCACTATGGCGACTTTGTTACTTGATCCGAGCTCCCTTGCTCACGTCCCACCCACTGGAGCCGACTCTATTGTGTAGATGGCTCACCTGCCTCATTGTTGTGGTTTCCGTCTTCGCCAACTTCCTCATCATGCCCACGACATGCTTGTTCGTTCACAACATACGTCGGTCAAGATGGCGTTCAGCACCATTCGGCCAAGCATAGAAATGACATCCTCCCTCGCCGATACGTCCTCGCTCAGAAGATGACGACTCGCTAGGTAATCGTCGATCAAGTCCGTGCCCTGGGCGGCCCAGAAATCTCGTATCACACAGACCTTTTGCTCCGCGCCAGATTGAAGGAAGGGCGACTCCGGACGCGGGGCGTAGGGTATGAGAACATCCCAGATACGCATCCATCGCCACCATTCGGGGAGGTAGGTCTTGTCCCTCTTTGTTATACTCTCGTTTTGGGTCTTCGTGATGCCGTCGATGGTTCGTGGACTGCGACGGTCGCAAGTCCTGGCACGGGCGTGGTCGTCGCGCTGCTTGGGGGTGTCGAAGATGTCGCAACAGAGGGGGCAGTATGATGGCTTTTTGTGCGCTCTCCAGATGTGTCTCCTTACGTCCTCGATGGATTCAAAATGGTGGTTTTGCAGACAGGGGCGATACTTTCCGGGGTTTAGCTTGTACAACGGACAAGCCAGGTGAAAGAACCCGTCGGCTCGTGGTATGGTGCTGTGTTGCGGGCTGCATTTATGCTCCTCGTGGTAATAAATCGAGCGAAGCCGCTTTTTCGGCGTCGGGCGATGCCTCCTAGGTCGTAGCCTGTCTGTCGGAGGAGCAGTATAGCGCGTCGAAGCAAGGACTGGTGAAATGCGGGTTTTTGCGAATGCTGTCAGGTCGGGAAGGACGGGGTGGAATTCTTCGCGAATCGACGAAGCGCGCTCGCCATCGAAATCGCCGTCGATGAAAGACTGGTCATCGTCTGTGTCAAAATCCGACTCAACTTCAGAGTCGCTGGAAGAGCTGGAAGAGGAGGAGTAGTCGTCGGAGTCTGTGGGCTCCTCGGGTCGTCTGCGCCTGCGCTTGGTGCTGGCAACGCCACCGAAATCGAATTCTTGGTCTGAAAGGTGCTGGGCTACAGGGCAAGACAGCGGTGGAAGCCCATCGGCTCCATGATTCGGAGGGTCATCAGTGGGGTCTTGGAGATGCAATGCCAGACGGCATCGCTGAGGACCCGGGGTCGGTAGTTCAGGTGCCGGAAGCCGGATTAATGTCATTGCAGCTGCTTCAAGAGACGTGAGATACGAATTCAGATGAGGGAACGGGAATGGGGCCTCATGCTGCGAAGGCTCTTTAAATCCTCTTGATTACCTCAACCTCCCAGTACGTGGCGCTCTGCTCTCATCACAACGTGATCTCTGTAAGGGAACGAGCCCGCAAATACGCTGCGTATATCTGGTACGCGTGCCTGTGCGATTACGGCGTATTTACAGAGCCAATCAGTCGGTGGCTCTGGTTGGTTGGGCTCCGCAACCCGTCCACAGATGTGGGAGGATCACACCCCTTGCAGCAGCAAACTTCCACCGATGTGATGTGGAGGTTGCGTGGTTGGTCGGTCTCCTTGGCGGTTGGCCTCGCCCTGGGGCCGATCCCCACGCTCATGTTCCGATGTACAAGACTAGGGTGGTATTAAAGACTGCAGTGAATGAGCAACATGGCACTTGTTTCCGATTATTCGCGAGCTCAACTCTGGTGAAGCTGCCTAACTCTAGTGAGTTGCCTAACTAGGCATCGCGAAGTGGAAGTACTGGACTTTATACTATGCGCTCAATATCGTGGTACATCATTAACATCGAAAGAAAAGAAAAAGGCACAACAAGGAAAGACGGAGTGCCGAGTGGCGAGCGCTCTCTACACAAATACTTACTGTGGGTCCAAGTATGTTCGACATTCGGTCCAACATCAAACAGCCCGCCGTGATATGTTAATACGTCGTGGACATCAAATCGAAACATGTGGCAAGATAACGCGGCTGGGATACTCTCCGCCAAAGTGCCCAACATGCTCCCTTTGTTCTGTTCTTCTCGTGATCCGGCCTGGGCTGGCTGAACGCAGCCGTCTCGGTGCTCCCGGGGTACTGTCCCGGAACATCGACTTGGATGATGGAATCTTCATGCAGTGTCAAGCTCCCGCTCTCCTCTTCCGACATGTCGTCGATTTAATTAACAGGAGCGCAGCTAAGTAGGAACTGAAGCTGGCTCAGTTCTTTGCCATTCGTGTCAAGCTTGCGCAGCTGAACAAAGACAACCAAGTCGTCAAGTGCATCCCAGCTCATGTACAGCTCGGCTTTGGGAATATCTATGAGGCGTGTCGCCTTGGGGAACATGTGGGTGAACTTGGAAATCGACGTTGTCAGAGGGACTCGACGATCTGCACACCGGCGCTCTCGCTCCCTCGGGCAGCCTTGCACCATCTTCTGGCATCCAGATCTCTTTATGGGGACTTTTCTTTATACCACGAAGGACTCAGCCACGACGACACGCAAGTGATCTGCTCGTGCAGCCACGTCAAGGGTCTCTCCCCGGTCTCCCCAAAAAGACTGGCTGATATTGTGGTTGTCGTTATCGCAACCACACCTGGACATCCCGCTGATGGGTAATAAGCTTGACATAGTGCACCTTCAAGCTGGTGACATGCTGGACAGTAGTCTCCTTTGCATTTTATGAAGAATGCTTTGAGGGGGAGGTTCTAATTCCGCGACATGAGCGACTAAGCACAGCCACACCCTCTAGCATTCTGTAACTTTAGCATTAAAGATAACAGGTGGTGAGTGGAACAGTGTGTTGTTGATTATTTAATACGTTTTGTTTAGATTGATATAATATAGTCAATTATTCTCATAGCCAACTTAATGTACTATCTTATTCTCGTAAACTTTTTATTTTCTATAATCTATCCCTATCGCGGACTGCTATCGTGACCCGATTCAACATGGGCATTCAGCTACCCTATAGCCTGACTGAATGTTGGCGTTACGACTTGACGACAATCCGCATACTCGCGTCATTGAAAAAGCCACTTTGTCATCCGCCTTGGCAATCACAACGGAGGTTGCCATCTGACACACCATCTGAATACTTGTATGGTTAGGCAATCCCCGCATTTACTCCTGCTGAGAAAGGTAGGGAATCGCTTCGTCCGGGGATGTCTCCGTTTGTCTCTGGACACGGATGATATGATCGATCACACAAGAGGAGTTCATCTGGTGGCTCGAACCCGATTGGCTTACGGGGTGGCGTTGGTGATGGCAGATCACTTTATCGGCTTGGCGAATCTCCCCAGCGGACGATGGCGTTGTTTTTCTTTTTCGCGGCTCCATCGGAACAAACAGACAAGAGACAGGCACCAAACGCGGAGCCGCCTATGGCTGCCAAAGGACCCCTGTATTGAGTGGATTACGGTCATGGATGTGCCCCAGGAAGAGAGACCCGCTGCAGATTCTCGAACGGGGTTGGCGCATGGGAACTGGGAAGAATCGTGGCTGCCGTTCTGACGTCGAGAGATGGGCTAAACACTTGGGACTGGTTGGAGAGCGGCCCGTCATAGTCGAGCACTAGAAACCCTGGCTGAGGCACAGAGTTTGACGTGTGACAGGAGTCAGGGACCACGAGAAAACGTGGTTGACTGCACCGCACGCATCATCATGCGGACATGGATCATGGATGGGAAGCACGGCTTCGACGGTGGGGGAACAGGCTTGGCAAGGGGAACATTGTTGGATCAGCGGTGATGCATGGAGATGATGCATCTAGGACCAGGAGTCACCTTGAATGAATCGGGAACAACATTCGTCTGGAAGCTAAGAATCTGTCACGGCTCTGCTCCGCACACAGACAGTGAATCGGTGTACTTCCGACCCCTACCGGCCTCTCTGGAATGTGGGATTTGCGGTTCCTGGGGTATGGATGCCACGCAGAACTACAGTGTATTTTCATTCTGCTCCACGTTGGACGCCGCTGCCCCTTGGAACTTCCAGCTTGACAAATACCGCCCTGACTCGATTGCGACGTTGACTGACTCGTTCATTCGGCCAGCTGACACGCACCGACAGCGCTATGCCGTCCTCCTGGTGGCCCATTTGTTAGTGAGCGGATACTTGTCAGCCCCTGCCGCGAAAATCTGTGAAACTACCGACTAGCGGCGGTAAAGGCTCCGCGGTGACGATCCAGTTGGACGACCCGCACGCCTTGAGTGGGTGAGAGACAGTGGGACTCACAGCTATTCCATCCACGCATACACATGGAACCGGGAACAGGTATTACCGACCACTCCCGCTATCTCCCAGACTCCTCCCACGCCGAGGAACGATCTGCCATCGGCTTACGCCTGAGTTGAGGCCAAGCCGCCATGGAGAAGCCCTTGTCCTTGCTGCTTGCTCGGACCTCGACCCGTCCTTTAGGGGAAACGCCACCAACACGCCCAAACACATGGCAGCAATGTATCATAAATCAAAGAACCTACCCGCCTGCGATCCGCTCGCAGTCACAGCCAATATCCCCTCGGCCTTGCTGCGAGACAGACAACCACCATGGTCTCCGACTCCGCCCTCTCGGCCTTCGCCGCCGAGGCCTTCACGCTACTGTCCCTCGGCATCATGATCATCTTCCTGCGGACGTACGCGCGCATCCGCCAGGTCGGCATCCGAAACTTCGAGGCCGACGACTACCTGATGCTGCTGGTCATCATCCCGTACACCATCGAGACGGCGCTCGCATACACCGTCAGCGCCAAGTACGAAGGCCTCACCAACAGCGCCATGACGGACGCGGCCCGCGCGGCGCTGTCCCCGGATAGCCGCGAGTATAAACTGAGGTTCGTTGGACGGGACGCACGCTTGTTGAGTAGCGCTTGGGGGTGACGTTTTGGCTGAGACGACGAACCACAGGGTTGGCGGATCCAAGATCCAAATCGCCGGATGGATCATGTACGCAACCGTCTTGTGGGTCATCAAGAGCGCCCTCTGCGCATTCTACTTCCGTTTAACGGTGAGCAGACCTTCTAAAAGACTATTATTATCCGTCTGACACCATTCCCAGCACGGTCTGGCGACGTATAAAACGAAGATCTACATCGGCCTAGGTTTGATCGCGTCTACCTACATCGCTGTAGTGTTCTCTATTCTACTTAGCTGCCAGCCGTTCCATCGCTTTTGGCAAATTAGCCCAGACCCCGGCAGTGAGTTGATCTCCTAACCGCTATACAGGCAGACAGGACGATGCTCTGCTGCTTGCATTGCGGAAAGCTTGCCAGGACTTGCACTTACCGTCTCTAGATTTATGCCAGCCAGGGTCGTCGAAGCTCTACATTTTCATGGTTGTCTCTCTCAATATCGTGACCGACCTTTACCTCATCCTAATTCCCATCCCCATGCTTTGGGGCGCTCAAATCCCCAAAATCAAGAAGATTGGCCTGGTTGTGTTATTCTCCGGCGGTATCTTCGTCATGGTAGCTGGTCTCCTCCGATGCATTCTCATTCTCAAGGTTCGTCAGAGCTACAAACCAAGCTGCGTCTTATGCTGCAGCCTATTGACGTCTGCCACAGAACCCGAGGACAGGCCCTTCAGAAGGAGCCTCGTGGGCGGTTCGAGAATCGTTCGTCGCCGTTGCCACGTCGAGTTTGCCCATGACGTGGGGCTGGATGCGACAGAAGCTAAGGCCCTTCTTCGGCTCCCTACTCTCGTCCGACAAAAACTACAAGGGAGGCCCCGAGCCTGGAAGTATTATGCTGGGTGACCAAAGCGAGGGTCGGACAACTTGGCGGAGTCAGAACATCGGATCTCTCAAATCCGTCAACCGCAATAACCAAACCTCTACGAATAGGGACATCTTTATCCACGCCGGAGAAGAAAGCTCAGATGAGATTATCCCGTCCAAGGGTCACCCAGGTGGAATCACAAAGGAAGTCGAGTTCCACGTGTCAGCCTCCAGGACACCTTCTTAGACGGAGAAACAGGTCTTAACCAAGAAACATCCAATCATTGGATTGGTTCGCATGATACAAACGGACGCGGCAACTTTTTAAATATTAGAATACACTTGTATATAATCATGTCTCAGGACGACTTACACGGTCTATTCAATGGTCCCACTATGAACTCTCCTGTCTTTTCTTCTGGAAACCCCATCGAAATCCGACACTCGAAGCCTGGAAAACGCCCCATAACACGATCGTTGAACCATAGAACTCGAAAAACCTTCTTCGATAGAGTAGAAATAGAGCCGTTGGCGCTGGCACAAACCATGCTACCCCCCGCTGTTGGGTCGCGGAGAAATCGACCCATGGTGAGTCTCGGTGGCCCGAGGATCAGCATGGCCTCCAGGGCCCTCGGGCGACATCCCGGCCTCTGAAGTAGAACGCCTTGATTTCTTTTGGAAGGGCTTAGCAGTTAGAAGATGGTAGCAAGAATTGTACTATCGTCCCATCTTTTCACAAGTGGCACTCAAATGGAGGTTGCGCTTGAAATGAATCGAAATTGTTGCTATCTAATTTTTAACTCCTTACATGATACCGCATACCCCAAGGCGGTACCCAAAAATCTCCTTGTTAGGAATGTATCCATATGATTCTACAATTCACACCAAGGACCCGTTCCCAATATCCTACTGCTCCACGTTATCTCAAAACGTTGGAGGCAATCTAGTCTCGCTTTGTTCTACCAGACTCCGCAGCTTGAATGACCGTAACCAGCCGGTCGACTGTCCACGCATGTGCTGTGAAGACTGTCCTCTTGCTGCCGCGCTTTCCAACGTCATCACGGACTTGGCTCGATGTTCTCCAGATACCATCGAGGGAACCGGGCTGTGAATATGCCCGGCAGAATGAGCATGAGGCCGTGTCTTGAGACCAGGCATCTTTGTCTGCAGTGCGATCTGTGCCTCTGTCGGCGGCGTGGGCGGAGCTCCGATGATGGGATATCCTGCGATGATGCCAGGGCTTGAGCTGCGGCTGAGTGAGCTCTGTCGGGATCGAGTCACTGCGCGTTGGTTGAGGGAAGAGAAGGACATGTGGGGAGATTGGCCGCGGCGAGTCGTAGAGCGGCTTCGTTCGCGGTTGTGTGGGAAGGGAGTGGCAGTGTGAGGCACGTTATTGCTGTGTTGGCCCATGTTTGCTGGCAATGCCCTGTACGACTCTATCCCAGTTGGCTCCTGGCGAGATTCAAGACCGAGCTGAGATGCAGCATGTTGCAAATCTTCCAGGTTGATAGGACCAGGTGGAAGTCTGCTTAGTCTCCGGATGGCTTTGCGGTTGGTCTCCATGAAGTTAGTCATGGCCGTAAGAGCACCAACACTTGGCCTCGATGCCATTAGAGAGTTGTTGCCCATGCCCATGCTCCTGCCTCTCTCTTGATGGATATCGTTGACCGTCTCTGCTGGCGCCAGCTTCTGTTGGAGGTCTCTCTTCGCCAAGCCAATCGTCTCATTGACTTGACGCAGGAGCTTGTCGAAATCGATATTCTGGTTCGGATTCGCACGGGACATGTAGTATGACGACGACTGACCGCTTGTGAGCACCGCATTCTCCGCCTTGTGTGCAAGCACAAACAGAGTTCCGTCACGGATACACCTTCGGACAAGAGCCCAGCGGGTGCGCGCTGGGTTTCGCTCCAGGTCGGGACGGTAGACGGAGACCCGCGAAAGCTGCGAGTAGAACATGCTCAACCGGCGTGCCATGCGCTCGAGCGTCTGTAGCAAGAACACCGAGAGGGCCGATAGCTGTGCAGTGCTTGTTTGGGGATCTAGTTCGCCCTCGGACGAGCCCAGGGTAGCCGCGATGCTGTCAAAGGCGTCCATGCCGTTGCATGCTTCCTCTCGGAGGCCTTCCAGCAACTCGATATCCAGCTCGACGCTCCTGGCGCCGTAGGCAAAGACACCACGCTCCTGGAACCGCAAGCTGGAGTTCGGGTCGCATATGAACTCGCCCAGCAAGCTGACTTCCTTCGTGCAAGCAGCAGCGTCCTGGCCGGTCTTTGCGCGGGTGATGGTTCCGAGGACATCCGGGAGCTTGGTTTCCGTGTCCAGGCCGCTGGTACTGGCGACGGAGAACGAAAGCTTCAGGACCAACTCCTGCAGCTTCGGCCCGAAGAGCGCCGCGAAGCCGCCCTGGAGGAGACGACTCTGGTAGCCGTAAAAGGTGCGCACCGCGATGATGCTCGGGAGGCCCTCGCGCTGCCAGATGTTGTTGTTTCCACCTGGGTCGTGCGAGGATGAGTTGTCCATCGACGAGGCGCCCATGATCTCATACATCTCGAATTGATGGGCAACGAGGGTCTCGACGGTCGTCCTGAGATAGCCAGCCCAGAGATCGTGCAACGACGACATCTCGCTGTTTGCGTGGTAGTCGGGCTTCGGAGTCAGATGGCCCACAAAGTAGCGGGTGAGAAGACTCGAAACCTCGGGGTTGTTGGTGTGCGCGAGGTTGTCGAACGACTGGCTGCAGTCCACTCCGGCGTTGGACTTTATAATCAGCGTGCCGCCGGGATGCATGGGACAGAAGTCGGTGACGTCGTAAACGCTTCCATGGACGCCAATCCACATGCGCGATCCGGGCCTGTGTCCTGTGTGAAGAGCCAGTCGGGACATGGGGATAGTCGGCAAGTTGCAGGGAAGCGGCTTGGGAGTCATGAAGACATCGATCATGAAGCGGCGTTCCGCAAAGGCCTTGCTCACAATCATGTCGACGTTCTCCATCGTTGCAGTCCGGTATGTGTACAGGGCCTTCCGGATGCCGCTCATGACAGAGTCAAAGACGGAGACAGAACCGCAGACATACAAGCACCCACCGAGTCCGCCCTGTTTCTTCGACATGACAAGATCACAGATGTTGGCTCCTTGCTCCACAATCAATGTGTCAATGTACCGCGAAGGGATCTGCTTCTCCACGAGATCACGCGAGGAGGGGTCATGGACCAGGCCGCGAGTGTCCCGAGAGAAGGCCACATGGACTTGCATAAAGTCGAGGCTGACGAGTTCCCTGAGCTCCTCTTCGAAGCAGAACTTCTCGCGGGATTGCACTCCCAGATACAAGAAGTTCTTGCCCCCCGACAGACCCGAGGTTGCGAGTCGATACTGCCAGAATCCTCGGAACGGCGCGATGCCACTGCCGCCGGCGAAGTAAGCACAAGGAGCCATGTCGTCGATGGGCAGTTGGAACGCGACTGGTCGAGACACGCCGATCAGGATTTCCTCCGACGCCGGGGCTTCATCTGATGTTGGGTACGGGTTCAAGAAGCCACTGGAGACACCAGCCCGCACGACGTCTTCGTTCTTTGCAAAGGTAGAACAGAGCTTGTGTTCAGCGCGCGAAACAACCAAGTCGACCGTGTCCGGAAGGAGATCGTCGGAGTAGCTGCCGATGGAGTATGTGCGCGGGACTTCGAGCGGGATCAGATCCGTCAGCCACGACAGATTCTCCAGGTCAAACGCCCTGTCCCAGATCTGGAGTGGCGTGTCCGTGAGAGCATCCTGCAGCAGATCACCCAGAGAGCCGGAAACTGGCCACTCATCCGTGGCCAGGATCTGTAGCACTGTGTTGGAGGAAGCATTGAGAAGCTCGTGGACCTTGAGTGCAAGTGTCTTGGTGATGGGTGCAAGATGACCGCGGCGAAGGATGTCGGTGACGGTCAGTTTCTGAAGAGCGGATCTCCTGACAGAAGCAAGATGTTGATCGAAGCGTACCCAAGTTCCGGATACCTCGACGGGGTCGTCGATGTGCTGATCGAGGCCAAGAGCGGCGACGACCTTGGCGCATTCATCCCAGCCGTTGAGGGGCATCACCGCCAGTCGGTCGCCAGGTTGAAACGTAATACCCGTGTCTTGAATGTCAAGAGTAACGAGACCAATCGAGCGTTTTGGGTCGGAGTCGACAAAGTTGCAGCTCAGTACTCTCGTGGTGTAGCGGCATTCTTCAAAAGTTCCGCGCATCTGGTGAGGCTCGACGGACAAGGCTCCGCGGTATGGTTCAAGACGCTCCTTCATCGTGTCTGAGAACTGACGATGGGTTTCTTCCCACGGCCGTGAAGCATCTGCCGCACCAGAGGCGCCATTAGTCGCCGTTCGGCCGGTCTTTGCTGCGATTTCGAGGATGCCGAACACCTTGTACCGGTGCACGCCCATGAATCCGCGTTCTCCGGTGTAGGCCTCGACGACGCCATCAAGCACGCCCATGAGTCGAGGGTCGCCCGATCTTTGCACGAACTCGGGAATTCGGTAGTGGTATTCGATGGCAGCGATGAAGGCTCGGAGGTTTGACGGGAGCCATGCGCGTAGGTGGATGGCTTCAGCGCCAAGGAAGGAGCCGTATCTAGTAAGTCATCTCCGTCAGCGCCATGTGTTCGTCCTTGTTGTGGTAATTCTGTCTTGCTTACTTTTTGCGTCCCAAAAAGGCATCCATGACAAGATACGGCGGGAACTGGAGCCCGGAGGATGCTGGACATCGCTTTGACAGCGGTGCCGAGAACAGTGCCCATCGGACCCAGCGGTCGGCAGAGACGTAGTTGTCGCCGGCATTCGGGTTCGGAGAGATGGAGTGGAACGCGTTGGGCATGCGCTCCAGGATCTCCTTCAGCCGGATCATTTCTCGGAGAAGGCCCTCGACGTTGTTGGTCATTACGTACTCCTGGCAAGCAGCAATGGCATCCGGGCCGTGTTGGAAGGATGCTAAGCAAGAGTAAGTATGAGACGGTGCTTAGAACCCGCAGTGCGTACCTGATGTATCGGCGCAGCCCTTGAGAAACGAGACCTCAGCTTTCTCTCCGAACATGGACCATCGCAGATCAATGTTGTCGAAGCGCGCAACGTATGGATACGTCGATGTGGCGTCCTTGACCTTGATGTTGTAGGATGCTTGGTCGGGGAACGTCAAGTGCGGCAGCGTCCGTCCCATTCGACGGGAGATCTGGTAGAACGGCAGAGCAATGGAAAGAGGAATACCCGCAACCTCCTCGCACAAGTCGTCGCCCATCGGACACGTCGGCCGCCACTTGGCCTTCTTCGTCGAGGACACGCCTTCGGTGCCGTCGTATTTCTCCTCGAAGCGGTAGATGGAGCAGAGCATGCCCAGCGCCACAACCGCAGCCCAGAGTGCCTGGTCGGGGATGATTTCCTCGGTGCCCTCGACGGTCGGGAGTGCAGCCACAGCTTCTCTCACGCGGCCGGAGGCAGAACATCCCGGTATCCGCTCGATGAGATCAGACCAGATGCGTCCTGGCGATTTGGCGAGAGCGCTGGCGGCTTCGTCGTAGTCGGGAGGGCAAAAGCCGTGCTCCATGCTGAGGTATCCGTCGCGCCATCCGGTCTGAGGACCAACCTCCTCGGCCCTCTGCATTACTTGTCGCGCAGGGGCTCCCAGGGCGACGGCAAGCAGGTCGTGCTCGTTGGCGTTCATGGCATCCATCTCCTTTTGAGTCTTGGCGGCGTCGATGTCCTGTCTCGAGGGATAACTGGAGTATAGAAGCTGATTGATGGACTTTCTCTCCCTGGGAACCTGGAGTTAGCTTCTCCCTTAATTGCGTATGCAACTGGGCGTACCTCATTCGAAGCCATTCTCCGGCATCAACACCTCGTGGGATCTATCATCGTTAGTCTCACAAATGCAACTGCCCGTAATGCTCAAGCTCACATCAAATGCGGCATGTAAATCTCCAGGCTGTGCAAATCCAGAAAACGAGCATCCTCGAGGACCTCGGGTGCTGCTTGACCGGGAGCGATTAGACGCAGTTCCGGCACCGACTGGACACGCTCCGCCCACCGAGCCGGAAACAGGACAGGATGCGAGAGACATTGTGGAAAAGAGCAAAGAAACAAATTATCTATTAGAGAAAGTGAAGAATTGATAGGGCCGCCAGGGCAATAGAATCAGAAGTGCCACCAGGGCAAGAGGACAGTGAGCGAAAGTGCGATTGTCGTCCGTTCGCAAGATAGACCTAGGGAACTGCATGGAACTTTTGCAAGAAACGGAATGATTTAAAGAGATTATCTTGACGCCGACTGACACCTGACAACAGGGTCTCATCAGAGTTCTCCTTACGCCATTGCCGCTGTCATGTCAGGGGCGAGTGCATTGGGGTTGTGAAACCACAAGCGAGGGCTAGTTTGAGTCGTGAATAGCCGGCCAATGACATCGTGGACAATGTCCGAGACGCGCCAAGACCACGCTTCCTAGCCCAACCCAGCAACGTGGTGCTGGCACCGGGAAGTGGGATGCCAAGCCCGAAGTGGGATATATGAGACAAATAATGAGACGCCTATTACTTCTTTGACTGTTGTAACCGTCTCGTTTCCCAGCCTCCGTCATGTTTGCCATGGAAGGAGGAGGACGCGCGGCCACATGTTAGTCCCCGGTGCTAACTCCTCGGAAAGCATTACGTGGGATTTACAGGGCGTCATTATTTCGCGATTCTAAGCGAAAATACCACCGACAAACCCAGTCTTAGGACTGTTGAATAAAGAGCCCACAAAGACGGTATGGGGCATAGATAGTACAAGGCGAAAGTGTATAAATAAAGACGCCACGATGACACCCACAAGTCAAAATACGCGTAAGAGGGTATTCGCATCCTCAAAATTATGCTTAAGCTTTTCCAAACCCCCGATCGATCCCCTCGGAGGATTCGCCCCTGTTCGGGAATAGCAGGCGCCTTACGAAACGCTAACTACCGCGTCCACTCCGCTCCCTTGGCTTCTCCGGAGAGACTAACCATTTCGAATCGTAGCAACGACATGGGCTCTCCTGTTCCAGACGCGATCGAAGTCCTATTCCACCATCGCACCGAGGCGTGATTGGCAGGGCGCGAGTGTGCCAGGGCGTTTAGGGGTGCAGATCCCAGGCAAAGGCCTAGGCTTCTTTCGAATCGAGATGCAGCGGGCGGTTGCATCTTGTTCCTGACCTTATTCCTGACGATCGGATAGGCTATAAAGTACGTAACGGATTTCTCGAGTGGCTTGTTCTCAATTTTTCAACCTGGTCCCGTAATCTTACGTCTCCGAGGCAAGAGTTTCACAAAACCTGCTTCTCTGCCAGCTCTTGTCGCGAGTGACGGGTCAGTTGCATCCTGACGTGACAAAGTCTTGGGTTCATATTCGCAATATGTGTTACAATTTGCGCAAACCGCCCTGCGAATTTGCACCGTCCTGTATTCCCTTGCTCAAAAATATTGCATCACTAGACGACGACGTTGCGAATACTCATCACTGCAGCACTCAAGAAGCTGATCCTTGAGAGCACTGGGAGTTAGCAAATTAGGCCGGAAAAAATTGTGCCTCCGTGCCCATTTACCGTCAACAAGATTGGCTACAGAGGTATTGAAGTCGGAGAAGCGAGTCATCTCTGTGAAGCAACCCGTAGTTATTGCTAGCATTATGATACAGTCGAACTCCGTGGTGCTTGGGTCACTATACGTCACTGTTTACGATGCTGATACTAACTCGACACGTCTCCAACAATGGATTTTAGCTGGTGGCTTGGTACTGTTGTTACGAAACCTTTACTGTCGGGTCATGATCGGTAGCTCACACTCAGGCGACAGAAGCCCTTCGTTCACCAGCGCTAAGGCAGTTATGAAGCATACAAGACAAATACGAAGACGATGATCAGCATACGATCCAAGATTTGGTAGCATTTAGCTTACTCCTTTCGAAAATGCGGCCGATAATACAATATGAGTGAGTACGAGTGTGCCGACGCGGTGATTCAAGTTCCAGCAGTACTATCGAGAACGCCAAAGAAAAGAAAGGCGGTGGCTTCGCTGCGACCAGAAGAAAGCCACCAGTCTGCCCAAGGCCCGTTCGAGTTAGTCGATAAGACGGGATCGGCTCGTCCTGGGAGTCCAACTCACTAAACAAGTCATGTTCCTTACACACAAGCTAGCCGCTGAATCCTTTACACGGTTGTGCACGGTCGTCCAAAGAGAGCTTAAGCGGAGTTGGTCTCTGCAGGGTGGCATGAGTATTTTATAACCTTGAAGTCTCGCTCCAGCTCCCTTCGATATCGCCTAGTAAGCTCAAATCCCCGTCATTATTAGGGAACAACTTTAGATAGCTTCTCAAGTCGAGGTGAGACAAGAACATGTTAGTCAGAATGTACAATGGAAAATCATAGGTAACTGAAAAGTCGCTCATCTGATGTAATCTCTTTGTACTAAATATCCTTCCATACGGTCCATATGTGACTAGTAGGGGATAAGACTGTCAGGGGTCGGAATCAATGGGGTGGTGCACGCTGCAGCGGACTAGCAGTTCAGACGCTTTCAGTATAATACTGACGTTCTTTTCAAAGATTAGTCCATTCAACAATGACCTTACGGAGGTCGGAGCTGGGCAAGAAAGCAACGGAGAAATACATGGGTCACCTCCGGGTGGGTGACAGATATTGGCTGAGGCTGGCCACTGGCGCGTACATTCTCACGTCCTCCCCTCACCAGGTGGCCCAATTCACATGAACCAACACGATATTGCTTTGGTTCACGCTGTCAATTCCGTGCTGACTCTGCCGGCCCTGGGGTGACATGCTAGGGACGAGGAATTCTAAATCACATGGAGACCGTATGTGTATGTCGATCTCAGCCTTTTTGATATAAATAGGTATGCCATACCGAGATCATTGCTGCAATCGTACTGGAAGGCGTCGAGAATCAAGACGCAGTAGCTAATCATATTGCAACTCTTAACTAGCCTATGAATTGATGTGCAGCTCTAAATACCTCCTATCCACCTAGTTGACTGCCTTGGTTGGGTCTATCCATAGTCTTCCCTTGACACCACCTTTGGCTAAAGCATCAATGCTGGCGGGTATGTCAGAAAATGATACTTCCACAAGTAATGGATTAACAGATCCCTCCTGTAGAAGCTTCAAAACTTCAGCCAAGTCATCAGCACTTGCCCCAGAGACCCGACTAATGTCACCGTACGCAGGACCAAGACCTCAGCTGGGATCGTTAACATTTTGGCAGCTAAACCAACGACCACCACTTTGCCTCCTTCCTTCACTGCACTCAAAGCCGCTTGCATGGTAGAACAAGTACCAACAAAGTCAACAATTACATCGAAGGACACGTCCTTGGCATCGTCTAGGCTCTTGAAGCATCCGTGCGCGCCCAATTGCTGCGCCTCCTCGAACTTATCCGTCAAGATGTCAATCCCATATACTATAGCCCCTCTGAGAGTTCCGAATGCGACGCCGGACATTCCTAGGCCGCCGAGTCCGATTACCCCAACAGTTATGCCATGCCTCGCCCCTGCCTCGACCACAACGGCATGATAGGACGACGCCAGCGCGTCCGTAGCCACGGCCGCCTGGGCGAAGGAGACACCTTCCGGAATCTGCATTAGCCGACGTACAGGCGCGACCGCGTACTGGGCGTAGCCGCCGTCGAAACCTAGTCCGATGCTGAGAGTCCAGTCACGTTCTTCAACTGGATGGCAGATTTGAGATACGGCAACTCTATCTCCTGGACAGAACTGGGTGATGCCGGGTCCAACCTTGGTGATGATGCCGGCAACTTCGTGACCGAGAGTGATGGGCTTTTTGGTAAGCCATGCGTCGCTCCTGCCAGATACTATGTGGCAGTCCGAATGACACATGCCCACGGCCTTGACCTCAAGCTGAACATGTTCAGGGCTGGGCTCAGGGACGCAAACGTCTCGGAGTTGCAAGCCCGCTGTAGAATCATCGTACTGGAATGCCTTCATCTTCTGGCGTCGAGTAAGAGTTGAACACTCGCTGTTTTAGATGAGAAAAGTGGGTGGATAAACAAATAGAGAACTAAGGCTTGATGTTTCCGCGACTGATATTAGGATAAAGCCCAATGCATCTCATGTAAGGTGATAGAAGATGACTTGGTTGAGTACATATAAGGGCCACAGAGCCGGGTTATATAGGGAACACAACCTCCCCTAGGGTCTAGCTAGCCGGATTTCCGGTACGGATTTCGGTCATTTAGATGTCCGTTATAGAGTTGGTACTCTGGGTGTGTGGATACGATCCTACAGTTTGAAGTACTTCCTTGTCCGTGGACCTTATATCTCAACATTTTGTAAGCACGGCATCTTTAGCCGGTATGAAGAACCAAATACGAGAGAGTTCGGTTTTGTAGGATTCAGGGAGGGGTTCATACTAGCAAGGTTTTTACCCAATAGGAAGACCCAAAATACGAGAGACTATTGAGGGCGGGATTCCGAGGGCGGAATTACCAACCGCCGCCCGTACAGTGAAGCCTATCGAGCGTCTTTTGAGCTTCTTGGACTTTCTCTTCCTCTTCCTTCTTTCTCATCACCCTCCTGCATACCCAGTCGCTCATTTGACTTCATTCGGCTTTCAGCCCCCCACGTTCTTTTACCTACTTAGGCAGCTTTACCCGCTCCTTCTTTCCCAGCTCTCACTCCAGCCCAACCCAAGTCACTCACTCACGTTCCGTTCTTCGCCCTACCAACTTCTTTTTTATAATTCCTAAAACCAACCATCAAGATGCAGTTCCGTATCTTTGCCGCCGCCGTCCTGGCATTTGTTGCCTCGACTTTCGCCCAGACCGCCGACTTCGACCCCGTCAACGTTCCTGCCGCTTGGGAGGTTATCCCCGCCGGCTCCAGCTTCACCATCCAGTGGACTGCCCCCGCCAAGTACTCCAGCGAGACCGTCTCCATCTCCCTGATCGGTGGTGCTACCCAGGGCACTCAGGTCCCTCTCCAGGACATTGCCTGTAAGATTTCACCGCCACGGGCTTCTCGCGGGTTTGCGCGCAGAGTCTATAAGAGTAAATCACTAACTTGATACAGCTGGCATTGACAACGACGCTGGTTCTTACGCCTGGGCCGTTCCCGCTTCCCTCGGTGACGCCGCCGTCTACGGCCTTGTCATCAAGCTCGACAGCGACACCTCCGTCTTCCAGTACTCCAACCCCTTCAAGATTGACGGTGACGCCGTCGAGGAGACCACCAGCGAGGCCTCCGCCCAGTTTACCTCCACCGTTACCACCGACTCTGGTTACGTCCTCCCCACCGAGCAACAGCACCACCCCTGCTCCCCACGTTCCTCCGGTCGCCACCACCGTCATTGACACCTACCACGGCAACTGCACTTGGTCCACTGCTGTCGTCCCTCCCGGCGCTGTAGTGGCCCTGCGCGTGGTGTTTTGGGGTCTGGGGCAAAGGGCGATTGTAGATCCGATTGGCATGATGCAGATTTGGCTAGCAGCATGACATTGTTCATTTCTTCGTTGTGATTGGCATTGGCTGGTGTGTGTCACTACAGGGGAAGGGAGAGAGAAACCGATGATATTGAGAACGGGAGTATGCACGAGGTGGAAAAGTAATTAACGGTCAAATGTTTAATGGTACGTTTCGTGTTGAAGGTTGTGAATAGTGTCATTGGACAATATCTACCAATACCAAATACCAATACCAATATCGATACCAATACTCCATCTATCCCGACCTATCCTTTAGGTTGTTGCCCCGCATTTCTCTTTTGCCTACGCCTGCTAAACACCACGACTTCGCTACCAAAAGACGATCTCATTCTCAATTACTCCCATTCCATTCCATACAGCTCTTCTCTTGCTCTAGTGTCCGCCAACCTGGCCTCGGGGCAGGGCGGGATCCAGTACACAGCCAGGTTCACGGCGATGAGGATGACGCCAATGACCCAGAAGCCCATGGCGAAGTCCTTGCCTTGGTTCATGAACTGGAAGATGATGGCGAAGACAATGCTGCCGTGGTTACCGCCGCCGCCAGTCAGGCCGAACAAGATACTGTTGGCGAATGAGTGGACGTGCAGGACGAGCGGGAATTTAGCACCATTGCCGGCTTCATAGGAGCTGGCTATAAGGACGATGAGTCCGACGAGGGTACTGATATTGCTGCCGCTGGCCTCAGACAGGTTAACCTTACTGATGACGACGAGGAGCACGCCCATGAGGACACTGTACACTGTGATCCATCCCTTCTTGAGCCAGAGATTACGCTTGAACCGGTTGTATAGGACGTCTACAACGATATTGCCCAGAGGCTGGTTTACGAAGTTAAGGAATCCAAAGATAGCAGTGTAATTGCTGGCCTTGGTCTGGTCGAGGTACGGGAAGTTCTTCTTAAAGTAGGAGCTTAGGGCGGCGTTGATGGCAAGCTCACCGCTGAACGAGCATGCGTAGGTGGCAACGTAGAAGATGGTCTAAGATGAGTAGATGATAGGCAGGGCCTCTGTCCAACTGGGCTTGACGATGACCTCACCCTTGGCAATCTGGAGGGCTTTGCTGCACGAGATGGCATGCTCATTGTCGTCGACCTTAACATCCTTCTCAGACCCAGTACCGTTCTCCTCGTCCAAGGTTGGGCATTTAGGGCTACGGGCGCCACCAGGGACGACATCGGAGGTACTGAGACCTTGTGCCTTCATATTCGTGCGAATCTGCTGGGCCTGGTCGTCGCACACTCCCATCAGGGTATCAGGGCAGAACAGGAGCATGCCGACAGCGCAAGCAATCAAGCAGATGAGTGTGACGGTGAAGGTGACTCGCCACGCCTTGGAAGGGGTCATGCCCTAGTATAAACCCCTCAGTGAGTCCTACACAACCGAACTCTTTCGTACTGTGGTTCTTCCTATTGGGTAAAGATGCTATGTCTCAATGAAATGTTGAGACACGTCATACGGAGCATCTAGGTCTGGTCTCAATGATCGGGATCCGGTCTCAGGACCGTCAAATCATCACTGACTGTTTCAAGGACCTCACATAGCCCCTCTAGCAACAAGACCTCTCTTTGAATAAATGGTCTGTCATGAGCCCTCAATTAGATAGAAATCAAGAGCTTCTATGAGTCTCAATGCATCACAAAGTGTGACAAGGCATAAGGTCCACAGACAAAAGGGTGTGGCATTTATTTCATGTGGGAAACTATCAATATCCGGGAAATATTAAACATCTAAACGCACAACTAATGGGATCAACCAATCAACAGTCTTGAAATACGAGCAACGCAACAACCCAGTTTGAGATGCACATGGATCTCCCTGTCGTCCAATTATCGAATGTTCAGACCCATCGCAATCAAACCAGCTGACACGTAATCATGAATGACGACTGCTATACTGCCTCACACAGTAGCGGATCTGTAGTCTCCTGGAGTACCATTGTAGGTACGAATATACTTCATACGAACTCGCTATCGCAGTTATCTTCCACATACTCCGTACAGTATCATTCGTCGCCCATGCAAGGGGGCGGTGCTGAATCAATGTGCTAAGCCTCTCTGTTGTCGAATGCAGAGAATTAGAGACTAGACGTCATTAGTATGTTCCATTTTCACAAGATGCAGACAGTATTTAAGTACCGCCTCTCTCCCCGTTATTCGTCTCTCAAACAAAAACCTACATCCAGCTAATCAACTGACAAGAACCTCCCTCTTGTCGTGCATTCGATCATTCGCACAAGAAACGCTCTGCCGGAAGCACTTCCTCGGCTGCCTAACTTCCAAACCACATCACGCTCGCGCACTCACACATAAAATCTCCGATCTCTAAACCAACACGAAATGGCAAGAGAATACTATCATTACGACCCATCCCTCCCCGCCGCTATCATCTTTACCATAATCTTCATACTATCAGCGGCGGTCCATGCCTTTCAGCTGGTAAAGTCAAAGACATGGTACTTTGTGCCATTCCTTGTTGGCTGTCTTTGTATGGTTCCCTATCCAAGATGGTTGCCGAGGACAGGAAGCCAGATCTTTTTTAGGATAGATCGTAGCTAATAGAGACTCATACAGTTGAAGCGATCGGGTATATAGGAAGAGCAATCAGCGCAGTACAAACTCCTGACTGGACTCGGTCACCGTACATCACTCAGATTCTGCTATTGCTCCTTGGACCAACTTTCTTCGCCGCGTCGATTTATATGATTCTGGGGCGACTGATCCAACTTCTGAATGCAGATAAGCACTCATTGATCAGGCCAGGCCGGTTGACGAAGTTCTTCCTTATTGGAGATATTGCATCTATTGCAGCACAGGGGTTAGGTGAGTGACCAACAATAAGGCAGAGACAGTAATGCAATTTCAGGAAGAATAATGACTAATGACTACGAAGGTGGTGGAAAGCTCGCAAACGCAGAGACCCCAGACGAGAGAGACCAGGCACAAACGATAATCATCGTCGGGCTTGCCATACAAATTGTGTTTTTTAGCCTGTTCATGGCTGTCACCTGCGTCTTCCACTACCGAATCAACAAAAAGCCCACAGTGAAGAGCTCTAGCATCAACTCTCCCTGGGAAAGGCTTCTTCTCGTGCTATATGCATCAAGTCTCCTCATCCTGGTACGGTCCATCTTCCGAGTGGTTGAGTATGTCACAGGTCACGATGGCGAAATCCAATCCAAGGAGTTCTATATTTATATTTTTGACGCTTTGTTGATGGCTATTGTGGCCGTGATTTTCAACATTTTCCATCCATCTGAGGTCCTCAGTATCCCAGGCAGGGATCGTCTGAATAACTCGGACTCTGTGATGCCACTGGGCGCCTATACCACTAGTCGCTAGGTTGCATCACGGATGGCAATCTCCAACCCGCCTCAAAGAAGGTGAGCTGTATCACGCGACCTAATGCGAGGTGACGACGCTGGTTGTTGTAACCCTATTGTTGCCTTTTAGCGCTTATGGGTAATTACAAATGTGCGTTCGTTTGGATGGTGAGGGTCGGATTATTTTTGGTTAATGCACGCACATGGAGGGTCGGAATATGTCGTCAAGAGATGGAGTCACTTGCATTGCCTGTTAGCAGAGCTGAGAACCGCCACGGGATAATTCGGGGTAGACGCAGATAATGGGGGGGAACCAAACAAATCAAGGCCTAATTTCTTGATGCGGATCCTCACCTTTTTTCTTTTTGGTAATTTCTTACTTGGTGATATTTTAGGTACAAGCTCGCATTTAAGACGATTTAATTGGACAAAGCGTGAGCTCAGGAGGCCGGCCTGGGTCCTCACATAGCCAAGCTACCACAGTCGTCGTCAACAAGCTCCACTTGCGATACGTCGCTCTATTGAACTCCGCAACTCTGAGCATGCGTAAATAATACCTACTTAAGGGACAGAGACAGCCACTTATTGGCCTCATCATCTCTTTCTTCATGAATTTTATCACTTATGGGACTGTCTTTCTTCTGTCTTGTCTACTGCTATAATCTTGACTACTTCTGTAAGACTACTACTGCATTCTCCTTCTTTTGATCATCCTTGGAGTCCTGGAATTATCCTCCTAGTTTTCCTTGAGCTTGCGCAATCTCTGTTTCTTGACTCTCAATCCAACTGTACTAGGACAGCATTTTCCTGGGTGGTGTCTTTGCACTGAAGTGCGCGTTCCACCAACAAAACATATTGGTTGTGAAGCCAATATGGTCCGAAGGATGCGGACATTTTGCGAGAGTCGGGGTCGGTTCCATTCCGGAGAGGTTCATATCGTTCCAGAGTGGAGAAGTTGACGGACATATCCTTTAACTACTTGTCTGGCGGTGTTTGGCCCTGTCAATATCTGGATAAGAAACTGTGCCAGGGATAGTGAGTCTTCGGGGACTGACGGCGTTAAGCGCATTCCTTGTTTTTGATAGAAATGAGTGCGGGCTGCCTTCAACAGGAAGTTCCGCTAGGATAGAGAGATATCAGAGCTCCTCATTATCCTAAGATCTAAATCATCGGATGTAACAACGATCATAGAAGTAAGAGATATAGGACTAGTAGTGCTGGGTTGAAAAGTTTCACGGGACCGAACCGGCTAGAATATTCAAGAAGATAAAATTAGCTATGGAAAAACCTGAGGATGAAACGAAGGTGAACTCTTAATTGGATACTCAATGAAACCCCAATCCCTCGAATACAAGATACAATTCGACAGTCTCTTGCAGTCCAGCTCTCAACGAATGACATTGATTTCCGTCATCGCAACATAAAATCGGCTTCAATATATAAGATCCATAGTCGGTACCTAACCCGGATACCTGACGTTGCGTGACTTCATGATGCAGCCGTCAAACAAAATAACGTTGCCAACATCTTGAGCCTCTGGATGCGAGTCGCGACACCTAATTGCTTTCGAAGCTGAGGCGTCTCTGAGCAACTTTCGATCAGTGCGCATTTTTCTCTTCATCAACACATTAGCCACTGGTCATGTTTGATGTGGAACATATGTTAACGTACTGGCTAACTATGGATGAATCAGAGCGAGGTTGCAGTTGAGGGCGACCAAGAAGAGGCGGGGTGGATTCCAGCTCCGCCGTATTTGGTTCACTCTCGATTTGTTGACGGAATGAGCATTCACGGGATGCACATTCATACCATGCCGCTGGGTCAGGTCTCCTGGTTTGGTTTCGGCGGCTCGTTTCACCGCACCAGCATCGAGGGTTCTGGGCCGAAATGTTGCGATTATCATCCCAAGTGATGAAGTCACGACTGTGGCCGTACTCGCAATAATAGTAGGGGCGGTTGGCGTTCCCATTGTGGTTGGTACGCCTTGTGATGTCGCGAGAAGCAACACAATTGCAGGAAGGGCAGAGAGGAGGGGCAGCAAGAGGGAACCTATAAGCCATGATTGCTGCAGTGTGTTCAAGGCCGTAGTGAAACGAGTAAAGGTTAGCACGCTGAAGGAAAAAACAAGTAAGGGTACTAATCCAAGGTTCGGTGGAAGAGTAGAATTGAACTTTCGAATACCAGGTTGTAGAGAAGGGAAGGTATGTGTCTTAAGTAGTCGGCGACTGCCATCGGAATGAAGACTGCGTTCAGGACTGCGAAGACGATGAAGGTCCGCCAGCCAATATTTTCTGCGACCTTGATGGCAGTTACCAGGGCATTACCGCGGAACTTGTGTTTCCATAGACCCATGGCTGCGATTTGTGATTGCTGCGGACGGAGAGGCTTGGGAGCATGGAGATTATGCGGGGTCCCCGAGTTGAATTCCTTGGGGCGAGTCAATCCTTCCGCGACGAGTTCTCGCGAAGTGGAGCGTTAGAGAAAGTGATCGACAGCTGGCTGATGTCACTCTGGTTGGTATCAGCGTGGTAACGGGCGTTGTCATCATATCCCTCATTTGTTCTACATTGTACTTGCACTAGTGCTCGCAAAAGCTGTACTCTACTTGCTGCCACTTCTCTCTCGCCTCATGGTGGAAGGCAGTTCGAGCTTCCATCAGCTCGAGGCGGTGCTCCTTGGCCTCCTCGAGAGACATGGGAAGCGAATCCCCAAACCCGTCCCGCACGATATCCACCAGCTCTGCCGGTAGGCCGCGTCCCGCTCGGCCGGCCGCTTCCAACCCGGGGTGGCCTGGAGCCTTTTCAAGGATGAGGTTTGCAATGGCCTGAGGGACTTTGGCGGCATCCGCTTCGCTCAAGTCACCGAAAGCACGTTCCAGCCACCAACTCTGTTGTTGGGGTGGCACGTTCGCCGTGCTGATGACGCGAGTGAAGGGATCCACGAGCCACAGGGCGATGAAACGTCGGTGGCCGGGCTTGGTCTTGTCTTTCAGCTCAAAGGGAGTTACTCGGTGGTGGAAGACATTCGGGAAGGCGAGGAGCCTGCCCTGCTTCGTCTCCACGCTGCCGTAGTTCTGGAGGCATGAACCACCTGCGCCGGACCCGAGCTGGGTACCGTAAACCTCTTCCATCCAAGTATAAGACCCTTGGCCCACGTCCCAGTCGTCCTGGTAGCTGTCGGTCTGCATCCGGAACTGGAGATGGCTCGGTGTAACGTTCTCCGAGTCCAGGTAGTACAGGGCCGTGCCGACAATGTGTTCGTTCATCTGACCCTCAACGTGCCAGCCGCCGGGAGGAAACATGGGCTTGTTGGGCGTGAGCTCGATGGAAGCCATCTTCACTATGACTTGGAGACCATTGTGGTTGAATTGCTCCCTCAGAGAATCGCCTTCCTTGACACCGTAGTCCCAGGCTTTGAACTCGGGAGGTGCAGGCTGGACTGGTTTCCGGGTCTTGTACCACTGAACCTCCTTGGGGGTTCCAGAGTAATAATTGCCGTTTTCATCCTCCTCCTCGACGTCGTCTTCCTCCTCATTTTCGGATGCGCCTTTTGGCATCACAACCTCGTCGAATGACGGGGTCCAGTTTTCTCCGTTCTCGTCACTAATTTCATTCAGCAATGATCCTGCACTTGACGCATATTTGAAACCTACTCTGGATTCTCCGGCCGTGGGAAGCGAGACTTTGTTCTGCCCGCGCCTACCAGATTGTATTTGTGAAACTGCGCCAGGCAGAGATCCCAGGCCGGAAGAGACTTTTCAATGAGCTTTTCAATGGTGCCATAGATATCCCGGTGCTTCACGGGGTGGAGGTTGTTAATGTAGCTCGTGAACTTGACGGTCCCGTCGCCTTGGAACTTGACGTTGGCGGGCAACCACTGGTACTTCGTCGACCAGTACGAAGGGTGCACTTTGCTCCCACCTATGCTCGTGGTATGATCGCTCCTGGACCACGACTGCCGATGCGTGGTTTTGGTCTCGGGCTCAAGTTGAGGGATGACGTCGCCACTACCAGCCCATTTGTCGATGGCATCATCAACGTCTACGACCTCTTCCTTGAATACCCGTGACCTGCCGTAAACAAGGGGGTACAGGGAAGGATGAACGAGGTCTTGGACTATATCGGCGGTCTGAGGGTGCCAGTCCGGACCGTCCTTTTGCTCGTCCATGAGTTTGCCAAAGGCAGCGCGGAGTGCACCATGTAGCTCGGCGTCCACGAGGGTGTCAGACTTGGCCACCGACGCTGCGGCATCCAAGGTCGGAATCAGGCCTGTCTTCTTGAAGTACTCGGCCTTGGCACGCAGTTCTTGGATACACTGTGGCAAGAGTTAGTATTATGATACAAATGTGGCGAGGGAGTATGGTTCTTACATAGTCCACACATCCTTTGTCGAGAATAGACTTGAGCCTGCTTGGATGCCGGCTGCCTTCCGGATCGTCCTCGTCACTGTCGATTTCGACTTCGATTTGTCCTCCAACAATCTCATCGTACATGTGGTCCACTGGCAGGGCAAGGGCTTCCTCTGTCCACTTCTTAACGATGGCATCGTCAAAAACCTTGATATGGAAGTCGGGCTTGTCGGACAGGCGGTCCATAACAAGCATCATGGCCACCTCTCGGACGAGAAGCATTTCGGAATCAGAACCATAGCAGTTGGAATGGACGCCGATGGGGTAGAGGCTGTCCTTGTCCTTGAGTTGATCGTGATAACGGAGATCGAGACCGAGTCCGGGATAAGAGGGCATTCTGAAGGTTGGTGGGGAATGGAAATGCAAG
This sequence comes from Neonectria sp. DH2, assembly GCA_003934905.1. Classification (NCBI taxonomy): domain Eukaryota; kingdom Fungi; phylum Ascomycota; class Sordariomycetes; order Hypocreales; family Nectriaceae; genus Neonectria; species Neonectria sp. DH2. Next base: position 515,037 of record RQWH01000020.1, on the reverse strand, counting down.
TGGTGAAGGCAACTCGTTCTGAGAGGCGGTGGTCTAAAGTGAGTAAAATCTGGAGAAAAGACTCTGTGCGTTGATTGAGTTTACAACTGGATTAGAACGGTGGATGGTTACTTAAGTACTCTTTTGCCGTCTTGTTGGTTCACCTCTCCCTGACGGAAGAAGTCGCAAAGTCACCTGACAGCGCGTGCATCTGGCCAGGCAGAAGCTCCGCAAGACGCGGTAAATACCCAATTCTCCAGGCAGCGACGCGTCTGGTTCCATCGTGAACAGGGACGTGAGTGGGAACAGGCAATTGTCCAGTGTTGGTCAAAACTCGCTTAGGGACATCTGCCTAGCAGGATCCACATCTCGGACTCCCATCTCGGATATCTGGCATAAGAATCGCGATGACCTTCACGAATCATTTATGTTTAAGAAAACAGGAGGCAATGGAATATTAAATGCAAGTCAATTAGCAAGCAGTATCTTTCAATTCCAAACAATGATTGGCAGCCTCTCTTGCGCTGACATGTCCTGCGAGCAATCACCTCAACAGTTAATTGACGGCTACACCCGTTCTGGCTCCTCACGCGATAAATACAACAAACCTTGTGACAGTGATCGCATAGCACCTAAGCACACTCAAGATACCGCTCCATTAGCCTAGTCCGTATTCATACTGCAGACAGTTTAGTTGAGGCGACGCGCCTTTCTTTCCAACATTGGGAGGGTGTCAATAGTGCATAGCCTTGTTAAGGATGCCGCCCGGTGCCTCGCCTCTTGGAGATGGGCCATGGAAGTTGGAGCGCCTCACTGGTTACCTTACTTAACATGCGATTGATACCCTATAGTTCAACGGCTTGGAGGTGCGCCGTTACACAATGCAGTAATATGATCATCTCGACGTGGCATGTTTATTACCAATCACACCAAACTCTGCGCACTTCGAAGCTCATAACATTCAGCCAGGGTACCACTTCAGAATTTGCGTACTTTGTCAGTCATTATAGTTGGCACCGATCTCGTCCCTCCAACCCATAACCCACCTCCTTTCGTTCGAAAACCCGCCCAAACTGTCCGCAATACACGTGATGGAACATTTCTCCATTTAGGTACGTACATGCCGCTAATGACCTTACTAAAGGGTTGGTGTAGACTGACTCTCACAAAATATACGGGACACAGCACATAAAATACTATGTGCTTCTGGGGATAGTCTTCAATTGAAGGAGGATGGTTGTTAAAGCAGCGGCAGCAAAGGCTCACGAACAAAGTAGGGAATAACACACAAGTCTCGATGCGAATTATTTGTTAGGCTGTTTTGTACTATTAAAATTCAATTTAATGTTGTTCTGGCAATTTGGTAGTCAAACTTATGAGTATTGGCTGTCAAAAGCGCTTTAAAATCGTGCCATACCGACACGATGCCCTAGTCCATAACGCTCACTTCCAGGCTACAGTTTTTGCTTCCAGATCTGTCCACAGTATAGTACATCAACTTGCATCTCAGCTTGAACCAACTCCTCGCCAGTTTACAGCTTTGACGTAATGTTGACATGCACCGCCTTGATGTTTGAATAAGCGGCCAAGCCAGCCTCACCAAGCTCTCGCCCGATGCCACTCTGCTTCACACCACCAAAGGGAATCCGCCAATCGCTATCGTTGCTTGAGTTGATCCAGACCATTCCAGCCTCGATTCTCTTGGCCACGCGGTGAGCCCTCGTCAGGTTCGTGGTGAAGATGGCACTGCCCAATCCGTATTGAGTGTCGTTGGCCAAGCTGATGGCCTCGTCCTGCGTGCTAAACTTGGTAATCACGACAAAGGGCCCGAAGACCTCCTCTTGAAACACTCGCATCTTGGAAGTGACGCCGGTGAAAACAGTAGGCTCGATGAAGAAGCCCTTGCCGTCGCCGGCCTTCTTGAACGGCACTCCGCCGAGCTCCAGCTTCGCACCTTCGCCCTTTCCGATCTCCACAAAGGACATGATACGCTCGTACTGGGCCTTTGTGATCTGAGGGCCCTGGAAAGTCTTCTCGTCGAAGGGGTCGCCGATCTTGGAGATCTCCTTGACTTGCGAGCGGAAAGCAGTCATGAACTTGTCGTAGATGCTGTCCTGGACTAGGATGCGCGAGGTTGCCGTGCAGATTTGGCCTTGATTTGACATGATTCCGGCGTGGGCCCAGTAGGCAGCGAGGTCAATGTCGGCATCGTCGAAGACAATAAGAGGACTCTTGCCACCCGTTTCTAGCGTGATATTCTTTAGGTTGCTGCTAGCCGCTTTCATAATGTGCTTTGCAGTAGGCGTAGATCCGGTAAAGGCAATCTTGTCGACATCGGTGTGAGCCGCAAGAGCGGCGCCGGCGACAGTGCCGAGTCCGTTGATGACGTTCACGACACCAGGCGGGAATCCGGCCTTGGCGACGAGGTTGGCGAAGAAGAGGATGGAGAGCGGCGTTTGCTCGGCGGGCTTGAGGATGACGGTGTTGCCGCATGCCAGCGCAGGGCCCAACTTCCACGCGGCCATGGCCAAAGGATAGTTCCAGCTGCGGAACGTGTTAGTCTCTTTGAATCTCTTTATCGAGCTGGTCGCAAGGACACAGAGGCCAAACTTACGGAATGATCTGGCCACAGACGCCAACCGGCTCCCGAACTGTGTAGGCAAACTTGTCCCCGCTGGTTTCGATGACTTGGCCAAACACCTTGTCCGCAAACCCAGCATAGTAGCGAAGCGTCTCGGAAACCTCACCGAGGTCCTCGTTCAGTGCGACCTGGTACGGCTTGCCGTTGTCCCAGGTCTCGATAGTGGCCAGTGTCTCGCGGTTCTCCTCGACCAAGTCGGCGAGGCGACTCAGCAGCTTTCCACGGTCGGTGGCGGGCAGATCCCGCCACGTGGGGTTGCGCAGGGCACTCCGAGCGGCGCGGACGGCGCGGTCGACATCTTGAGTCGTCGCTGCGTAGACTGAGACGATTTCTTGTTCGTTTCTTCAAGGATTGAGGGTTAGCGACGAGAGCAGCTACAAGGACGAGGGCTGGATGGACATACGTAGGGTTGATGCTGGCGATTTTGCCGCCGTCGGACGATTTCACCCACTGGTTGTTAATGAAGAGACCCGTGGGCTGGGCGTACTTGCGCCCGTTGGGGGCCGTCAGTTGGATATCTAAGCTCATGTTGGATGATTATGATTATGATTCAAGGGTCTGACAGATGCGAATGGCAGGTCCTCCACTTGCACGATAGCGGCATCTATATGCTGGAGCTTGGGTAAGGTATGATAGGAAGTGCGGCGGAAGGGAGACGCCGGGATAAACACGAAGCCAACCGGATATGGGCATTATGCAACAACTGCGGGGAATGCACTGTAGAGTTTCAGCCTCGTGGACGCTACCGGGCGCAAAGATACGCCATGTCACCCAGCATGAAGCTAGCCGGACCGGGTCCCGAGGTTGGCCATGGACAGCCGGACCGGCGTGATAAGCGGCGGCATCAGCCACACCACGCGGCATCTGGAGACGTCTAGTGGCATCGTGCATGCTTGTCTGGATCTGGCAGTTCATGTGCAATCATCTACGATGCAGCGTCGCAGCCAGAGATTGTCGTCGCTGCCCCGGACATGGATGGTCGATTTGCATCTGGCTACCGGTGTCGGCGCTGTTTTGGTTGAGAAACGCGGGGGCGATGGATATGTCCAGGGATTACTCGAATAGGCAACTTTCAGGGCCATATCCGTAGTAATGCGAGCTATCGCTGACTTCCTTCGTGACGTAGCACAGCTGCGGATACCGGGGTAGTAATTACGGGCCACTACTGCGCAAGAGGGGAGACAGGCCCAGATAGTGATAATTATACATATTCCTGACATCAGTTTACATCACTTGACGTCGATTTCATGGAGGAATTGCATGCACAGACTTATTATACCAGAATTGGGAGTTTTTCAAGGAGTAATTGCGATGCACACATTCACACCGGAATTAGGACACTTAGATGTGCACCTTCTCATTAAACGACAACTACAGTTGAATAAATATTGAAATAGTGGGTGAAGTGAATGAAAAGAGTGTTGGTTTTGATTATTCCAAGGTGATCGATCCCCTGGGGATTTTGACTAATGTACAGAAAAGCCTCAATGAGCCAGCGGCTACCCGTTCTTTGGCACGCTAATGCCGTTCCTTGCTCTCCGCCTCCTTTTCTGCCGAAACGTGCATGTTCCCGGCTGTGTCTGTGTGGTCGTCGTAGACGGCACGCCCTTCCGACTCCTCGGACTGCAGATAGGTAAGGCGGCCCTTGACAACCCAGAAGCCTAGCGTCACCACCATCATGACGCCGAAGACGGCGATGGCGTAGTTCATGTCGGTGCCCGTGGGGTTGGGCGAGCCGGGGAAGAAGAAGAAGACGGTGGTGATGGCGCAGTAGATGACCGAAATCCAGTTGATGACGGGGCCGAAGCGTCCGAGGTGAAACTCGCCCGGCGGCAGCTTCTCGCGGCCAGTCAGGAGGAGCACCAGGATGGGCATGCCGTAGGACATGGTGAGAGCAATGGTGCTGACGCTGGTGATGGCCTCGAGCACAGTGGAGGCGAAGGTGTAGAGAACGCCGACAAGGGCAATGATGCCGCCCTGCAGCCACAAAGCGCGCACAGGGACCTTCCACGTCTCGTCGACCTTGGCAAAGTAGTTGCTCCAGGGGATTCCACCGTCACGAGCGAAACCCCAAGTCAGCCGCGAGGCGGTAGTGACGATGCTCACGCCCTGGCCCAAGCCGTTCATGATGAAGAGGGACAGGAGGACGGTGCCGCCCTTGAGACCAACGGTTTGCTTGAGGAGGTCCATGAACGGAAGTCCTGTGGGCCCGTCGATAACACCGTCCAGGTCCTGGATAGAGAAGAGACAGGCAACCATGAAGATGAAGCCGGTGACGGCACCGCACACAACAGACGACCAGATAACTCGGGGGATGTTCTTTCGCGGGTTCGGGATCTCTTCGACCAGGTGGATGGCAGAGTCAAAGGCAGTGAGACCGTAGGCAGCCTGCAGGAGGCCCATGAACCACGTCACACCATCCGGCCAGCCAGTCTCGTTGATCCACTTGCCAAAGACAAATGAGGCGGGCTGGAAGGAGAGCTCCGACTTGCCGCCCACGCAGGCGAGGAGGGTGATGCTGATGATGAAGAACAGGCCGACGAAGCAGATTCCCACGAAGTTGTTGAACATGGGCAGGATCATGTCCCTGCGGCAAGCCACGATGTTGAAGCCCGTCATGGCCAGTGTGGTGGCGACGTAGACGAGGAACAGCACCCAGCCCCTGCTCGCACCGGTCCAGTCGACGTCGAAGAGGACCTTCATGCTGAGCATGAACTCGGTCATGAAGGCGAGCTGGGAGGCCGAGAGGGTCCACCAGCCAAAGGTGTTGATCCAGGCGCAGAGATATGAGGTGAAGCGTCCAGTAGGCGTGGGCCACAGGCGCGAGATCCAGTAGGCCTGGCCGAGGGCGGTGGGCATGCTGCTGACGAGCTCGCCCAGCGAGACGGCGACGCAGACGTTGCACACGGCGACGAGGCAGAGGCCCCAGAAGATGGCGATGGGCCCGCCACTGGTGAGCCCGCTGGAGAGGCCCTGGGCGAAGGTCGACCAGGTGCCCAGGACGGAGAAGGCGAGGGCCAGCATGCTCCACATGCCGAACTTGCGGGTGAGGGCCTGCGAGTGGCCAAAGTCGGCCAGGTCCTGCGCATCCTGGAGCGCCTGGTCGGTGGGCTCGGGGTGCTTGAGCGACGCGGTCGTCTCGACGTCGACGGCCATGATGGCGATGGATGTCAGGGCAGACGTCTGAGGTGGAAAAGAAGTGACGACGACGAGGCGGGCATGGACGGATGGGGGAGGGATAGGTTGGAAGAGGGCAGACGGCGAGATCAACGTCGAGGAGTTGCGGTCTTAAGTATGCTAGGAGGCATACGATATGCCCAAAGCTTCAGGCCGGGCTGGGTGCGTACGGGCCAACCTATATCAGGAGACTACACACGCGTTTCCGTCCTGGCGACTATGTCTCTCATCGTGTGACGGGCCGCGAGGGGGGGAGGCAACTGGAGACTCGGAGGAGGGCACCGCAACTAGGCCACTCGCGACGGACTAGGGACTAGGGGAGAGTGGGAGACACTACTAGGGCAGAGGGTGGGTGCGAATTGATTACACAAATGCTTATCCGTACAACTTGGGCCGTTATCTCTGTGGTCGGTCGGCCCTTGGACGCAACCCCGGCAGCCGACTTTGCCTAGTACCATGTGCGTACCGAGTACAAGGCGACGAGCTCTGGCCAGCGCAAAAGCAGACCACACACACACCCACTGCACGGGCAGCGTCAGAAGAGGCCGTTGCAGAGCCACGGCCGGGCTTCCCTCGAAGGATGGAACAAGGACGGGACGCCATCATTAAGAGTTCTGAGGGCCGGCAGGGGGCCCGGACGCATCCCCATGGGGTATTATGACAAAAGCAAACCCCAGGCCGATGCCATTACGTGATAGCTCAGAAACCGGAGAGGCCATCCCAAGTCCTGGGTACCGCAGGCGAGCACACCACGCCACGGGCTTTTTCCCCACGGGGAACCAGCCAACATGCCAGCTTGCAGCCTCGCGGTCCCAGCCGGCGTGTGGCTTTTACTGGGACGCTCGTATTGCATAAACGGAGGGAGGGCGGGAGCGGAGCCCCCAGCGATAGGACACATCGGTTATCTCGGGCTACGGGTCGTCTTCCTCTTGGGGGCAGAAATGCAATCGGTTGCCCGTTTTGGGGATAGCCTCATCGAGGGGTCGCTTCCGGGTCCGCCGCGCGCGGTGGTGGCAAGGTGCGGTTTCGTGGCCTTGCCGTTTGGGGCAGTTCATCCTCATGCCGGGGTTGAGGGTTGTTCGGCAGCCGCGGGGCGGTTTGGTGTGTCTTTGTTTGTTTGCGAGTGGCTTTTGGTCTGTGTCAATTGGGTGACAGCGGCGAGAGGCTTGGAGACGAGCCCAACCTAATCACGATGCGAGCTGTAAGCTGTGAGCTGCGAGGGGACCGTGACGTAGGGGCTGGTGCCACGCTACCCGTGTCGTCCTCTCTGCTCTCTCCCCTCTCCCCTCTTTCTCGTTCGTCTCTCTCATCCGGCGTGGAACTGTCTCCGCGCTGTGGCTCGCAGCCGTGCAAGTGGAACTCTCGCGTCTCCAGTCCCGTGAGCATGCATTGGCGCAGCGGCGCGTCAGCTTCGGCGCCTGACTTGACACGGCAGTTGGCTCGCATTTCCTGTTGCTGCAGCCCAGTCCAGTCTCCACTGCTTGCTTCTTTGGCCATTTGGACAAAGTGTGAGGAGCTTGTCCGGAGTGGAAGGCCAAGCTCACGTTCCGGACCCTTGTGGAGCCTCACCCGGAACCATCACCGGCAGTCGCCGACGACGATGCCGCTTGCCCTCGTCGCTCGTCTATAAGAAGCCGTCCTTCCTGAGTCTGTAGTCACGATGTCTGTAGCGTTCAACAACACACACCATCAGCAGCATCAGCATCTCACAGTCTTCCACCACTGTGACAGACAGCCTCAGTACTTTACTGCCCCTCATCGACACATCGTCGTTGCCCTTTTCATAAACCGTATGGCACAGTCTCTCAGCCCCGACAAAAATGATTCAAGACACCTCATCAATTGCCGGCTACACCGTTTATCGGGAAGAGCCCAGCGACGCCGCTCCCGATCTGTCCAAGAGCCACTCAGTTCATCCTCTCGGTAAGCCCCCCGGATCTAGAAATACACTTCCTCGGATGCCTTTGCTAACACGGCCCAGATCCGCTATCGATTGAGGAGATCCGCTTCGCCGCCAAGCTCATCCGCGACTACGCCAACCCCAAGACCATCAAGTTCAACTGCCTCACGCTCCGTGAGCCCAAGAAGGTCGAGTATGCCGCCTTCCGCTCGCGCCGCGCCCCGCGTCCCGACCGACGGGCCTTTGCCATCATCATCGAGCGAGGCACTTCGCAGGTCGCCGAGGTGGTGGCCAACCTCAGCCAGTCGACGGTTGAGGAGTGGAAGCCCGTGTTCGACGTCGGCCCCACGCTGACCCTCGAGGACCTCGACGTCACCGAGCGCGTGGCCCGCGCCGACCCGCGCGTCATCGAGGCCTGCCGCGAGCTCGGCATCACCGACATGTCCAAGATCTACCTCGACGCCTGGGCCATCGGCGTCGACAACCGCTGGGGCTTCGAGCGCCGTCTGCAGCAGGGCCTGGCCTACTACCGCAGCTCGGCCTTTGACAACCAGTACGCCCATCCGCTCGACTTCTCCGTCGTGGTCGACACGGAGACGGAGGAGGTGCTCGCCGTCGATGTCCGCCTCGTCAACGGCGAGCGCACCAAGGTCCCCCTGGAGGAGCACAACTACATGCCCGAGTTCATCGGCGAGAACTACGTCGACGGCGTGCTCAAGCCCATCAACATCACGCAGCCCGAGGGCGTGTCGTTCCGCATGCGCGGCAACGAGATCGCCTGGGCCGGGTACAAGATGCACATCGGCTTCAACTACCGCGAGGGCATCGTGCTGTCGGACGTGCGCATCGAGGACCACCACGAGCAGCGCGAGCGCACGCTGTTCAACCGCATCAGCGTCGTCGAGATGGTGGTGCCCTACGGCAACCCCGAGCCGCCGCACCACAAGAAGCACGCCTTCGACGTGGGCGAGTACGGCACCGGCCTGATGACCAACTCGTTGAAGCTGGGATGTGATTGCAAGGGCGCCATCCACTACCTAGACGCCGTCATGGCCACGGGAAGCGGCGACCCTGCCGTCATCAAGAACGCCATCTGCATCCACGAGGAGGACAACGGGCTGCTGTACAAGCACACCGACTACCGCGACGGCACCGTCATCTCGGCGCGCGACCGCAAGCTCATCATCTCGCAGATCATCACGGCGGCCAACTACGAGTACGGGTTCTACCACACCTTTACCCTGGACGGCACGTACAAGCTGGAGATCAAGCTGACGGGCATGCTCAACACGTACTGCATGCACCCGACCGAGACGGCGGCCCCCTACGGCAGCGAGGTGGCCCATCGCCTCAACGCCCACAACCACCAGCACATCTTCTCGCTGCGCGTCGACCCCGAAGTCGACGGCCCCGACAACTCGATCGTGCAGAGCGACGCCATGGCGTCTGACGAGCCCGTCGGATCGCCCGAGAACCCCTACGGCAACGGCTTCTACTGCAAGAAGACGCCGCTCCTCACCGCCAAGGAGGGCGCGGCCGACTACTGCTTCGAGACCAGCCGGTCGTGGGACATCATCAACCCCAGCAGCATCAACAACGCGTGCAAGAAGCCCGTGGCCTACAAGATCCTCAACAACAACTGCCCCACGGTGCTCGCCAAGCCTGGCAGCGTCGTGCACTCGCGCGCCGCCTTCGCCCGCAAGAGCCTGTGGGTGGTGCCCTACAGGGACTACGAGCTGTTCCCGGCCGGCGACTACGTGTGCCAGTCGACGGGCGAGGAGAAGCACCCGCACAACGCCGCCGTGCTCGACTGGGTGGCGCGCGACGAGTCCATCGTGAACACGGACATTGTCTGCTACATCCAGTTCGGCCTCACTCACTTCCCGCGCACTGAGGATTTCCCCATCATGCCGGCCGAGCCCGTCAGCGTCATGCTGCGCGCCTCCAACTTCTTCCAGAAGAACCCCGGCTTGTGGGTGCCGCCCTCGGCCCTCTGCGTCGACGCCGCCTCCAAGGACGCCTTCACCAAGGACGAGCCTGCTGCTCCGGCTGCGTCGTGCTGCGCTGCCCCCAACCCTCCTGCCAGGCTTTGAACACGAGGTTCCTATGTCTTGTCCCGAGTATAGGAAGCAATTGGGCTTCCTCATGAAAAGAAAAAAATAACGTCTGAAAGGGCCATGTAGAACCATCCATCCCTAAGTTTACGGAGTAACGATTCTTTGAAACACTACCAATTTCCGGTCAGCCTTGTGGTTACGTTGCTTATTAGGAAGCTTAGCGTTGAATTAGCAAATAACATCTGTCTTAAACTCATCATCTTCCCTTGACTATGTTCTTGCCTGTCTGTAAACATGTTCTTCCTAAGTAAGATCTCTGCGCGTAGAAATGATGATGTCATGATTCGACTACTTGCTAGTGAAGACATGCGATTGCGTCCTTCGTCCAATCATCCTTGACTCGATTAGGAAATTTTCTTACCCTTGTCGTTCTTGGTGAACGGAATACTGATTTGAATCAAGTCCATTTTTCAGTGTGTTCGTCTTGAGTTGTTGAGTTGCTTGGGTCCCCAAGGTGCTGATCTTTAGCGTGCAATGAGGGCCCTTAAAGTTGAAGTACTATTTCTGAATTGTGCATTTAAGGTCATTCAACCATCTATTCCCCCTTTCAGAAATATCATTCCATGTTAAGAACGAAGGCGTCCCTTTACTAATAGGATTATGGGCTTTTTCTAACCTGAGATCGTAATCTTTGATAAAATGCCTTGTCGTCGCACCTCCATGCTCTACTCTAGGGTAGACTGTTTTGTAGTGTGAGACACCTCACTCACATTCGGCGCTACGCCACATCCTCTTGACACCATCAGCTTCAGCTGAGAATGAGAAGCCTTGTGTGGCTGAGCTCGAGCGGGGTAACACGAATTGGCTTCAACCTCGTCTTTGCATTGCCTATGACTTCGAGCTATTTCCCTATTGCTGCGCTTATCGACGTCCTCTGACATGGTTCCGTTTGCTTACATGGTACCTTGGCCACTGCTCTGGTGAAGTCGGAAACTACAGGGAACGGGAACGGGGTCCGGGATCTGGGAATCCACTCGCGGGGCACGCGTCATAATGCAACATCACGCTGAGCATCGTTCCAGTCGACTCCCAGACCTTGTCCGCGACTCCCAGTTGGCAACTCGCTTCCTAGGCGCCGGCTCGACCAAGCACACCATCTATGTGACGCCAAGCCAGTCCACGCGGAGGAGCCGGGTCCGCGCCGAGCAAATCTGGCAAAGGGAGCGCAAGCTCGGCAATGGGACCTTTGGCCATGTGTGGCTTGAGAGGTGCGCCTCCGGGCCGACTTCTGGGAGCGTCCGAGCCGTCAAGGAGATGCCCAAAGATTCGTCGTTGCCGGTGAATTACTTGAGGGAGCTTGAAGCCATGGCTAAGTTTTCCCACGAGAAAGTGCGGGTCCCAAGTGCTAGGGTTGCGGGAACTTGCTGACGTCTCGGTACACAGTACGTCCATTGCTTTGTTAAGTGTTTTGGCTGGTATATGTCCGAATCCATGGTCTTCATCGCGATGGAGCACCTTGAGCACGGCGATTTGCAAAAACATCTCAACCAGCCCTTCCCTGAAGAGCAGGCCAAGGACATTATCTCGCAGCTTACCGAAGGCCTGATGTATATGCACGACAATGGTTTCGCCCACCGGGATCTCAAGCCAGCGGTTTGTCACCAGAACCCAAGTTACTTTCACTTGACGCCTTACTAACACCTAATACGACAGAACATTCTCGTCCACCATCCTAGCCCTAACTGGTGGGTCAAGATTGGAGACTTTGGGATATCCAAGCGTGCCGAAGAAGGAAACACGGCCCTCCGGACCTTGATCGGAACGGAGGGATACCTAGCCCCAGAAGTTCTCGGGTTTGTTTTCGACAAAGAGTCTGAAGCTTCGGGCTCTAGTTCCTTTTCATACACCTTCGCCGTCGATATATGGGCGCTAGGGGAGCTGACCTTTCGGATGGTCACCAAGGTTCCCGCCTTTCCCAACCGACAAGACCTCTTCAACTGCGTTGTCCGCGGACATCCATTTCCCGTACCTGTTCTCGAAGCTGCAGGAGTGAGCCCCAGCTGCTGCGAATTCGTCATCAAGTCCATGGTCGGGGATCCTAGCAAACGCATGACTGCACGGGAGGCATCTACCCATGACTGGATTCGGGTGTCGAGGCCGTCCTCGGCATCAAGTTCTACATCATCGCAAGTGTAAGTGATGAATGTTGCGAAACCGACTATTTCTTAGATGAGTCTAAACTAACATATTGTGTCATAGGATGTCCCAGGTAACAACTACAACTTCTAGTACTTCATTTGCCAAGACGACAGACTCAGTTGTCACGCCGTGGATCTCGGACCCGACTTTCCAATATGAGAGCACAGCTCAATGGAGCACTGGTGTTCCGGGATCCCGACTCGTCCAGACTGAGCCGCAGCAATCAGGTGCCGGCCAAGATACCCAGAAGGTGACGGACGATCAACCATCGTCGGCGCCTACGACAACCCAGCCTCCATGGTTTCAAGCAACGGCAGATTGGACTGCAATACCGAGGGCCGGGAGCACCGGAGCACCGAAGTCTTCCGTGTTGGTACCTGAGGAGCTACGGACTGCTTTCATCTCCAAGTCTACCTCCGATCTGAAGCCCTTTCGCAATCCCCTTAAGGAAGCCGAAAACGTGCAAGATTCGCCTGCCGTGACCGCGTCCAAGCCAGAAGCAAGCCCGGGGCCTTCAGACGACACCCCCAGACTCTCTATGGCGCAAAGGCTAGCCATGTTGCGGAAAGGGTACGAGAACATAGCGTTGGGCGACCCAATGGTTGGTCCTTCTCACAAACAAAAAAGTGGACGAGATAGGCGACGAGATGACCCTGGTATAGCCAAGGCAGAGAACTCAGTCCAAGATGGTTTCCAATTAGCAGCCCAGAGAAGAAGGATAGCATTGGAAGAGAAGCAGAAGAAGCTGGAAGCTGAAGCCTCCGAAAAGGACAAAAGCGAGCCTAGTTTACCAACTGCGACCCCGTCTAAATCACCAGCCAGCCCAGGACCTTCGGACGACGCGACCCTGAGACCATCCATAGCTGCGAAATCAGGCATGACATCGAAGGAGTACTCCGATTGGATTTGGGGCGTTACTTACTCCCAAAAAGAAGAGAAATTGAGACGGCTCCTGGATGAGCCTGGTGAAGCCACGGCAAAGAACCCGAAACGACCAGCAATCCCGGACTCTGCTGAAGCTTTTGTCACCAGAATAAGGCAAACTCAAAGAGAAAGAGAAAAAAAACTTGCTTCAGCGAGCGACAAAGCGAAATTGGAGGAAAAGAAGCCGGAGGCTGCAGTCTCCGAAACAGGCAAAAACGAAGCTAGTCTATCTGCTGCGAGCTCGTCCAAAGCGCCAGCCAGCCTGGGAACTTCAGCAGAATCTGCCTCGGGACCTAAGCAAACTCCATTGCTTGATCCCCGCCTAGAGAAAATCTATGGGATAGAGAGGCACGACAACCCAGCACCCTTCAAATTTCGTTCCAATAAGCAGTTCCGCACGCGGAAGATTAAAAATGACCCGCTGGGAATCTACAACAGGGCTCGCGCGCTCTCGAAAAGCCAAGAGCCTCTCTCGCTCGCGAAAAACCAAGAGGCTCTCGCGAAAAGCCAAGACGAAGTGTCGAAGAGTGAGAATCAAAAGGTCGAATTCGTGACCGCCCTGTTCAGCTATGTGGCACAGGCCAGCGGGGACCTGAACTTCGAGAAGGGCGACATAATTCGAGTCATGAAGAGGACCGTAGTCGACAACGACTGGTGGCGGGGAGAGCTTCGCCGCGAGCAGGGCATCTTCCCGGCCAACTACTGCACGCCAGTCACCACCATCTCAACCACCATGGCCTGCGAGGGTCTGAAAATTCCGCCTTGCTTTCTCCACAAGGAAGTCCGATCTGCTCACACCAGCAAGGCAGTGGCGGTGGAATTCGTCAACCTTACCGGAAGCGGCATCAAGACGCTTTGGATCAAGTGGGACGGCACGGCGGTTTATTACACGACGATCCTGGCGGGAAATAAGATGCAGCAAGGGACATATGTCGGCCATGTTTGGAGACTGGTGGACGCATCGACCGGAGGGACCAGAGCTGTGTATTCTGCGCCCAATCAGGATAAGGATACAGTTATTATTCAGGGTATGTGATTCTACAGCTGGGGGGGTCTTTCCAGTCTTGCAAACAGGACCTTGAGGATGGATGATAACTTTTCTTCGTTTGGTGCTGCCTTTTGATCACGTTCTGACACAATTTTACTACAGGCCCAGAAGCAGTCTCAGTCCCGAGGTATACGTTGTCTAATGTCTGAAGCGAATCATTCCGACGGTTGTGTCGACAGAGCCGTCGATAGTTGCTGTCGCAATTTGTACAACACCTGGTAGACTAATTGACACCGAATGTGATTTCATCCGATTCTCTCGTACTGGCCCGAGACACGTGAAAGCTATGTTCAGTAGTGGGGTTCTCTCATCCGAGAACAAATGCATAGATGATCCATGGAGAGCCCCTGCAGAGGCGGTTGGGAGTTGCCACAGACGAAGCCCAGTCTGTGCTTACGCAGGACCCAGGGTAGCCTATCAATACGAGCGAGGGGTGCATTTTGAGGCCCTCAAGTACGTACTATAGGCTTGTGATTTGGGATCCCAGGTCCTTATTGGCACCATGTGGCACTGTACTTGCTTCTTGTGTGCCACCTGTATGCCACACATTGGTGAGCAACCGGCGATATCAGCGAACAGCCCACTCTTGGGTACCGGGCCTTTATATCTTAGGCTTCTTCCGACTGCTTTCAACTCTTAAGACCATCTTTGCTTTAGCTTCTAGATGAGAACAGCGACTTCATATCGCAAAAAATAACACTGCAGAAGCCGAAAGTCTAACAGCCCTCGACTATGGGACTAGAGCCACCAGTCGTACCCGATCTTGTCAGCTTCACAAGCGTGATCGAGTCTTTCGAGGAGGATGACGACGGCAACATCAAGTTCACATGCACCAAGTTCGTGCTGATCGACAAAGATAACCATGCTGTCTGGGCTGGCAGCCTCGAGGTCCCGAGGACACGAGTCAAGATCCAACAAGCCATGGACTGTCTTCACCTTGTTCCAGAAGATCAAATATACCCGGCAATTACTCCAGACATGCCACTGACTGCGGTTTTTGACTACACTCCGGAGGAAGACTCGTGGCTCAAGCGACCAGACATCGCCATCTACAGTCAGGTTGCTGATTCAACCGCTCTTGCCGAAGAATTTCTCGAACAGATCAGGGTGCACCAACTCATCCAGAATAATCCACATCCAAATTTGGTCGAGTTCAAGGGATGCTTGGAGAAGAATGGCCGAGTCGTTGGGGTTCTGCTGAAGCGCTACGCCGTCACACTTTCAACACGAGTGAAAGGACGCAACCAACCACCTTTCGATCGGGCTTCTTGCTTTGAAAGTATTCAAGCGGGCGTGAACCATTTGCATTCACTGGGATTGGCTCACAACGATATCAATCCCGAAAACATCATGCTTGATGACCAGGACAAACCGGTTATTATCGACATGGGCTCTTGCAAGCGGTTTGGGGAGGATCTGTATCAACTGGGCACTCCGGGCTGGAACGATGGATTTGAGGAAGTATCGAGCAAAGTGAATGACGAGATTGGTCTACAGAAGATCGTACAGTGGCTTTTGGCGGTAAAGGAGAGGATTCTTGAGCGAGAGAAAGCTCTGGAGAAGAATGGCAAGAAGTAAAATGCTAGATGTCACTTTTACCTCTTGATTTCTATAAGACCCGAACGCTCATCCGAACATACCTTGCTTGTATTGATTGTGACCCTCGAGTACGAGGCAACGGGCCGGATTTTGATCGAGGTAGGTACGTAGTTAAAACCGTCCTGTTAGTGTAGTTGTGACTTTCTCTTCTCTCCTGTATTTACGTTTCTTAAAACCATGGGGTGTTTAGCTGCCGGATTGCCGTGGCTTAGGCTAAGAGTGATGAAGCGTAGAACGGTCACAGAAGTCGGATGGCGGAGCAGAAAGCTGAGAGAGTTGACAGGGACTGTTTGGTTACCTAAGCCGAACCTAAGTGGTGGCAAGGAGTCCAAGCCGATGGCCAACTGTAAGACTATGAAGTCGCTTGGGTCTCGACTTGGTATGCCAGTAGATCTCAAGGACTTAGTTATTACCTTAGTCTCTCATATAATACAAACATAATGCAGTGAGAATGTTGCCATAGGGAAAGGCTTAGATAGGCAGCAAAGCCCAGGCTAATCGCGTGAGGTATCTTGGTGGCGTTTGGTCACTTCGTGTAACAGAAGGAGAAAGAATCAGTTCTTCATCGGCATAATTTTCCTCCGTTGTTATTATTGCCTGCTTACACCGCCTGGCGTTTCTTCCAGTCTATATGACTTCTCATGAATCAAATCAGGCTGTGAGACCATCCACGTCATTCATCCCCGCACACAGCTCCTGTCTGAATACGTTCTGCTACCATGAAGCAAGAACGCAATATGAGTTTTTGCTGCAACCACACTTGCAAAAATCAGTCTCTGGAACCATATGGAGACGTAGCAGGTCCTGGTGTAAGTAAATTGCTCTTATTTGTCACGCAGTCCTGGCCTTGGGAATCCATCCACAAGTCATAACAAGGCTATCGCAAATACGGCTCAATTCGTCCCCTACTTTCGACCCCCACCACTAACTGTAAGAAAAGGTCATTGGGGGGTTTCTTGGCACCGCCTGGCTTGTTATAGGTTTGGTCGTCGTTCACTATTTTGTCGTGTACGACCCGACTGAGTCCCCTTTCCAGACCGGCAGTAACGATCGCCCCTGGACACCAAACAAAATCGATGAGATATTTACTAGCCTCATTAAACGGATCGCTAAACGGGTTCCATTC
The DNA here is from genome assembly GCA_003934905.1 of Neonectria sp. DH2. Classification (NCBI taxonomy): domain Eukaryota; kingdom Fungi; phylum Ascomycota; class Sordariomycetes; order Hypocreales; family Nectriaceae; genus Neonectria; species Neonectria sp. DH2. The sequence goes on along the minus strand of RQWH01000020.1, from coordinate 498,387 downwards.
ATTCCTGACTTGCAAGCATTCCAAACTCCAAGATGGCAGGGCGTTTTTGTCAAAGTGAGTTACAGTCGTCCATCACGAGTGGCGTTGAGCTGTTGCTGAAAGCCCTTGCCAGCTGATCTTGGCTATGTGTGACACACAAATTGTGACAGGCCTAGGCATACTTATTAGTGCCTTCATAGACCTTCGCAGCGGCATCTCGGCCTATCATTTCCTGCTGATAGTGCGCATTGCATGGTTTTCTAACCTCACCCATGTCGCTGGCCTCATAGTCCTCCGCCGGTACCTCTTTCTACGCCCAGTGGAGAAATGGATCCGGCTATTCTTCATGATTTCTTTGACAATAATACTCCTCGTGGCTATGGGCCCGACAGTGTTCTTTGACTGGGAAGGCTACGTCGATAGCACTTGCGATCTTGATAGTCCAAGCTGCCCCGGCTCGCATGCGATATGCTTCTATGACTTGAACCTAGCATTGAAATGGTACGAAGAAGCAGGGGATTCAGAGGAGATCTTGCTTTCAGAAACATCGGCCTTCCACTCCACAGTCGTGTCAATGCTTTTGGTAGTGCTAGGTCTTGCAAGCAGAATGGCCAAGCTGTTCGGACCTCTCTCTAATGTCGCAGGAACGTTCCAGAGAAAGTGCAGCGAATTCTGGAAAAGGCTGGTTGGTTGCTTGTCAAAGGGTGGTCAGCAAGCTGGAGCCCCGAATATGGCACTGCGACAATTTATTCTATGCATTCAACTGGCGAACTTGTGCCTAGTTAGAGTGCTCTCTGACCTTATTTTCTCCACATTATCTGATGTTAGTTATTCTTCCACTTTCAACGAGCAGAACAGAGAGTTGCTAACCTACTGTGAAAGGTTTATTGGCTGCTTGTCGCAGGGATATGGGGGACCATAAGACTGTTTCGCATAAAGTCTTTGGTCCTTTCTAACGAAAATGACTGGACTTTTGGCCAAGTCCTTCCAATCTTTCTACTTCTGGGACCAGTCCTAATGGCCGCCCAACACTTTCTTCAAACCGAGACACAGTTTGAGACAGATTTAGCACCGAACCGGTCAGTGTTGAATGAGATCGAGAGGCCCATTTCCACCCAAAGCTCAGTTATTTCATTAATTCAGCATGAGGAGCCCGAGACCGACAATGAGGTATCTCTCGAAATGCGGCGATTCCGTAGTGAGCTCATGTTCTCTCTTAATCGAAACTACTATCAATCAACTGACTGTAGGTGGATAATCCCCACGATTTCTCTTTTTGTCTCCAGATCCTTTCGGTGACAATTTATTTTCTACATCAACTTTCGTCTCCATCCTTGTCTTCAATTCATGCTATCAGAATTTTCCTTTTCATCCTTTTGGTGCAATATCCATCTGCTTGTTTTCTATTTATTTCACTCAGCATTCTCTACGAGAAACATGCTCCTCTAGGAGCTCCTCAATTGGGCTATTGGATCATGATGTTGGCGCTATTTGCGTATTCATTTTATCCAATAGTGTCCACTTATTTTGAAAACTGGGAAGGTTCTCATAATGGATTGGTGGTGGGTGGAGAATTAGCTTTTGGAGGGTTTTTTGAAATTTCTGCCCTTGTTGTTGCTAGTCTGAGTGCTTTTGGTGTTGGCTGCAACATTCTTGTTTGTGTATATTTCAGGATTGTGGAGACTTTAGGTAATTGAGTATGAAAGAGAATGATATTTTATGGGAATAGATGGCACTTTTAGTAGAGCTCGTTGTTGTTGATAGTTCACTATGCTAACGAAGCTGAAGTGAGTGAATGTACGCCGGGTATATGAATGTGTTTTCATCATTGGACGAACCTAGTCTTAGATTTGACATGTCTCAAGCACAGCCTATCTTTTTAAACTATAGATTTTGTTTCACTCTACGTGTATGAATCAGTGGTGAACGTGGTAATCTCTACAGAAGATGGTAGAGCCTTTAACTATATGTGTTGACTCGCGAGCCTTCACGATGCTATCTTGGGGAAGATGTGTTGCCCGCCACGGCTGCTGTTGCCGTTGAACAGGGCTGAGAGCTATGTGGTGTGCCGAAATACAAGTCGTCTGCATCTAGCGCCCGCCTGTACACACACGGTTGGGCATTAGTAGATATGGTTTCTATTGTCTCGTCTTTTCTACCTCTGCCAATGGCTTATCAAGCAAGTGGGTGTCCGATCCACCTTGAATAGATATGGTTGATGGCGACGAAGACGGAGCCCCGCCGTTCGCGGGCGCAAGCGATAAGCCTTCATGGTTGATTGCGCGATGCAGACGGATCCTGATTCTTGATGGTTTAGGTATCCTCACTTATATGGGAAGCTCGAAGCCAACAATTTTACCTAGCCCGGCTGTTCTATACTACTATCGAAAGGCGACAGGCAAATGAATTACTCTCGTCAGTCGAGTCAGACACAACAGCGTATGGTGTTAGTGTTCGCTATATGGCATAGATAAATATCCGACTGATGCAAGACCTCGGGCCGTCGCCCGGCTAGCGCGTTATCTCACCCCCTCCTCGACCGCTGATGAGCAAGCAAGGCACACAGCATTAACAAGCTCATACTGACTCTCAGATCGGCACCAGCGCCTTAATGCCGAACTCTCCGGTGAGACCATCTCACTAGAAACTACCTCTTGTAATGGGCCATGGATGCGCGCGATCAGGCGACGGCCCGCGGACCGTCACCGTCCCTCGGCGATGAACCTCCACTCAAGAGACAGAGAGTCCTCGCCTGCAGGTCAGTCCCCAAATCGCATCATGACTTCCTGTTTTTACTAAGCACCCCTCACAGGCGATGTCGGCATAGAAAGCAAAAGTGCGAGGATAAGAGGCCATGCACAAATTGCCACAAGTCGGGAGAGGAATGCGTGCCGACTGACCCCGCTCCGCGGCCGCAAGTCGATAGTGAGTACATGAGAGCGCTGGAAGAGAGAATCGCCGAGCTTGAGTCGATGGATCCTGGACAGAGCCTCGATCATCTACTTGCGGATCAAGAACCCAATGGACGACCTGCGGCAGTGCGTGGCGACGACAGGAGGATGTCCGGCAACCCTTTCATCCCAAGCCACCCTCTCGATGATGCAAGCCACGACAGACAACCGGAGGTTCCGGAGCCCTCAAACATGATAGACACGTCACCAGCTGAGCGCCCTTTCGGCATGATGCCAACTCGCTCCCAGCATTCGCCGATGGGCACATTCTCCTTCGACGATGACTCCGACTCTGAAATCGATCATGCAATCCCTGGGCTGATCACGTCGCCTTCCACGCAGCGTGACGACTATAACGGCATGGTGTCGGACAATTCGCCCAGCATTCACATTACCTCTCCCCAAGACAGGATCCATTCAGCTCAGTCGCTAGTGGCAGGTGTCTCCCGAGAGGTCGAGGAGACGTTGCTAGCCGCATACCACGATCGCACCCAGTCGCAGTATCCCTTCTTCTACTGGCGCACGTTTCTGGACTGGCACTCGGACTGGAAGAAATGCCCGCCTTCAGATATAAACTCACGCCTGTGGCAGGGCTTCTTCGTCAATCTGGTCTACTCAACCGCTCTTCTGGTGCTCTCCTTGACCCGGATTGGCAAATCGGACGCGCGGACTTTCTACAAGAGCGGCATTGCTCTTCTGCCTGCTGTTCTACGGCAACCCAACCCCATTCTCCATGCTCAAGCATATCTACTCCTGGGTGTGCATGCTCTCCATAGAAGCTCTACACACCGCATTCTCTCACTAGCCTCGACGACGATGCGCTTCTGCGTCCAGCAGCAGTTCTACCTCGCCGAGATCGAATCAGAACCAAAGACACCAGCCGTGCGCCTGGAAAACCAGCTTCGCCGCCGATGCTTCTGGTCTGCTTACAACTTGGACCGACTTGTCATGTATTCCTTTGACATCCCGCCATCTATCCCTGACGCCATGATTACCACCAAACTCTACGCCAACATAGACGACGACGACCTATTATCCGTCGCCGCTCAAACACCACCAGACCAGGAGTTGCCCGACTCACCAGTGTACACCTGTGTTTCCTCTTCGTTGCACGTTGTGCAATGCAGGCGGATCCAATCCGAGATAGCCGGATACACCCTTCGATGGGACTACAAAGACCAGTTCGCCGAGTCGTCGGATTGGCGAATCCGGATTCTCGCTGAGATGGAGAACTACAAATCTCGGGTTCAGACATTCTCTGATCCCCAGTCCAAAGGCCACACCTCACATAGGTGGCTTGCTATGATATACCACTATACGTTGCTTAACCTTTATCGCCCGACGAAAGAGAGCGTCCTGGGGCCCGCGGGAGATTGGTCGGTCCAGGCGAGCAGCCAAGCTTGCTTGATATTTCGAAAATCCCAAATGGATCGCCAGATTGCTCAAGCCTGGCTTGGGGTAAGTAAGGCTCTTGAAGAATCGGGAGGCGACGCTAATAATGAACTGAACAGCTCCTCGTTCAATTTCAATCGGGAATCACTCTGTTGTACTGCTTCTGGGCTACGCCATCAGAACACCGCACCGAGAATTATCACTCGCCGGACGTTTCTGACGCTCTCAGAGCGTGCTCGAACATTCTTGCCATCATGGCGGATCGCTGGCCCAAAGCCGATTGCCTCAGGGATGTCTTCGAACTATTAGCACGCGAGATCCCTCTTGTCGAGCGCACAAAGCGACAGGCGAACCGCATCTCCGAGAAAGCTGTGATAGCCATCCGGGGAAAGCTTCCCCAAGTTCGTGCACTTGTCGTTCATCGCTCAATTCTGCGAATGCTCGATGAAATGGTCTCTGAGGACTTCCCGCATTTGAAGTTTACTGCTCCAGCGTCTGCCCAAGTCCCCGAAACAAACCAGCTCGAGGCTTCGCAAACGCAAAGACTGATGCTGAACCCCCAATTAGACACCACCCCAGGAACCATGGCATTTGAGATGCCCTTCTCGGCAGATCAGATGTATATTGTAGATAGATCTGGCATTGGAGTTTCTGGCCTTGGCACGGATGAGTTGCTAGAATTTCCTCGCATGTTTGACTTTGACTCTTGGGCCTAGTTGTCCTAACCTTTTCAGTAATTCGGGTTTAATAGGAATAATATCATACCAAATGTACCATTATTGCGTTCAGGACTGGGCTGTCTTAGAAACGCTACGTGATCTTGCAAGACACCCATAACCACCTATTTGTGCCTTGCCGGACTAGCCAATGAGATGACCAAGACGGGATACTTGGGTTGGCTGCAAAGGTTTCAGGTAGACGCTTGGTATGGAGTTCATTGGCCACAGCTCAATGAGCAACAAAAACTTGTTGGTTGTCCCCTGTGCTCTTGGTGGCTTGCACTGCCCGTTTGGGAGACGAGCCATACGCCATGTCGTTGAAGCGCCCGCCGGTCTCCACTGTGTTGGTTGTGTGAAAATCGGGAATAGGAGACTGTCAGATGGGTGGATGGGTGCCTTAGGCAGCTCTGTAACGCCAGGATGACCACTGAGTTCATGATCGCGTGAGAATCTCAACTTTTCACAATTCTTCTCGCACATCTCTTATCACATACCTTACGGCGTCACATTGCATTATCCCCAGACCTTGGTAATTGCAACGAAGGAGACATACATACATCACAGCATCACCCTATCCTAGCTTTCACCACGCTTACAGCCATTACCATGCCTGATAATCCGACAAAAACACTGGGAAAGGCGATTGTGGAATCGAAGAAACAACCAGAGACTAAGAAGCTCCTCCGTCCGGAAGTTTGGGAGGCCGCTAGAAAAGCGTACGCTGCAGGCTACGTCCACCCTCCGCTCGAGTTTCCAGTCATCATTGGAGACGGAAGTGCGATCACCACCGCAGAACAGCTTCAGAAGTTCATCGAGAGGACGTCCATACCGGAGGTCATCCAAACCACGACAGTCGACGAGTTTCCAGGATTTGACGAGCTACCGACAAGAGCTATCTCCATTTGCTCGACCAGCTTCGAGGAGAGGGAGATATTGGATGAGTATGCTCAACTTGGCAGTGGGCCTATAATTTTGTTCAAGGGGAAGAGCAGGGCGTCATACAGGGTGTTGTCACTAAGACCGTCGGCCACCCAGGCGCCTTTCCATCCGCACGTTTTATCCCACCATTGTGACATTAATATCGAGAGCTCTTCCAAAATGGAATCACAAGCATGCGCATCCGCCAGTCGCTGTGACATTAGCATCGAGAGCTCTTCCAAAATGGAATCGCAAGCTTGCGCATCCGATAGTATGCGGGTGTTTCGCACCTCGGAACTCCTCGAGATGGTTTTCTTGCATCTCGATATGACGACGCTCCTGGTTTCTGCCTCTCGCGTTTGTAAGCAGTGGTCAGATGTGATGGCAAATTCACCTCGGATTCAACAGGCCTTGTTTTTTCAGCCGATAATATCACCATCCACGGCAAACACACCCACCCTCAACCCCCTCTTAGTCGAAAAGTTCGGGGACGTCTTCTTTGACATAAACGGTCAAAAAATCCGCATTCGGCGTGCCGACTCCTTCTTTAGGCAACCTTGGTGTCCAGAATCTGCACTCAGATTCCGAGCTCTGACAAAAAGCATCACTATTGTGGAACCTACCTGTCGACAAAGATGTTTCACTCGTAGCGGTGCTAGCTGGAGACGAATGCTCGTGTCCCAGCCGCCCCCACCATTACTTGGGTTCATCAGGTTTGATGAAGTAGACACTTGGTATCAAAAGGTCCAAACAGCTTTGGTCAGCCCAACTGTAGCACCTTCGAAACATGTCTTCGGCACCGGAGTGACCATGGGACAGTTATACGATACTGTCCAGCATTTCTCGTGTGAGGCGGACGACTTTTCGATCGGTTTCAAAATCTCATGGAATAAGGCTCGCGAGTCTTCTCCCTCATCGCTCTGTCTAAAAGCGTGCGATGATCTCATGAAAAGAACAAATCTCGTGGTAGAGTTTCATCACCAGATGATAATGAGTAATTGGGCATGCGGTCCTTACACTGTCGGGGCAATCAGGAGCACTTTCGAGTGCAAGGATTTCGTTCGTCCTGAAATTTGTGGTCTTACTGAGGTGCATGGTGCGGAATTCGAATCTTTTGGCTTTGACGTTCAAAATACGGTTTATTGTCGAATAGATTATAGCTCAGCATTAGCAAGGTACAGTAGCCTAATTTGACACTCACGCTGCGAGCAATGTTACAATGTAGTATTTGACTCGGGCAATTCCCGGTAGTATTAGAAGAGCATTGAGGACCAATGGTCGGGAACCGAGCTGTTGGGCCGACTTGGGACTGTCTTTGGCTTATGCCTACAATGAATTGTGCTTGGCCTAACATACGTTCACGCTGGTTAAGGTGATAGGAATTCACTCTCGGAAGATGTAATTGAACCATTTCAATATGGTAAGGAGTGTGATTGCCTATTCTTCCTCTTCCGAAATACTGGTCAGGCGTTCTATCTGCTAGTGGCTGCCTTTCTAACACATGGTCAGGCGACCATACCAAATGTGGCTGAGCAATAATTATGCTTTGCCCTCCCCGCTTCATGCGATTGCGATCACTCCTAGAATGATACATAGCCACTAAGAGATACTGAGTTAGCCCACCGTCACCAAGTTGCACTCTGGGACATGTTTTTGTTGTGCAGTCCCGTTCTACGGACGGCTTACCCTCCAATGTGAACTGGGCCAGGAGCCCGGACGATTACGTACGCCATAATGCCTCCAATGATCGTGTCAAAGAAGTACCGGACGCCAAGACGTACTGGCGCGTGACGTGTTCCATAGGAACGTACCACATGCTAACCATCACACTGAAACCGGAGGAGATGGAGCTTTCAGACGCCCCAAAGGCAGCTTAACGAAACCCAGGGTTGCTAGCTAAGAGCACTGTTGGCCGTGAAGATGCTGCCGCCGTGGTGAGTTTGTGTCGCCAATGTAGAGGATTCCATGCCGTACAGCATCTTCCTGAATGTCCATGATCGAGTATATTGCAGCATGCATGAAACCAAGAGCAAGGACATCAGGCATTTGGCAATTAGCATGGTTACGTGAAACAGTGACCTCGATTGTTGAAAGCTTACTTGATAGTCAATTTTCTGAACGAGCTTCTTTGATATCAATGGGCACTTGGTCGCCATCGCAAGTATCGATGAACGCCTTGTGAGGGATTTCGTCACGAACTGGCTTCTTAATAGATGAATCTCGGTCATTGGACATCTTGGGATCAGAAATGACGTTGCAAAAAAGGGTACTTGTAGAACTTGAAGATTTGCATGGTGAAAATGATCAAGTAGGGAATTGACCAGGTACAGATCGTGAGTTGATGGTAACTTATGGTTCAAGCCCTTTGCCACGAGCTCGAGGGCAAGGGTTATTTTCATGCTTCCACGCCAGAACGTAGGGTGGCGTCATCCCGATACGCTTCACTATCTTGAAAGTGACCGAACACAATCACGTCAGAACCGTGGCAGTGTGGAACTGGGTGGCTTGATAACGGCTGCAAGTCTTCATCCCAGTAGACCGCTATCTTTGCAACCTCAACGAACATTTCAGTCGGACCAGAACCATGACCATCTCAGTCGCCAAGGAAGATCGTTGTCGACAAGTCATCCAGGATGCCATTGAGCAGCGTTGTGGTGCACTAAAGGAGTCCAACTTCAAGGGGAGTACTCAGGCCACTGCGCCATCGTCTCGAAGACTTGGCATAGATTAGACTCGAAGGGTGTGCGGCCACAACCTGATTGCAGCGGCGTCCTTTGCTGGTCGCGTTCGACTGCTGGACACCCCGACTGAGGAGGGTGGTGGTGGTAAATTCGCTCTCGTCGAGCGCGGTGCATATAGGGACGTTGACACTGGGCATCCTTTCCCGCACATCATCCATAGTCCATGTCGGGAGCGCGAGGGGCTGCTTCGGAACAGTGAAAAGCGTGGTCTTGGAATGTGGCCAGTCTGACAGGTTGGTTACAAGTAGAGAGAAGCTAGTACCAACATGTGATTGGACTGCGTGATTCCAAGACGCAGGGGAAGGGAAGAGCTGGACGCTATAGGTTAGTTTACGCAACACTCTTCTACACCCCCGCATTTTCGCGACAAGTAGCAAGGGTTATCCAGTTTGCCAAGAGAATGAGAGCCGGCGAATTCTATAGTCAGCTAGTGTTATTTCGGGATGGTTGCCTCTTGTAGTTAACGACGTGATGCCAATGATGCCAAGTATATTGGAAAAATGGGTTATGGACTATCTATATATCACCCAGGGCCCACAGGAACGCCACCATCTCTCAACGCGCGTCTCATTCGCAAATGGTGTTGGGGAACGACACCTAAGTTGTCAAAATGCATTTCCAACATATTTTCATCATAATCAGCTTTCTACAATTATTCTTAGGTCCGTTTGGATCGGTTTTCACCAGGATCTCACACTGGGATTTGACACTAACATATACTCTAGAAACCGCACGGGGTGTCGAATGCACAAACGTCACGATCTCAACTGCAAAAGATGCCGCCCAAGTTCGAAATGATTGCAAGACCATCAAAGGCTGGCTAAAGTTCAACAGTGTGAACGAAACTCTCGATCTTGACGGCATTGAGACTATCGATGGTGACGTGGAGCATATCGGCGATGGCTTCGAAGGGGATGGAGACATGGATACGCCATATCCCACCAGCAGAACCACCTTTGTAATCCATTGCTCGACACTCAAATCCGTCGAGGGGAGCGTTTACTTCTGGCGCTTTGATGGCCTTGCAGAACTCCGATTTCCCAATCTCACCAGGGTTGAAGGCGGCTTTACCCTGCAAGGCATGAATTGGCTCAAGCTCCTGGATATTACGAAGCTCACCCACCTCGGTAGCTTGTCACTCGGAGGTAAACACTTGACGACTCTTCGACATGAGGGCTTCAAAGGCTTTACTGGCACGTCGTACAATGGTGGTTCACTTTCTTTCGTGGCGGCGAGAGTTGATTCACTGGACAGCTGGTTCAGATATCCTCTAACGATAAGGAAAACCGTTCAGGAATTCAGCCTCGACGACGCACCAGGATCCGTGGGCATTAACGGGTGGAATTTTCCCAATATCAGAAATATCACCATTGGCTGGGCCGAAACCGAAAAAGTCTTGATCAGATCCTTCGGAGCCAATGGCACCGCTGGCGACGGCATTAGTGTCAAGTTTGGTGGATCCCAAACCAAATCAATGGAAATTGACCTCGTGCAGCTTGAAGGGAACGTGACAATCCTTGAGGGTGGTCCTGTTCTTAAAAAGCTTGAAGCTGAGACTCTCGTTTTCCAAAACTCTGAAGGGAAAGAGTTGGACCTATCTATCTTTGACAAGGTGACAAACCTCACGATTGAAAATAACGGAAACCTGCAGAAGATCAGATTGTCGCCCTCAGCCGTTGACTGGGAAAATGTGAAGCTATCCATACGGCATAATCAAAATCTTACGCTGGCTTCTGAGTATCGTGACCCCGAAAACAAGACGGACAAGTTCTGGTACTGGCCCGGAGGAGATATGCGCAGTATCACAATTGAGTATACTCCTGTGGGCAACGACTTTTTGTGAGTTTCCTTGATATGTACACTGGAGATCATTTGTCTAATCTATATCTTCAAGCACATCATTTCTACAAGATCGGAACTCGTCGAAAAATGTATCCAAGGTTCTAGACGAGTTCATTGTGTCACCATGGTGGCTCATGGAGGACAACGCAACGGATTTTAATTGCACGCCTTTTGATGAGCTGCGTAACAAATCTGTGCTGCCCAAGGATTATGATTGCGTGGCTTATGAGGTCTCGGCTGGTGCTACTCTGGTTATTTGGAGCTTTGCCGCAATAGCACTTTTGACGAGTGCTATTCACTTGCTTTAGCAGCAGATTTAAGAGATGTCATCAGTTTGGAAACATACTCGGGAAGACGAATGCAATAGCTCCTGAGAGAAACGTAATTCAGTCTCTCGGCAATCCCGAGTGGAGGGCAATTCCGTGGGATGCAATCGCGGCTGGGCGAAGATCTGTCCAGTCGAGCTGTGGTTCAACATTACCTACACCATTCTTAGCTAGGTTCGGAGTAAGGATGGAAACGTATTTTGCGAGCTTACTGTTTACGGGTGGTTACAGTGGTAGAAAGTAATTGTGATTAAAAGGGGAGGAAATATGGAAAGCAATGCTATGGGATCGGATCTATTGTATTTATAGGCTATGCCCAAACATAGAAATGCACTTGATCACTCTCATCAATCTCTTTCTGCGCTCTGAAGTAGGATCATCTCCAAGCTCAGTGAGAGATACCCATAAGTACCTATCAATGCGCTGTTGGAGTAGGTAACGATACTATTAAATGTCTACACACCCGTGCCGCCTTCCTTTCTCTCTCTTAGGCAGACAGATCTGAGCTAGTCACGTTGACTGGCATGAGTAAGAAACTGTCGTATTTTCCACCGACGTGGATGATGTGGGTGCCGTTGTTCCTACTCTTCGGGGCGTCAATTCGTTGCTCGTTCACGAACGCAGGGTTTGAATTGATTGCTCTTCCCAGCTCCAGCATCGAGACATTAGCGCCGGAAGCAAATGTCCCAGCGTTTTCCGGAAATGGGATGATGGCGGTCCCAAAACCCATATCTAACTGAGGAGACGAAATAATCGCCGGGGCAATAGTCAATGCTAAACGCTCACCAGGATGGAAACGCAGTGCAATGGGCCACAGTCCGATGTCAATGGGCACAATCTGTCCCTCATCCAAAAGCTCTTCGCGGTCGTGAGGATGATACGGCTCAAAGGGAGTAGACCGACTTGTGTCCAACGCACGGTGGGATACACGCAAGGTTCCGGTGGCAGAGATGGTGCTGCTCGATTCAGTGCCAGCACCAGCGAAGGAGGTGCCATTGGAGGAGCGTTTCTCAACCGTCACAACGAGGTCTAGGTCAGAAGACCCGACGGTTGATACCCAGAGTCGCACTTTCATGAAGCCGTTGATTTCGATGAGTTGAGGGATTGTGTAGTTTAGCGTGACACCATTTGGCTGCTCCTCAACACTATAGGCAATAGAGCTCTCCGTAGATGACATGTCATCGCTCAACTCTCCATCAGTTTGCAAATGGAGTGTCTTAGTTTCTAGCCCCGGCACTGGCCAGTCAGAGACCACACGATCGACTGTGTCTTCATGGCCAGGATCCAGGACGGAGATCCGGACGTGGGGCGTAGACTCCCAGTCGTTGGCCTCGTTTTTAAGGTATCGATCAAAGAACTTGGTCAGCTCCTCAACATGCTCGGACTGGTAGTAGTCCTCCCATTCGTGAGTGTTATGAACGCGTAGCCACTTCTGCGGCGAACTGATCTTCCGGAAGGCGTCGAGGGTGCCACGGGTGTGCACAGCGTTGGTGTAGCTCGCAACAATGTACGCCGGAACCTCGATTTCGCTGAGTCGAGCGATCTTGTCTTCCCAGTATAGATTGATGAGCCCCTGACTCGCTAGCATCCGGGGACCGTCTTCGATGAAGTTGTTACCAGAAAAAGTGGTGATGATGGCTTCAGAGAAGCCTGGAGCTGGAACGCCGCCAGGGGTTGTACTGTCCCGATAGACATCTGTCAAGCCCTCCCACGGAGCAATAGCACTGAGATGCGGAGGACGCTCAGCGGCGATGAACCATTGCGAAACAGCAAGGTACGAGTTTCCCGACATGCCAACCCTGCCCGAGCTCCAAGGCTTTGCAGCAGCCCACTCGACGAAGTCGTACCCGTCTTCAGCGAGCTGCCGACCCCAATAGGTCATGTTGCCCTCAGAAGCGTATGCACCACGAGTGTCCGGGTTCAATACGGCGTATCCCTGGCTAACCCAGTAGGCGGGATCTGGACCTTCGAACTTCTGGAGCTCGGAAACCCACGACAGAGGCACGTTGGATCTGTTCGCAATGTCGTCCAGCCACTGACCACCGATTTCCTTGCCGTAGGGGCTCCATGCAACGAGTACAGGCACGGTAGCGTTACCCACGGGACGAAATATGTCGGTGTAAATGACTATGCCGTCTCGAAGCGTGACGGGAACATCGCGCTCGAAGAGAATATCGCAGGGCAGTTCCTTAGCACCCTCTCGGCGAATTGTGCCAGCTTTGAGGACGAAGGTTTCGGGCTTGAAACCTGGGTAACGAGCGCGAGGGGCATCGGTTGGAAGAAGGCGTCTCATAGGCACAGAGTATGAGTCGTCTCCGTATATCTTGAGGGCTGCCTGTACAATCTCGCCGCCAACGGCTCTCGAGGCTGCATCAGACGGAGAAATCAACAAGGCCGCCGCGAGGCAAGCCATCGCGGCGAACAAAAGGGAAGGATGCTTAGGAAAGTGTTTAGCCATTGCAAAGCGCCAAAATAAAGAAATGGTATGAAATGCTACTTAAGCTGGTGTCGGTTGTGATTCTGAACTTTAGTCACGAAGGGAGCATTGGCTTTATACTTACTTGATGGACTGGAATAGCTTGACATTAGAGGGTAAGTGGACGCGCAATGATAACGCCATTTCCGGGGGTCAAGACTTCGGGTGGACACAATCCCCCTATGTGTCCAAGTCCAACGGCAACGAGCATTCTTGTCTACGAGCCGTACAAGCAGTAATTACACGGTGTGTAGCATATTGGTTCGTGAACCCCCCCGCAAAAACAGTGTGTGGGTGGGTACTAACCCAGATGCCCAATTCGCTGCGTCGTTCAGTCCCTGTCAATACAATACTGACCCGCTTTGTCCACCGCTTAACTCGGGGTACAGTGGGGTGTAGAAAGTTTGAGTCCGTTGTAAGTTACTCGTCACGGACCGGGCGGGTTCTTTCAGTATGCGTTCATTAGCTGTAGGCCAATAGATTGAGCTCGGATACTACATTGAGCCGGGAAGCGCCGGACGAGTGGAGATGGGGGCTATGGCTCTAGATTGAATGCGTCATATACAGGTGATAATAGTGTAGGTATTCACCGCTTAGAGACTCTAGATTACTCAATGGCCACTGGGGGCGGCTCACAACACGACGTCATGTTCCGTGACTCGTAACCCGCTGTCCGAGCTCATTAGCCGTGAATATGATATCACAGCGCCATTACCCTTGCCCCGTAGTCGTACAGAAACCGGTGTCACTCGTGCCTGCTCGGGAACATCGGAGCTGTCAGAGACCTCGCCCAGTCCAAATTCCTCCACGGCCATAATTATCTCAAGGATTCGTGCGGCTATCGGCCCTAAAAGAGGACCCTCGGCCTTTGAATATCGGGAGAGAAGGGAAATGACGACCCTGCGAATGCATGGATCCCGACATCTGAAACCAAGTCGAACGAGGGGGAAGACGATGCCGCCGCCCAATGAAAAGGATGTGGGCTGTCCAAAATCGGTTTCCGATCCCAAATCGCCGAGGCTAGAGGCGTAAGATAGTAACGCTCTGAATGACGGCTCGTGGCTATCCCAAGCCACTTGCAATTCCCCCTCTTGAGGCCCAAAAAGAGTGAGGTGGGTGTCTAGTCTCCAAACATGGCAGAGGCATAAATTGCGTCCCTCAGCGTCGTCCATGGGGCTTACTTGGCGTGCTAGTAGGAGGCGAAATGCACTGTTCCATCGCTCATAGAGCCCACGGCAGACTTGCAAAGCTGAGGGGTCTCGCGCAGAGTCATCCAGGCGGTGGGACATGTTGATCAACGCATCGAGATAGTAAGTGGCCTCACTAAGACTGGAGAATGAGGAAGGTACTGAGCTAAAAGCTTGGAATGTGAAGGGCGGCTGATATTTTGGAGACATTGTTCGTTGAAGCTAGCAGATAGTTAGAAAGCTAAGAATTTGTGAGGATTAGACAGACATTATTTGGACTAACCTGGATAAAGAAGGAGTCCATTCGAATGAATACTGGCAGAAAGCTTCCCAGTGGGCCAGATGATTCTAGGCACATATTTGCAGGCTCTGTCTGGGACAGAATCTTCAATCCAGTTGCCGTCAAGTTCTCGGAACCAAGGATATTGCCAACCAGAGACTGCAATGGATTAGCTAATGAACCATTCATGAATTATGTCCAGAGAGCATTGGATCCAACCTCAATGCAAGAGAAAAGAAGGCACGACGTCAGAGAAATGATGTCCATTGACTCTGAGCCTTGTGGATAATTTGACAGCTGTCGCAGGGCCATCCCATAGTGCCCGAGAGCCAACTTGGTCGTTTCATTCACAGGAGCCTGGAGGCCTACCGCCCAACTCATCTTCCAATTGGAAACATCTTCCAGCAACGTGCTTAAAGCAACAATGGAGCGAAATATGGCGGCGTTGGCGTGCGCGGTCTGAATCACGAACCGTTCCCAAAAGTCGCTTCCGAAGCCACTTGAAAGCATGGAAATTCCCTGTTTCTGGAAGAAGTCGAAGGCCCTAGTATCTTGCCCGGAGCTAAAGAGTACAAGGGGTGATGTCGGATTTCGTATCAGCGACGATCCGTCATGCTGTGGACGGCTGATGCTCGTGGGTAACCCTTCGCACTTGTAGCCACCATGGGAACCTGTCGATGTATGAGAGGAGGTCGGTCCAAGCATCTAGCATAACTCTTACATTTTGAACAAATAGGTACAGTCTCGTCACATTTGACGTGTCTCACTGCACATACGAAGTCAGCTCGGATCCCTGAACATGGATCACATGAAAGACATGATTATAGTGTAGATTAATACCTCTACCCAGTGTCAGTAGCGTTCCTCTACAAATTCGAGCACTGGAACTCTTAACAAACCGACTTGCCTACATGTTATGCACCCAGAGCGGCGCTTTGGTGCCCAGGCTTTTTTTCGTTGGTGTGGTTTGACTTTTGTCATTGTAATGAGACTGATGTGAAGTTGTGCAGTTTCTAACCATCTTTCTCGAAGTTTACTAATTATCCAGCGCACGGTCATCCTAAGGCGTCCCGGATATTAACCCGCAGAGACCCACCGACCACCTATTATGAGAGACATGACTAACCCAACAGTAGGGTGCCTTGCTTTTGGCCTAAAGCTCATTGATAGTGGCTAATCAGTTATATCAAGGAAACATGTCATGAAGATTTAATTAATGCCTCTAGGAGTGGGTCGGATATGGTTTCGGGAAGGGCCTTGATGCTATTTAGTACCAGAAGGGCTAGCGAGGATAACCGACGGCTTTGTATAATCATCTGCTTTCTCCTGCAATTACAAGAAGCTGTCGCTGTGGTGACATTTGGAGGAAGGGTGATCTAAAATGCTATGATATCACATCTGTGGTATTTATGCGTTGTGCCTGAACATCAGAATGCCCTTGGTCACTGTCCTCTATCTCTTCCTACGCTCTGACGTAGGATTTTCTCCAAGCTCAGTTATCGACTGCCCGGCAACCGTCTCAAAAAACGCATCCGCCAGATAACCTCCACACCAGCTCAACTTCTCGAACCCATCTGTGATAGGCTTCTTAGACAGGGCTGGGCCTTGAACATCTCGTAGATACCCAGCAATGCCTTCCTCGGCCCACATCTTCCCAAACTGCTCCGTCACCATGTTGAGGCCTTGCAGACTCCAGATGGGCTGGACCTGCCACACGACGCCCATCTTGGCTAAATCTTGGGGTAGAGTCTTGACTTGTTCGTCGGTGAAGCCAGCCTTGGCGTAGTCATAGTCGCCTGTGTATCCGAAAGCGAAGAGACGATCAGGGTACACCTTGAGTACTTCTGTGTGGAATTCCACAATGTCCTTCCATATCGGAGAGTCCATGCGAGCCCAGGTGACGTCCCCAAGGGGAGCAGCCACAATTGCTCGCTCCATTGCGGCTTTCACGGAGGACTGGAACATGTACTGGCCCATTGATGAACGAGGCAGCTCCCAGTCGAAGAATACTTCCTTGCTGACAGCCTTGCTCGCAATCTCCCGACGTGATGAAAGAGAGCTGAACTTGTGTTGCCCTACCTTGGCGGTATATGCGGCGTACTCGCTGTCCGATGCCAGTGTCTTGACAGCCTCATCATATGTCTTGAGACCAGCCTGTTCCTTCCACTCGTCTCTCACAGCCCTGAGGTTCTTATTCTCAGCCTGCGCCTTGGTGAGACGAGCGTTGAGTGACTCGATTTTATTGGTTGCACCGAGCACATATTCGTGGTCCCTTTCATCAATCACGCTGGTGATGAATTCTGAATGATCCGTGTCACAACGGCAGAGCAACATGGTCTCGGCGCCCATGATGTCGAACTGCATCCGAACGGCAGTGAGTCTATCCAGGTACTCGCTGGTCGGCACAATGGTGCGACCTTGGCCAACAGTGAACTTCTTCATGCCGATCGCTAAGTCATCGATATGAATCATGGCCACGCCCGCATCGACAAACTCTTTGGCCATCTTCATTGTCGTCGTCAAGCTGCCAAATCCCATATCGCCGTCGGCCACGATCGGAGCAAGGTAATCCCAGTTCTCAAGCTCCGCGCGCTGCTCCTGAGGATGTCGCAGGCGGAATTGTTGCTGTCGCTGGTCGTGCCACAACTGCGACTTGAATATCTTGGCGACTACTTTGGGGACGGTGTCCCAAGGATAATCGGCGTGGTCCATTCCAGGGATGGCTACCTCGGAGAATCCACACAGAGCGCCGGAGACGTACACGGTTTGTTGGGTCCTCGCCATTTGTGACACCGTGACGGGGTCCGTGGTTCCAAAAGTCATCTCAGCTGTGTTGTTCTTTTTGTGCTCGTGGAGCTGGTTCCAGAGCTTGACGGCTTGGGTAGATGACGCCGATGATGTTGAGATGGAGCTCTTCAGGGCAGCGATTGTGCGGGCATCATAGGGTCTACAATGCGAAATTAGTATTCAATTGCACTGAAATCTTAGTACAAGAGACGCTACCTTTTCAAGTGCGATTGACGTGGCGAGCTCCATTGTTCCTCGATTGCTGAGACCTTGGCCTCGAACAACTTCTGCTCCTCGTCGAGGGAAACGTTAATCTTGGGCATTTTGCTAACAATAAACTGGGGTCCTTGGATAAGCTTGAGTAAATAATCCATAGGTTAATAATTATTGAGTGAATGTAAGAATACCTGACCTATTTTATGAACTTGAAGGATATCCACACCCGGCTTTATCGGACATGCACGCAAAGATAGTGTTGCTTTCGGAGTCGAGCTCCAGCGATTTGGAGCTTCGAGTCCGAAGCCAAGCGCGGGTTGTGGAGTCCGACCTGTCGCACTCACGACTCCGACGCCAACTTGTGGGGGATCGTGATCCCAGATGATGGGGAACTCTCGCTTATCCCTTGCCTAGTCCTATCAGATATCACGCGGTACGTCACTCGACAGGGAACATATGCGGGGATGATGATATACATGATCGGGTTCTCAGGATAAGAACTAGAAGCGCAGCCCTGCTCTGTCTCTCACCACCTTCGCATTGGATAACCTATCATTGCCCTTTATCGAACTGATTTTCCTGTTCAACATTCATTGCAGTTCCTCAGTGAACAGGATGCCTCAACATATCAATCTTCAGTTGGGCTGGCCATCACCTTCCCTGTTCCCCGCGTCCCAGCTCTTGAGTTCTGCCTCGGAAATTTTACAGTCCCCGAAAAAGACATCAGCGGCCCTTATTTATGGACCAGATGCTGGATATCAGCCTTTGCGACAGGCGATCGCGACTTGGTTGACGTCTATTTACTCGCCGCAAGAGTCCATTCTCGCTGAACGCATTTGCGTCACCAACGGCGCTTCAGCAAACCTGGAAAACATCCTAGCAAAGTTCACCGAGCCAGGGTACACCAAGAGAATATGGATGATTGAGCCGAGTTACTTCTTGGCGTGTCCAATATTCACAGACGCTGGTTTTGAGGGCCGACTGCGTGGTGTCCCTGAAGACGAAGAGGGACTGGACGTTGAGTTTCTGCGGGCCAACTTGCAGCGCGTCGATGCCGAAGAGCAGCAGGAGTCACCAAAGCTCAAGACTGGACCCAGGTATAGACATCTATACAAGCATGTGATCTATGCTGTCCCTACCTTCGCCAATCCGAGCGGCAAGACCATGTCTCTTCAGCGACGGCGTGAACTCATCAAGCTGGCTCGAGAACACGATGCACTGGTGGTTACGGATGATGTTTACGATGTATTGCGTTGGCCGGTGAAGGAGGATGCCAGCCTTTCAGATCTCGACGATTCACCACCAAGAATCGTCGATCTAGACAGAACGCTCGACGGCGGGCCGAAGTATGAATGGGGAAACGCCGTGAGCAACGGATCCTTCTCCAAGATTATTGCACCGGGCGTGAGGACTGGTTGGGCTGAAGCAACACCTGCGTTTGTCCTTGCTCTCTCCCAGGTTGGCGCAACACGCTCTGGAGGATGCCCTTCACATCTTGCAGCCAGCTTCGTTCACGAGATGATTGCGACTGGCGCACTTGAGAAGCATATCCGCAACGTTCTAATTCCAACGTATCGGTCAAGATACTACGCCATGTTCAGAGCTATCGAAGAGCACCTGATTCCTCTCGGGTTCCGTGTTTCTACTGGCAAACCCTACGAAGCTTCTTCAGCGCCAAATGGCGAGACAAATGGTCATGCCCGGAAGGAAGCGGCAGCTGGTGGCTACTTCACCTACATAACAGCCCCGACCGATCTGACTCTCAGCGTTGCGGACCTTGCTGCCATGGCCTTGGAGAAGCATGACTTGAAGTTTGCGTACGGCGGCATGATGACGGTTGAGGGTGACGAGGGGAGCTCCGAAAGAGCAGCAGAAGGATTTGGGAACGGCATCCGGCTATGTTGGGCTTGGCATGATGAAGAGGAAATTGCGGAGGGTATACAGAGACTTGCTCGCTTGGCTACAGAGGTAAAGGTAAAATGATGGTGTGAAATTAAGTACTTGGCAATTCAGAGTTAACTACCGAAGTCGTATTCCAATGCTATATCCAATGCCATCTTGCAATTCGTATAACCGTGTGCCAGTATCTGTTCAGCTCGTGATTATCACGGGTTCACGGAAGACCATCATGAATAGTCGCTATTACCTTTGCGTCATCAATAATTTCAAGTACTTGGGCAGAATTACTCAATAACAGATGTAATGAGAGATGCTCCACTTGCACACTGCTTCACGAGGTCATCGCATCAATCGGCATCCATCTTCACATACTGTAGAATTGAAGAGCGATCGAACACTATTTGGTAATATCTGTAAAGTCCTTCATAATTCTATCATCAACGAACCGCGTAAGCCACGCCCGACTACAGAACATGATGAATGTAGTGTCCGTATTCCCCATACTCCAGTTGGCGTATCCTTGTGTTATCGGACTCCAAAGTCCGCTTTCGGAATGCACAGTCCGACCACGCCGACTAGTGCGGACTCGGGGGGCGAATCTCAACTCCTCAGCCTAATCACCCCCACAAATATGGTTCGGGTTTAACACGACTCTCTCCACCCAGTGATAACGTTCGCACTAGGGAGAACACCCATTAGACGAACACTAGCAGGTATCAGCTGGCCTGCATCCCTACCGAGTTGGTTCTCACCTCTTCAAGCCTCAGTTCGCCTACGGTGACCAATAACATCTACTATATATATCCCTAGATGCTTCCCGATACATAAACCCACATGAGCCCGAGTTCACCGAGACACCGACACTGACAGGCTTTTTATACCAACGCTCTCAGTTTCTCCAACTTCCTCGGACTCAATTTTGACCTTCATTCGCCGTCCATCATGTCGGACGCTCTAAACGACGCAAAGCATGATCTCGCTACACCGGGTGAACTAGAAAGGTCCTCCTCGATGAAGCCCGGAGAAATGCGCGACCACGACGGCAGGGATGTCGACATTGCCGCCAAGTATGCCGATCAACTCACCGGCGAGAATGCATACACCAACAAGGAATGGCTGAGGTTGAGATGGAAGCTCGATCTTCGTCTTGTGCCTCTGCTGTGGTTCAACGTGACCCTGGGAGCGATGGACAAGGTCACTACTGCAACTGCTGCGCTCTACGGGTTCCGTGAGGACACGGGGTTGACGGGAGACCGCTATAGTTGGGTTGGAAGCGCGTTCTACGTAAGTTGTTGCCATCACTTTATGCCACTGAGTTCAATGCTAACGGAATCAATAGTTTGGCTACCTCTTCTGGTGTCTTCCCAGTGGCAGCCTGCTCCAACGTTTCCCGATTGCGAAGCTCCTCTTCGTCGTCCAACTTATCTGGGGTGGAATCCTCATTGCCACTGGATTCTCCAACAACTTCCCAACTCTCATCGCCTTGCGAGTACTCCTGGGCGCTCTCGAGGCCCCAATCGTTCCCGGAAACTTCCTCGTTCTCGGAATGTGGTACACGCGACGAGAACAGCCAATTCGAACCGGCCTCATGTATACTGGACTGTCCGTCTGCTTCACCGGCCCCATCGGATGGGGCATTGGGTTCCTCGCGGGCGAGCACCAGTGGCGCGCCATGTTCTGGATCACCGGAGCCATGACCATCGTCTGGGCCTGTGTTATTGGACTTCTCCTTCCGGATAACCCGGTCAAGGCCAAGTTTGTGACGGAGCGCCAGAAGGCCATTGTCGTCGACAAGCTCCGCGCTGACCAGACTGGAGTGGAGAACAAGAACTTCAAGAGAGAGCAGGTTATCGAGACTCTTCTTGACCCCAAGACTTGGTTGATGTTCATGTTCAACATCATGATTTCCATTCCCAACGGTGGCCTGACAAACTTTGCCCCTCTTGTCATCAAGGGGCTGGGATATACGTCACAGCGATCGACGCTCCTAATGATGCCAACGGGAATTATCCAGACGGCTTCTTCCTACCTCTGCAACGGCTGCGTGTTTCTTTGCGCCAAGTACATTCCTCATAAGCAGTGCCGCTCCATCTGGGTCATTTTCGGCATCGTCGTTGGCCTCATCTCCTCAGTCTTCCTGTACACACTGCCTCTCGACAACTTCAACGGTCGCTTGGCTGCACTGTACATGTCATATTTCTACCTGGGGCCTTACATCGTCGCGCTCGGTATCAGCAATGCGAACACAGCTGGCCACACCAAGAAAGTCACGACCAACGCACTCATCTTCATTGCGTACTGTGTGTCCAACATTGTTGCGCCGCAGTTCTTCAAGGCGAGACAGGCCCCTACGTACTCTCTTGGCATTGCCGCGATTCTGGGAAGCTATATTTTAGCCATGATCATCATCGTGCTGTACGCGACATACTGCTGGTGGGAGAACAAGCAGAGGGATGCTATCGATGAGGCTGCCGGAGAGCGAGTTCATGCCGATACGGACTTCCGGGACTTGACTGACAAGCAGAACATTCACTTTCGATATGTGTGGTAATTAGTTGCAGGTTTTAGTTGGGGTTTTAGGTTGGAGATGGTGTTGAATTTTAAGAGTGCTCGAAATTGCCTTCCGTTCTTGAATGTGCGCGTCAAAGTCACGCATTTACAACATAAACCACCATGATCGCATACTAGAAACATACCAGGATGAACCTAAGCCTCCCTCATTACCAACTGCGTCGAGTTTTAAGCCGTAAATGACGTTTGCACCGAGTTATTCTAACACTGCATAATGGATCACACAATTCCATGCCGCAAATGTCAGCCAAGTATCTCAGCGTACTCTTACTTACTCCTCAAGAACAATCTGGATCATACAATCCTCCAATAGTGATCTAGGTCAATTTCCCCGGATCCTAAATATTTAGTGCTCTAGAGTCCACGTGTTCAAGTCTGCATGCGCTGATGTTTTGCGGGGAACCTTGTCTGTCGGCCCAGAAGCCTGGAGTCCATCACCCACTAGCTTTCGGACTCTGGCCCCGATCTCAGAGCGGACTCTGCTGTGCGACGTCGGTTTCCGACTCCTACGCAGAATGGACTTCCAACGCCGCCGCGTGTTGTGATGTCACAGGAGGCTTCGCACTCGGAATTCCGCCCTTTGTAGATCTCGTCGGGATTGTTCGAGGAATGTTAGGTCATCGATGGTTTTTTGGTAGCTTATTAAGATGATCCTTTCCATGATACAATCGTAGCTTTATCGCTTCTTTATTCAGTCCTAGCACTACTGCGCTGGCCGATATCCTAGTCGTTCATCATGTCACCAAGTCGCGTCCCCTCATCCCGCATCCGCATCGCCATAGACCGAGGTGGCACATTTACAGATTGCCTGGGCATTATCCCCGGAAAGCCGGATATTCTTGTCAAACTCCTGAGCAATGACCCAACCAACTACGCCGATGCTCCGACGGAGGGCATCCGCAGGATTCTCGAGGCCGCAACCGGAACCTCCATTCCTCGCGGCGAATTAATTGATACGAGCGGTATTGAGTCAATTAAAATGGGAACTACCGTCGCAACAAATGCACTCTTGGAGCGAGCGTCCACTCCTTGTGCGCTCGTGGTGACCCGTGGTTTCAAGGACCTGTTGCGGATTGGGGACCAAACTCGTCCAAAGCTGTTCGATCTGAACATCAGGCGACCCGAGACTCTGTTTCGAGATGTCCTCGAGGTCAGCGAGCGGGTGACCCTCTACGATTCTTCCGAGGATGCTACTAGTCTCACAAAGTGTGGACGAGATGAGCTGGGTCTTAAAACAGGTATCGGAGGAGAGGCGATCCGAATTCTGCAACCTCTGGGTAAGTACATATCTTGCCAAGTAACTCGCCAGCTGTACTAACGACGAAACACATAGACACCGAAAGTGCAAGAGCAGGGTTACAAGCTCTCTTCGACAAGGGTGTGAGAGCGCTTGCTGTCACCCTCTTGCACTCCTACACCTTCCCCGACCATGAGCTTCAACTCTCCCAGATCGCCGAGGACATTGGCTTCACCCAGATCTCCCTATCATCTCAAATCTTTCCCATGATCAAGGCCATTTCAAGAGGCTACTCCGCCACGGCAGACGCATATTTGACTCCCCTAACAAAAAACTACGTGGACAGCTTCCGCCGGGGCTTCGTTGGCAGTCTTGAAGACATCAACGGTGCGCGGTGCGAGTTCATGCAAAGCGACGGCGGTCTTGTCGGATGGCAGAGCTTCAGCGGACTTAGAGCCATCCTGTCTGGTCCAGCAGGCGGAGTCGTGGGATTCAGCCGAACCTGTTACGACCCAGAACGCCAGAAACCAGTTATTGGGTTCGATATGGGCGGAACGAGCACAGATGTCTCTCGATACGCCGGAAGTCTGGAGCACACCTTCGAGTCAATCACTGCGGGAATCACCATTCAGTCTCCTCAGCTCGAGGTAGACACCGTTGCAGCTGGTATGTGTCTTTTTGGTAATCACTGAGTCGTTCTAACTTTCTTCAGGCGGCGGAAGCATTCTCTCCTATCGAAACGGCCTCTTTCTTGCCGGACCTGAGTCCGCCGGTGCCCACCCCGGTCCCGTGGCCTACCGCAAAGGCGGTCCTTTGACAGTGACGGATGCAAATCTGGTCCTCGGTCGCCTACAAGCGAAGTACTTCCCTAAAATCTTTGGTGCCCAGGAAAACGAAAGCCTGGATTACGAAGGCGCCAAAGCAGCCTTTGAAGAACTTCTCCAGAAGGTCAACGAGGACCTTACGGCCACAGGTGCGCCATCCAAGACGGTAGAAGAGCTGGCTTTGGGCTTCTTGGAGGTCGCAAACGAGGCCATGTGCAGGCCAATCCGATCTTTGACAGAAGCAAAGGGCCATAGGGCGTCAGACCACGAGCTTGCCGTCTTTGGTGGTGCCGGTGGCCAGCACGCCTGTGTAAGTGATGCATTCGAGATATCATGCCGTGCAGGACTAATGATATTCAGGCTATTGCTACGAACCTTGGCATTGATCGGATTCTCATCCACCGATATTCTTCAATCCTGTCCGCTTACGGAATGGCTTTGGCAGACTTGGTCCACGATGTCCAGCAGCCATACTCTGCAGTTCTAGGCACTTCCTCGGAAGATCTAGATTGCCGATTGGGAGAGTTGGAAAAGATTGCCCAAGACAAACTTGTCTCGGATGGCGCCTCTGCCAACTCGCTCACTTTTGAGCACTTCCTAAACCTTCGCTACATGGGATCTGACACTACTTTTATGATTCTAAGGCCTGAGGCTGGCAGCTGGGCGGATGCCTTTACGGCTGAACACAAGCGACAATTCTCCTTCATCATGGCCGGTCGCGATATTCTCCTGGAGAATATTCGTGTCAGAGCAACAGCCCAGAGCGCGTCTGTCGAGCCGGTGTTCAACCTCAAGAAACAACTTGCCGCATCATCGAGTACGGCAGCATTTAAGAAGAAGAGCTCCGATCTTGTTCGGCTCTTCTTCAAAGAGGGATGGATGGAAGCTCCGCTGTATTTCCTCGGTTCACTCGAGACCGGGGACATTGTTCAAGGACCAGCCATCATTCTCGACAACACGCAGACCATCGTCGTCAGTCCCGAGGCTAAGGCCACTATTTTGAGCCGACATGTCGTCCTTGAGCTCACCCGCAAAGTGTCTCAGACGTCAGCTGAGGATGTTTCAGTCTCAGAAAAGAAAGTCGATCCGGTTCAGCTCACCATTATGGGCCATCGGTTTATGAGTATCGCGGAGCAAATGGGACACGCCCTACAGAAAACCAGCGTGTCAGTCAACATCAAGGAGCGGTTGGATTTCAGCTGCGCTCTTTTCAGCCCCGACGGTCGCTTGGTTGCAAACGCGCCACATGTGCCGGTTCATCTTGGATCCATGGAGCAGGCCGTCATGTACCAGCATGACAAGTACCTGGGCCAGCTTCGTCCTGGAGATGTCATCGTCGCCAATCACCCCATCTCCGGAGGAACACACTTACCGGATATTACTTGCGTCACGCCTGTTTTCGACAGCGCTGGCAAGGAAGTCATATTCTACACTGCATCGAGGGGCCACCACCAAGAGATTGGCGGCATTCTCCCCGGATCCATGCCTGCAGGGAGTGTCGAGCTGTTTGAAGAAGGCGCTACCATTATCTCGGAGTTTTTAGTACGTGATGGCGTTTTCGACGAAGAAGGCATCACCAAGCTACTCTTGCACGACCCTGCTCAGTTTCCGGGCTGTTCCGGTACCAGGAAGCTGGCCGACAACATCAACGACCTCAAAGCTCAAGTCTCAGCCAACGCAAAGGGCGCCGCTCTGGTCTCGGAACTCATCGAGGAGAACGGACTCAGCACGGTCCATTTCAACATGCACGCCATCACCAACAATGCCGAGGCTTGTGTCCGTGAATTCCTCCTTCGCACACACGCAGCGACAGGCGGAAAACCCTTGTTCGCACTTGACCACATGGACGATGGGACGCCTATCCAACTGACCATCACCATTGATCCCGATACAGCCTCGGCGCATTTCGATTTCAGTGGCACTGGCGAAGAGGGATACCATTCCTTCAATGCGCCGCAGGCCATTACGCGCAGCGCAACGCTCTATGTCCTTCGATGCCTGATCAACCAGGATATTCCTCTGAACGAAGGGTGTCTGCGCCCGCTGAAATTCACAATTCCTGCGGGATCCATCCTCAACCCGTCGCCTACAGCCGCCGTTTGTGCTGGTAATCCTATCACCTCGCAGCGAGTCACGGACGTGGTGATCAAGGCGTTCGAGGCCTGTGCTGCAAGCCAAGGCGACTGCAACGTAGTTTCATTTGGCATCGACGGCAACATCGACCCCGTGACAGAGGCACTTATTCCAGACACTGGCTTTGGGTTCTGTGAAACCATCTGCGGCGGCAGCGGTGCGGGCAATGGGTGGCACGGCACCAGCGGCGTGCATGTCCACATGACCAACACTCGCATCACGGACCCCGAGATTCTCGAGAAGCGATACCCAGTTGTGCTTCGAGAGTTTAGTATACGGGACGGCTCTGGCGGTCGTGGCAAGTGGAGCGGAGGCCACGGCATCCGACGCGTGTATGAGTTTGGCCGAGATATGGGATGCTCTGTTGTCAGCGAGCGGCGAGTCACGCGTCCGTATGGAATGAAAGGTGGCGAGGATGGCAAATCGGGTGTAAACTACGTCGTCAAGGGCGGTAAGTATGGACGATGGTGCCGGGTCGGTGGGCGGAAGGATTTCAAGGTCGCTGAGGGAGACTGGTTCGTGATTGACACGCCGGGTGGAGGCGGCTGGGGAAGTTCTGTCGACGGAGGCGCCGATAAAGGGGAGGAGAGAAGGAATGGCGTGGACAGGACGTTTGTGACTCAGTTTCAGTTGGCTCAAGAGACGAGCTGCTGAGTCGAAGGTTCATTGCAAGTAGCTACCCATCGATCTAGCGATAAAGGCTAGGAGAGAAACACGTCGTAAGCCCCCACCACCTTATGTCAGGGAATAAAGAATGCGTACGGTATACCAGGATCGCATTACCACTGGAAGAACTTTGATTGGTGACACTTCAATTAGCGTGCCACGATTTGGGATGAAATTGATCCTTGATTTGGTTGCTGACGTATGATTTTAGTTATGGCCCGCCGTTGAAGAGAGTCTCTACGAGTAATTCTATAGACACGGTCGCATTTTCTCACGCCAGCTGCATTGCACTCGTCATCATACTTTGAATCGTCAGGTAGCCAGCCTCTAACTCAAGTCTACACGGTGATGACATCAGCCTCAGATAGCGGCACGGTATGATGCCCTTAATAGATGTCTTAAGATAGCGCAGCAGATATTCAGGATAGGGGACAGTGCCCGTGATGCGCTGTAGCTCACTCATTGCATTGTTCTATTTGGGCGCATTTGTTTACAATATTTCATCGTCGTGTACCGGACGACACTGGAAAGATACATGTGCTTCTCCGCGTCCAGCTAATGTATTTTGAAGCCTTTGGCTGCGGATTTGTCTTTGGGACATTGGTCCTCCAACCCAATGACACCGAATCGCTTGCCCGGCCCGGCTTACTATGATCTGCAACAGCTTAGTGAGCACCACGGCTTGATATCTGCCCGTTGCATCCCATATAACGGGCTCCTTTCGCATTCACGCCCGCATCTTAACTTTTGTTCCACCCGTTCTGACAGCACTTCCCATGGCTAGGCTGGACTTCCCTACGATGGAGGTGCTAGCGAGTGTCGTGCTGTGGAAGTCTGTCGCCGTAGCTGCGGGCCTTTATTTCGCTACCGTAGGTTTCTACCGGCTGTTCCTCCACCCGCTTGCTCGATTCCCCGGTCCCAAGCTTGCCGCTGTCACCCGCTGCTATGAAGCCTACTATGACGTTGTTCAGAACGGCGGGTACACCTCCAAGATCGCGAAGATGCATGAGAGATATGGCATGTTTTTACGACTCTATTCTACTTTGCCACACATTTACTGACCTTGCCGTGTCAAAGGTCCTATCATCCGCATCAGCCCAGAGGAGCTACACATCAACGATCCTTCTTTCTTCACAACCCTCTTTCGAAACGAGGGACGTTGGGACAAATACGCTTGGGCCGTCAATGCCCAGACTATCCATGGGGCTACTATCTTCACGGCAGACCACGACCAGCACAAGGCGCGCCGGCAACCACTGAACCCGTATTTCTCCAAAGCCAAGATAGCCAGTCGACAAGGCATGATTCGGAACAAGGTGACTAGGTTATGCGAGCGGATCTCTGAGTATGTAGAGTCCGGACGGGTGCTTGACATTGGCGCCGCGACAAGCGCGTTCCAACGTGACGTCTTGACCGATTTTGTTCTTGGCAAAAGCTACGATGATCTGGAGAAGGATGACTTCAACGCTGGAATGATGGTTGTCGCGCAGGCAGGAGGGAAAGTTTGGCGACTGACGAAGCATTTTCCCTGGTACGGTCCCGCATTGTTCTCTATCCCGAAGGACTTTCTCATCAAGCACGCCGATGGACTCACGGCCAATTACATGCGCTATGGCAAGGTATGACTTGAATACCACAAGCTCGAGCAGCAAGCTTTTCTGACGTCAATCCTTTAGGCAATCGAAGAAGAGACTGAGCGACTTCTGAACGACGCGGTATCGTCACTGTCGAGCCCAGGCGAAAAGGCTCAACCTACAATCGTCCACGCCATTGCCTACTCCGACCTGCCGCCAGGGGATAAAACTGCCGGGCGGGTTTGGAGTGACGTTGCTACCGTGACTGGCGCTGGGTTCGAAACGACTGCAAGTGTCCTTCGTTTAGTCATATATCACGTCTTCAACGACCGCCGGATACTCGAGCGGCTGCGGGCTGAGCTCAGCACGGTAGCTCCTCAGTTAACCTCATCTTTTGATGAAGAACCGGAGTTGCGAATACTCGAAAAACTCCCTTACTTGACAGCAGTACTTATGGAGGGAATGCGTCTGAGTCCCGCCCTTGGCACGCGCTTGCAGCGTATCGCTCCGGACCGCGAGCTTGTCTATGACAAATGGCGCATCCCTGCTGGCACGCCTGTTGGCATGACCACGCTTTTTATGCATATGAACGAAGACCTATACCCCAACCCCAAGCACTTCGACCCGGAGCGGTGGGTGGATGCCGAGGCTCGGAAGAAAGCCGACAAGACGTTTGCCCCCTTTTCGCGAGGTGCGAGGATTTGCCTCGGCATGCAGTAAGTATCACTCCCGTATATCCACTTGATGTTAAAGCACTAACTTGAGGATCAAAGTATGGCGTGGGCCGACATGTACTTGGTGATGTCCGCGTTGGTCAGAAGGTTCGACTTCGACTTTAGAGGCTTGAAGGACGACTACTTTGAGTTCGAGAGCGATCAGTTTATTATCGGTACCAAGGGCAAAGGGGTTCTGGAAGTTATGGTCACTCCTTGCAAGCCGTAGAACTTATCATCAACCATTCGGGCTTGGGACCGGCTGGTTCAGGAGTTATCGGTTACATCGCAAATACCCATTTGCAGACTTGTAAAGTTGCAGCCGCTTCGTACTAATAAGCAATGGTTCGTACACAAACCTCATCTTGTTTCAAAAGAACATCGAGTAATTACCGATGCATTGTCATATTCCCAGAATGTGAATGCAATATTCAACCTGGTTACGCAAGTCACGAGATAAGTTCCACTGACTGAGCCTTCCAGCCGCAGCTATCCAGAGCCTTATTAGCTAAAAGTGGCCCAACGGGTTGGGCTCTGTCATAGGGTGATACAAGTATGCCTCGGCGCAGTCATCAAGGATCCAAGATGTGCGGCTTGCATACTGGCCAGTCAGATTTGCAGGAATTATATATCCCTCAGCATCCCTCCGGGGGCTCCCCCTCCCTGGCCTGATCTCTTTCCTCGCCACACTACGCACATCGCTCCAGCCAACTGGCTTGATGGCCATAAGATCGCTTCAACTGGTCTCTTCACTCTCAACAAATTTGCTCAAATAGCAACAGAATACTCAGAACCAGCGTCATGAGCGACCCGCTAAGTATTGCTGCAAGTGTGGTGGCAGTGCTTCAACTTGCAGCCACTGCAACGCAGTATCTCAAAGATGTCAAGCATGGCTCGGCTGACCGCCTGCGCCTGCGCGAGGAGCTGAGGAGCACAACTTGTCTTCTTGAAATGCTCCAAGACCGTATCGAGGACTCGGACGACGCGTTTGAGGCTGGGGAGACGCTGAAGCCTGTGTTTATAAGGACACTAGCCGGTGCCGACGGCCCTCTCAGCCTCTTTAAGCGAATCCTCGAAGATATCGTTGGCAAGCTTGCACCGCAAGATAGGATGCGTCGCCTGACCAAACCTTTCACCTGGCCTTTTGATAAAAAGGACATCTCTGAAATGCTTGCTTTATTGGAACGGCTAAAGAGCCATTTCAGTCTGATCATGCAGAATGATCTGCTGTAAGGCTTTCTCAATCTTTCAACAGCAGATTAAGTCTTGCTGGCTTACCAAATGTATAGAGAACTAGCCAAGCTATCGCACGTTAAACTTGATGATCTGAATGACAAGTCTGACAGATCAGAGGCCAAATCTCGAGATGAGGAAGCGCGGAAGATCGTCCAATGGATAAGCCCGATATCTTTTCGTGTGAAGCATGCCGACGTCTTGGAAAGTGTCGAGTCCGGGACTGGGACTTGGCTACTTGAGCATGAGACCTTTCGGAGCTGGGAAAAAGGGAACATCGATATCTTATGGTGCCCGGGTATTCGTACGTTCCCCTTAGCCAGGACATTTAGCTTCAGCTAACAGTGATGCTTCAGCTGGAGCCGGCAAGACAAGTCTCGTGTTAGTAAGCCCCTCATCTTAGGGCTGTGGAATACTGCTCATCCAATTTGCCTTAGTTCCTTGATTATCGATCGCCTCGAGCGCAAGAGAACTGCTCAAACTACTTTCGCGTACATCTACTGCGACTACAATCGACGCCATGAACAAACACGTTCTGCTCTACTTTCGAGTCTACTCCAACAAGTTCTTCAAAATTCTGCAGACCTGACATTGCCATCGGAAGTACTGGCAATCTATAACCAACACCAGAAATACGGCACACGCCCCACGCAGGCCCAAGTTACAGAGGTTCTTGGAAAGCTGGCCGCAACGCTGACGACATTCCACATAGTGGTTGATGCTCTGGATGAATGTGCTGAGTCTGAAGAGGACGCCATCCAATTCATGATGACAGTGTGTTCACTAGGCCCACATGTCAAGGTTCTTTGCACATCGCGGTTTTCAACCACTTTCGAGGAATACTTTAGCCAGTCCAAGAAATTGCAGATATCTGCGCAGAACGAGGACATTACTATGTTTCTTGAAACGCAAATACCCCAGAAAGACTGGCTATCGAGGCACGTACGTGCTGATCCAAGCTTGAGGGACGAAATCGTCAGAACTATCATTCAAGAATCCCAGGGAATGTATGTTATAACTCCAAAGTTATTTGAGGACTTATTCGCTGAACTCGACAGGTTTCTGCTCGCCAAGCTGCATTTGGAGTCTCTTTCTCAAAAGATCAACGGCAAAGAGGTGCGGCGGTCGCTCCGAACTCTCCCTACTACTTTGAATGCCACGTACTCGGATGCGCTCGAACGAGTTTATAGACAATCCCCAGACGCTGTAGATCTAGCCGACGCTGTGCTGTTTTGGGTGCTGTGTGTGAAACGTCCCCTCACAGTTTTAGAACTACAACATATATACGCCACCCAGGAGTTGCCAGAGGAGACGGCACTAGAAGACGACGATCTTCCAGACGGCGATATCTTGACTGGTGTTTGTGGGGGTCTCATCATCGTGGATGGCGACTCAAAGACTATCCGACTAGTGCACTATACGGCTCAGCAATACTTCGAGAAGCTCCATCGTCAAAAGCTCATGAACGCCAGGATGAGCATCACAAAGATCAGTTTGAGGTATTTGACTTTGCCAAACTTTTCTGCTGGCATCTGCACAACGGACAAGGACATGGCCCAACGGCTCGAGCAATATCCTTTTCTTGACTACGCTGCGAAGAATTGGGGCTCTGAAATCAACAAGCTCTCCGGAGATGATTTCGTCCCGATGCTTGACAAGTTGACTTCCAATGCCGTTGCGGTAGAGATTACGAGTCAAGTCTTTAGCCTTCATGGCTTCCGCCATTTAAACTGGAGTCAAGAATTCCCAAGAGGCACCCCGGCTCTCGTGCTCGCCGCAGCTTTCGATCTGCCTACGACCCTCAAGCGAATGGTAGCAAACGGCCATCACTTGGAAGGCAAGGGAAATGACAGAGAGACTGCATTGATCCGCGCTGCGAGCTTTGGACATCCAGAGAATGTGCAAGTGCTCCTAGAGCTAGGGGCTGATAAGAATGCTCGTGATTACATGAACGAAACGGCGCTTCAAAAAGCCGCGAGGAACGGAGAGAATGGGGTGATTGAGGTTTTGCTGAACAAAGAGGCAGACTTCAATGTGAAGGCATCCGGCAACTGGACCGCGCTCATGTCTGCGGTGTCCAGCGGCAACATCGGGGCAGTTCGGATGCTGGTGGATGCAGGGGCCGACCTGATGGCGGAGACTGTTTGGGGTGATTCTGCTCTCAGCATCGCAGCACGCAACGGCCAAGAAGCAATTGCCACACTGCTCGCCGATCATGGGGCAATTCTTCCTCGTGGCTCCGCCGGTCGTCGAGCGTCTACGGTGGCCTCTCGCAGAGGCTTCATACACCTTGTTCGGCGACTCACAGCCGACTACGAGGCTGTGGCTAGGAAGCCTCTGCAACGCCAAAGTCTCAAGATCATGGTTGGCTTATCCGAAATTCAAGAACCTGCCGAGCAAGCCGAGGACGAGACGGCGATCAAGACCACATCAGAGACTGAAGCATCTGAAACAGACCAAGGCGATTTCTCCGAGGTGATGGAAGATCTAGAGTACAACATGGGGTTTTCGAGACGTTATGACCTGAAGGAAGAAATTGGCATAGGACATTTCGCAAAAGTGTTTGGCTGTACTAACAAAGTAACGGGCACAGCATACGCTGTCAAAGTTTTCACCGTCGAGAAATGGACCAAACCTAGCGCGAAGCTCGACGGTATACGCACTGAGTTCCACGTATTGCGAAAAGTTCACCAGAACTCCCACGAAAACATCCTACGTCTCGTTGATTTATTTGCTGAATACACGGACGGCAAGATTTATATGGTCATAGAACTCGGTACAGGAGAGCTTTTCAACTTGATCATCACAAAGGGTCATCTAGCAGAAGATGAAACGCGGAAAATCATTTTGCAAGTGTTTTCCGCGCTTGATTTCTTGGTGAGTCGCGGTGTTTTTTTCACGTCTACCAGGAGACTAACAACACAGCATGATCGAGGATGGGCACATCGGGATATCAAACCCGAAAATATTGTTCTGTTTGATACAGAGACTCTTCACGTGAAGTTGATCGACTTCGGTCTAGCGAAGAAAATCGGCAGCGAGCCTGATACCTCGAAACTTGCGACTACTCTATGCGGCACACCTAGCTGTAAGCAAAGTTTCTTTAATCGTTAAACCCATGCTGACGGTCTAATTCTAGACGTGGCCCCGGAGATCCTTGTAGATAGCAAACAAAGAAAGTACGGACTTGCGGTCGATGTCTGGTCTGCTGGCGTCGTCTTATATATTTGCCTCTGTGGGTTTCCGCCATTCTCAGATGAGCTCTACACCAAGGACTTTCCTTTCACCCTCTCACAGCAAATCAAATCCGGAAGGTTCGATTACCCATCGCCTTATTGGGATCCTGTCGGAGATCCAGCCCTTGATCTGATTGACAGCATGATTATTGTGGACTCGGAGGAGCGGTATACCATTAAGAATTGTATCGATCATCCATGGGCAACCGGCACAAGTCGTCCCATATTTTAATATGTCGTCAGTTCGGTTCGGTGAGTCCAGAGCTAGTCTGAGGGATTTGTATTTAGTTTTCGACGACAGCAGGTAACAATAAATGGGCTACTCGAGTATTGAATCACGCACTACCCGACGAAACTATTTATCCATTTGTTATGAATTCATGTTTATGAATGCGACGACAAGAGACCTAAGAAAGTATATCTGCTTTGCAGCTGTAAGACGAAAGTTCCAGGCGGAAAATGGAAAGCAATCTGGTACCGAATGCAGGCTTAATCCAACTGACTCTGAGACTTAAACTATGTGGGGGAAACAAGATCCGGGAAACTAGAACCGCGAATCATAGAGAAGCAGTATTGCGATTTTCAAGTTCGTATAGAAACATCATAGATTTAAGTAGAGGCATAAAAGTGAGAGATGTAGATGAGCCGAAAATGTAACGCAGGAAGCTCAGCCAACGATCTAGCGATGGATGGTCAATGTTAATGGCATAGATGAACCAGCCGACGCAGTGTATGCCGAGCACGGAGACGAGTTTCGGTAACTCGCCATGACTGCAGCCGAGCATCCCCTCAACTCCTCCTCATCATTGGTGCGGCTCTCGTCGCCCATCGTGAAGTGTGGGCACACATTGATTAAGCGGAAGGTCCCCAGATTTCCTCCTTTCCCAGCCAGTCAGAGACCATCGTGTCGCCCTTTGCCGAGTTGCTTGTGATGAAGCCCTTCTCTGGATTCCGGTCCGGGCCCGGGTCATTGAAGGCCGACACCTGTCGCGTGTTGTCTTTGCCGACTTCCAGCACCGTCCCGCCGACGTGTTCGTCGCTTTCCACACAGGCGAGCATGGCCTGCGCAACTTCTTGCGGGGTGACCCAGCCATCCTGCGTCTCGTCGACGTTGGCCAATTTCTCTGGGTTTTCTGTCCACAAGGGCGTGAGGACGACGCCTGGAGCCACGGCGGTGACGCGGATGCCAGCAGAAGAGTCTAGCGGTGCGAGACATCGAACAAACCCTGTGATAGCAAACTTGGATGCGCCATATAGAGGCGCTCTGAAGACGGGGAGATACCCAGCTACAGACGCAATATGGACCACGCGCTTCGGGTTCTCGAGGGACGCCTTAGCCGGCACAGGATGTGTCGAGTTGGCGGCTGCCCTGGGGTGAAGCCAGTGGGACAAGGCAGTCTGAGTCGTGCGAATGGGGTGCGTCACGTTGATATCGAGCAGTGCGTAACTGCCTCCGTCGATGGCGTCTTTGCTCTCGGGTGAGCCCGGCGGATGCCAGAAGCTGGACCAATTCGGCTCGTAGACGCCAGCTCCGGGGCACACGATGTCGAACCCACCAAATTCCAGCAGCGCAGTCTCAAACATGTGGGACAGCGCAGGCCATGAAGTGACATCTGTTTCTACAAACACGGCGCGCGGGGACTTGTCCTTGGCCTGGTGCTGAGAGACGACTTCCTTTGCTTCCGGGCGGAGAGCCAGATCGGCAAAGACGACATTGCAGCCTTTGGACAGGAGAAGCTCGGCGAATGCCAGATTGATGCCTGAATGGATGTTAGTCAAAATACAGCGGCGCGTTAGTGTGGGGGGTGCCGTGTCTTGCGTACCGGAGCCAGCGCCAGTAATAATGGCAGTCTTGCCAGAGACAGAGAACGGTTCTGCGGGAGGAGGCATAGTCGGTATTCGTAATGGAGGTCACTATTCAAGTGATTGTTGATATTACAAGAAGTGCGTCACTTAATATAAAGGAGCACGGAGTAACCCGGGTACCAGATCTTATTGGTAGTCTCATTATCTGGCTGCCTACCAAGCTGATCCACTGAGCTCTCCCACGTCTTAAACCCCGCACTCGTCCTCATTACCGCATCTGGACTCTGTCGTCCTCTCTCTCGGCTCGACTTCCGTATCTGTCTTTCGGGAATGTTGTCTGATAAAACAATAAATGACTGAAGATAGGCCATTGTAGAATGATGTTCGGATTTCTCTCGCCTACGGGGAGCCCAATTGGATCGTATTAGACTATTAAGTCGCGAGCGTAAGAGAGCTGGTCAGTGCAACGCTGATTGATCCGACCCTGCTCCGATGGCAAGGATCTAGCTGCTCAATCAAGGGTGTCGAGGTCTAGAGGGTGATCAAAGCGGGACAGAATTTGGCTCAGGTGGTCAAGTACGAGTATGCTAGCTTGGTTGAGCACTGTTATTCTCAAAGCCATGAACTACTCACTCTACCGAGTACTTCAGCCTGATCCCTGGGAGAAAATCAACGAGTGCGACCTGAGCAAGAACGGAGGCACAGGGCAGCCTAAGGGAAGCAGAACAAAGTCCCCGAGCGCCTCGTTTTGAAAAGTAATTAGACCTGTTGTTGTCTGCGTCAGCGTCAGCTCTCTCGCTCTTCGGGTTAATCTCCCCCGTGTGAGGTTACTTCGCTTTTGCTCTAAGCAATAAGACCTAAAATCGAGATTACCACCGGGTAAAAAGATCAGGTTTCTTGGCTATCCCTTCAAAGAACTGGCTTTGCGATAGTAGTTCTTAGGCCTCAGCGAAGGGTGCAGTGTTAGTAACATTGCAGGGCGATCTTATCTACAGGTAGGTTGAAAATGCTGGTTTGGTTAAATGCCCATTATAGGTCTACAATTCTAATAACACCATTCTGGGTGCTTTGACTAACCATGAAACGCTACACGCCGGGCGGAAAGCCTCATTCCGACTAGTTGGTGAAACCTGGGACAAGAAGGACCCCTGCTGTAGAATCTAGATGTTGATTGTTCGTGATTGTCTGACTCGCAGACTCGCCTCCCCGGGTTTAGTCTACGATTTGGCGGGGGGAAAGCCTCAATTCCGAATGGCTACATGAAACCTGGGGGAACAAGGACCCCTGCAGTGGGATATCAATGCCGGTTATTGGTGAGTGTGTCTGACTTGCCTTGCCGGGATGTCTACTTCGTAGTGTGCGTTTTGACCCTCTGGCTGAGTCTAGGCGTTTCCGTTATCCGCGAGTAGCTCCACCTCAACTGCCGGGCTGACGTTCCTGGCCGAATAGGCACACTAACAGCGTTGGACGCTGATTCAGAGTCTGGATCTTACAGGAAAAAGCCACATCAGGGGACAGGGCTAGACTAGGGGTGATCCTTGGGGCATCTAGTCTTCCACGGCCTCCGAGTAATGGTACACCAACGGCCAGATTACCCGATTGTCAGCTCTAGACTCGGACTCGGAAAATGTGCCGCATGCCGGCCCATGATCATCACTAACTAGTTAAGCCATAGTATCAAGGATTTGAAGTCCAATGCCATCTTCCATCGTGTCCCCTGAATGCGCTCTCATGTGGAGCTCCGCCGATTAGAACAAACGATCGTCGCGACCAGGGATGACGGTAGTCAGCCGTATATGAGTTTGCCGGGTCCCACAGCACAATCCACGCGTCTGGGCTCGCCAATCTGTTGCATGCTTCGCTTTTCACAGACTCTACCTGGCCCCGTGGCTTCGTGAATCATCACAATGCAGTCCAGACAGCTAGATCTATGGTCAGCCGAGTTCGTCACCTTTCCAGTTGCGACTATATTCCTCTGCCTCCGTCTCGCAAGCCGAAGAATTACCAGAGTTGGGCTTTGGTGGGACGATTACTTTGCTATAGCCTGCTATGTTTGT
This sequence comes from Neonectria sp. DH2, assembly GCA_003934905.1. Taxonomy (NCBI): domain Eukaryota; kingdom Fungi; phylum Ascomycota; class Sordariomycetes; order Hypocreales; family Nectriaceae; genus Neonectria; species Neonectria sp. DH2. The sequence continues at coordinate 460,624 of RQWH01000020.1, read as the reverse complement.
TGCCCAATAGTTTGTCTTCACAAGCTGGCTATTCTGACTTTGAGCCTAGGTCACTGCGTGTATATGGGCTGTCATGTTGCCTTTATGCAAGTCACGCCGCTGCCTAGGCATGCCGAACATCGATGCTGACTTCAGATTAGGGCTTAAGAATGGATTCGGGTTGCACGCCAAGGACGTCAAAGGAATGACCTTTGAGGAAGCGAACTCTACTACGAAGAAGTTCCTTTTTTTCATCGAACACGCCTACGCATTTACGTTATTCTTTGCTAAAGTCTCTATCCTAAGTTTCTACTGGCGTATGTTCCGGGTTACCAATATCAAGATTGCAATTCGGATACTGGCTGGTTGCTCCGTGATCTGGGTTCTAGTTCGGGTATGTACCATATGTTTACACAAAGACATCAAGACTAACTCGGGCTCCATAGACGTTCCTTACGACCTTCCATTGCATCCCCGTCCAGGCGTTCTGGGACTTTTCCATCAAGAACCCGAAATGCGTTATCCAGAGCTCCAAGTTCTTCTTCGGTACAGTCCTCGCACACGTTATCATAGACATTGCTATCTTAGTCTTGCCGATTGTGCAAATTCAGAGACTTCAGCTACCTAAGATGCAAAAGGTGGGAATTATGCTCATGTTCATGTTTGGTATTTTGTGAGTTCCTCAATCTACGTCAAGTTCCTCACGGAGCTCGCATGCTAATCAAAGGGGAACCAGAGTCTGCGTGGCTGGCTTGGTTATTGTCGGGGTGTCTACGACTTTTGACAATGATTCGACTGACATGACTTGGAATTTGGCCCCTATCATTACCTGGGCGACAGTGGAGGTGAATCTGGTTACAATTTCCGGTGCGTCCACAATGGCTTATCTATTTGGAAAGACTTCACTAACTCTTGTTCAGCTTGCCTCCCGACGATCCGACCCGCTTGCCTGTACATCCTTTCTTGTGGCCACCCAGCTTCCACTATCGGCTCCGGCTCAAACAGTTACGGCCAAAGCTACAGCCAAAACTACAGTCGGAGTCAAAACAAGAATGCGATCCGGCTGTCTACTCTACCAAAGGACGAATCAAGCTCAACACATGAGCTCGCTAGGCGTGAAGAAGGCCGCAGCGGCTCCATCTCTTCCGACTTCGAGACTCACGCGCTTGACAGACATAGTGGCAACGTTGCTACCATTACTGGGCCAAGCGTATCTACCACATCTGATGAATACCCCAACCATGGTGCATTTAGGGGAGGAATTATGGTCAAGAACGAGACAGTGGTGCGGATATCGCCTGCAAAACAGCGTTGATAAGGCTAGCTCTTTCATGCCAGTGCATTAACATAATTAAGAATAATTCTCTCCAGCTACTTCTAGACGAACTAAGATCAACGATGGCCGATTTCCTGCTTGAGAGTCTGTGCTGCTGGTAGACTCACTGGATGCCCTGCCGAACTTGATGCTTCTAGTAAAGTGTTGGCCTTTCTGGCGAACTCTTGGGCGTCTTCTTAAAGCTGATCTTGGATGCCTAGTCGCCGTCATTGGAGGAAGCTGCTAGGTTCTTCTTCAGGGCTTTGTTGACTTTCGAACTCGGGGGTCTAGAAACCCCCAGTAATCGCGTCACCCACTATGACGCCGTGGGGATCAATTTCGACAGGCTGTCCGAACCCGCCCGGTAAAAAGCTGGGTCAGATCACCAATTTTTAGGATGACCCCTTGTAGATTGTTCACTCGAGCTATTAAATTACAGATAACTGGGTAGCGAGTAACTCGATATTTTGAGACGGAGCTCAAGCCACACGTGAGTTGGCACGGGTGACCGCTTTATTGCGTCTACGTCCCCCAGCTCAACTATGGCTCAGCTCATTCATCAGCCCTCATCGGCGCATCCCATCAGCTTTTTCTGAACCCTTTGGCTGAGCAGCAGGTCATGTTCCCACTTTTGGGCTCTCAATCTGCAGTCACCCCGTCCAATTGTCACTACGGAAAATGCAACCTAGTATTCGAGAACGGACGTGATGAGGCTAACTAACCACTCCCTCTCTCATAAAGATGACAGATATCTCGTGGGCGACTTTAGGTACATGGGCTCTAATGAATGGATGTAGCTTCTGGCTGCTGCGAAAGGGCGACCCTGACGTACTTAATAAGAGAGCTACCCTGGATATCTATATTTCTACGATGAGGCCCAGTGATCAACTCTCTTCTGCTAAAACTTTCCCTTCTGGTGGTTATTATTGCCAGTGCCCATCTAGGCACTAACAACGATTGTAAAATAATAATTTAGAGGGTTGGCTTCCTTTACTCTACATATCTAGCCTATCATTATCAGCACATTGAGGCCTTAGGTACGCGTTCTACCCTAACGATACTGATGACTGCAGCTTCTGACTGTTCAAACCTAGGGCTCCTGACGTACCGAAATCTGCGGCTACTAGATGCACCTTAGAGGTACGCTGACGGATACCGAGCTGAATGGCTGGGATTTTCGAGATGAGGAGGAGTGTTGAATTGAGAGAGAAAACGGAGGGGTAAATACGTTGAGCGCGTTTTCCCGCCATCTAGGAAGGCGCGACATTGCATTATCTTACTTATTCCTAGCTACCTAGCCACCTACCTACTCCGCAAATCATGTCTTTGCACCTTGGACTGGCAAGATATACGAGGCTGTAGGATGACAAATAATACATAAAATAACAAAGAGGTTCAGTGATGGCAGCTGCGTGGCACGGAAAGGCCGGCGTCATTGAACGACTGCACAGTGCTCGAAGACTAGACAAGATGGAGACGGCCAGACAACTCTTTTCGGCGCGACTAAGCTCGGAATGGAAGGCACAATTCAAGTACTTAGTCTAGGTATTCCCGAAGAGGGTACCATCGAGCGGGTCCTGTGTTGGTATTGCGATAATTCGTGGGGGGGTTCATAGTCTAACCTCTCTACTTCACGTCGGCCGACGTTGGCATGCCATCCAACTCCGCATGTCCGAGGACTTGACTGAGCGGTTGGGGGTCGTTTGGCAAAAAATCGGGATACCAGCCTCGCTGATTCATGGAGGAAATAAATGGCGGTGTGCAACTCACGGCTAGCACGCGCTTAGAGGGCGAAGAACCTAGCAAGTACAAGGGCTCAACTTGCTACTCACGATGTTGGGGGACCCGGATCGACAAACTAGGCAGGCGCTTGCTTCGGGGGATTGTAGCTGACGGTCTGCAAGTACTGCCTCTTTACCTCCCTGAGTCCTCTTGCAAGTCATTTGGGAGTTTGTGGGTAGAGTTACCTAGTATTGGCTGGAGATGGGATGAATGCAAGACTACAGATTCCCCGCTATGGGCCGTTATTGGTGTGGAGAATTGTGCCCGCAGCACCTGTACCCGTGACAGGGGGCTCTTACGATTATGTGCAGACCAACGAAAGGACAGGCCATTGAGCGAGATAATACATATTGACAGTCAGGTAGAACCGGGACTTTCAGGATCAGATACCAGTGGGTGCTGGTGCTCCATGCTGTGCAGTGCTCGTCCTCGGCGGCCGTCTTCGGGGGCCAACAGTCCAAGCGCTCAGCATCCTAGAAGATGCAGATTTAGTTTCGTGCTAGCACCCTGTCACCGTAGTGGATGACCCCAGGTTCTACAATACTGGGCTGATCTGCTGATGTAGGCGCCAAAACCTCGAGGATATTAGGGGTCCAGTCTGAGGCGGGGGAGAGGAGGGTTCTGATCTGATCTCCCATTCCTCTATTTCCCTCAACCGGCACGTAATCACTGTAAACAAACAAACCGAGCCGCAGGATAGCCATCCTATGGGAGCTCTCTGTGTTTATGGCCTCAAAATTCCATTCGTTACGAAGCCACGTCTTGCAGCTAGGGTCATGTGGTGTTTTGGCCCGGACAGGCCCTAGCCAAGGGTAGTCTACAAGTAGTGGACAACCCGGCGCGAGAGTGCATGCTGCGGGGGTTGCCTGTTCTTTGCAGGGCAACTGTCGCTGCTTAGGCCGTCGAATGACCTGTGGTGTGCTTTCCTAGAGTTCGTGGAAGACCTCAATTGGTCACGCTCGCGCGCGTCGAGTCCACACCGCAGCAGCTCATAGGTTCGAGGCAGAATGTCCAGTTGTGGCGGCCTTTCACCGAGACGTCGCTTGAGGGGAAACATGCTCCCCGGTACGCAAGTGTGGCGTGCTTGGGAGCAAGCAGCCGTGAGTCGAGTGAATCCATCGGTCAAGGCTACCAGCCTTCGTCCATGACGAGGAGGAATATATAAGACGTGGTATGTCCTGCGTCTTGAACATGAGAATCATCCATCGCTCCAGCCTTCCACAACAACAACACCAAGACTTGATCAACCCCACGATCCTCTTCCTCAACCACCACACCCTCTCGCTCATCGTTGCTGCATTCAATATGGCGTGGTTCGACGATTCATGGGACGTCCAAGAAACCGGTAAGTCTTCTTCCTTTGCGCTGGCGTTTCGCATACTAAGAAAGGTTCCCAGATGTCGGTTCTGCTGAGAAATACGGAGATGTGACCAAGCAAGCAATTGCTCTTTTGACCAAGTTCAAGACCGAAGCGAAGACTGTTCACGACCTCTTGAAACATCTCTCAGAAGCGGCAGCAGAGATCGAATCATTGGAGAAGGCCAAGACCGATCTTGAAGGACAACTTGCCGCCGCCAACGAGACCACCCCGGCCGAAACCGAGGAGGTCGAGGTCGAGAAGCCTACCGAAGTCGAGGCGCCTGTCGAAGAAGAGAAGCCTGCCGAAGATGAGAAGCCTGCCGAAGTCGAGAAGCCTACCGAAGTCGAGGAGCCTGTCGAAGACGAGAAACCCGTCGACGCCGAGGTTCAATTGAAGGAAGACAACGAGGCCGAAGCTGAGGTCGAAGCCAAGGAGGCTGAACCTAAGGAGGCCGAAAACACGCCAGTGGAGGCCGAGTCCAAGGAGGTCGAAGCCAAGGAGACTGAGCCTGAGGTTGTCGAAGCCAAGGAGACTGAACCTGAGGTTACTGAGCCTGAGGTTACTGAACTCAAGGAGGCCGAGCCTGAGGTAGTCGAGACCAAGGAGGTCGAATCCAAGGAGGCTGAGCCCGAGGCGGCCGAGCCTGAGGTTGTCGTCTCCAAGGAGACTGAGACTAAGGAGGCTGAGCCCGAGGCGGTCGAATCCAAGGAGGTCGAATCCAAGGAGGCTGAGCCCGAGGCGGCCGAAGCCAAGGAGACTGAGCCTGAGGCGACTGAGCCTGTGGTAGCCGAGCCCAAGGAGGTCGAGTCCAAGGAGGTCGAGTCCAAGGAGGTTGAGTCCAAAGAGGTCGAGCCCAAGGAGACTGAGCCTGAGGTTGTCGTCTCCAAGGAGACTGAACCTAAGGAGGCTGAGCCTGAGGTAGTCGAGCCCAAGGAGGTCGAGTCCAAGGAGGTCGAAACTAAGGAGGCTGAGCCTGAGGTGGTCGAAGCCAAGAAGGTCGAAGAAAATGAGGTCAAAGAGGAGAAGCCGGCCGACGCTGTGACGGAAACCCCCCAGTTGAACGGAGACAAGATCGTCGAAGAAGTCCCGGTGGTGGCCGCAAAGGCGTAAGCCGATGAGTCGACGAAGGAACGATAGATTGGTGAGCAAACTCTCATTAAAAGTTTGCTCTTCACCGATCGGGGACGATGCAACAGCGCTGTTCGCATCCATGGTGTCCCTTGGGGACTGGCCGAGATCACCGACCCAGTCGTATCTCTATCTCAGCGTCTGTTGCACGATGTCGAGAAGGAAGCTTCGGGTCACAGACGAGTTTATGATTCACGATACGGAAGTCAGCTCGCAAAAGGGTTTCTTAAATTTTGTCTAGTTAAGGTAGTTATCTTACTGTAATTGTTCTCACACACCTCTTCGTCCTCTCAATCTGTGATGTTTAACCAGGATACGTTGAAGTCGTGGTGCAGGAACGCCACGACTTCGGCTTGTCCTTTCTTTAATACACAGATACCATGCGGTCTTACGGTAACTCTGGCCTGGCATGAGGCTTCCGGCGTTCAGCGCCTCGCTTTGTTCAGCGAAAGAACACCGGTAGCTCGCTCTGACTCTTTCATTCCTCGATGGATGATTGTATCAGTCGGGGCCGTCTCTGAACGTCAAGGCCTGAACACCAGGAAAGCAATCTGTCAGATGGATTGGTAGCTTGGCGGGGTACGTATTCGCGTGGGTTCCTCCACAAGATTTCTCCCGAACTTCGAAAGGAATACTCGACGCTGACTTGGCCAATTCTAGAGCGAAGTCGACCTTGTCTCTCAGGTCGGTTGCCGAGTATACCATCAATTCCAAGAGGAAGCTGACTCTCTTTTCGATATCCTAGTGTATTTAATGTGGTTGCCTGCAGACCCACTGCTCCGGCATCTCCAACCCCGCACTTGTCTTTACTACCGTATCTACACAGAACTGGTCATCCTTGCTCTCTCGGCTCGCCTTCCTCATCTGTTTTAATCGGACTCTTGGCAATTTAGTTAGACATCTATCTCCATTTCCAGTCGTCTCGCAGCTTTCTCGAGCAAGATCCTCGACTGGATATCCCTTTGCAGAGACATACTGGCAGTCTCGGGCACTGGTCTCCGCCATACCAAAAGACGTGGGTGAGGGATGCGCTCCTACTCTGGATGGTATGTCCCTGGTCTGTCCTAGCAGTCTGGCTTCTCTTGACCTGTAATTGACCTTCTCAGCCTGACTTGCCGATGTCGCAAACTGAAATGTGACGAGGTAAAGCCTGTTTGTGGGCATTGCACCAAAAGCTCCCGAGACTGCAGCTACGCCGAGCGATCCATCTTTCGAAATTTTGAGATTCGGTCCCCCTCCAAAAGGAAAGCCTCCGACATCGGTGGCTCAGAGCAGCGCCAGCTCTCCATCTTTGAGGATGGCCATGTCTGGCTGGATATCCCGACACAGCGTGGGTTTCCGTTCAGCCATTTTTAGCATTGTTTCTAACACGTCTAGTCACTTTTGTTCCCATCGAGGACCCATATTCGCAGGAGAGCTTGGATATATTGCCAGATAATACCGATGCGTCAATCGACACAGCGCAAAACAACACCACCTTGCACCACGTTTGCCACGATGATTTCGGCCAAACTCCTGACGTGCAACATGATGATACCAACAATAACCTACCCCTGGATGCGTCAGACGAATCTTCCCCCACGGTGTTGAAATGACCGAGGCTCCAGTGGATCCTGACATACTCGCCCTACATCTGCTACGGCACTTCAAGGAGGGTCCAGGTCAATGGTCAGTATTGACCAGCCATAATGTTCTGTGCACGTACTCAATTCAACTAGGATGGATCTTTTTGACACCGGCGCATACTTTTCCTCAAAGGTCCCGGTGATCGCAGTCACTAGGCCGCTTCTGAAAGCAGCAGTCTGTGCTCTTGCCGCGAAACATTTACACCACATGGATAATACCTCGCATATACCTTCGCCGCCATTCCACTACACGAACCCCATTATATCTCTGTTCGGCCATAACGTGGACTGGCATTATGAATCAGCGACTTACTACGATCAAGCCATTGGGCACCTGAAAGCAGCCGTCAATCTGTTTAGTCAAGAAGATCTCCCAGACAAGGAGGAAATATTTGCGGCCGTGGCTATACTTTGCACATACGAATTAATGGATGCACCAGGAACTGCTTGGAGAGCCCATCTCAGTGCCCTGCCGCTCTTCAGCCCTGAACCAGACCCCGTGTCTATTCCGTCCTCGCCCGTCATCATCCCTAGAGCAGCTATCAAGGGGCCGATCTTTTGGAGTCTTGCAAGACAGGATTTACTCTGTGCCTGTAAGCTAGGCGCCATCCAGACTCCTTTCTTTCACTAACGCATCCAGTCATCAGCGAGACCCAGACTCGTCTCGACCTAAAGGATATGCGATTATGGCAAAATGCAGGCCTCGCAGCTGACGAAGACGGATTCCTACTTCCGTTCAGCCCTCCGCATTCTGCCGATGTGCGCACCTTGGCGGACGTCGAACAGGACACGAAGAGCAACGAGTTGACCTGGCTTCTCGGCAAGATTGCAAACTACCTTACTTCCGGGGACGCTTTGTACCCGAAGACTACGCACTCCCTGCTGGGCAAAGACCGATCATTGGAGTGACCCAAGAGCAACTGCTGGAGCGATGGAACTTGTTGATCACCGAGTTGCAGAAGTGGCATGCAAGCCTTCCGCCGACGTTTGCAGCAAGCGCCCGTACAAAGGCGTCACGCACCAGATGCCAACAAGGCGTCAGCAGCGGTATCTTTGACCAGATATGGTACCCGCTACCATTGTGTGCAGCAACGATCCAGAGCTATCACATGGCCAGCATCTTGCTGCTCGTGAACCGACCCCAGGAGTCGACGGCCATTCGATCCACCGTTTCCGCCCGCCTCAAATCGTACCGGCAAATACAGACTGAAGTTTGCCGCCATGCCCGAGAGATCTGCGGTATTAGCCTCGCGAACCCAACAGACCCGGTCCGCCTCAACTCGGTGCAGTCCCTGTTCGTGGCCGGGCAGGCGTTCCATCAGCCCCAAGAGCAGAATGCCGTGCTGGAGCTGCTCGCCGGGATTGAGAGAGACCTGGGTTGGACAACGAGCTATCACACGGCCAAGCTCATTGATGAATGGACGAGGGAGCAGAATGGGGACCACGAGGGGCAGAGTGGGAACTGGATACTGTCGTAAACGATGTTCTGCGTCTCGATGAACACAGACCAAACACGTTGACATTGGACCCGTGAAAGAGCTGCACCTGATAGCAACCCAGCAGCTCAACTAGCCGTAGGTTAATCCGTACCGCCCAATACCCCAGCCTACAAAACCGATCTCGCCACCCACCCCGTCTCATGTATCCCCATTTTCACCTGACATGTTTCTCCTTGACCCTACTTGCCATTCTTCGTTCATCTTCTCCATTTTGCATTTCGATTCTTCAATATGCCTCAGCAGGATCAAATTTCACTCAAGACGTATTTCGACGAAATATCCGAGACGAATGGTGACGATGAATGCAGGGCTTGGTTAGACCAGATTTTCGACTCCAAGGCTGAGTTAGCAACTTTCGTCGCTAGTCGTCGAGAAGGAAGTGACACCGGACACTTTGTCGGGTTTCTGAAAGGGTCGTTCAACTTCTGCTTCCGCATTAGCTTTAGCAATGGAGGGTCTGACGCCATCATCCGGTTCCCAAAACCGGGACACACGGCTACAGCTCTGAGGGATGAAAAGGTCGCCAACGAAGTCCACGTCATGGAATACCTCCGCCAGCACACCACGATTCCTATTCCGCGTATACATAGCTGGGGTTTGACTGCGGAGAGCCCACATCAGCTTGGGCCATTTATCATCATGGATTATGTTGATGGGGTACTTTTATCAACTCTCCTGAAACAACCGGGCGAGGACGATCAAGACGACCAGGTCCTAAACCCAAACATCGACAACGCAATGCTGGACAAGATCTACAAACAAGTTGCCGATTACTTGCTCCAACTTTCTCAACTTACCTTTTCTCGGATCGGTGCCATATCCAAGGACCGCGAATCGGATACATGGTCTGTTACCGGAAGACCTCTCACCTACAATATGAACGAATTGGCAACCGTTGCTGGCTACCCCGACGATCGTTTTCCTACCGCCCCGTTTGACCATGCAAGCGAATATCTGAAGTCAGTCGCGAGCGAGCATCTGACCCACGCTTGGACCCAACGAAACCTCGCCGACGACTCGGAAATCGCTCGCCAGCGGTTCATTGCCCGCCAGCGTTTCTCGCAGCTTATCCCGAAGTACTGTATGAGCGACGCTGGTCCGTTCATACCCTTCTGCGACGATATGCGACCGGCAAACATGCTAGTTAATCCGGAGAATCTCCGTATTACTGCTGTGCTCGATTTGGAGTTCACAAATGCCATGCCGGCCCAGTTCACGTACGACCCACCCTGGTGGCTGCTACTGTCTGGGCCGGAAGTGTGGCTTGACCGCGGCTCCATAGAAGAATTCATAGCTCTATATGAGCCTAGAATGGAGCAGTTTCTTCAAGCGTTAGAACGAGTGGAAGGGGGATCAGCAGCCACGAAGCAACCCGGCGAACCACTTCTTTCCGCCCGGATGCGTGACTCGTGGAGAACTAAGCGTTTCTGGTTCGACTATGCAGCAAGAAAGAGTTTTGAGATGGACGCTGTCTATTGGGCCGCGCTCCATGATGGCGGCGCAGGTGTTGACTTGCTTGACGACAAGGCGCGTGCAGAAATGGAAACATTCACACAGACGAAGATGGAGCAGCTCAGAGCATACAAGGAAGAGTGCACTGCTCGTTTTTCATCTGGTGGCGACTGATCGATCAGCTTTTGTGTATAGTTTTATGCTCTAGCCGGATGGTGATGGTGGTGTTCACACCGTCGAGGGGAGCTTATTGTAACGCATGTGAAGCGCTCTTTGCTGGAAAGATACTAGCTGATGGCGTGGCTCCATTTAAAACATGACGTTCAGGCTCTTGGGTGCATGCGCCACTCGGCTCGCTTTCTCCTTTCGTTGTTCGATCGCCCGCAGGTGAGCAGCGAGTGGAGGTAAGCTCATATGATCTCATTGTGTGGATTATTTGGTTGACAAGTAAGCCAATGACTGCTACAACGTCATATCTCGAAGATGCGCTACGGAACGACATGAACTTGTCATTTTAGTACTTCATTTGAAGACAATTATTCCCAGTATTATGGGCATCCTTTCATGCAGGTTCATGGACTAGTCTTGCTTCGTGAATAATATAATCGTGGGATGGATAGCTTATTAGGAATCAGTTCATTTCGAAATCCTTCACTAGGTGTAGCAAAAAGACCCCCTAAAAGCAGTTTATTAAAACTATCAATACTTTCACATCTCATCCTATCCCTCCCCAAGAAACAAATCCCATCTTCCAACATTGTTGCAACCTCAAGGCTCTAGTAGATCCCCGGTTTCCCGGAAACCTTTGCATCCCAACCTGGTGTGATCAAGCATGCGACCTTGAAGCATTTCGTGATTAGATGACCTGTATGCCGTTAGCCAATTCATTCAAAACTCAGCCGGCGGCTCCGACATGATGACCGGGCCGTCATCGTTGTCGTCCCATGACTTCTGCCATTCGTTCGAAGGCACCCACGCCCTCTGTCGAGCATGGATCAGGGGAGTGATGTCGATTTTGGCCAGGCCCGATGGAGTGTCATCGACGTAGCTCACCTTGACGGCGGAGGATCCTGCTCCGTTCAACATGTCCATGAAGGACGGCTTCCTGGCCAGGGTCCGGTCCGGGAAAATGCTTTCCTCCTTGACTCCGAGGTGGCCGTTGATCTTCTTCGCCGCGGAGTCGATGAGACCGGGGAGGTACTTCTTGGCAACGCTCTTCGCAGAGTCCAAAGCAATGGGGCCGAACTTCTGCACCGCCGTCTTCATGAAGTCGAAGATCCCCTCAGCCTCGCCGTGGCCTTCCTGGGTAAGCTTCAAGCGCTGCAGCTTCTCGCGGGGAAGCGTCATCAGGGCCTGGAGAGCGGCGTCGGCCAGGACGGCGCGCTTGAGAAGAAGGCGTGTCGCCTCCTCGTTGGGGCTGAGGTTGGGCGCCATGGACGACTCGGCGCCGAATGCGCCCTTCGTCTTGTTCAGCAGCGTGTTTCCGAGGCTCGAGATGGCCGACTTGGCGACCTGCGAGACAATGGGCGTCGCCACGGACACTGCGCTCTTGAGGACAGGCCCGAGCCAGTCGAAGATGCCCTCCTCGCCGGCAAGCTGGCGGGTTGGCCCGAAAAGACCCTCCACAAAGGCGGCCTCCGGACCGGCGCTCTCCGGGAGGCTGAGGCCCAGGTCCCGGCGCTGGTAATCAACTGTGCTCTCTTCACCTCGGGGGCGGGTAGGATCGGCAGCCTTGGTCCAGCGATCAGTCGCGATGTCGAGAGCGCACTCCGTCAGAGCAGGGGCGAGCACAGGAGCCAAGGCGTCGATGTTCGGGGCACCGGCGGACCAGAAACCGTTCATCTTCATGACGATTTCTTCCAGCCCTTCGGAGTGATGCTCCAGGGATAGAACAGCCTGGAGCGCGGCCTCAGCAAGCATTGCTCGCTCAGCGGTTCCGTTGCTGCCCGTGTCGTCGGTGATGCTCTCCGCTCCAAGCGAGCCGAGCAGCGCTCCAGCCGCTGTCCCGACAAACCCACCGACGGGCCCAAGTAGAGGAGACGCAAAAGGGAGGGCGCGAGAGCCGACTCTGGCCACAGTCTTGAGGATGTCGAAGAAGCCTTCCTCGTCGGAGTTGGCCGGGACAACTGGGAAGCGAGTGGCGCTGCTGCCGTTGACTCTCGTGGGGCTGGTTTGCACCGGGATCCTCGTGATGTTGCTCATGGTGTTGCTCGTCGTCCGCGTGGTGTTGCCGTTGATCCGCGTGGTAGTCTCAGTGATGCGCGCAGGGCTGACCTGGACTGGGATCCGCGTAACGCTGCTTCGAGCCTGCGTGTCGACGATCTCAACCTTTCCGGGGCTGCTGAAGGTAGACTGTCCAGCGTTGAATAGCCCGATAAAGGCCTCGTAGTTGTTTCCGAACTCGCCGCCGATCGCGTTGCCCGAGTTGCTGTCCGTGCCGCCGCCGCCGTAGCAGTGCGTTCCGATGGACGTCATCTGTCCGTCCGCTCGGCGCAGAACAGGGGCGCCAGACTGTCCTGTTGAAGAGTTAGAACAGGGCTGTTGTTTTTGTGCACACGTGGGTGGCCTTACCTCCGTAGGTCGAGATCTTGTATTCGATCATGTGGCGAGCGTTGGTCTCCAGGTCATACTCCGTCTTGCCAAACTCCTCGAACATCTGAGCGCCATACTCGTCGCTCCCGCCGTTGACGTCCTTGAGGTACTTGTCTCCAGGATAACCAACAACACCCAAGAGCGTGTTGTTGCCAGAAGAAGGCGTGTCGAGGTAGTTGAACGTGCGCAGGTTTCCGCTAAAAGGCCGGTCGACCTGGATAAAGGCAACGTCGCGCATGCGGTTGTTGGGAGCCTCGATCCACTCGGCCGTCGACACGACGTTGAGTCCGTAGCGAGCCTGGACCTGCGACGTCTTGACCGAGGCACGGCCGCTGTAGCCGATGTAGCACTTGATCTGGCTGGCGGCGCCGAAGCGGTGGCCCCAGTCGTAGACGACGTGCCCGGCGGTGATGAGCAGATCCGGGCGGATGAGCCAGCCGGTTCCCATCATCCAGACAGCCTTGCCGGTGGTCTTGTTTTCGAATCGCGCTTGGATCTTGACGATGGCTAGCAGGTGTCAGCGAACTGTACTTCGACTTGGGTTGGGATACTCACAGCGGTACTTCCCGCCCTCCTGGAGATCGCCCAGGTCAACGAGAGCTCGCTCATCCTCTCCGATGATGGACTCTTCATCCTTTCTGCGTCCATCGTCAGGAAGAATGGCCGACTCTGCGGGATAAGACGTGGTAGGGAGGTCGAGTTTCCAGGCGGCGGCGCGGCCAGGCTTGGTAGAGAAAGTGGCAGACATTGTGGAAAATGATTTAAGCGAGTGAGTTTTTCAAAGAGGGTGTGAAGTGGAAGTGGTAGAAGATGGTGATGAAGCTGGAGCTGATGAAGTATTAACAAAGGTTGGCGACTCCTTCCTTTATACCCAAGTGATGGCCGCCTGCTCTTGTTCCCACTCGACACCTCGATCATATTCTTCTCCATCTCCAGGTTATCTCCCAGTCTTTTCCCAGTCTTCTCCCAGTCGTTAATCTCGCGACAACGCCGCGCTGAACCCAACGGAGCGAGAAAACGATGCCTCAGCCAGCCTCCAAACGCCGTGTAAGCCACACCAGCCAGCCACACTCTGCCTCTATTCTTGCCTTGCAACAATAATCCAGCCCGGTCTTCTCCCGAACTATCCCAAACTTGGGGAGACCTCCGCGATGTCTCAAGACGCATGCATTCCGAGAAGAACCACCAAGTCCTAGACTCGGACGATGAGTGCAGCATCGAGGGTCGGAAAGAGTCGATAGTTCTTAGCTCTCAAGCTGAAGCACAATTGGGGTATAGCGGCAGCTGCAGGAACCGCAAGGTGCAGAAGCGCCAAGAACTGGTTATTGGATGGGGGACTAGAAGCCTAGTAGTAGTTCATTCACGTCACAGTGCAGAATTCGGAATCATAGGAGTACTGTCATAGGTACTAAGTTGAGACAGATATGACAAATACCAGGCTTCGTGATGTCTATATGATCCAGCAAATGGCAATACAGCCTTCCATGTAAACGTTGATATTCCCTCACTCAAATTACAATCTTACAGCTGCATGATACTTTTTCAGTAGGCAATCTAGAATCAAGCACGGTCATCATGTCATTGCGTTGCATCGGTGTGCATGCTCTGCAGGTACGACAGAATGCACTTTCGGTCTAGCCAAACAAAGAAAAGTTGAATTTACTGCATCATCGTTTCACTACAGCCATGCAATGAGCCACAATAGAGTTCAGCTGCACATTCCTTCGTTTCTGAGCCATCACATCTCGACGCACGTACAAGCATTCGTCGTCCTGACTATCGACATATCATTGCTCCCTGGCGACTAGACATCTTCTCTTGTCCTCAGCTGTTCCAGGAGCGCCACTTTAGCCTCTTGGAACGTTGCAGCCCCGCAATGGCTGAGGCCTCGTGCAGTTCGGGTGCGGGCCGCCGTTAGCGCAGCTGGGGTAGTTGATTCAACTGCAGGTGTCTGTCTATACGCTTTAGGCATCGGTTTGTACTTTGTTTTGTCCCTCTTGTGGCGTAATCAGGGCGTGACAGACGCGTGGCTCAGCGTCATCTGAGGGGGCAAGTATCTGAGTACGGAGGTCCTAACAGTTCAGACAACCCGGAGCCAGAGGGTAGAGGAGTTGTTCCGAGTCTCACTCTTGTTGATTCATCATACCTACTGCTCACAGCTACGCAAATCACCGCATATACTGGGACAGTTCTTCTTTCTCCTCCCATTAATACCGTTTTCAGATATTTTAACATAAGAACTCTAGCTTAATATGACAAAGGAAATATCAAATGATTGGATAGCTGTCCGCCATAATCCGTGATGCGCAACAGCTCTAAACAACACTCATACATGCCGCTTTTGTCCCGCCCCGTCCCTTTGTAAATGCATCTAACCCCGTTTCGTCTTGATCATACAAAGAAAAATTGTTACACTAGGTCATTTACACGCTACTCTTGCCACTGCGGGATGTCTTCAGTTGTCGGCTCCCGATCCCTCGGACTGAGAGGCCGATCTTGCTAGATTGTGCAGATTTCGTCGTCGCACGATATGGCTGCTGGGCTGTTAGCTTTCTGGTACGGGTCACGGAGCGGAGGGGAATAGTTTGAAGACAACTTACATCCCTCCGCCCTTGTTCGAGGGGTCACGCACCACCACAATCTCGTCCTTCCGCTTGCCGCCGTCCTTCTTGCGTCCGCTGCGGGATCGCGACGGCACCGCGGCGGAGGTGGCGCCGAGCTGCACCACGAGCGCCGTGACTTGGCCCTGCAGCGTCGTCACCTCGTCCAACGCCGCCTGCTGGCCCTTCTGCGCCTCGTCGAGCTGCTGCTTCACGTCTTCGAGCTGCGCAAGCAGGCTGCCGTTCTCCACGCGCAGCTGCGGCACGAGCGCCGCGTCCTGCTCCGCCGCTGCGAGCTTCTTGGCGATTTCATCGCGCTCCGTAGCGAGCGTGTCTGCCGTCGCCGCCTTCTCTTGGAGCTTGGTGGCGTCTTCCTGGGCCGCCGTGAGCTTCGTTGCGATATCGTCCCGCTCCGCCGTCAAGGTCTCGACCGCGGCCTCCTTCTCTGGAAGCTTGGCGGCGTTCTCCTCGGCGTCAGCGAGCTTCTTGGCGATGTCGTCGCGCTCTGTCGTCAGGGCGTCGATGCTCGCGGCCTTTTCCTGGAGCACGGCGTTGTGGGCTTCGAGCGCTTGGTTCTGCTCCTGGAGCGCCGTGAGGATGGCCACGTCCTTAGTCTCCTCGGGCACTGGGGTTGGCTCTGGGGTTGGCTCTGGAGCTGGCTCCTCGACCGCTTCGTCATGCTCCTCCTCCACCACGATGAAGTCGGGCAGCGCTTCCACAGGCGCTGGCTCGACGTCGGCGTCAGGCCCGATCTCGACGCTTGCCGGGTCGGGCTTCTCCGTTGCATCCGAAACGACGGTGGCCGTGTCGTCGTCGTCCGTCGTCGTCGTGCTGAAGCTGACTTCACTCGACAGCGACGACATGTTGCTTCCGATGACGCTTCCGGCCACCGAAGCCTCCCGCAGCGACACGTTCTCGTCGCGGAGTTTGTTGACCTCGACGGCAAGTCCCAGCACGCGGGACGAGTTGTCGTCCTGGTCTCTGAGCAGGTCCTGGACTTGGTGATGGAGGCTCTTGTTTTCACTGTTCAACAGCTCGGCCCGCTTCTTCAGCTTCTTCCGCTTCGACTGGAGTTCTTCAACCTGGTCGTCGATGTCTTTCTTCTCCTTTTCGAGGCTTTCGAGACGGCTCTTGAGATCTCCGTTGGCCGTGTCGGCTTCGGCGATGCGGGCGTCCTTGGTCTCGTTCTCCTTCTTGAGATCCTCGATGGTAGCTTCAAGCACCTTCGCCTGCTCCTCGAGCTTCTGCTTGTCGCTCTCCACGCTGTCTAGCTTCTCCTGGAGGCTCTTCTTCTCGACTTCCATTTCATCGAACCGCTTTTGGAGGGCGTTCTTGGCCTCCTCCAGCTCCTCGGAACGCTTCTGGAAGACTTTCTTGTCTTCCTCGAGCGCGCTCTTTTCCTTGCCCAAGGACTCTACCTCCTTCGTGCGCATTTTGAAGTCAGCATCGAGGCGGTCGCGGTCGGCGGTGAGCTCGCCGAGTTCGACCGCCCGCTTCATCAGGTCGCTCTCCATTCCGTCGGCGCGGAACGTCAGTGCCTCGTTAGAAATCTCCAACCCAGCAATCTGGGCGATGAAACCAGTCTCCTGGGACTGTCTGATGGCTTTGATATCCGACAGCTCCCTTTCGAGGTTGATGGACTTGGCCTCGAACCGTGACGTCGACTCGCCCTTTGTCATGGTCTCTTTCTCGAGCGTGTCGCATTTCTGTTCGAGAATGTCTTTGAACTCTCGGTATCGAGCAACGTGAGCCTCCATCTCCTTCACCTTCTTGTCCAAGTTTCGCTCGGTCTCGGCGAGCTGATCGCGCTCCGTGGTGAGCATATCTAACTTCTGGGTGTACTCCTCCTTCTTGAGCTTGTCGATGGCTTGATCACGCTCTCTCTTGAGTTTCTCGAAAGCCTGGTCGCGTTCCTTCTTCATCTTCTCGAAGGACTGGTCACGCTCCCGCTTAAGCCTATCGTAGGACAGATCCCGCTCCTTGAAGGACTGATCGCGATCTTTCTTAATCCTCTCGATAGTCTGCTCACGCTCCCTCTTGGCTTTTTGGAACGACTGCTCGTACTCCCGTTTGGCAATCTCGAGCGTCAGCTCTCGTTCCTTTTGGCCTTGCTGAGGGCGACATCGTGATCCTTCTCGAACTTCTCAAAGGCCCGCTGCTGCTCGTCAAACTTGGTCCTGGTCTTTTCCAGCAGCCGGGTCTGAGAATCGAGGTCGTTGGTGAGCTTGTCCTTGGCTTCTCTAACCTTGTTTCGCTCATCCCTGAGCTCGTCTTTGTCGGTTTGCATGCAGGAAAGCTGGTGACGCGCGTCATCCAGTTCCTTGGCCGTTGAAGCACGTTGGTCCCGGAGAAGCTTGAGCTCCTTCTTCAAGTCCTCGACCTTGCTGGCCATTGTTGCTTCGATGTCTTGCGTAGACGGTATGCGCTTCGTAGATTCAGCGCGGTGGATGACGACCGGGGCTTGTTGGGTGACTTGGGGAGCACGCTGGGGCTGGGGAACATGTTGGGTCTGAGGAGCATACTGGGCAGGCTGAGGAGCTTGTTGAGTCTGGGGAGTGTACTGGGCCTGCTGGGGAGTATGCTGCTGCTGCTGGACATACTGGACCGGCTGAGGAGTATTCTGAGGAACCATAGATTGTTGCTGAGGAACCATGGGTTGCTGCTGAGGGACCATGGAAGAGTGCTGGGGAATCATGGAATTGTGCTGAGGGACCATCATACCCTGCTGCGGGGCCATTGTCGTGTTCTGGGAAGCCATGTGGTTGTGCTGTTGTTGCTGTTGTTGCTGCTGCATATGCTGAGGGACCATGTTTGTCTGCTGGGGAACCATGGAACTGTGTTGGGGGACCATGGAGTTGCTCTGGGGAACCATTTGGCCATACGGGCTCATCAGCGGCGGCGATTGAATCATCGGCGGCGACTGAATCATCGGCTGCTGGCCCTGTGTGATTTGCAGCGGTTGCTGGCCCTGTGTGAGTTGCAGTGGCTGTTGACCCTGAGTGAGTTGCAGCGGCTGCTGGCCCTGAGTGAGTTGCGGCTGTTGCGGCTGAGATGATTGAGACGACTGAGATGACTGAGATGGCTGCGGCTGTTGCGTCTGTTGAGGTTGCTGTGCAGTGGGCTCGATGTGAATGTGAAAGGTACGGCCTCGACTTCGTGACCGTGCCTTTCCTCCACTCTTCCCTCCATTGTCTGTCTGACGAGCCGGCTGTGATGTGCTCACGCTCTGCCGCCGAGTCATGGTCTGGGCCTTGACAGGCGTCTTGCACTCGCCGTCGTCAGAGTCAACGCTGGTCACACCGGTGGTGACGGACATGACGGACAAATTCGAGGAGCTCCAGTGGAAGTCCGATTCGGAATCATACCGATTATCGTCCGAGGCGTAGGGGCCTCGCGGGGTCGGCGGCGAGGGCGATCGAGCCCGGACCGGAGGATCATCTCGAGATCGGAAGCGGAGGGTTGGGGGCTTGAATCGGAGTGGCTTTGAGGGCGGAGATGGCTCTGGGACGGGCCGTCTCACTTGGCGTTGTGAGGTCGTCTTGGTCATGAGGATGGACTGTTCAGACTCGGTGACGGACGTCGAGGACGCTTCTGAGACGGTCGACAGGGTATCCATCTCTGGCCTGCGTACGCGGGACTGTGACTGGCCTCTAGGGCGGGCAGAGCTGGTGTTTGTGGTCTTGGGGGTTGCTTCGGAGGAATTTCCGGTGCTGCTCTTGGGGGGGTAGCCCCGGATGGTAAGTGCCGCCGGTGCCATGGTGTTAGATGGTCGACGGTTTAGTTGTGCTTGGGTGGGATCGGGATAGTTTGTTTAGTGGTTGTCTTTTGGCGATGTCTTGTTATCCTTCAAGGGCCGGTCTGGTTGACGATGGTGTGAGAGCGGTGGCGAATCGGGGTCGCGTGTTGCTGGAGTGGGTGTGCTTCTGGTGCTGGGTGTGCGTGTGCGTGTGCCGCATCAAAGGGAGGTATAAAGATTAGGCGTAGGTTTTGTCGGCGCATGTTGGTATCTGTGCATGAAGAGGGGGAAGAGGAAGCAAGGTAACTAAGACTACCGGGGGGTTTTGTTCGGGACAATGTTTTGGTGGCCGCGCAAGACTGATATTGGAAAGTCGCTTCTCGTCGGGAGGAGCCCTACCGTGTACTTGGTCGCCATGTCAGAGCCCAATACCCAAGAGACAACCCTGCCAGTGGCCCCAACGTGGTTCGAGCTCCACAGCCCAACCACTTTGGGCAACGTCGGGCGAGGCTGCTCTCGGGCATATCACCAGACGGCTGGACGAGAGGGATGACGGCAACCGGCAGGCTTGTCCCCTGCAACGCCCCGGGGAGAAGGACAGGATGAGGGTTTAGGTTGAGATCAACCCGCGAGCCCCGGGGGAGGTGATTGGGCCACGCGGTGGAGGCAGATGGTTGTTGTACTACGCATGCAGCGCGGGAGGAGAATCAGGGAGAGGCACTGCGGCCAGACGCACTACGACGTCGTCTTCCGCAGCCAGCTTCGGGGTGCGTACGCGAGGCTTCACAGGCTCACGGGCTCACGGGCTCACAGGCTCACAGCCCGCCGTCCGTCCCCCTCCCGTGGCAAACCTGACAGGAGCCATGTGGACGGACCTGGTTTGCTTCAGGGTTGTTGTTCTGCTCCAGCCCGGGACCCGCTCCCAACCCGCTGCAGGGATCCTCGCTGTCGAGCTGTCGTGTTTCTCGAAGCCCGTCAATCGTCTCTGCATGTCCCCGGTTTACTCGACGTGGTCCTCCCTGGCCGCAACCTTCGTCTCCACGAGCCATTTTTCCTTCAGCTTCGCTCACTGCCCAGTCGCTGATCCAGGGCGTCCACTCGCGGCGCACGTTCCCGTTCGCTCTCCCTGTTTTGAGGCCAGTGGATGGAGAAGTCCTTTTTTAGGCGCCTTTTTTCAGTTGGGCTCCAACAAATATGTGGGCTTTCGCCATTCGCTCTCGCTGGGCCACGTCTGGGATCGACGGTGCGGCACGAGAGGCACAAATATTGGTTTGATAAGCGAGCCACGGGCCAGACACAGGGCTCCCGTGCCTTTAAATTCCAGGGCTCGGCGTCCTAAATCTGGACGCGAAGCCCTTTTCCTTGAAAATGATGAGTCGGAGCGTCGCCGATGACTCTGGCCGTGACTCTTGACGTCTTGAGGCCCGTATTCTTTGCTGGCGCTTACTTACACAGCGTGTAAGCGTACGACGCGGCAAACTGGCCTTGAAAAGTCTCACCCGTCAGCCCAACTGCTCTATTTTCACGTTCCACCATTACGTGGCTGGATTTCTTTGCTCGCCGTGCTCTATCTTTGGCTGTGGCTTGGGTGTTTTATTCCCGGCTTTTTCTTTTGTGAGACGTTATGACGCAACGGGCCGGGCTCCAGGGTAAACAATCCGGCTCGTCCGCTCCGGGGTGGCACGGAACAATGAGACATTATGCTTGCTGCTCGATGTGATTTTCAAGGATCGAGAACATGACGTAGTTATTACTTGCCTTAGATGTTTGAGTTTAATTCCGAGGTCGGATTTGTATGAGTTCTTTTTCTGTCCTCTCGTGACTTCGCTCTTCTTGCAACAAACAAGGCGGCCGGGGATGGCGGCACCCACATTCCCAAGTCTGCCAAAGAAATGGAGCACTTGGACCACACTCGGGCTTTTCCCCCGGTTGAGAACTGTTGATATTACTCAAAATCCAAAAAGATCTGGAAAGTAAGACAAAGAGCACCACCACAGCCAAACGAGAATATAGGAATAGGGATCTCTACGTCCAGCAACTGGATAGTTACTAGAGTGACCCGTAAATTCAAGTTCTAGCGACGCACCCTAGCCACCTGTCAAATCCCCACAATCCCAACGTCCCGTGACATATCTCTCCGCACTATGATATGTCCTACATCTTGGTAGTGGTATTATGCCCCTGAACTTCGAGCCTCGAAAACGTAACGAAAACACTCCTAGGGGGAGGGCTTCCCCAGGACACGGGTGTGGGGGCGCTTATTCCATGAATAATGAAATCTTCCCCGGCCGCCGCCGGGCAAGCACCAGTTCCCCCGCCCTTTGTTAGTTGGGGTAACTAACGGTAGCGTTCCATAGATTTGCTTAGCTGTCACACGAGACATAGAAGTGGCGTGGTAGGGTAGATGGCGTGCCCCCGATCTCTGAGCTTGGTTCTGAACGTTGATTGCTTCATTATTTCTTATGTACGCCTGAGCCTAATCAACCTATCCTACATGTGCTACCCTGTGATCCACCGAGGCTTCAAAATACAAGAAACGTGTTGCTTCTCACTTCGTACGTCGTACGAGACGAGTGGTCCCATTCACAACATGTTACCCCAAATCCCCACATGCTTGAAGTCTCCACATCCACCTCCAAATTCCTCAGCTTCACAGTTTCGAACTCTAACTGCTCAGGTAACAATGGCTTCCAGCGCCATGACTCGAGTCTCGAGATGGTGGCGAGTGCTCAAGCATGGTCAATCTCCATCCCCTGTACCATGCTGCCCGTCGCAGTCGGGCCTTGGTATCCCTTTCTCGCACTTACAAACCACCACAAGGCAACCAGGGCGGTGAAGCCACTGTAGATCACGCATGTGTAGTTCATGCTTCCTGCATCAGTAGGAAGAGCGTATGGGAAGCAGTAGATGACGCTCCAGATGAGCATGTACGCGCATCCGATGATGTTGATAGCGTAGCCCACCCAGCCGTGCATGCGGAAGGGCCCGTAGGTGATGTTCTTCCGTCCAGTCAAGACATTGGGCAGAATTGCAGCAAGGAAAGAGCTGCTGGACAAAAGGATAAAGCTCCCGACAAACGCGTTGAAGGCGGTCGTGCTGCCTACGTTGATGGCTCCCAGAACAGTAACGAGAGCGACAGTCGCAAGCGTAGCCCACAGAGGCATGTCGAGCTTTTCGTGGACAGTTCCGAGGACTTGTGGGAAAGGAGTGGCGCCGTCACGAGCAAGAGCCCAAAGCGTGCGGCCGCAGGTGATGTAGAGACCGATGACTGTCAAGGAAATACACATCAATACCAAGGACAACAATCCTGTTGCGCCAGCTGCTGAACCGGTGGCTTGGCGGTAGATCTCGGCGATGGGATAGGCGGATTCGAAGAGGGCGTCGTAGTCGTTGATGGCGTACATAATAGAGATAAGGTAGACAAGGCCGGTAAAGAATCCAGTGACGACTTGCAGAAGAATGGCGATGGGGACGTTTCGTTGGGGATCCGGAATCTCTTCAGCCAAGTGCGTCGTCGCATCAACAGGCCCAACGCTAAATGCTCCGTTGAGCATACCGGCAACGAATACGAAGCCATTGGGATACCCAATGTCCGCCGTCCACTCCTTCCATACAAACGACGACGTGGCATGTCCGGGGCGGCCTCCGCGGCCGGGCATGATGGTGACGACGAGGACGGTGACGATAAAGCCGCCCAGCACGGCGAAGACGCCGAACTTGTTGAGGCTAGGCATGGCGCTGTTGGCCAGGCACACGACGGCGCACGAGATCCAGGTGGTCAGGATGTAGGCGATGAAGATGTGCCACGACTCGGCGGTGAAGCCCGGGTGGTTCAGCGCGTACATCTGCACCAGCGTGTTGGCCAGGATGGACGACATGCTGGCCGCGCCGAGGACCCAGGCGAGGTAGTTCCACCAGCCGGCGAAGAAGCCGATCATGCGGCCCCAGCGCCGGCCGGGCGTCACCGAGGCCCAGTGGTACACGCCGGCCGACGACGGGATGGCGCTGGCGAGCTCGGCGATGCTGGCGGCGACGGCCCAGTAGAAGATGGACACGACGATGAACTCGTACAGCACGCCCGGAGGACCGCCGTTGAAGATGGCCACCAGGATGGAGCCGCCAATGGCCGGCCACACATTGCCGACGACGAGGCCCACGCCGGCGAGCGAGAGGAGGTTGAAGTTCTGCTGGAGCTCCTGGACGTGTCCCGACGCGTTGATGGTGACTTCCTGGTTGGAGATGGACTTGATGGCCGGCGCGTGGTTGGCATCGTCGTCGTCGAAGCCCTTGATGGCGCTATGCGTCTTGGCGAGGGCGTGGTCCCCCATGATTGCAGTTTGATGGACGGCGTTTCGACGGGTGAAGGATTAGGAAGAGAAGCCAAGGGGAAACGAGACTGAGAAGACCGGGACGGCAAAGACTTTATCAAGTCGGTTTGAATCCGGGGCACGCTGCTTTGACTGGACTGTCACCCGGACGAAAGCAGTAAGGACGGCCGATACCACCCACCTTTGGAGTAAGAGCTGGGGTCGACTATCTACAACCCCAGTCGGACTTGAGTAATGGAAATTACCCCGCACGCCGCCGAGGTGGATAGGGAACCGTTCAGTTGGAGACTGGTATCTTTTCTATCCGGGGCCGGCTTTTCTGGGCGCAGTTGTGCGCTACAAGCTGGAGGAACGTGTTGAGCGAGGACCATACATTTCCGAAACCGGGACAGGCTGAGAGACTAAGCATATTTTTTCGCCTCTTGATTTGCCCGCCGGTCGTTTCTTAGTGGCCGGCGTCGTGGCCGTAGCGTCGAGTGCGCGACTCATGTGGCGGTGCTTACTCCAACTTGGAGACGCCATGGACGTCAACCATCGAGCCAGTGTGCATTGTACATATGTCGGACATTTAACAATGCACCTCGACAGCACGCTGCAGTATCTTGTTATGTTTCTCTATAACAACCATTGATAACCTGTATGGATCCAGAGATAAACCCCCGAGTTATGTCCACCACACTAGACGATGGTACGATCCACCACCTACTTGATGCATTTGTCACAGGGCTGATTAACGGTCTGGCCTAAGCCCCGACCCTCATTCCTCAATGCCCGGTGGATTCTCATCCATCATGGTCCAGGTTAGTTGCGATGAGAGGCAACCCAGAAACAGGACAAACCCTTAGCCGCCACTGCCTCTTCTCTGGTGCTGACGCTGCCCGTGATTTGATCGGCCGCCGTCAATGCTCCCATCTCCTGATCTAAGCGACATCTAGCTCCCCTTGACTCATTTCAATTGGAGATGGATCATGGGGCCCGTGTTTCTCTCCATCCACACGGGCCTGGGTTGCCGGCCTACCGTCTACCGAGCCAGAAGAATATGTGGGGACGTGGCCGGCGGCGGGGGCAAACCGACCGGGACGGTTCGCCGGCGGCGGCGAGCGGCATCGGCGGGATCCACTCGCGACGGATCTGACGGATCAAAAGCGCCGGGGCCAAGGCTGTGGCGAAGGGATATTAATACTGGCGTGTCCCAGCTACACTAGCATTGACTTTGTCGTTTCGTCTCTGTGTCGATGCGTAGCAAGTTTGGGTGGTCGATGCAGATTCCTTGCCTAGGCTTGAAGCAATTGGCTTGCTGTGCGAATGAACAAAAGTACAGATACTTCAAACAGGCCAACTTCCCATAATCTTGCCCTAGGAACGATATTTCTAGCTTTGAGGATTGGAGCGGTTGTCACTCTCTCGCCACTCTAGGCGTTCGCCGGCCGTGCGTGGGCTGACACTCAGGTAGTCCCGTTCTTTCAACGCCGAAATCACAGTTTGGTATCAGTGAATGCTCCAAGTCAGCTGTAGTCTAGCTGTCACATATAAGTCATAGTTGTACTACGCATTAGCGGAGTGCGCATTCCATTTTGCCGTAGCTAGCAATGCGACACTAGCTAGTCTCATTAGTATAAAATTAGCATCTTGCATGGCTCCCTGTAATGAAACCTCTGGCGATTGCATACAAGTCCTTCCGAGACCTGCACATGGCACGCCACACAAAGTAAAGTGGTCTATCGAGAAGGTCGAGAAGGTTGATAAAATACGTAGATTTCCCAAGTACCTCTTAGGTCTGTATCAGCCCTAAGAGGAATCTTAAGCGACTCTCAAGTTCGTACGAGCATCCCCTCTTACGGCCTCGCTCCCCAGTTTGATGGCTTCCAAGTTTGACGCAAGTCCTCAAACTAAGCCAAGCTGAAACCTCTCCTTCTATTCAGTGAGGCGGTATTAGTTTAACAAGGCATCCAGTGACTAAGCCAGGTCACTAACGGTAAATACTCGTTCAGAAGAAATGCTTTCGTTTCATAACCTGTATGCTCATCATTGCACTCTTCATTCCCCTGACACAAAATAGTGTAAGCCTAACTATGGGTCCTACGGCCATAACAACCCACATGTCATCCTATAGCTCATCCTTCGAGTTGCCGTCTTGAGCAGCCGCAAACACCTTTTGCGTGAAGCTCCACACAGCCTCATCCACACCTCGTTTTCTGAAATCGGCCAATAAGTCCTCGTTGCCCGTGCTCTCTCCCTGTGGATCAACCAGAAAGACCCCCCCATCTGACTTCTTCAAGACTTCAAGCCCTTCAGGCACAGGTACGAGACCGCCGTTGACGGCATACCGATCACTGGTAGCTAGGAACAGAGTCCGCGCACCAGCCTCTTCCTGAGCCATTGGGTTAGGCCATGACGTGCCGAATTTCTCTATCCTAGCTAGGCCCGGCGTGGACGTCGGCCCGGGGAGCCAGTGCACGAGACTCAGGCGCGTGTTCTCACGCGCAAGCTTCTCCAGCGCCAGGGTGCCCATGGTGGCGGAGTGCACCGATGCATTCCAGTGCGACCAGTGAGCTGGGTCACGCAAGTCCAGGTCGTCCTCATTGAGCGGCCCCTCCAGCCCGGCGGCCAGCACGGAGACGACGCGAGGCGAGGCGGCGTTGTTGAGCAGGGGGAGAAGCTGCTGGAGGGCGCGAAGCCGCGTGTAGTAGCGCGTCGCCATAGACGGGTCGAGACCCTCGCGCGTGTCCTTGCGGCCCTCGAAGGCTATGAAGCCGGCGGACATGACGAGGATGTCGAGCTTTATCTCCTTCTGCGTCACCGCGTCGACGACCTTGTCTATCTCGGAAATAAGGGAGACGTCGGCTGTGATGAGGTTGTACGTGCCAGCTGGGTTGCTTTGGCGAAGGGAGGCTAGTAACTCCTCGTGGGATGCAGTTGTTTGCGAACGAGCGACGGTGTAAATGCGCGGTGAGGAGGCATTCTGAGCGAAATGCTGCAGCGCGCTCTGGCCGATGCCTGATGTGGCGCCGATGAAAAGTGCAACGAGGCCCTTTGGAAGGGTTGCAACACCTGCATTAGATTGCTTGACTGTTTGGAACGAGACCATATTGAAAAACTTTCGGGATGTTGATGTTCGATAAGTGCTTAATAGTGTGAGAGGTGAGTTACGAAACCGGAAGGTCAAGGAATGGCTTACTCTTTATTATTCTCCTAGTAGTCTTTTACAACCCTCACTGTACTCTTATTCCTAATATGATTTTGGTACAATCATATGGATCTGCTCTAATATTGTTACTACTCTCCGTATATCTTGCGTATCTAAGACATACGATGCACCGTGGCAGCTCATTTGTCAGCATGGACTTCTTGGAGTTTCCCCAAAGTCCGAACACCGAGAGCGCTTGGTAAGCGACGTCGAGCTCACGGGAAGCTGACACCGAAGATCCAAAAGGAAAGTCAAGAAATATAGTTGCGATTCAAGAAGGTGGTCGTTGTTGGGCGTCACTATCCTAGGCAATTAGTCTCCACTGTGAATGTGTGAGCGATCGAGCCATTTGCAAAACAAGATAACCGCCGCTGTGAAGATTCAAGAAGATTTTTAGTAGCCAGGATAA
The DNA here is from genome assembly GCA_003934905.1 of Neonectria sp. DH2. NCBI lineage: Eukaryota > Fungi > Ascomycota > Sordariomycetes > Hypocreales > Nectriaceae > Neonectria > Neonectria sp. DH2. The sequence continues at coordinate 433,632 of RQWH01000020.1, read as the reverse complement.
TGAGCAACAGGGGCACCGTTCGGGACCACATGCCAGAGTCGAACTCACAGCATGCTAATCCCAACTGATAGGTGCCTGCGTTCGCATCGGATGACCACGGCCTGTAGAAGCAGGATACACAAGGGAGATTCAATTCCTAATAGCTACAAAAATATAATTAATCGCTGATGAGTTTGATTGATGTCTCGACCATGCCACATATATACGATCTCATTCCAATAGCCTTTACTTTGGGCCACATCTATTATCTGACTTGTCTTTGGGAAGTTTCCCTTCAAGAGGCTAATGCGAGATTAGGTGGCGGTCCTAATCCTTGTAACGGTTTACTAAATCAAGTGCAAGGCTGTCTCAATAGTAATTGATTTCTGGGATAATACGCCTCATCAGTTCCACGGCCGCCCCTGTTCGCAGCTCAAAGGCCAAACCCTACCAAGGCTTAAGCCCATGGTTCTGTGAATTTCTTGGTTGTCCTAGCCTGTACTGTTTCTTCATTTGACATATAATTTCCGACGTTCTCACGTCATGGACACCAGGCTTCGATGACCCGTGCCATCAAAGCTCACAGTATCATTGGGTTTCATTCACGTTGTCGTGCCGTAGTACCTTAATCGGTTCAAGCAATGATGGAACGAGAGGCTGGGCTTGATGCTTGGCGAATGTTAGAATCATCAGGCTGAATGCAATAGTATACCAGGCATGCTACGATATCACGGTTAGTTCGCAGAAATAAGCCAAACGGACTAAGCCAATAGCCACATGAACGCCCAACTTTCGGCAATAGCAATTACTTGTGGAAAACAGCTCGTCAACTTGGGATTAGTGCGAGCAAGTGACTGACTACTTCATTTGTTATTTTCATTGACCACCCGGGTGAGAAGAGCGCGAAGAGCGCGGATGTTACGAAATTCGTCACGCCGAGTCTCCCGGCCCAGTCTCCCGGCCCGGTCTCAAGTGAACCCCCATCTTCACATGCCTTTTTGCACTATGGTTGCCGGTTTGTCGAAAGTGCAGTATGCATATTCTCACATGATGGAAAAGCTTTGGCGCCATATCGAGCCGGGCCAATTGGGTTGTATTGCGTGATGCAGCCACTGTTACGTGTATCCAAACAACAAGCCCAAACCTGCCTCATCTCCTCCAATAGTTGTCGGTCGTTCCAAGAAGGCTTTTCACAAGGCTTTCATGCACAGCTTACCTGCCCTCATGAGCGCCTAAAATCTCACTGAGGACGACATCAATCCTTGCTTGTCGTTACCTGGGTCCACCATCTATCTTTGTCAGGGTATGATTGGATATCTTTGGGATGTCACGTCAAACTACCAAAGAAAACAGAGACGAAACGGAAGCAAAAATATTCGAAGATGGGCTTAAAAAAATTATGGCGGTACATGAAAAAGAAGCATGTCGAGACAATCCTATGTTTCCATAAGAATCAGATGCTGTTCACGGTGTACTCGGACAAGCGTTTAACAGTGGAGTGGTCTAATTCACTGGAAGGTTTCTAAACTCTTGTTGCCCTGTCATCCCACGGATTCCCTGGTCCCCAAAACGCCTCAGCCCTTTGAACACAGGACATGGCCGCAGTCCTCTCCAACGTAAAGCCGTGTGTAGCATCAATCCAGTCAGCACCGTCCACCAGTAGCGAGCGGCCCGACAATCGTTGACATAGATCTGCTTGTCCCGCCTGTCCTCACCGGGTCTACAGTACCCAGTGATGCTAATGTACAAACGCTGAAAAAGACTCCAGAGCACAGAACTTCAGAAATGACGTACCAAATTGAGAGCTTAGCTCATAATATCGCGCCGTCCTGAATGATCTAAGCCGACGGGTCTACCAACATGGTAGCCAGCCGTTTCTTTCTGTCATAGACGGTTATCACCCAATTATATACAAAAACAGGGAACAACACTAGGACGATAAGTGCGGCAGCAATGAGCGGCCCCAGAATGGAGAAGACAGTAAAGCCGTATGATGCGGCCAGGAAGGCCTCATTATCACGAAGCTTAGTGCCAAGCCCGACCTGCATCGCGGTGAGCACAATAGCGATGTAAACCGTTGAGCTAGCCAACAGGGAGAAGTTGTCGCGAATGAAGTCGCTGTATTGGTCCCAGTGCGGCATGTACCCGTACAGCAGGTTCCCCCGAAGACGGTAAATCTTGCTAAGCCGGCTCAAATGCAGCTCGCCATAGTGGAATCGCGGGTCAATGTGCGAGTAGATGTGCTCTGTATCCAGCTGCTTAACGAAGATCCTCCAAGAAGGCCACAATATTTCTGGTGGGAGCAAATGATTCTCCTGGGCAATACGGAAGTCGCTCTCGTGGGTTATCAGCGCAGCGTAGGAGAACAGGAAGCCGAGCGCACACTTCCGAAGCCCTCGCTTACACTCCGGAGTGCACTGATAGGCGCCGACATCGTTGCTAGAGCAGCCGCATTCCGCTCCGCAGGAGAGATATGTGGTCCAGAAGCAAGGCACAAGGAGGAAACCCGGGAGGGGCTTGAGGAACATTCGGCCCGTCGCCCAGACGAGATGCATATCCATGAGCTCTGTGACGATGATTTCCCGACCGAGGACGATCTGGTGATGGATTGATCGCGGCGGCCTCAGCCGCCCTACGACCCAGAGCCAGCGATGAATGCCAGTTAGCCGGCCCAGGTTAAGCTCATGCTTGACGCAGGCGGAGACATGAAGATCCGAGGTGGCCAAGTCATCAGATTCTGTTAGGTATGACGCGGGCAAGAGCTCGAGGAGCTGGTCGGGGCCGTGTCGTGACGCGTCGGCGCCATGCTCGTTCTTGCGCTCGAGGAGTTGGATGGAAAATGGGGGATGCTGTTCGCAAAGTTATTAGCATGAACAGCTTTGTAACGGAGAGCACAAACGGCGAATACTCGACTCTGCGGGCCTGGAATTTCTGCTCTGTTTTGAGAATCGTCATCCATCTCCAGGCTGACAAAAGGCTGGTCCTTGAATTGACACAATCAGAGGCTGCTGTCTACGGTGGATTGGACACGACACGTTCAGAAATTGGGCGCAACCACTCGACCCAGTACTCAACCAGATTATATTTGGCAGAATACGGGGTGGCGAAGAAGTTCCTTGGTCCACGAGCCAGCAGTCAGGCATGATTGGTGAAATGTGTGATACCGACCTGCCGTGGTCCATGGGAACGATGTTTAGCGGGCGAGAGGTGCTGATGCATCTGCAAGTTCGCTCTCGTGGTCGAGGAGGGATGGCTTCGCTGGACAGCTGCGGACAAGGAAGCTGCTGGGTAGGTCACTTCTCTGGACGTGACGCAGACGGATGCTGTTGTCAAGCCTTTATTGGACTTAATTTTGTGCGCCCAGAACACTTCATCAGGTTTACTACCGCTCCTGTTCCACCTCTTTGCATTTAGCAGGGTGATTGGCTGCCGTATTTTGAGCAGTTGGCCAGTGATGTAGGCTATGTGTAGACCGAGCAGGCAAATGGTTGGCTGGAGGGCGCGGGGTTTTGTGGCCTACCGGACCCGCTTAATTAAAGCTACACGCTCCCGCCGATTGACCGTCTAGTAGCCCATCTCATTGGAGGGGGGTCTGACGGGCTGTAGCTTCGGGCTGTCCCGCCGACTCCTACCCACCCACTCGTATCTCGTTGGGCTCGGCTTCCTTCTTGCCCAACTACTGCTACTTTGCATTGCCTATGCTTTTTCATCCTTCTTTGATGGCTTACTTCCATTGAGCTTTGACACCGAGCCTTTAATTCCCAATCCCCGCATCGGAACGAGAACTGGGGCACAACTTTGCCTCTCTATTCCCTCTATTTCTCGGAGTATTCTCTGTTGACTGTTAAACTTTCGTGACTCTTGGATACCCTCCCTACATTGGCACACTACAGACATTGAGTAGTCTGTCCCGACGTGCTAGTCTTCGTCTCCAAATGGCTCAACAACCGTGCGGCGTCCATCTTACGCAGGTCCACCCTCGCCCTGATGCTGAGACCGAGACTGATGTTGACATCATCGCCATCCATGGCCTGGACACGAACTCGCCGGACACGTGGATTTGGAAGCCTGACCCTCCTGACGAGCGCAAGGTCAACTGGCTGGCTGATTCACATATGCTCCCGAGCGAAGTTGGATCGGCCCGGATCTTCACATGCGACTGGCCGGCCAACCTGTTTCAGTCGTCCGACACGATCCCGATGGTACTCGAGGAGATTGCTCGACATTTGCTCCATGGCATCCAAGGACGATCTCTGGCTCGGAATGATCAGTCGAGAAGAAAAGATCGACCAATTCTCTTCATCGCGTCCTGTCTTGGGGGTATCATCCTGATGAAGGCTCTCTCCACAGCCGATGCCGATAACTGCGTCAGAAGAGCGACACATGGCATTATATTTCTTGCCACTCCATTTCGAGGGACTGCATTCCAACATGTAGCCACCTGGGCAAAGCCGACTCTGAAGACTTGGGCTACTGTCCGAGGCAAGAAAGTGACTCCACTGCTCGACAACGTGAACAGGTCGACTTTCAATCTTCGAGAACTCGTCCGCAAGTTCACTCAGCTGTGTAAAGACGCCGATCCCCCTTTCCTGGTGTTCAACTTTTACGAAAAGGGCAAGACGAATCTTTACCACAGGATTCCTCTGACTAGGTGGATTCCACCTTACCTACTGGCCCACTGGGCAAAACCTGTAAGCATCATGGAATGCTCGCCGTTCCGGTCCACGTTCGCTACTCCAATTGTGCAATTCGTTAACGCTTGTCAGCTAGTTGATGAAGCCTCGGCGACGTTGGAGATTGTTCCACAGCCACTGCCGCTCGGCCGACCCCATATAACTATGAATAAGTTCCAGGGCGGCCACACAGACGATGATTACGCACGGGTTTCCCAAAAGATTAGAGAATATCTTGAGAATATTCGTGAGGGGTCGTTGCTTAAGAGAGCAGACGATTACATACGCAACAATCGCTACACTGCAGACAGGCTCCGGATTGAACGACTGTCAGGCGACCGGTTGTCGATGGACCAGTGTTACATCAATCTTGCCATTGTAGAGCAGCCTAGCCAAGGCGCAGGACGCTCAAAAGAAGGAGGGGGAGATGCAACAACCTCCCAGTTCACGCTCGTTACTCGACAGAAGATTGAGACGCCAGACAAGGAGGTTCAGGTCGAGTTGGCAGAAATCTTCAACGAACGTGAAGGACGCGACAGTCACGCGATACAGCCAAGAAGAATCTTGATTCGAGGACGCGCGGGAGTTGGGAAAACTACCTTGTGCAAAAAGATGGTCTATGATTTTACGCATGGTACGCAGACAGAGCTTCATCACTCATGGATGAAGCTGTTCGACCGCATACTCTGGGTGCCTTTGCGGCGTCTGAAAGGGCGACCGACACATGGATACAATCAAGAGGACTTGTTTTACAACGAATATTTCTCTGGACAGGGACATGACAATGGCTACCGTCTCGCCAGTGAATTGTCGCGAGCATTGCATGATGCTCGTAGCGGCCGAACTCTGTTTATTCTAGATGGATTGGATGAGGTATCCGGGGAATGGAACCCCGACGACGACATGTTCCGCTTCTTGGAGTGTCTTCTGAACCATCCTAGCGTCATCATCACCTCCCGCCCGTCTGGAATCCTTCCGGCTGGCCTCAAACCTATCGACCTCGAGTTAGAAACGATCGGATTCTACCCAGATCAGGTGAAAGCCTACCTCGATGCCGACCCGAAAATGAAGCTAAGAGCCAACGAGGTCCAGTCCTTCCTGCAAGACCATTGGCTTCTCGAAGCTCTTGTGCGGATCCCAATTCTGCTGGATGCTTTTTGCTACACCTGGGACGAGTTCGATCCTGGAACTGCGCCGGATACTATGACCAGCATATACAAAGCTATCGAGCAAAGTTTGTGGAGAAAGGATGCTGTGCGACTGCGCAAGAGAAACAATGGGGAACTGGTAACGGATTCTCAGATTGGGACCGCAGATATCGAGGGCCTCGTCGAGCATGAGATCCACTTGCTTAAAGGCCTTGCTTTCACTGGACTGTGCAACGACATAATAGACTTTGAATCACAGCATCAGAAAGCTATATCTGACCAGTTTAAACATGGGGACATCTTACTCGACAAGACGCTTCCACACCTCTCTTTTCTACGGACATCAGAAGGCCGCAGCCCAAGTTACCACTTTCTACACCTGACCTTTCAGGAGTACTTCGCTGCTCGATATTTTGTCCAGCAGTGGACATCTGGAGAGCAGCTCCTCGTTCTCAAATTTGGCAGGCGAAAGGAGAGATCCAGCATTACAATGATCAGTACTGAAGAATTCCTACGGAAGGAGAAATACAACGCACGCTACGACGTATTTTGGCGTCTTGTCACCGGCTTACTTCACACCAACCACGACGAGGAGCAACTCGGCCGCTTTCTCCGCACAATTGAGGAACAGCCCCGCGATCTCTTGGGACCAGTGCATCAACGATTGGTCATGCACTGCCTCAGCGAAGTGGTTCCATCACAAGGGACCCCAGAGTTCATTGCACGACTTCAAGAGCAGTTACGACAATGGCTTGTGTTTGAATATACCTTGCATGGATACTCAAGATTAGCACGCGAGCTAGAATTCCCAGACCAAATTCTAGAGGCCGTACTACGAGACGAATCCGAGAACGTTTTCCCAGGAGAGTTAAAAAGGGAGGTCTTTGATATATTTAGTTATCATGGTCATACCCTGTCAAAAGGACTCCTTGCGGCCGTAGTGGAGCTGTTGAAGGATTCGGATTTAAACTTGCGGATTGCTGCGGCAAATGCCTTGGGCCAGCAGCCAGTTCTATCAGAGCAGGTCCTTGGGGCTCTGGTGGCGCTGTTGAAGGATTCAGACAAGCTCATGCAGACTGCTGCGGCAAAAGCCTTGAGTCTGCAGCCAGCCCTATCAGGGCAGGCCCTTGAGACCCTGGTGTCGCTGTCGAAGGATTCGGACGAGAGCGTGCGGTCTGCAGCAGCGAAAGCCTTGGGTCAGCAGCGACCCTTATCAGGGCAGGCCCTGGTGGTGCTATCGAAGTATTCAGACGAGAGCGTGCGGTCTGCAGCAGCGAAAGCCTTGGGTCAGCAGCGACCCTTATCAGGGCAGGCCCTTAAGACCCTGATGGTGCTGTTGAAGGATTCGGACGAGAGCGTGCGGTCTGCAGCGGCAAGAGCCTTAGGCAATCAGTCAGCCCTACCAGAGCAGGCCCTTGAGACCCTGGTCGCGCTGTTGAAGGATTCAGACAAGAGCGTGCGGTGTAGTGTGGTGAGTGTCTTAGGTTGGCGGTCGACCTTGTCAGAGCAGGCCCTTGAGGCCTTGAGAGCGCTATTAAAGGACCTAGACCCGGTGGTGCGGTCGCATGTAGTGAAGGCCTTAGGCGGGAAGCAAGCCTTGTCAGACCAGGCCCTAGTAGCACTGTTGGAGGATCCGGACCCAAGCGTGCGGATTGCTGCGGCAAAGGCCTTAGGTAGGCAGTCGGCTCTATCAGAGCAGGCCCTTGAGGCCCTGGTGGTGAGTTTTAAGGATCCGGACTGGCTCGTAGGACTTGTTGCGACAGACGCCCTAGGCGAGCAGTCAGCCCTATCAGAGCAGGCCCTCGAGGCTCTGGTGGTGCGTTTGAAGGATCCGCACCATCACGTACGATTTAATGCGGCAAAGGCCTTAAGTAAGCTGCCGACCTTATCAGGTAACAAATTCCTTTCCTTTCTACTCAAAATGGACAGCCAATCTTTCAATACCTTGTATGGCGTTTGGTTACAGAGAAGCTTCTCGAATCACCTAATATGGTATGTTGAGGGTGGAATTTGCAGAATTGATGCGCCGGAGGGAAGCTGTGATGTGCCTTTTGATCAGCTGAAGAACGCTGTCCAAGAAGCGCAAGTGTCATTGCAGGTTCCTAAAGGCTCGTTTTCTTAGGGATATACAATAGTATTTCTGATATCTTTATTTAATAAAAAGTTCCTGGGAGAGCGACTATTTTAAAGATGCTTGAAATCGCGTCGAAGGTTCGTTGAGGTGTCCATCAGTGACTCTGGATTGACACGAGACATGTTTGGCTTGTCAAGGGCGTCGGCAGCGACAGGTCCTAATAGTGTGGAAAGGTGACCCGAATCGGCCTCTATATAGTAGCATGGTACGGATTTGCCCTTAATTTTCGGGGGCGGAGCCATCATATGCTGTGATGGTGATTATCAGCTTCTAGCTTCTCAGTTGAAAGAAGAGAAAGTCAGGAACTTTCCGCGCGTTTTCTCCCAAGGACGACAATGTTGGCGCTTGGTGCCCTGAGGCATTTAACGTACTGTTTTCATTGCTTGCATGAACTGATTGACACCAGCCACACACTGTGTGTTAGCTACATTTTGGCCCAAGTTTCGGACAATACCACTGATGGTGAACCTGAATCCACTATACCAGTGAATGTGCTGTAGATATAGTTTAACACTTTGAGGTCCGTATAATGACTATCGGTGCCACACTTAGAATTGGTAGGCCGCTTTGCCCTTAAGCACCCATCATTTTCCACTGATCGAATCGACTCTAGATTGCTCTGACCTAAACGCGGCCATCTTCAAGTTAGTGCAGGATCCACCCGCACCCAATTTGAATACACCTACAGCACCTGCTCAAACCAATGCAAGCAGGGGTTTAATCTAGAACTATGCTATCACAGCCTGACCCATCCGCGGAGTTAGACCGTGGGCCGGTGGAGCATCCCTTATCCGTGGCGTCTTAATATTTAGTTCACGGGACATATGCACTGGCATTTAGTTATATCACTGGTTATATGCTTAGGAGGGCCTGGTTAATTGGGATCTAGCTCTACACTTCACCGTGCTGGAGGTTAAGTTTGAACAGGAGATCTGCCTTATCACTTGGTCTATTGTGGGCGGATTATTGAGTTGCTGCGCGTGCGAATGACAAAATAATCTCATGCATCCTCAGACGCACATGGTTGTTAGTTCATAAGATAGGGAGGTCAAGAGAGAGGGGATGTTTGACGGTCCCGTCTAGGTAACTTAGCAACTGTGACCCAAGTTAACCTTATGTTATTTTAGTTGTGAGCGCTGTAGATATACTTGATTAATAGTATAAATAGTAACAAGCAGCACCTTGACTCATATCATGCATCTGACATCTCACTCAATCAACTCGAACAACGACCGTACGACGACTCTTGGTTTTAAACCGCATTCTGTAGAAACTACATGGAAACATTTAACTAACAATCCTATAGAACCTAATGCTATGTCCACTCCCTCGACTCTGTGTCATCCTACTCGGTGGTAAAAGCTTGACCATTTTCATCAACTCAACTTCGCCCTTAAAGCCTTTCAGTTGGCATTTACTTAGAATCGTTTCGAGAGAATTCAGTTAAACGAGTTTGTGTCGCTCGCCTGGCATCAAAACCGGCCCCTGGTGAGATGTGTATAGCCCATATAGTAGATCAGGGCTCAGTCACGTAGGGATTCAAGCGGGTTCAGCAAGGCTTAGGCAGGACTCAGGGAGGGCCCAGGCGGCCTAGGGAAGGCTGAGTGAGCTAGATTGGAGTATGTCTATATAAAAGCGGCTATGGGAATCGTCGAGAATCGTATTGCAAAGCAGATAAGGACAATCGAGAGTATGAGCTGTAAGTTTCTCACCACTATGTGGCAAGCCATGTGCTCTCGTCACCAACTTGACCCCTCGTCGATGACTCTCTAGTCAACACGCCGCTGTACTCTCCAAGCAGACAATGCCTCCGCAGCCGGAGCCTCCGAGACCAGAGCCTCCACAACTTGAGGAGGAGTGTCCGCAAACACAGCCAGAAACCCCACAACCGCAATCGTTGAACTCACAGTTGGCGAAGGAGAGACCCGACAACCACGAAGAAATGGAGACGAAAACAACGTTAGCCTGCGTGAAGGGAGCCGCTGTCGGCTTGCGTTGGCTCTGTCGTTGGAACCGTTGGTTGCGCTGTAAGTGGCGGTGTTGTCGGCGCAGTATTCGGGGTAGACAGCGGAGCAAAGATTGGAGCAGTGGTCGGAGCAGGGCTGGGGGACTTGTCAGGGCCGTTTTAGGATGGTGCTGGTAAGTATTCTAGCTCAGGCATGAGCTAGAGCTTCATTTCAAGCTCATTTCTCCGTTCTTTCGAGTTCCCTTTGGTTGCGCAACCTTTTCGCTCATTTCTTACGATTTCGAAACTTCGCTCTCAGTATCTAGGCCAGTTATTTCTTGTCGCTTCCAGTTAGACCTCTGATCATGTCTAGTATCTACACCTCAAGCACTCAGGCCGTTGAAGGGACTCCAGAATGGCCCAAACTCGTAGAAACAGGCTTTAGTAAGTCTCCAGCATTATGAAGTGAAGCCAATGTCAACCGAGATAGGATTTAACGACAATGTTCAAATTCAGCGTCACGCTACAGCTCATCCCCTTCCAGCCCGGCAAGCGGAATGCGTCGCCTGGGAATCCCAGTTATTAAGCTAGCATGACATCAACCCTTTTGAGGTTAGCTTGGTTGACAACATCGGTTACCTCGGAAATTACAACATGAGCATGAGGTTATCCCTGCTGAACTCATCATCACCCCTGAACTCAATCTGATTTCCATCCACAACGTGCATGCCTGGACCTATCCGGAGCCCAGTAGTTTTCCACCAGCTTACTGACTGCAGTAAAATTAGCAAACACATACAAACAGGAATCTCAACGCATGTAATATCGCGAGCTATAAGGCCTTCACTCCCGGTCCCACCTAGCATTTCGCTCGTCAGACGGCGAGGAGGCCAGCTACTTCTTTGGATACAGATTCTACATCAGATTTCTGGGGCCAAAGAATCCCAGACTGACGCTATTCAATACGCTTGAGGTTTCGTGGAGACGCCAGAATAAAAAGGACCCCTATCTCGATGGCCTAGTGTCAGAGAATGGCATTCCGTTATGAAACTGAACCATACATTTCAAACAACCGAACCAAATCTCTATTAGTCTGACCCTTAGCCCCTCTAATTCAATCTCACCCATCGTAAGTATGGATCCCATATGTATTGTAGCTAGATACGCCACCTTAATAGTCGTCGGCGAGTGTGCGGTTTGCCTGTGATGTAACATTCAAAAGGTTGCCGAATGTCGCCGTAGGGCAAAGAAAGAAAATTGTCGTAAACATCGATGTGCAAGGTGACTCTAACCTCACCTCCAAGGCCCAAGAGGGAGATCAAGAAGATGGAAGCGCTCTTGGCGAAGTTCCGCCGCAATGGCACATATCTCAGGTTTGATAACGCCATTGAAAGTAGTATGGGGTGCGGGCCTGGTTTTAAGGTCTCCGAAAGCGTGCCGAGTTTTCGATCTTCCCATCCCGCCTGATGAAATATTCGTAGAGGGGTAGAAGACCACCGGGAAAGGCTGAAAGAGGCCTGTTACTGGTACGCCAATCGAGAGTATAAACTGCAACTTTCTCATCACTAAGCAACAAGCCATACGCTCTTTATTGCATCGAGTTGATTTCCGAACAATAGAAGTGGCTATAAAAAGCAGGTACAATCTCATCGAACTGTCCTCTAAAGGTGAATACTAAGCTGTGTTACAGACTGCTCTATTGGTGTTGCGACCGTTTAGCAAGAACCTGCCTGATCCAATTGTTGAGAACGGGCCCGACCAGTGAAAACATAAGAACACCCGGACTTTTTCCAATCTTCGTCAGTTCTCCCCGACAAATCAAACCCCTAAGTTTCACGACTCAGTGGCATGCACATACCAAGCCCAATTTCGACGCCCCATCCGCATCATCTACCGGCGGCGTTCCGTCCTCCATCGACCTGTATATGTCTGCTATGACATCGTGTACTTGGTTGATTGGGAGAATGGCGTATGGTTTTGCCACTCCGTCGTTGTCATTGACTAATGTATCCCCACTCAGTACAAGGGGTATCTCACACACAAGAGGGTTGATTCGTCACCTTTTGGCGTTAATAGCCATCCACGAGATGCTAGTTGAGTAAAAGATTGTCCAAAACGAGCGTAAAACTCAGGTTTGTTTGACTCGAAAGCTTCAAAACTTCGTTGGAAATATCTCCAGGGCTCAATTCCGTAAAGCATAGGCCATCTGTGCTGTAAAAGTTGCTTCAAGTTGGGCCAAGATTTATGCTTGCTGATGGTGATTGTTACGTAAACCCAAAGAGCCATGCGGAGACGGCGAGTTCGATCAATGTAGTCTTCTTTCGCAGTGTCCAAGGTCGAAGGGTCCATGTTCTAGTTCACGATGTTAGTTGGTAGACAGTAAGGCAGTGTTGCAACCTCACCAGCTCCAATGTGGAAACGTCCAATCCTGGGAAGGCTGGAGAATAGACTAAATAGTCCAAGGCATTGACGATAAACTCCTCTTGCTCCGCGCTTTCAATCTCATTGATATCGTTACAAACGCGTTGAAGATGGGAAAAGAGGCAGATTTCCTGGTGTCTGCACTTCATCCAGAAGAGTGCCTGTTGAGCTTCTCTAATCAGCTTCTGATGCATGTATGGCTGCTCCTTGAACAAGGTTAGGTTGCTAGTGTCGCCGTGAAATTCCTGCTCCTTGCTGAGGCAGACCATCAAGGTGTGAAACTATACCCAGTTAGTGACTGGATCTGTTATCACGAGTAGTCATAGAACGAACGGCGGAGGAAATCCTGTTCGTCTTATCCTCCGTTGATTGTTCACCAACCAGGTTACTGATGCCCGACCCCATGTCCGTTATCGCCCTTGCTGCCTTAGCCAAACGGAAAGAATCTGGCCCCGTGAAATCGTGGCCATTGTAAAGATATGCATGGAAGAGCAGCGCTCCAGTCATCCAGGAGAGACTAGCTACCATTTCAGCTCCTCCGTTTTTGCACTGAACACGTACATTTACGTCACGCAGTTGAGCCATCGCGACAAAGATTGAAGTCAATATCGGACCACTATTTTTGCGACCGATCACGAAAGCCTGGTACTTGTACTGATCTGCAGGAAGACGTAAGCGGCCGGGAAATTCGTAGCCTGCGTAATTAGCCCTACCTGGAAAACAAGAGGCAGATTCGATGATCTCCAAGAAATTTGCTTTGGTACAAGGTTTATTCCAGAGCCTGGGGTTCTTGCTCTTGCTGCAGTTAATGCAAGGTATACCGCTACACTGCCAGAGATGTTAATATAGCTACCAAACCCAGTGGAGATTATTACCTTGACTTTGGTGATTCGGCATCTCATACAAATACCGTCTTCTCTCGCACGCTTTCTCTGCCGAGATTCTTCTGCAGTCAAGGGACGTCGTCTTCCTCCTCTTCTAGCTGGAGGCAAAGTTTTCGAAATCATGGGACGAAGTGCCTCAGTCAACTGATTCATGGCAGGGTAGTTTGGTTTAGCACCAAACGGAGCCATGGCGCTGGAGTTCGCGCCAGACATACCACCGATTTCCAGTCCGTACCCATGAGGCTCCTGTAAGATTATTAGTGGGTCTTATAGCGCGTAGTAAATAAATTGCTGAGACATACCAGGACTTGATTGACGGGATTCAGCATAGAATCAGAGGAGGAAGTATTGTTTGTGCTCAAGTCCATGCCCAATACCGAAGACGACAATGATGTGTTCTGGTCGAATACGATGCTGCCATCAGCTGTTGAGGATGGAAGTTCGGTAGGGTTAGACCAGGCGTCTAGCGCATTGCGTCCGGCGGAAGAGAATTGGTTAGGAAGCTGGCTAAGTTGGCTAGAAGTCCCCCCTGTGTCACCTCGAAGTATTAATAGATTGAAACATTGGTGTTATGGGGGAAGGTCAGAGGGTTGCGTCGGAAACTAACATGGCATCTGCAAGTCTGAAAGATAGTCCCCTGATACAGGCAAATGAGTCTCTGAGTCAACCAATGGATGGTGAATGTGATCAATGAAAGAAAAGGTCTCTCCTTGGGGTGCGCTGGGGTCGGTCAGTCGCCCGCTCTCTAGAAAACTGTTCGCAGGCAAATGATTCGCCTGAAGGGCGGTGGAGTATCCGAGCGGGTTGAAGCTCTCAGTGGTGCTGCAGCGGGTATTATCACGGAAAGGAAATTCGTTGACAAAGGATGAGCCTGTCTGCACGTCAAACCCCTCAAGAAACCCGGCCGTGTTGACTTGTTGCGATTCCTGCTGCATGATGGAACCTTGATCTCCTTCACGAGATAATATTTAGCAAACCCAACTATCAGTGTACAATCAAGGTTTCGGTCATGTAAGTAATTCATACCTATTGGGTCCCAAAGGCAATTGGAATCAATGGCTGGTTCGGCTGGTGGTACGTTCCAATGGAAGCTGTTGTCCCCGTCATGGTGGAAAGGGGATTCATGGAGTGAAACGCCCATCTCGACTTCGGGCGCGGGGAAGAAGTCTTCCAGAGAAGTATTCTGCTGAGGGGTTCCAGTGACGAAATTTGAATTGGTCGTATGATCTGGAAGTCGATGCCCTTTTTGCTTAGTATCATTGAAAAGCAAGAGACGTCGTAAGCCATACCTCGGCCCAGAGTCACATCTTCCCACCCTGAGGCAGCAGGATCAGCCTGATACCCTCCCCAAGCTCTCTCAAATGTGAAATCGCAAGAAATACCACCCGGCACTAAAAGAGAAACATCATCAAGAGGCCGGGTCGTGTTGGTAAAAGCATCCACAGCACTAGAGGCGTACTGAGGACCTCGCGGCTCAGTCTCATTGTCGGGCTGAGCGATTGGATCCTGAGGAGTTTCTGAAGAATCCATGATTGCTGTTGTGATTTCAATCAAGAACAGAGGAGACGACTCGGACGAATTTATAGGCAATTCATGAGCAGCTGGTCTCAAGCAAGCTCGCCTGAATTCGATTACAGGTCACTTTAGTGACTATGAAGCCTCATTCTTGGTGGACGTGCTTCGTCCAATCAACATCAACATCGGATGATGCATGTGTGGGGAGTGGCGTGCACGCTAAACACCATCAAGGCCAATCAACAATGATATGCCTCGGTGAACCAATGAGATGCAAGATCGGTTCAGAATCCTGTGCGGGGCGGTGAGTTGGACTTTGCCTGACCTGGTTAGGGCAATATCCACACCGAGGATTTCCGACTGACCTGTACTCAGCCGTAGTGGCAGGTGCGACCAATTTTATCCGTAAGAGCTCACGGAGCGACGTCGCGTATCGGCACTTATGCGCTTCAAACCTACAAGAAGTGCGTCGAGGCCCCCTACGTTGACTGCGGAGCTCAGGTTCCCTAACATATTGTTCGTTGTCACGTGCCAGAAATCCTTTGAGTTGCAGTGAGGCAAAGGAGCAAAGTGTTCTGTATCCGACCAGCCATCAAAGCCTCACAGATGGGGGTCGTTTTGGATAGTGACAGCATCCATAGTGCCTTATTCCTGTCGCTACGTTCAAGAAGAGCCTCATTGCGTTCATTGGAACTACCCACACCGGCTAGGTGCCATAGTTTCCTTGCTATCGTTCCGAACCAACGTGAAGGTACCACCTTGGATGAGAGTGTGGAGACATTGCCGTAGAGCTGATATGAGCCTGGGTTGTTCCACCATTGGCAGACCTGTTGGGGTCGCAACTCGAAGTGAGAAGTAGCTGCAAGACGTCCACGGATTTGAAATGCATTGCAACGCGGAGTGAAGTCCAACTCAGCATGAAAGTCGAACTGAACCGACTTCACCAGTTCAAATTGATGTCGACTCTTTCCGAGAATTTTCAGAATCGAAACAGCATAATTATCTTTAATGACATAGAAAAAAACTACTGGATTACTCATGGATGAAATCGGGAGGAAGACGCTCGTCAGAAGTGTTGCTTTGCAACCGTGTTTGGAGCAGTGACTTATGCAAGCTGACCAGCCATTGCATATAACCCTGAGCGGTGATCCTTAGCCAAGCTGGGCGATGTAAGCGCTGCGATGAGGTTTGACAAGGCTGTCATGATCATTATCTGCTACGAATTCGCTTTGCCTCGGTTGGGTGTGGAGTTCCAGATATAGGAAGCGAAAATTATCCAAATCCTCTTGTTCAACTGAAGCACCCGCCGTAAGTAGCTCTGCCATGGCTTGAGAATCTCCATATTCGCTCGTTTCTGACCATTTTTGAGATGGTAGAATAGAAAGTGATAGGGTGGTTGACCTCCAGAATGGTGTCATCACGTCGGCACTCGTCAATCCTCGGAATCGCCTTCAAGAGTAGACGCAACTATGTATAGATTGCGCAAGAGGATAGACGTGTCCTTTATCTCCCTAAGCAAGTTTTCCGCATCAGTCGGGGCATTCTTGACCTTCTTGGCGTACTTCGAGCCCTTCACGTAGCTCATCTTAGAGAAAGACGCAAAGTTAGCAAGGCTCACAGTGACTGAAAGATCATCCATCTCGGATATCAAATGCCCGGAATGCGAATTGTGCCAGAATCGTGCCACATAGATATCCATATAATATTGATGATATGACATACGAAAGATCTGTGAGAGTGTTGGTACAACATATTTGATCCGAAAGAAGAGCCAACGTAGGGGTAGTCAATCAGACCATGTACCCGCTGCCGACCTGAGGTCAACCTTGCTGCGGCGGTGACACAATGACACACTTGATTGAATACTACGAACCCGTTAGCGATGTATAAGTAGCTATCGCACTAATAACGCGCGTTGGCTAGAATTATGGCGTTGCGACAGTTTTTAGAGGAGGCTTATTGGGTAGCAAGGCAAATCCAAGATGCCATCAGGCATCAAATCAGATGCAAGCTGTAGATGAGCCAGGACGGAGCTGAGGCGGATTTTCTCTTGCCTAACACTTATTATCACTAAGCGGGCTCAAAGTGGTGTCGGAAAGCCTTCCATTCAAACTGCAGTTCAATCTAAGCTAAATTCTGCCACAACTAGTCTACAATGTAACTAGCACAGGGGAACCTTTTGGCGTTCCAGATTCTGCTGGAGACCAACGGTCATCATTGAGAATTGCTTGGCAGGCTGAACACTACGTCTATTCGGACGGTAAATTCCCACCTTCTCTACACTCTTCACACGCAGTACCACACCAAAGTACCCCACGAGATAGATGGCATAGCAGTGCAGCTTTAATAGCAGCTACAATATTGTCTTCAACAGCAGTGACAGTAGCAATTGTAGTTAAGCTTAGGTGGCTGCTTTCATTGCAGAAGACATTGCTATAGCGTTGTGAAGCCAGGGTATGTACTTATCAGTACCTAAAAGCATGAAGATAACTGGGAGTTTACCGCCTGAATAGCAACCCATTAATCCTCAAGCACTTAGACTAATAAGTCGATTTCCAACTTTGGTACTAAACAGGAAAGATAGTTCCCATTTTAGCTTAGCTTACCTGGTGGCGTCGGTTATACATCGGAAATTACTACATGATTTTATCCCTGCTGAACTCGTCACCCCTCGACATCATTTCCACACACGACGCGCGTGCTCAGACCTATCCGGAGCCCGGCAGTTTTCCACCGGCTTACTGAATGTAGTAAAATTGCTGGACACATGCAAACAAGAATTTCAACGCGTATGACACTGTGAGCCAGAATGCCTTCACTCATGGTCCCGCCCAGCATTTCGCTCGTTAGACGGCGAGGAGGCCAGCTAGTTCTTTCGGTCGCCATCTTAGCCACCATCACATTCGGTCTGGGTGAGTATCTCGACGTATTCCCGTCGCATACGTCTCTGCTGGACCTTATCTCGGCATCTTCGGATGCGCCAGGCCAGACTGTTGATCTGGGGTGGTACCCTCCCAGCAAGACTCAAATCAACAGCCTCGCCTCGGCACTGGAAGGCAAAGGAATATACGGATATATCTTCAATTCCTCTGAGACTCCCAACCACAAGTACGGCGTCTACAATTGGTGCAATATGCCCCACGTGCGCAAGACGGAGTATATCAAGCCTTCTCGCGACTTTGACTTGGAATACGTTGAGGTGGTGAGTGAGAGTCCAATCCCGGCTGCTCGACAAGTCTGACCTTGAACGCATTAGATCCAAAGACACCATAAGCGTACGCCTTATGCCAGCAACGCTTTCCCAGTCGAGTCATACCAGTGGAACTGTGACAATCAAGGATTGTACTACTATGGCAGGCCATTCACGCAACAAGGCAAGCCGGCGGCTGAAACTTACTGGGATGGCTTCATTTCTGATATCAACCCGTTCGTTCCGTCGGGCTGGGTCGGATCGTGCCAGTTCCCACAGATCACTGCCGAGGGCCTGGATGACTCCTGGGTCCACGGTAACGATCTTTACGGTGTCTACCACGACCTGCTTAACTTCATACCCGGCCGCAAAGACGACTGGCGCAGCAAGGTTACCTTCCGCGTCACAAACAACCAGATCACCAGCCAGGTCGCAGCTATGTTCATCAACGGCATGTGGGGCACAACGGAATCCATTCCCCTGCTCATCCAACAAGCAGGCGTCGACAGTTTGGAGCCCCAGTACACCTGCAGAATTGGAGACATTTTTTTCAACGATATCAAGTCATTTTCGAATGCAGAGTGGCAGAGGCATCTGACCAAGGGCAAAGCTCTCTTCACCACCTTGGACGACATCTCGGGCGTGCCGCTCGATGACGTAGGCTTTCACGAGAGCTTCGACCACTATTTCGATAATCTGTCAGCACGCCAGTGTCATGGAAAGCCATTGCCTTGCAAGCTCGTCAATGACAAGAACTCGACGACTTGCGTGAATCAGGACCTGGCGGATGCTGTGTACCGCATGGGTCAGTGGGAGTACTCACAAATATACCGCGACGCGTCCTTATCACTGGCTGCTTCATCCGCTACGTATGGCGTGTGGATCGCTGAGCTAGCGAGTCACCTGCGAGCAGTGATAGATGGCAAGCAGACCACCCTCTACCTCCACAACTTCGCACACGACGGTTCCATCAGCCGGCTACTCAGCATCCTCCAGATCAACGTCATGGTCTGGCCTGGCATGGGCAGCGAGGTTGTTTTTGAGCTGTACAAGAAGAATGCCAGGAAGCCGAGAAACGATGATCCTGCTCCTACCCCTTCGGCCAATAGTGCAGCAGAGAGCAAGTCAAGCAGTACACCATCGGGCAAGAGCGGATACCATATACGGGTGCTATTTATGGGCCAGGTTTTGAGATCTTCTAACCCAACCCTCGGCTTGCTGGACATGGTGCCTGTTGAAACCGTTCTGGCATACTTTGACGGCCTGACCGGTGAAAAGGCTAGCCTAATCAAAGGCAAATGTGGAAACTTTTAATCTTTCCTTAATAATAATACCCGACGCCTCATGTGTCTGAATCCCGTATCATAATAATTCTAAACAAGTCAACAAAACATGGCCTTCTCTCACATAACGTTTACTTCTTCGTTGATCAAACAGAATTCGTCAGCAGCAAGCTTACACACATCCCGCTTAAAGTGCCTTAGAAGTCTGGAATTGCCATCGGGAGCCTCTTGGTCGATGATGCCTAAGATATAAACAGCCCAATTCGCAATCTAAATATTAAGACACAGTATTTCCTTCCTTATATGCTAGGTTCAGTGCTACTTTAACTAAGGTGGTCGAGAAGCTGTGCTAGAGTAGCGCTGAGTATAGTGTATAACTGCATTATAGTTAAGGTATTTAATGCCTAATAAAGACGCTTGCTCGTTGATCGGTCCGATCTGAGAAGATGTGTTACATTTCCCAAGTTTGAGCCGCCTATCCTTTTACTAGTTGCAGCTAATATTCATCCAGAAACCGCGTGTATGCCGAGGGTCGATTACTAAGCTAGCACCATGTGACGTCGAGACTAATCAAGACCCTACCAACTCTGTGATTTCCAACCTCAACTCGACATCACGCAACTCCTGGAGGCAGTCACCGCACACATAATTCCCCAACATGAGCAGACCACTCCGCAGCAAACAGGGTTGCTGGACTTGCCGGTTGCGCAAGAAAAAATGTGACGAGCGTCATCCTCACTGTTGGACATGCGAATCGCTCTCCATCACTTGCTTTGGATATGGACCAAAACCGGACTGGATGAACACTAGCGCCGAAGCGAAAGCTATGGCGGAAAGCATCAAAGAGACCGTGAGACAGGCATCTGGTCGTAAAACCACGGCGCAGGCTTCAAGGCGACATGATGCAGTTATCAAAATAGCACCCAAATCATCCTCGGACGACGCGCAAACCTCATCCTCCAATTCGAGCCTGCCGCTGACAGGCACTTCCACAACTACATCGGAGGATGGCTCATCGCAACAAGACGGAGTTCGTATGCAAGATGAATCCACTGCAAGTATAGTGATTGCCACCGAACTCGAGAAAATCTGACCATAATTAGGGTACCTCCTTGGCTAGCGCTGATCATCAAATGGCAGGGCCGCTATCATCCATCGCTGCGGATAATTCCCTCCTCTTGATGCATTTTCTCGACAATATCTTCCCATTGCAGTATCCTATGTACAGATCGGACGTCACGAAAGGAGGAAGAGGCTGGTTACTCAATCTTCTGCTTGGGTCGAAGCCTTTCTATCATGCTGCTTTAGCTCTAAGTGTATATCACCGCCGAACAAGAGCGCTGGCATCAAGCAAGCACCAAGTTGCTGCTTTGGTCCAACAAGAGCAGCATCTTCAAATCTCCTTGAAGACAATGAACGTGTCGATGCAAAGTTTATGCGGCATCAATGGACTCGGTATCGCGAGTGCGGTTGTCCAATTAATGTTTTTTGAGGTAGTCTACTCCTTTTACTATAGTTCCCTACATTGGAAGCTGACAATTGAGCAAGCTCTTCGCCGGTGATAAGAAGGCATGCATGGCTCACCTTAGTGCAGCTATAGGCATGACCCGGCAGGCCTTCGAGCAGCAGAACTTTGAACGCCTTGGCCTGCTCGAAAGAGCACGGACCATTCTGCACGAAGACCTTCCTGTCCCAGAAAACGAACCCGAAGCTGCAGAACAGGTCGCCAACTTCAGGTTCCTCACTGGTTCGACGATTTGGCTCGACATTATCTCTTCCATCACCGTAGGGATCACGCCACAATTACTGCCTTATCATTCTAGCATCATCGCCCCCGCCTCTCAAACCAAGCTTGAGGACATCATGGGCTGTAAAAACTGGGTGATGGTTGAAATTGGTCGAATCGCTGCGCTACATGAGCGTTGTACCCAGGCCGTAGGTCGGGGAGATTTCGATTGCACCGGATTTCACCAAATTGGATGTGATATCACTCTGGCTATTGAGGATGGTTTGACAGAGATTGCTTTAGAGGGATTTAGTGTTTCCGAACATGAGTCTACTCGAATGCTTCATACGATGCTAAACGAGCACACACTCGTCACTCACATTTTTGCTCTCATGGCATCTACCTATCTTCACCTGGTCATCCATGGTTTCCAACAGCCAGAAGTGCTGGACAGAGTTATCGCCAAAGCTATGACCATGCTCCAAGCCCGGGCGACGAAGCATCTTCTGCCAGCCTTGGTCGCTCCGCTATATATAATCGGCGCTGTTGCACGGCCAGAAGATAAGTCTTTCTTCCGGGAGGTTCTATCACGTCCGCCATTGCTAGATCCATCACTCAAACATCGGAAGACGATTCTTCCAGCTCTAGAGGAGATATGGCGAGAAAGAGAAAGGGTGCCTGGTCTGACATGGGAAGACAGTCTCAAGCTTACAAGAGATTTAATTATTCTTTAGATATTGAAACAGCACCTTTATCCTGTCCTTCGCTTACGCTTTCTCCGGCCCGATTCTGCTTATACATCAAACCCATATGTTTAGTAATTAGTGATTGAACATGACAAAGAAATGGACTTGCAGGCTGGTCTGGTTGTCCTTTCAATCTCCCAGTCTGACAGCGAACTGCTTTGTGGAGCTCTGAGCACTTGGCGGCTCTCTCTACGATTGGTTCGACCGGCGGTGTTCGCTATGATTGGCTGCGGCTCGGGCTGGCTCAGAATCAGCTAGCTTCAGAACAGCATGCTAGCGAAAGTCCTTGTTATCGGCCGATCTACGTCCCCTTCACGGAGATTGCCCAGAGAATTACGCCTGAACAAAATATCCAGTTCATGAGCTTCAGTGTGGAGAAAAAATGGAGGCACAATTAGTCGACGAGTGCCGGAAAGATGCCCTGAGAAAATTAGGTGTGAATAGAAGATGATACTTCAAAAAAGATTAGTAGACTTTGTTCGTCACCCTGTAAAAATAACCCGTAAATTCAAGACTCACCGCCCCATTCTCGGATCTTGTCGTGACGACTTATCCAGTCTCTATGGCAAGGCAAAAGAAAAGAGTATGTAGCCATTTCTAAGCACTGCACCTCCCTCTCTGATTAGTTGCTGGCCGTGGGATGTGATGTGGATTCTGCGCTACACCCTGTTATTGGCTACCGCCGCGCTCCCGTTTCTCATTGGTCTTTGGGTACAGCCTTCAATAGCACCTTGTTTGGTAGTCATTCTTATATAAATGAGAACAACAGAATTCTTGTTTACCTGACAAGAGGCTTTTGAACAGCTCCTCGTCATCCTCTATTCTCCCTTGTTGTCTTTTTAACAAAGATATTTGTATCATGTCTACACCCTCCACGATGAAAAACATCATCGTTCTTGGAGGCTCCTACGCAGGGGTCAGTGCCGCACATCACCTCCTCAAACAAGCTGGGAAGACTCTACCATTCAAAGTCACCCTCGTGACCCCGAATAGCCATTTCTACTGGAACATAGCTTCCCCCCGGGCTGTGATCCCAGGCGAGATTGCGGACGATGGGATTTTCCAACCCATTGCCCCCGGCTTTGATCAATACCCACCTGAGAAGTTCGAATTCATTCTCGCCACTGCCAAAAACCTCGATTTCGAAGCCAAGACCGTGACGGCTTCTGGCTCCAGTGGGGATGTGACGCTCAATTATGACTTCCTCATCATCGCCACTGGATCCAGTAGCAAGGATGACACGCCATTCAAAGGGCTGGGTTCGACCGAGGACACGAAACGTTGTCTCCATGACTACCGAGCGCGAGTCAAGGAAGCCAAGACAATCGTCGTGGCCGGCGCTGGCGTCACAGGGGCCGAGGTCGCAGGCGAACTGGCATACGAATATAGGAAACAGAAGGAGATCATATTGGTGAGTCAAAAGATTCTTGCAGTGCTTCCGCCAGCTGTGGTGTCTACGAGTTTCAGACAGTATCTAGATATTCTAACTACCGACAGATCGCACGTGGACAAACAGTTCTCGAGGGCAGCCCAGCCAGCGTATCGAACATTGTAAAGAAGGATCTCCTGAATCTGGGCGTCAACATCAAACTGCAGGAAACCATGACGGCATCTACGCCACTGCCAAATGGACGGCAGGAACTAACGCTTTCAAGCGGAAAGAAGCTGACCACCGATATGTACATCCCGACATTTGGTCTGGTCCCCAATACTTCTTTTGTTTCTGCTGAATTTCTCGATGCGACTGGTGCCGTTGTTGTTGACGAGTATCTTCAACTCAAAGGGGCAGGGCCGGTTTGGGCCATTGGTGATGTCTCCAGTACGGAGGGATCGCAGTATTTGCCTTGTAACCGGCAATCAGCTCACGCCACCAAGAACATTGTTTTGATCATGAGCGGCAAACCCCCGTTCCATACAGCGCATGGACATTCAGTATGGCAGTCTCATTCCTGATTATCGAAGCCTTGCTAACCATCTTAGATGCTAAGGGTCTCCAGATCGGAAAGAATGCGGGAACTGGCCACTTCGGATCCTGGAGGATTCCGGGTTTTATAATCGTCTTCGTTCGAAAGAACTTGTTCATGGAGAGAATGGCCCCTACGATAAATGGCTCTTTGTTTTAATCTTGCTCGTCTACTATAGATGGCGCCTTTCCAGGGCCTTTAGCTTCCTTGTAACACAATACAATTTGACTCGAGAGACTTTTCCACGAATCTGGTTGGTGTAGTTATAGTGATCGTACAATAACAGAGTTGAAGCGCCTAACGGAAGCGGTTGTAGCGCGCTAGGAAGCGTTATAGTGCACTAGTAGCTACTGAGGAGCTGTGGAAGATTATTTGATACTTAATCTTAATTTACATCGCCCACTTAGTATAAATTTCAATACGAAACTAGGGTAAGAGCTGAGAGGCTATCCAGGCCCTACTAGCTCTGACCGGCACTCAAAACATGGACACATAAAGCGTATAATTAGGGGAGGCCAAGTGGAAAACAAATGAACGAGGCAGAAATTCCTCCCGATACCCTGCAGCAGGCTGAAGGGCTGTGCCGAGAGATGCCACTTCGTAGTAATCGCGCCCAGTGGCTACTGGTGGCCTTGGGCTCTTATTTCCCACACCAAATTGCTCAGCCACAACCAGAGGCTTCCTTGCATCAGGACTTGAAGGTGACACATCAAGTCAGGCTCGCCCAATGTAACATTGTCTTGTTTGCAAGACATACCTAATACGTATCCCCCGCATCGCTGCTTGCTGACTGTACTGAGTGGATTTGTCCTCATTCTACATCGCCTGATCACCAAGAATCTTTCGGTGTTTCGTCTCTCCAGGACGACAAGTCTCTCGCGCCGCTAGGCTTGGCACCGTACACGGATTATACTAATCACCTTGCTTGTTGCGTCAAGTCTCAGTATCATTACAACCGCAAGCATGGGATACGAATCGTTCTTCAGCTACTCCATAACCCGACCCTTCCCGTTCCGATGGTTTACCCCAGTTGCCGTAGTCGGTGGCATCGTATTCATCGCCTTATTTTCCTTTCTGAATTTCGCCTTGAGCAGCTATGAACTCGACGTCCAGACCTCCTTAAATCCGAACGCCACTCTCTCTGGGGGTAGCTGGCTGCATCACTGGCCGTCCTTCCTGACTACCAAGATCCAGCCTAAATGTCAGCCCGCCGATCTACCGGTGAACAGTCAATTTTTCACCAACCAGACCGCACTCACATATACATTGACGAGTGTGTGGCAACAGCACGGGACAGGTGGTAACCGGATCATCTCGCCCTCGCTCACGTACTACAGCAATGTTCTCCAGAACTGCTCCGTTACCTCGGTGGAAGTGGACCTTGCGGCAATAGATCGATCTGGAAACCAAGTTGCCTTCTCCGAATGGGGCGCCGTGCTGCGATCCTACATCACCTGCCGAATAATTACCCCAACTGGCGTGGTCCTGTTCAACCTCACGCAAACGTACGATTACATCCCTGACACCACACCCTTTGGTGACCTATACAAGTTCCTGGGAACCGGGTTCTTGAGCCGCAATCAAACAGCACGAGCAAGTCTCTGGTGGGGGGAGTCCCTAATGTCAACGTACTGGGGCGCATTGACGTGGATAATGGAGCAAGAGCGTGAAAATAAAACCAGACACAACGAGGCGGCCATAAGTAAGGGGACTGTATCATTCACTTCTAACGAATCTTTCTCCGACATACAGGATCTGCACTTCTTCAATGTCGATTATCGCTTCATTGTCGACCATGGGGGCGGCGACTTCGACGTGGTTTGCTGTCCAAATGTGCAGGCACCACTGTCGACGGCAAGTCTAACGGCGGCGCACATATATCCGTACATCTGGAGCGAGGTAGACACCTTAGCCAAGGCAGCCTACTCGACCGTCTTGGCAGACCTGGACCAGACGGCAGCGGCGTCCAGTATACTCACTGACGCCTCGCTCCTGACACACTTCACGTCCAATTTCTCACACATACCCATGGCCAATTTCAAGCCTGGACCTGCCAACGAGAGCTTCAGTGCTCTTGGAGCAATGACCGGGCCATTGGGCACCACTCCATCTATCATCTCAACGACATACATCTGCCAGGTGCCGCAACTTAAGCCTGCAGGCAGCCTCTTTGTGTCGATCCTTGTGGCTGACCTTGTGTTGCTACAAGCTGTCTGGCAGCTCTACAAGCTTCTCGCGGAAGCATATCTCACCAAGCAGGAGGACCCGGCATCGAGCCGCTGCCAGAGGTGCTTGGGAGTTCCTAGTGGTGAGCGGCCCGGCGATCCGGCTGTATCATCAATGACAAGGCGCGATAGTAACACCGAGTATCATCCACTTGTGGACGTCCCATCTTCTCAGATATAGACGGTGCTCTTTTCGCGATCTTCGTCTGAAAGGACTCAAGCCTAGATAAAATATTTGGGAAGGAGGGAGAACAGGGCTACTGCCTAGCACTAGGTCAGATTGAACTTCTAGTCCGGAATACGGCAATTCAGTAGCCCGTACGCCGATAAGGGCCAATTAAGCCTTCGCTAGTGAAGGTGATGCCGATTGTTGTTTGTTGGGCATGGGAAAGGCTGACGTGGACATGCACACGATGTCTAGCCCCACCATGCAGCTCGATACTTACTAAATTAGGAAGTATTTGAACGCATCTCCACTCACTTGCCTTTGCGATCTAGTTACATAGCCCTGGTCATTTACGTACGAAGCGACAACACCTAGTTCTAAAATCAGCGTCCTAAAAGGGAATGTATCGAACGCACTGGGGCATGGACGATCAGGGATTCCCGCAGCAGGAAACTTATATAAAGAGACAGGCAGCATCGGAGTCTAGAAGCAAGATTAAGCACACAACAGAAAACTCTCATTTCTGAATTCTCTTACCTCAACTTTCCCGTAACCTTCGAAATGCGCTTCTTTCAATCCCCCTTAGCAATTCTTGCTACCATCACCACCATGATAGCAACTGGAATTTCCGCCTGCCATCCGTTCCCCTCCACGATGACCGACTTCTCTGCTAGTTTTAAGCAGCCTGAACCGCCGCTGGTTAAGTCAGAGTTCAAGACTCACTTTGTTCAGCACAAATGGTATGCTACTTCAGTTCCCCATTTGCTCTCGAGTACGCTACTCACCAACGTAGGGACCAAAATCTATCGCACATAACAGCCGGATACATCAACAATTCTCCATCCCAGGGCTTTGTCCGCGCTGACGAAGCCTTTGACGGCAACCTTGCTTCGTCGTTATTCAACTATGCGAACGTCACCAAGGAAGGCCTAGTGGACAACATATTAACCACCTACAACCCAAAGTCCACCAAGCCGGATGTATGGAGGGGATATGTCAACACAAACTTCCCCATAATTGCGGAGGATATCTTGGTCGAGGCTGGTGCCGTCTTCAGTGGGCTGGTTCAGAGGGCATTTGTTGTAGGTCGTGTCGCAGCTGTAAGAGCCCCCTTGTGTCGACTGATCGCCTGGGATTGTTGACTAACAATAGACAGTGGAACATCATGTATCAAGGGGCGATTCCGGTAACGGTTTTTGTGAATAATTGCAATGTCGTGGTTGGGTATGACTACTTTTCGTCGGATTTGCGAACTCGAGTCATCACAGAATTCTTCAACATCCAAGTTAGGGCTTGACTGCACGCCGTCACCAAGTAAACCTTCTGGTGGGATAAGGTTAACTTATTATAGCGTACAACCTCTTTTT
The DNA here is from genome assembly GCA_003934905.1 of Neonectria sp. DH2. NCBI lineage: Eukaryota > Fungi > Ascomycota > Sordariomycetes > Hypocreales > Nectriaceae > Neonectria > Neonectria sp. DH2. Next base: position 406,266 of record RQWH01000020.1, on the reverse strand, counting down.
CCTGTCTCACTAAGCTCTTTGGAATGACCTAGAGTATAGATAGTGTGTTGGTGGATTTACGCACCCGGTGTTTAATACTAGCAAGGGCGGCTCCAATTGGCTGCACCTACTTAAGAGCCTGAGACAGCCACTTATTAACCAAACCATCTCTTTCCTCTTCATAAATTTTACTGCTTGTTTGGACCATCCTTCCTTCGTCTGACTTTTTGCTGCGATATTGGATGCTATAGCAGCCAACTTTTACGTTCCTGACTACTTCTGACTACTGCTGAATTCCCTTTCTTCTCCTTATTTTAGGGATCTTGAAATTATCTTCCTAGCACCCTGTGGGCCTACGAAATTGCTATTTCCTCCTTCTCAATCCTACTGTGCTAAGACAGCATTTTTCTGGGTGGTGTCTTTACACTGAGTTACGCGTTCCACCAACAAAATATATTGGATGTCTGATTATATACTTGCTTGAACGTCTCCGATGGCTTGCAGGAGAACTGTTTGTGATGCTGAATACTGCCATACTTCCAGCAAGTCAGCCTTTATCCTCTCCGCCACGCTGAAGCCCTTTTGATGTACTCTGGAAAGCATGTTCAAGACTATGTCCCTATGAAATTGCCCCGCAGCGTTTGCCCCGGCCATTCTTAAAGGGAACAGGAGGGACACGCCTGGAATGTTCGAGACCTCCAAAATTGTATCTGACAGGTTCAATATGGCAGTTATATGCTTCGTGATGTCATTTTGATCCAGAGCAGGAATGTCATTGTCTTTCCAGCATGAGTAGAAGGTGTAGTTCTTGCAGAGAAACAATACAAGAGCGTGGTAATGGACGGAGGCTAGTTTGAAGTAAGGGTCTTGCTGGTTCAGGTACAGTGCAGTATCGGCGTGCCAGTTATCAAGTAATTTCTTGATGTGCATTCCTTCATGGGCAAGCATATCTATTGCCAGATGGGAAAGCCTCAGGGGCTCGGGTATGGCTTCAACTTGGTCGAAGAAGCTATCAAGTGTTCAGTCATCAGATTGTGACTATTCACTAAGGAGATACTTACCGTTTACTGAATGAGGATGTTCGAAGCATGAACTCCAGAGCTCTTTCCATTGGGTCTGGTGGCTCGGAAGCCAGACGTTGCTGGCGCTTCAACCACACTTCCTGTGAGAGGAAGGTATTCTCTCCAAAAAGAATAGCTCTATTAGCTTCCAAGACGCGGAATGCTCCAAAGAGTCTCCCACTGAGCGGGGAAAGTTGGCCACTTGGACCTGCCACCTGGAACATCCTGGATGTACCGTGAACCATGTGCTGGGCCCATCGCTCTCCGGATGTTTCGGAGATCAGCTACGCAAAGAGATCAGCGTCATGTTTGCCGCTAAACCTGCAAGAGGTGAATACCTCAAATAGCCCGAGTAGAAACGTGCTCCACAGGACGTCTTCACACTGTAAAGAGTCTGCCGACTCCAGCTGGGACTGAAGTGCCCGTACCGATCTGCCATACGAACTGAAGGCGATATAGTGCGGTGAATTTCGACAAGGAACCGAGCTGATGGAACCCATTCTGCTAGCTTCTAATGCGCCAATTGCCACGGCCACATCTCTAAGTGGCGATGATGTATGAATAAGTGGTAGGAGGTCGGAGCTCACAGAGGAAAACCCTCTCGTGAACTGGCAGCCCTGCATGAACGATGAAAAATGGTCCAAGTAGAGGGTGTCACTGTGTTTGTGGACCTGCATAGGCAGTCTCGTCGATTGGCATGACTGGGTGGGCCCTGCAACGACGATGAATTTCACCTCCTGTGGCACTGGCCGTTGAGGTTGGCAAGCCTTGTGTGTGCGGATGCAATACTCGCATGGAAAGCCTCCTTCACACTATTTAGGTAGCATTAGCTTGTGTGAAATGAGCTGAAACACAATTTCTCCGACCTTGATACGCCTGTTGGTACAGGGCTGGCAGCGCGTAACTTTCTTGCGTTTGTCCAAAGGGCCAACGCTACGCTTCATGTCTGTTGCCCGGGAATCCGGCGGTGTTTGCACAAATGACGTGAGGGGGTTGCACAAGGTTATGTACAAGGTTTGAATGGCATAGTAGATCCCGTTCAGGGTTAATGTTGTGGTTGGATGTATGGGTAGAAAATAGCGGTATTTGTCAAGTTGAGTTGAGATTGGTATTGCGAGTCATCATGATATCCTGCTTGGCTTCACTAGCTCCACTATTAATAGATCCCAACTATCCAAATCCGGAAGTAATTGAACGCTCCTCTGGAGAGGCCCACTTGTGGGATGACATCCCTAACTCACAGTTGGTGGGCAAGGGGGTTCAACGCCACCCCTTTAGCTCCGGGTGCTCAGCTGATGGACCATAAAAGCTACGGCCTGTTCCGCAAGCCGTCTTGGGTGCTGTGGTCTCAGTCCCTAACACCATCTGACGCGTCAGCCAGGCACCACGATCACTTCTTACTCGTATGGTACATGGCAACACACTCCCATCTTGGCGTTGCTTCCGTTATAGACTTCTGAGAAATTTTGCATTTGATGCGCAACAGTTACATGAGTAGTAGTTGCGAGGACGTACACACACCTAATTTAGGTGCTTACGTGGAGCCAGAATTCATCCCCGAATCTCAACCACGCAGCTCGGTGTCCGTCAGCGCTGTCAACAATAGTGGGCGACATTAGTCGCGGGTAACATTGACACCTCAAGAAAGGTAGGGCACAAGAAAGATGCTGTAGAGATCATCCAGAGGGAATACTTGTTTGGATTATTGTTTTGCTGCGCTTGCCATAAATGCTGATCGTTCTACCACGTGACTCTAATGACTGACTGCTGCATGGAGGATTGATTCTGTTGTCATCTCATCTCATCTCAGCCTCTACTAGAAAAGACCTCATCAAACCCCGCTTTGCAACCGCTCACGCTTGACGACACATGCAAACAACACCTATCCGACAATGGAACACAATCAGCCCGATCCAACAAATGCGGAAACACCGCTGAGCGAAATAAGTTTACCAGATGACTGGAATACGAGGCCACAGTCTGGCCCTGCGTCATCAACTTCACCTTGTTCACTCTGCAAATGGAACGGCCGCCCATATGACCTATTCATGCAACCAGTGGTTACAATTGCGAATCGGATCTCCAAATTCCGTACCTCAGGTCTTGCTGGCTGCCCATCGTGCGCCATTTGTGCCAAAATACTCGAGTACGTCGGAGTTCCGGAACAATGGCACGACTGGGCCCACGTATCAAGGCACCCAACCTCACCACACGTCCGGGTCAGCTGGATCAAGGACTCTTCCAACGTTCAGGTTGATCTGATGATGTATCTCTCTGAGAACAAAGATTATGTCAACGCCCCCAGGGCAATACCCATAGCTCCTCCTATTGTTGGGGATACTTCCTCCGAGGAAAGTCTTCGGTGGGCCAAAATGCAGCTGTCCAAGTGCATGAGGTCTCACAATCAATGCCGCAGTTCTGTAGCGTCCAAGTTTCTTCCCACGCGACTGATTTGTGTGCGTACGACTAGTGATGGTGACAGAGATGTGGTCCTAGTGGATCAAGGCAACGTTCCAGCTGGCTCCGCATACATCGCCCTTAGTCACTGTTGGGGGAAGAAACTCATACACTGCATCACAACGAGGGCTACCCTCTCCGATCGAATGAAGTGCATTCCCTGGTCGATATTGACTCGCACCTTTCAAGACGCCGTCACATTTACTCGGGGGCTTGGCATCCATTACCTCTGGATAGACAGCATCTGCATCATCCAGAAAGATGCAGACGACTGGGAAAGGGAGTCTACTAAAATGCTCTCCGTGTATGAAAACGCCCAGGTAACCCTTGCTGGGGTTTATTCTGAGGATAGTAGCGGTGGGCTGGTCTCACAGCTCGAGCAAGGGCGGCAGAGGCAGGTCACAACCTTACTTCACCGCGGTCGGAGATATCCCTTATACTTGCGACATAGCCATCGATTCTTCCATGACTGGAGAAGCAAGCACCTCTCAGATTCTTCTCCACTATTCACACGTGCTTGGACTTTTCAAGAACGCCTCGTCACCCCGCGAGTGCTGTTCTTTACTGAATATGAGCTTCTTTGGGAATGCTTCACCGGCGTTGATTGCGAGTGCGGAAGGGGCCTGGTGGGATGGAAAGAGAGTGACGACGAAGACATTTGGCTGAAAGAGCCCATCTTGCCGAAGAAAGAATTCGCAGATTTCATACAGAACCTCCAAGTTCTTCGGCCGAAGAACGATGGTTCGCCCGATAATGAGTCTGTGATCTTCTGGCACAGCCTGGTGGCGAGATACTCCAGGTTCAACCTGACCGTGGCAACTGATAAACTGCCCGGCATCGCTGCCATTGGTGAAATGGTCCAACGAAAGCGCCCGGGGGAACAGTACCTCGCTGGCCTATGGTCCAAATCTCTGATCCGGGATTTGCACTGGGAGACAGACGCTCAGTACTTTTTACCGCGGCCTAAGCCAGCCACGGCACCAACTTGGTCTTGGGCCTCTGTGAGCGGCGCCGTCAAGTTCAATAACATGAGGGAGGAGGATCTTGACAGACTTGTTGAGGTTCTCGAGGTTCACTGTGAACATACCAAAGGTGGTACGTTCGGACAAGTCAAATCTGGACGTCTCGTTCTCCGCGGACGCTCTCTTCACTGCCAAATAAGGGGTAAATTCCCGACTCGAATTTGCACCGCGACGCCAGAGTGTGTCACCCTGGAGGATGACTGGCATTCCATATTCCCAGATTGTGCAGATTTTCGCCTAGAAGAGGACGAATCTATTCGTCATGAAGCATTGCTGCTTGAAACGACTCGCTCGCCTGGGTCAGGTACTCTTTGGTCATCAAGATACACTTTCTTAGTCCTCTCTCCTAACAGGGACAAGAGTGACACATATTCGAGGATCGGGTATGTCTCTACTTCGACTGAGTTCATCAGATCTGAGAGGTATAAAGTTTTCGAAAGCTCATGTGAGACAAGACGCTGTATTGTAATTTAGATTCTGCCAGATTTTTGTATTGCAAACTTCGATGCTTGCCCCCTGTGCTTGTTCAGCCAGTCCACATCTCCTGGTTATTCATCGTCTAGCTATTAAGCCTATGTACTGTGAAGCCTGAAGATAGGATATTCATCACCCTCATCTAGAGGAATGACGTTTGTACTAGCATATGAATCAACGTTTTCCGGCTCGAGTGCCACCATTGCCAAAGCTGCATTTTTCTGCCTTGTGCTCACCACAAAGCTGCCTGCTTCCAGGTCTAACTTCTTGGTTGCTGCCTCTGTTACGACCGTAGCTAGCACAGCGCCCTCGTAGTATCCGCTGTCAAACGAAACTGAGGTGACTCTCAAAGCCTCGACTGTTCCACTCCAAGGTTTCTCTACCTCTTGTACGTGAACACCCAAACCTCGTAGCTTTTGCGCCACATCAGACCACCCAGCAGGAATAAGGTAGCTCTCTGGTCTATTTCTGGTCAAGTTGGCGACCATTGGCGTTGATGGACGGAATTTAATGGGTACCCGAACAACAGAGCCATTGTTCACATCGACCATCGTGAACCTCCTGTCAGTGAGCTCAGAATAGTCAGACACAACGATGTCATCGGTAGAGCTGATGAAATCGGCGATGGACGCATTAATCGTAGACACTACCTCATCTGCGTTGTCAGCGGCTGTTTGAAGAACGCTGGAAACCATTGTGAGAGCTGAAGCAGTTCGTCGCTGGAACTCTTGATCTGCGAGACGAATCCCACGCGTTTCAATGAGAAAAGTGACACATTGTGTCAATCCCATGGAGTTGCGGCCAATTCTTGCGCCGCTACCAGCCTCAGAAAAAACGATTTCGTATCCAGGAACGGTGCTAGAATCAACTTCACTCTCGATGTACGGTTCCCACCGTAGGTCTTGGGCTTCCATGGCCTCGCCAATATTCTTCGCGAAAAGTGCTTCAGATAGATTCCGAATATCAGGATGAATGTTGAGGTTTTTCGCCGCGGAGAAAAGTCCATCGGAACCGTGCTTGTAGGTCCCGTACTGGCGAGAGGCTGTGTACTCATGCATGTCGGCAGCGACGTGTGGGTTGAACTCGTTGAAAAGCGATTTGATGTCGCGAGTTTGTCGTCGCGCTAGCTTCACATGGTCGCGGTTTGGGTCGAAGTTTGAGGCTAGAGCGCGCTGGAAGTAATGGATTCCATCCGGGTTATAACGAGGGAGAACGAGGATATCTAGCTTCTCAAGGAGCGAAGAAGCCCAGGTTTGATTGGCGTTCAGGGCTCCTAGAAGTGCGAGGAGAGATTGGTCACCGGCTGGCTCGTTCCCATGAACGCCGCCCTGAAGCCAGACTCGAATTTTGTCCTTTTTCGTGGAACGACCACGGCGTGACTTCAACGATGTAGATAGGCGAACATAAGGAAAGGAACGGCCTTCTTCAGACGTAAAATCGGCTTTGTAATAGTGCATCCAATTGTTTTTCTTTGCTAGGCGCCTGACAAACGCATCTACGATGCTTGTTAACAAGTTTCCATGGGGTAATAGCCGTATACCAAGCCACCTACCAAGGTCCTCGTCAGAGGTAGGTCCACTCGTGCCATTCGAGAACCCAACCGGGAGTGTCTTGGAGACGAAGGCAGGTGATATCAAAGTGATATCCTCGACTTTTTGAAAGCTTTTAGCGACAACTTCGCTGTCCTTCTGAATAGTGAGATAATTGTGGCCATATTGAGCCGCTTGGGCGGTTGTGGCCACCAACGAGCTGAGAATGGCAAGTCGGATCATTGACATCATGGTGCACTTTTACCTGCGAACTAGAAATGATGGTGCCATTAATATTGGGTATCACTCGAGGCTTTTATGTAGTTTCCTTAGCAGCGATGGGTTAACGTATGTTACATCATCTCCTAGTCAAAGCTCATTTGTTGCCGAACCGCAATCTGGATCCGCGCGGTATTATTTCTAGCCCCGATCAAACACTCGAGATGCGCTAGGTTGTAGAAGGAAGTCAGTTAAGCGGTGAAAAAAAAGCTTACAGGGAAGCTTAATCACGGTGTCACATTGCCAAGACCCAAAGCCCACTCAAAGGGAAAAGATATTCCAACAGTGAACTGTTTGTACAGGTTGTTATCAATCAATACACGAGAAGACCTATCAAATGGCCTGACTATCATGTGACGAGTCGCTACCCCGCAAGAGGGACTTTTGAGGACCATAGAGGTTCTCCACCATACATCCGTTCCAATAGTTGGTATGCCTAAGAGTAACGTTGCTCGACATCGGAGGTTGATTTCGACTAGCCGGGTTTGCTGGGTTAGATGAAGGCTGCTCCGAGCTATTGTTGCTTGAACGAGCTGGTGATTTTGAAGTGGCTCTAATGCTGGGTGGAGATATTATGTGTACAAACACGACTTTCATCGGTGGGTAAGGAGAAGTGAAAGCTTGGTGAGTAGACCAAAGAGAGCAAGTTCAACCCGAATTTGTGGGTGCTCTCGAACCCCAAGGTATTGACCACATTGCTGAAGGGAAAGAAAACGAAGAATTGGGATCCAGCTATTCTGAGTTTCAACGTTTAGGTACAAATGATCGAACTAATAGCGGCATTGTATAACCGCACATAGAACAGTAGGAAGCCTCATATTAAAGTACTGAGGGTTGACAATCGAGTTACTTGAGAACAGTTCCTTTCGGCGCACAATTTACATCCACTCAGGCCATTATCTTTCACAGCTTATGCGCGGGCGGGTTGGAGCAACAGTCCTTGACACTGTCTTTTATGAGAACCGATTTGTTCCTCTCCTGTGTGGAGGGAGGGACGTCCAAGGCAGGGTTCTTTGTGAAGAAATTGACCGGTTTCAGATGTACTCGGATGATCTCAACTGGCCTAGAAGAGAATGTGTTAGTGGCTATTCTTCCAAATGAGACACAGGATAAGTTATACATTACGGGGAAATCCTCGATACGGGGCACATGGTTGAGGCCAAACTGAATCCAGACGACAATGTCTTCGTCTAGGACACTGTCGCCTCGAGACACCCATTTCTTGATGCCGTCTCCTCCCTTGCCTATTTTGGCCGTCAGTTCTTCAAGCTCGCCATCGTTACTCGTACCGTCAACTCACTTTGGTTGGTAAACTGTCCTCCACAAAACAATTGGTTCTCACGATACTTGGTCACGTAGATGTTGTGGTCCGCAAATTCGGCACGCTGAAAGTGGGCGCTTGTCGGGTGTGCCATAAGTGGTTGCATTGGCGGCACTTGGACCTTGTACGCGACCGGCAAACCGTTGATTTGGTTCTTGATGTTGTTATTCTGAATCATGAACACCCTTCCTTTGGAAGAGTCGAGATCTAGGCCGGCGGCTTTCTCGACGGGAGTCACAACCGTCCGATATCCATTACCGAAAGGATTGAAGTCGTCCATGGGCATTGGATGGGCTTCTTGGGAAACCAATCGGTTTCCATCACTATAAGATCCCAACGCTGGGTCAACTCGCAAGGATAGAATGTGCTGGTGGTTCGCAGCGAGGACGCCGGGATGCACAACAGTCCCGAAGTCGACCTCGGTTCCCTCATCAATGATAGACGTCGACAAAATACCGGTTGCGCGAACTTCATACTCTAGCTCAGCTGCCTGATTGAAGACGAAGGCGAGGATGTACCTAGTGTTGCTCGTGTTAGTCCTATTCCAGCTAATCTTGCAAGATTCTTACTCGTAATTCGAGACAGTGAGTATTTGCTGGAGAACGAGCTGTCTGTTTCGTGTCACGCACGCTCCTGTTATTTTGTTAGCCTCCAGACTACACCCATTGAAGATTTCAGCTACGTACGCTGAGTTCGATAGTTTGTATGCTTCCACCCAATTCCACCATCCTGTTCATGAATACAGACGGCATTTGGCATCGTCACAGAATTGCCATCCCGATCACAGACCATGCCATCCAGATACTTGATTGCACCAAGACAATCACAACCAAGGGCGAGGTTATTTGCAACCATCCCAGCCCCAACATCGCCAAGATCGAAAGCCATCTTGCGGTGGTAGGGTGAACGTGGGTCTCCGTAAGGTACGGCCATTTCGCTCAAACTGACGCGATAAAAGAGTGGACGGCCATCATAGCGTACGTCGCGCAGCACCATACCTTCTCGGTAGTTGAAACCGATGCGCATTTCCCACTTTTGCCAGGTCAAAACGCGGTCCTCGGAGACGTTGAAGGAAGCTCCGTTGGGTTGAGAGACATTGAGGTCCCTGAGGTCTGTCCTCAATTCCATTGCCTCTGGAACGTATTCATTTGATACTGTTGGCTTGTACGGCTTGGTTTCCAGGATTTCATGGTCCGCGCCGGTGGCATGTCTCTCAATTGACGTGACCACCTTCTTGTTAGGATCGAAGATTGGCGAGAAGGAGAGCGGGTGGGCATAGTGGTTGTAGTCCGGCTTGCCTTTCTCTCGAACGAACATGTAGACTTGGAACAACCGGGGTCTGTCGATGCCATCTGATCCGAAGATCCATGGTTCAGGGACGACTTCAAGGTGATCGGGGAGCTTGAGCTTGGCGATCTCGGCCTGAACACTTTCGTCTTGCATGACGAGTTCCTCAACCTCTCCAACTTCGGCAAAATCGGCATTGCCGTTGACACCGAGACCCAGTTGTTCCTTGCGAACAATTGTGTTGGATCCGAGGTCTACCCATGCTGTGCGAAAGTCATCCTGTAGCAAGTTGTAAGTGCGAACAGTATATATATTTTTGCCATGTACTTACTGTTCCTCGTAGATAATACGCACAATATGCAAGCCTGGGTGGCGGCGTGATACTGTTTGAGCCTGCGCTATGATCCGCCTTGAGGTATTCAACCATGCAATCCTTGTCGGGTTCCTCGAGAGTGATAGCCTTGAAGGACAGCAACACTCGAGGGTGCAGACTCTGGACAGAATCTCTCGATATTTTGATCTCTTCGGCCGTGAGATCGGCGAAAGGGTGGAGGGCCATGTTAGAATGATTGAATGACTGGTTGTATTCAGGTCGAGTGAAGTATAGCTTAGCTTGGTAGCAATGGCAGCTCTGGGGAATTCTGAATTTTCCGACGAAATTCTGCTTCTACGTCAAAGCTGAAAATATGACCTCGGTTTTTGAGGCAGCGGAAGGATTAAAGGTTCCTTATATGGAAAACTGATCGCCCATTTTCTCTGAGAAATGCTCTATTCGAACAATCGCGGCTTGGTAATGAAGGCAGTGAGCGGGGTAGTGAGGGGGACGTGGAACCGAGATAAGCCAAGCAATTTAGGTATGGTTATCATTGGCAGACTAGTGAAGGCGCAATTAGAGTCCATTGGATAACACTTGCATATCTAGGTCTGACGAGTGCGCCTCATGCGTTTTATCTTCCTCTTCTGTGTAATGACTTAGCAGTAGTCCCCCGCGGAAATGTTGCGCCTTCCTTCCTCTAAATGTACTGGTATTGGCCGTATCTCCCCAAGTACGTACCCGCTTCGGTCTACTCATTATGGCTGAATCGCGGAACGAGTGGCAATCAGATGACGTGTAAGCAGAACAGGAGAGTGACAGGCAATCAAATTAATATTCTAAGGCCACGACTCTGTCATGAGTTTGTCCGGAACCTCTGGTTCCAGGAAGGAAGCCAGGTAACCGAATACTAACGCTGTAAGGAGAATCAATCAGTTGATGCCTCGAACTGAGCTGTATATGACTACAGTCAATTGTAAATACAAATCTCGACATTGATGGTTGCCTTTGTCATGGGTGAGCCAGAGCCGTTGCTGCTTTGGCCTGAATAACGCCCAAGAAACACCTGAGTAGAATAAGCAGTCACGTTCCCTGTCCTACCCAACTGAGAAATGGGACGCAAATATCCCACATATGCATTAGAGAGGGAGAAATGCCATTGTTTGTCGTTTAGAATCCCCAATTTAGACCTCGCCTTAATTTGGGATCTGTAAGACCGTTCACAGGTTTTGGAATATTACATAACTGCGGCTATCGCAAGGCTTAGGCCTTTCACCATTTTATTTAAAAATAAATAAAAACTCCTGTCAGCGGAACATACTGCGCCCCACGTAATACAAGGAACGGTCAAGTCAAGAAGGTTGATTCCTCTGCTCCGGAATGCGAAGTCTTAATGGCTCGCACGTGACCCGGCCTGTGGCTGTTGCCTGTGGCTGGTGCCTCAGGCTGAAGCGCCCAAAGGTACGATGTGCTCTGCATGCATCACCAGGAGACTGTGAATTTCGGTGCATCTCTACTCTCAATCAAACAACCTGCATCTCCGACCGTTATGTCCCTGCACCGACTTCCCCCCGAGATTTTACTTCACATACTCCGCTTGTTAGGCTCTGCCTACTTCCAGCAGGACGCTCGTCGCCTCCTCGTCTCCAGGTGGTGGTACCAACTTGCTAGGCCGGTGCTCCTTCAAGATCTCGACTTCTCGACAGAAACACTCCAGCGCTTTGTCCTCGCATCGAAGAAATTGGGTCTGATTCGTTCAGTACAGAAACATGTGACGACAATCAGCCTCGGCCTTGACGGCTTCAAGAACTGGCATTCGGCGCGCACCGAGTCGTCCGGTATCGATTCCCAAGTTGTCGACTCGTGGACCTCCGAATTGAACGCCTGCCTCGCTTCTCTTGCCAGCATAGTCCCAAATTTTACGAGGCCGTGGTCTCTCAGAGTTGAGGCACGACCGGAACGCCATGACCCCCGGGAAGGCCTAGAGCGGCGCAATTATTTGGAGGCCCTGCCTCTCATCAGCCTCGTGTCCATCAGCCATTTGACTTGCCTCGAAATCGATACCGCCGGTACGCATCTCATAATTCAAAGCAATAACCCCGATATACACTTTTGCGATAACATCAATGCATTGCTTCCGACTCTTCGACGGTTACGCTACCGGGCTAGTAGTATTTGCCCTCATATATTAGATCCTGCAAGAAAAGGCCCGCTTGCTAGCCTCGAGGACGTTATTATCAACTTGAGTCTCTCGGAAATTTCCAGCTCGGACACTTCATATCGGTATCCAAGCCGGTGTGGGTATATGCCTGGAGACAGTTTTGCTCAACTCCAAGCAGACATGGAGCTCCGCGCGAGAGAGCTAGTGCCCAGAATGAACAATCCACGGATAGTCAGGGTCTTGTCGCATACGTTTCCTCAATTGGAAATGCATTCGTTTGATGCTCTAGCGGGACGCCGAATGCGACTTGCGTCTGCCACACCATGGGATGCAGATGGCGAAGACGTGAAAGAAATGACCGTAAACGAAGATCTCTTTGACTCTGATTCTTCGTCCGGAGAGTTCATGCTATAAAGTGTTGGGAATAGTCTTGATTCAATGAGACAGACCACATGTGTGCCGGTTAAGGGGGCTTCGCTTAGCATAGGAAAGTTACGCATGCGCAAGGCAAAGCAGTTGACATGATGTATTGTATTGTCTCGGCTCGTCTAATAAAGCTTAACTCCTCCATACGCGACAACTAGTTGCTCCCACGACAAGTTTGCCCCGTAGATGAGGCGAGAGACCAATCGCCCATCGCACACAGCGCGATACGGGCGGCTATAGGTGCACCGGTGAGTAATCTCAGCTTGCCTCGAACCGAGAATCATGGAGAGGCTCGTTTTTCTATCAACCTCTGGTGTTGATTGTTCTGCTTTATCCACAAGGTCCTGCATATAGTCGCGGGTAGTGTTTCTAAAGTCGACGATAACTTGGTTGTATTCGTCTGACCGGCCGGGAAAGGTAATGAACTCTGGCGAGACAGCCAAGCGTTCCAATGGAGCAGTTGCGGCCTGACTCCAATCAATAACACCAGTCAAATTGTACTCATCGTCGAAAAGAAGGTTTCCGTAATGAAGGTCAAAGTGACATAGGGGGAAAGGACCATGAAGCCTATCCTCAACAATAATGTGAGAAATAGCTGTCTTCAAAACCCAGCAGGCGGTCCTCCACTCTGGGTCGTCGGCATGCGTTTCGAGAGCTCGTCGGTTTTCTTTCTGTCTGAACGCATAAAACCACTCCAGTGATGTGGCCGAAGCCTCCTTGTCTCCCTCGCGTGGAATGATCCGGGGGGGCTCATCGCAGTTTTCGCCGCACCAGATGCGCCCAAGATGATCAAAAGTGAGATTTTCAAGCTGGAACAGAACATGTGCTAACTGCGATGCAACTTGCGATTGGTGCTCGAGGGGCACGTCACGCGCAATGCCACTTTTAAGGACCTGGCCCTTCAGGCACTCCATGAGGATGTAGGGGAAGCCAAACTCATTAGATGGCGAAGTGTCGAAGGCGAAAACCCGTGGAACTGGTATAGTAGTACGGCTGGTGAGTGTCTTCATCGTTGCGATTTCGCTCAACATATCCACGTGATGTTCGTGGGCGTGAGTCGGGTCCACCGGCGCATGTTGAACCCTAGCAAGCCAGTAGACTTCATCGGAAAAGGCGACCTTGAACACCACGTTGTTCATCCCGTATGTAAAGGACTTCGGATTGATGGTACAACTAATCCCTTCCGCGGCGCTTTCATCCCCAGCCTTTCGGGAGAGAAACGCCATCTCTTGGAGGTATTCGAAGTTGGCTGCGGCCAGGACCGCATGGATTTGGCCGTGCATCCTGTTGGCGACTAGGTCTAGGCTGTCAGACGTAACCCAGCCAGCGCTCCGTGATGTAGTTAACATAATGAAGTGATCTTAATACCTTGGTATTGATATTGTTAAAAGCAAGATGGGAGGAGATTTATGTTGGTGTGCTGGTCGAGTCTCTCAATCGTAACAGGCACTGGTACCTAGTTGTTGGAAGCGTCGGTGGGGTCCTAACCCTGGCAAGTTGGCCAATACCGTGCCGCCAGATAGAAAAATGGTGTGCTTTAGTGATGTTGGTGTTGGTGACGACGAGAATAGCCATGAATCAAAACTTCTCGGTGCTATGAGAAGTTGGGTAAGAATTCCAGACCAACCTCGCCTCAAGTGTGACGTGTGAGTGCCCCCTGCACGAGTTACGGTGGCTCTGCGACTTGTAAGGCTTTCTCATTTGCGGCGTCTCTCCCTCCTGGTAATTCTCGCTCTAAGAGTGCACCGCCTGGTGCACGGAAAGCTGCTATGATTTCTTGCTTCACGCTGCTATGTTTGTATTGGAACCAGGCATATCCACATATCCGCACCTCGACCTAGATTATCATCACTAACACCACAACTGCAACACCTTCCAATATAACTATGAGTTATCCCGAGCCCCGCGATTCCTTTGACTAACAGTAGGCTAGGATAATCCGCGAGGCTTCAACCTTATGGAGCAGTTTGTAGGTTCCCATACAGTACACCAGACCGCCTTGGGGGTTGGCGGTTAAATTGTGTCGATCCTTGCTGCCTTGCTCTTTGGAAACTGAGCAGGTGGCCTGTTGGACTTGTTGGTGCAGTGTACTCACAGAAGGAAGGCTCGGGCCGAGCCTGCCACGACCGCAAAGGTGATATCTGAAAAGGGGGCTTAAGCTTGATTAGGGGCCCCAAACTATAAAGCTCGGAATGAATGGAGGCCTATCAGGGCTAATAACTTTGTCTGGATCAGAAGGCTAAAACAGGTGTGTCCAACTGTTGGTGATGTTGTTGTGCGATCTGCAACCAACACTATGTGACATCGGCGGGCACACTTCTGTGGACAGACAGCACCAACAGTGTCGAGGCCTAGACAAAACGACGCTGCCGTTTTTGACTCCCTGGTTCATGGCCTCGGTGCTTCCGAGCGAGAGGTTTGGCTATTTAAAGAGGGAAAGTCCTCATCTCACAAGACGCAAATCGATCTACCATCACCTCCCATTATATCATTCCACATCGCTTTTATCAGTCTCTTAGCCGCCTCACACACTCAAAATGCCTGAGGTTCCTGAGACCTTCCCTGACTGCTGGAGTTGCGGCGAAAGGCTTTCTGAAGCGCCTCCGTGCTTCTGCGAGAACCTTAATTGCCTCCAGCCCAACTAGTCTAGCTTAATCCGCAAGTATGACCCTCTCATGGCAGCTCTCTTGGTATGCTATCGCTGATAGAAAGACAGTGAACCATTTTCACCACACCTTATGACACAGCACCATTTAAAGACTCAAGTTTCTGGGCGAGTTGTTTATTGGTTGGGGTGGTACATGTTTTAGAGAGCGGGAGCCAAAGCGAGGAGAAAAGCCCAGGGAGTTGTTCCTGTCGAAGTGCAGAAATATTCGCCGAAAGTACTCGATTCATTATACTGGTTCCTACACTGTATTTACAGCCCATACCTCAGTGTTTCTGAGTCGCCGTCTTCTCAAAAATCCAACCTTTGACTTTGTTTTGCTCGCCCCGTCGAACGGTTTAACTGATTGGCGTTTTTCGCGAGAAACGCAGAAACAAACTTGTACATTGATACCCAGCTCATATAACCAAGATGCTAGATCTATTTAGCCTAGAGAGCACTAGATACAGCACCGTCGACGACAAGGTTCGCACCATGCACATATTTAGCCAGGTTGCTCCCCAAGTAGACCACGGCATTAGCAATATCCTGGGACTCGCCAAGCCTTCCCAAAGGAATCGAGGTCAGGATGCCCTGAATAAATTCAGGGTTGTCTCTCTGGATGACCTCGAAAGTGCTCGGCTGCACCGTCCCGTCGGGAAGAACCACAGCCGCCGTTTTAATGGCCCCGGGAACCACGGTGTTGATGCGGATGCCCTTAGGTCCTAGCTTGCGAGCGTGGTCTTTGGCCATCGTTGCCTGAGCACGCTTGAACACCGAATATGGGCCTCCAATCCCGTTGTGCTTGGCTTCGAAGCCCGCGACGGAGCTTATGACGACGATGGAGCCGGTGCCGCCTCGCTTCTCGAGGTGAGGCGTGGTGGCGTCGATGAGGGTCCACAGGCCGAGTATGTCAGCTTGAAAGCTCTTTTGCCAGGCTTCGGGTGTCGCATCGGAAATGGCGGGGCAGGCTGTGGCTAGTAATCAGTAGAGTTTCTAATAGACATTGCGATGAACGGACCATTTGCCACAACAACATCAATTTTTCCGAATTCCTCGGCAGCCTTTTCAACCCAGGACTGGATAGACGCTGCGTCGCTAATGTCCACAGTAGAACCAACTGCGCGAGCTCCACTAGCGGCATCCTTGAAAGATGAGAACTGATCATCTCGGACGGTTCGAGCACAGTACGAAACATTGGCTCCCTCAGCAAGGAAGCTTTCAACAATGACTTTGCCAATGCCTTTTGAGCCACCTAGAGGAACATCATTAGTTGTGGCGAATGGTTATAGATTCGGGTGACTTGCCAGTCACGAGGACATGAGCGCCGGTCAGTTGTGTCGAGAAACGGGCCATGGTGTGAATCGGTGAAGTGTAAGAGTGAGGAGTGTTCAAGGTGCTTCAACGCAAGGTGTGATGAGGACGAGTTGATAGTTGTTTAGCTGTTGTCGGTGACTGTGGAATCAAGCATTCAAAACAAGAGTTCACGGTGCATCTTTATATGTTTCTTGTCAAACGGCCTTTGCTTATGCGTGTTCCATCTCTTTCGCATTATTAATTAACTGGCCTTCTAGCAGACTCGCGGAGTTGAGGCGGCAATGATTTCCGCATTCTTGTTTTCCTATTTCGTCCTCGTTCGACGGTTTGGTGTCGTGTTCCAACAGCCTGGATCCACAAATAGATGACGAGATCAATCCAGGCGACGATGAGACCGGGGAATTTCTGTATCCACTAAATCTCATTTTCCTCTTTGGGAAGCGGTGATGCTTCGTTTTTGTGGGGTCATCTGACTGGAGCTCTCAGTGAGCCAATCAGAGGCCAGAGTATCGATCGATGCCAAGGATTCTCATTTTCCTAAAAGGGTATAGTGCTTGCCGCAAGTCCCGGGCTTGGGTCCTTCTTCGATTTATCATACGGGCTGATCGGAGTCTTCGCTTCTCCTCCACTTTCCTCTAACATCATACCTATTGAGGAAAATCAGATTGTTTGTGTTTGCGATTCATAATCACACCGACATGACGACGCAGTTCACGTTTGTAAACACAAGCAATGCACCGAGGCTTGGCTCGTCCGACGCTAAGCGGATGCGCGCACATGTCACCAAAGCCAACTTCGCGCAGAGACGGCAGCGCCTCGCCACAGAAAGACAGCAGAATGGGGCTCACGGGACGGGATCGGCAGCAAACGAACCTGCTGAACACAGAGTTACACGTCGATTTGTACCTCTCGATCCCTTGTTGGACCAACGACTGTATTCTTCTCCCAACGACCCTAATTCATCGGTCCAGTTTTGTACGACCATAGTCTTTCCAACTTAAACGCACCCAAAGTCCATGACTACTGACAAAGCGATAGTACTCACCGAGTTCCGCCCTCTCGTCTTCCCTGCAGACAACGGCCGTTCGGGCTCCCCAACGAGACGATGTGGGTACAGCTTATCTTGTCTGAGCCAGCCCTGATCGACGCCTCAATGGCCGTTGGGATAAGACACTGGCCCGGGCAGCCTCGCCATATATCCTCACGTAGCGCGGATCTACATGTGCTTAGAGCCGTCAGTGCTATTAATAAGCGGCTTAATGAAGCGTCTGCGGGGTTGACAGACGGGGTGCTTGCAGCCGTCTTCACCTTGGCATTATGCGAGGTGAGTCTGTGTCACCTTGCCGTTATCAATATCTAACCATTAATGGAACAGCGCCTTATGAATAACGAGGAGGGTTGGAATACTCACGTCAGCGGTCTTGCACAAATGATCAAACTCAGACAATCTAACGGGAACAATACGATCCCGCCCTGGTTCTCTGACTTTCTCCTACAGTAGGGACTCGCCCTTACTCGTCAAAGGGTTTTTGCTAACATCCGTAGCAGCGACTCCATTAACGAAATGATCGCGTCACCCGTGGCACCCCTCAAAAAGGTCATTGAGGTCTTACGAGCTCCCGGAACCCCATGTGGACAACGCGTAGCTCGTTTCTCTCGCAACTTGAAACAGTTGCGCAAAGACCTGAACCTCTACTACACTCAGCCTACAAGTCGAGAATCTTCAAGCCAGACAATCGCACATCAAGTCAACAGCTTGTGGTGCGCACTAGAGCCATTCCTTGAAAGCGACGGACCATACATCCAGGCCTGGGCGTTGGCGATCCGGGCTTTTCTCTACCTTTCGTGGCTGTCGAGTTCGGCAGTTTGCTTGCGTGAGCTGGCAGAGAAATTGAGACACGCCTTGGGCGAGCCAGAGATCCGGCTCTGCTCCTCGATTGAGATGACGTTGTGGCAGTATTTTGTCGGTGCCGTTGCGGCGGAGGAGGGCTCCGAGACGCGGGAGTGGTTCGTCATGAGGTTGCGGCGGATGTTTTTGCCCATGCAAGTGCGCGAATGGAAAGAAGTGATGCAGATTCTAGAGAAGGCGCTCATGCCGGACTTGCGATTACTGGCGGATTTCAAAGCCATTTGGGATATACTTGGATTAGAGACAGCTTACCTTTAACATGAGTAGATTGGAAGTTGTACGTCGCAGGGTGTGCTTGACGCTTGAGCGATCCGATCCATCTGTGTGTCGGAAGGGACCAACTGTGATAGCATCGGATAGAGCCATGTCTACCAAGAGTGTTCCGATGCTGGTCAGTTCTTGACAAGAGCAGGGCAGAATAGGCACATAGTTGTATCTGCCTTGCCGCAGGGGAACGTGGTCCGTAGATGATATGAGCGATTCAGATTAGGACCAACTATTCTAGAACTTCAATCCACTTTTGTTTCTAGGCTGGAAAATTTGAGGAGCATGGGCCTAGTCCCGGCCACTACGACGGTGGAAGAGAGGGGAGGTGGGGAGCTATCTTGAAGCTCTTGAGCTACTTCTCACATGCCTGAACAAACATGATCCGATCTAATCCACTGGTAATATGAATGGCGGCGGACTCGGCTTATCTTATTCCATCGCACTCTTGTTGAAGTCTGCAGTTGGGGACCTCACGCCACACAGCGTGCTCTCTATGAAGCTTCACATTGGCCAGAGCAATATCTTGAGAACGGTATCCGTGCTCGACGATAAGGAAGCCGATCATCTCCCGAAGGAGTTGAAGGGTCCAGGCCGTTTCTCTTGACGCGTGCTGACTCGCTTGATATTTTCGCCAATAGCGGAATCATGCGAAAAGGCAAGGATACTCAACGTTTGTGGCTTTCGTTGGGTCGACGCTTAAGATGCAGGGGAATCGAAGTCCTGCACGGGGCAGGGGAGCGATGAAACGCAGCCAGAAATGACAGCTCGAGGCCCCATTTTGACAGGCCCAAAAAAAGTGAAGAGCACAAGACGAGGAGAAGAAGCGGTGCGCTGGCCGGTTTCCCCTGCGTCGTCAGGGTCCAGTGACCGGTGTGGGCGACTCCCAAGTGAACCGTGAGTTCGTTGTTTAGCGGTCGGACCAGCCGCATGGACACTTGGGCAGTCGAGGCAGAATGGACCGGCAGAGCGTGACGGTGCCATTGCTTGCTGTTCCTTCTGTGATTGCCGAAAGGAGGCGACAGCGTTTGCCTCGTCTAGCGCCTTCAGCTGGCGGGCCTCGATGCTCCACAGCGGCCGTTGGCTTCATTTGCCTTTGCGCGTAGGGCGTTGGGCTGTTGGGCGTTGCACGAGGCTAACTCCGGCCGGTACTTGGGATCCCGGCGAGCTGATGGACAGCGCGCATGACCCTGGGGCCTCGGGGCCGTGAGACGGGGTGTCTTTTGCGCCGCTGAACCTAGGCGTTACATGCATCACATCTGCGAGTCTGTGGCTTACTTACATCGTCTGCTTCATGCATGCGTCGTGATGTTGGCGAGAAAAGAAGATCAGGGGCAACCTCGGTCAAGCCCGTCGTCGAGATGGATCTGTAATATCCAGCAGAACCAGAGCTACCGGCAATGAAACAGTCATCTCGATGCCATCCACCAGGCTAAACACCGTCCGTTC
This sequence comes from Neonectria sp. DH2, assembly GCA_003934905.1. Taxonomy (NCBI): domain Eukaryota; kingdom Fungi; phylum Ascomycota; class Sordariomycetes; order Hypocreales; family Nectriaceae; genus Neonectria; species Neonectria sp. DH2. The sequence goes on along the minus strand of RQWH01000020.1, from coordinate 386,374 downwards.
AGCACCGGAGTCTGCCTCAAGCTTCGCGCAAGAGACCTGCGGCTGACGTAGCGTTCTGGGTAGCTTCAAGCCAAGGCGTCTCCCCTCCATCTCCATACCAGGCATGCAATTTGGTGGCGCTTTCAGCTCTGCAGCAACCCGACTCCGCAATGCCGAATCAAATATCCCGATGAGCCACAGGGCTGAAAGGCGAACCCACTATCACCACCAGCGCGGCGTCCAATGGTCCAAAGAACTCAGACCAGCGCCCCCGCCATCATCGTGAAGCGGACGAACACAACGCCTGCTTATTTTCCTTTTGAGGCTTTTGGGCCAACCTCTAGCTGCGCGCTGGGCGTCGCATACTTGCACGGGTCTGATGCTGTGGTGGCTTTTTTTTTCACATAAGTTCACGCATCCGTCCTGGCCAAAGAAGCATTCTATTCACTCTCATACTTTCTCTATCCATCTTCTTCAGTCTCTCTCTCTCTCTCTCTCTCTTCTTATACCCAACAGCCTAAGCCTGTTCCAGTCACTCTCTTTTTACCAACACTCAACTTCAACCTTATCTAATTCAACCCTTCACGATGTCTGCTCCTACCCAGAACAACAACGGTCCCATCGACCACAATGACCTCAACGAGTGGAAGGACCGCTTCAACGACGTCGTCGCCCGCCCCAGCGAGCACATCAACTCCAAGTCCCCCGAGACTGCCCAGGCCTGGGACAGCGGCATCTTCGGCTGCTGCAACCCCATCGATACCTGCCTGATCACCTGGTGCCTGCCTTGTGTCACCTTCGGCAAGACCCATCATCGTCTCCGCAAGAATGCCAACCTCCAGGGCTACGAGCCTATCAACACCTCTGTAAGCATCTCCATCCTCACTCTATCACTCCAGACCCAAGACTAACCAAGCATCCAACAGTGCCTGCTCTTCTGCGGCTCCAGCTGCTTCGGTCTTCACTGGATCCCCATGGCCCTCCAGCGTGCCAACATCCGTGAGAAGTACAACCTCCAGGGAAGCTGCCTCGTCGACCTCGCCCTCGCCTGCTGCTGCGGAATCTGTGATCTCGTCCAGCAGGAGAAGGAGACTGCCCACCGGGAGTCCCAAGGCCCCGTCCAGGAGGCCTACAAGTCCACCGACAACATGGCTTACCCCAGCAAATAAATCATTTTGCCCAAATTGACTCCCGAGACTTAATCGACATTTGAATCTTTCTGATACTCCCACGGATACCCAACCCTCGAGCACCTTCTAGTTAAGGGACGGGGGTCTTCCCCCTTCCTATAGACATGCCCGATATATTTAGTCACGCATTATTTAGACACGCGTCCTCAAAATGCACATTTTAGCATTGCATTATGATATTATTTTAACCCCAACTGTTTCGTCTTATCTGGTTCATGTTTCTTGTGACTGTAAGAAGGCGTCTTAAACCCCTACTTTTATGGTGTCTGTCCCTTATCAGGATCCACTATGTCTACGTGCATGTATCCAAATGGCCTAATCACCTTGGCGGATCGCAAAGATGAGAGTAAACTCATGATACCAGGCCGCATCTTGGTTAAAATGATATCCAAACTGTTAGATACATGCTCCTTTGGTTGCTCCCTGATTACTTAAGTGCACTAGTGTCGGATAATCAGCATGATCGTAGGCGCCTCTAGGGTAGGACAGCATCCAAATTCAAGTCATGAGTAGATGCATACATGCGGAGGTCCGGAGGAATTAGGAGTGTAGTAGCTGGTTTGTAGATCAATTGATTAAATCGACAGATTCTACTAGTTCCTTTAGGTGAGACTTTTACGGCATGCATAAATTAAGGTGATGACGATGATCAATCAGTTCCACAACCCTCGCAAATACTTTGTACGTTCGAAATGTGGGGCAAATTATCGACTCTATCAATGACTTGCTTCGCACATGTCGGCACGGAAAGTAAGAACAGCGACTATATATCTCTGAGATATCCGAATTTACCCTTCAGAATAATTCATCACCCTTTGCAGTTTTGGTCGTTCCAGTCACGATGGCTCAGCGGGTTCCTTGGATTGGCCCAGTTTAATTGTACTTTGGTGAAGCTTTGACTCTAGGACGATTTGATAAGTGTGAACGCCGTCCGTGACGTCACTTGCAGTGGATTTGTGCGTTTCCAATCAGACCCCAGCTGAGCTGCTCAGGAACCACAACCTCTTAGGATAGGATCACGATGGCAATTTCCTGACGATTTCACCTATGCCGCTTCTAGTTCACGGACCCTTCTGGAAATCACATGCTGGGGTTTTGGATAGGCATGGTACCCCATCAGTTTTGAAACATCATTGGGAGCAGGTTCCCCGGTTGCCATTTTAGGGGATGTCGGAAAGACGGGGTGCTGCCGGGTTTGGATGTTTTAACGTTTGACGCAGCTTCATTGGTGGACAAACAACGACGTTGATCAACGGGTAGATATTGCGGAGAGTTTCAGGGTTTCTATACCCCTGGCGCTGGAGATGAAGGGTTACCTCCTGGGACAGGAACGCGCGTGGTAATAGTCAGGAACGTGTATTAATACTCAGGAACAAGACCAAGGGTGGTTCTCATGCTGCACCACACTTGAAATAAACTCCATACACTCAAGATGAAGTTTGAATTGTTTTCTGCTGTGGCCATTGCCGCCAGTCAGGTGCATGCCCAGGTCTCCGGTACCGCCTTTGGCTTCGCTGCCGGAACTACAGGCGGTGGCGATGCCACGCCCCAGTCTCCGTCAAGCCTCGACGAGCAAGTCCCCTATTCGAATTTCTTTGGAATCCTGCTCTAATTGTGAATAGGCTGGTGACATGGTTGACGGATGATACTCCCCGCGTAATCTTGATCAACAAGACTTGGGACTTCCGCGAGAGCGAGGGCACTACCAGCGGACAGTGTTGCAGCGATCCTTCGACGACTGTCTGCTCTGGAGGAACGTCCGACGGACAGGCGTGGATCCAAGATACGTGCACGTTGCCGAGCACCTGGGTCGACTGCACATACTACAAATCCGCCAAGACGCCCATCGACCTCGGCAGCGACAAGAGCATCGTCGGCGTGGGCTCGGCCGGTGTCATTGTCGGCAAGGGCCTCCGGGTTCGCGGCGGCGCCAGCAACATCATCATCCAGAACATCCACATTACCAACCTGAACCCGCAGTACGTTTGGGGCGGCGACGCTCTCACGCTCGACGGCGCCGACAAGGTCTGGATCGACCACAACAAGTTCTCGCTTATCGGCCGCCAGATGCTCGTGTCCGGCTGGGGCGCCGCTGGCCATGTCACCATCTCCAACAACGAGTTCGACGGCGTCACGGACTGGTCGGCCGGCTGCAACGGGAAGCACTACTGGACCATGCTGTTCCTGGGCTTGGCCGACTTCTACACCTTCTCTGGCAACTGGGTGCACGACGTGTCGGGCCGGGCGCCGCACATGGGCACCGACGCGACCGAGAGCGAGATCATCTTCCACGCCGTCAACAACTACTTCCAGGACATTGGCGGGCACGCTTTCGACATCGACACGAACGTGTGGGCGCTGCTGGAGGGCAACTACTTCGAGAACGTCGACACGCCGCTGACGTCCGGGTCGCAGAGCAGCGGCGCCGAGATCTACAGCGTCGTGACCGTCGACAACGCGTCGGGCTGCTCGGCCTCGCTGGGATACATTTGCGAGTGGAACCGACTGTCCGGCTCGGGCGAGTTCCCGTCGCTCACGAGCTCTGCTGTTCTATCGAAGCTTGCGCTCTACAAGGACAGCCTCATCGACCACATCTCGGTGGCAGAGGTGCCGTCGTCAGTCGTTGAGAATGCCGGAGTTGGGCGCGTATAGTCGGAGAAATAAAGTCGGCGAACGTTGGTAGGCCGAGGCGGCTTATTTTAAAGGCTTTTTAACGTAAATTACTTTCTATTCATACTTGTACATACTTTGGAACAGGACGATGAAAAGCTGCCCACTACGATAAGGGGTTAGAGACGGCGTATTTTGGAGCTCGCAGAGTACGCTGGCTAGGTAGATAACCCCCTGCATCACTTGGGGTCTCTTGCAATAGGCACTGTACCTCGCAGGATCAATTCAATTGGTCTCACGTCCGACAGAACATAGTCCGAGACCAGTGTTATATTAAGAACGTAACACTGAAACTATTATGAGTAAGATTAAGTCATGGAACACTTCTTTTGGCGTTGTCGTAGTGACAAAATACTATATTTAGGGATGTTTTGCCCATCCTAACAGTGTATGCATGGAGCATAGATCACCTCAAGCGGCACTTGCCCAACCTCCTGCTTTGGCTCGTTCGCCAACTGCCCTTCTTCAAAGTTAGGTCTTTCTTTTCTCAGTTTGACTTCGACAGCGTCCTAGCTAATAGCCACCTCCAGCGCACCTTATCTATACATAGCACCGGCATTTGTCTTCGATGTGAGAGACTTTTATTGCTTTACCGCGTATCACGGAATTCCTTTTGTATCTAAATAAATGTATTGTCATGGTGGAAACGGTTGGAAGTAAGTAGGTGGGCGGGGATCTTCCTCCCCAAAAGGTACCGACCAACAGCAAAAACAAAACTGTAACATAAACCAGCCTTGGCCCTTGGGTAAGCCATAAAAACACCCAATCACAGCGCAAGGTGTAAGCAGTGCAACCCGGGGAAAAATAAATTCCATTCCATTCTCCAGCTGGTTATCTGTTTGTTAGCACGCCACAGCACGCGTGAGTCGTGGCGCGACATCTCCGCGTCCCGGGATTCTGGGTGAAGTTCCTTCTTGCAACTTGCATCTACACATCCTGCACTCAGCTGGTAGCCTTCAACAAATCGCCCAGAATGCTGGCCCATCTGCCACCGGAGATTTTTAATGCGGTGACAGAGGAGGTATGACAAGAACCCTGCACCGAAGGTTGCCGCTAAACGACATGGCAGTTGTCAAAGAGAGATCTCAAAGCCCTGTCCGGAGTCTCGAGCGTTGTCCATGCCGCCGTTGAGAGACAGCTTTGGCTGTCCGTTACGATCCAGCCTCAGAGCGAACTTAGGCTGGATCGCATCCCGGCAGCTGGCTTTCCCCAGCCTCCCATTCGCCATGCCTCGGGCCTTCATTTTCGCACTCACTTTCGACACGTCAATAGCCGCCGCTGCCCTCATAGTTCATTTTTTCTCCACTGCAGGTCTTTCTACGATCCGAATGTGGCCAAAGCGGATGAAGATGGTGATGACACTCGTGAACACTGTTTCAAGCGGCTCTCTCGTCGGACTAAACTGTTGATTTCTCAGTTCCGCGTGGACCAATTGCGCAGTTTCAGGTGAGATTCATTCCACCGCACCCGATCAATGGTTCTGCTAACTGTGCAAGCTGGAATTTGGGGACTTGTATACCTAGCGAGATCCTCGGATCACAAGGGATCGTCTCCCTGGACCACCCATCGCTCCAGTTTCTGGAAATAACAACCACATCATATTGCACCAAACCGCAATACGACGCTTCCAATATAGACTTATCATCATTCTGTCACCTCAAGAGTCTATCCTGGAGAGCTCCAAGTGCTGCTGATCTCGACGCAATCTCCGTGGCTATCCGAAACAACTCTAAGCACTTGCAGAAGCTCGAGTTAGACTTCATCAGCTGGTCAGGCCTCTTGACGCACCTCTACGATGGGGACATGCTCAAAGAAGATTCAAAGAGGCTGGACCCTGACGATTTGGAGGACAAAAACAAGCGTGACGGCCTCGATTATTTTGCAAGAAGCATCCTCAATATACGTCCTGGAATAGCACTTCCTATCTTCTCGGTTATCCAAGTGCTCTCCCTCTCTGACGCGCCGTTGGTCTCAGCGATGGCGGGCGCCATCAATTTTGAGACGCTTCAATCCCTTACAATCAGAAATTGTGACGGATGGCATGCATTCTTAGATGGAGTTTTGCAGCTCAACCGACCTATAAGACTGAGAACTCTGCAACTCCAAACGGACGACCACGTGAGCGATTCGGAAGAGCACATCGTCACAGACTTCCTCGAGATCCTTGAGGGGCTTGAGGAACTTTTCCTAGGCCTCCATCTGAATGTGTCGACCTTGGATATTTGGAAGCTCGCCACTCGCTATCGAGCAACTTTGAAGAAGTTCGTGCACCATCCGAGACTTTGCAACGGGAATGGTTGGCACGTCATGTTTGATGCAAAAGACCTAGGTATTTCAGGCCAGGACTTTCTTGAAATCACCGAGAATCCCTCGTTGAATCCCCTCATGAGTCTCAACCTAGAATGCATTGGCTTAACCTGCGTTCCAGAACTCCTGGTAAAAACACACAAGCTTACTGCCCAAGCCCAGTGACTAATCATACTCTCATGTAGGACCCGTACCTACGACCTTTTAGGTTGAAGGATTCACTGAAGCTGCTTCACATCCGTCAGACCTACACTGATCTCCCGAGGCGAAGTTCCTGGGCCTTCAACGAGCTTGTCGAAGTTCCAGGTATACAAGGCATTTGGCAAACTTCCCGGCAGAGCATCACCATGGAAATTACGATGCAGAAGGCATTTAAGATCGCTTCTGAGGCTGGAGGACAAGGCCCATTAGGATTGAGGGATGAGTTCCGTGACTTTGCCAAGTGGGCATTCGGACCGCAAGGAATAGCTTCGTTGGAAGTGATTGCCTATGGAGACTTCGCTAACGATGGCCGAGCGGGTATAAACCTTCTACTATATAGGAGTACCGATGGAGGGAGCGGTTTCCAAGTCTTATTTGATTATCATGATGATAAGTGGAATGAGCTGCTTGGTAGATATCGTAACGTATTAGAGGCTTGTCCAGTGGAACCACTACTACAGTACTTTAACGAGGTTTTGCGTTAGTCAACAACATACAATTGATAACAGAAGCCTCAACAGCGATACATTGCCTAAGCAGACTTTGGGACTAGATGCAGTAACATAGCCATACAAATAAAAGGTCTGTTACGTCGTCTCTTGGCAATGAATTAAAAAAACAGAGCAAGCTGAGCTAGGCGAGCTGGCAATCGAGGCGAGCGTATTGCTGGCCTCATAGATCTATGGGAATCCTTCAAAACTCTTGAGCCTGTGGCCGAGAGTAAGGCACAAAACCTCTTTCTCAGTGTCCGATTTCCGACAACTCAATTGAACCTTTCCGGCGTCCCGGCTTCCATTAGAAAAACCCGTTTCACGTAATAGTCGAATGGCTGCTTTTGAGCAGTAATATTTCCGGATATACTCACCTAAACGAAGCGATCATCGAGGGTAAGCCTGCAGAGACCGATCCGAGCCCCCCGACCTCTGGTAACGTCTGCAGCAGTCTCCTGGACTCGGAAAATCACCTAGTTCGGGACTTCCCCAATTACTCAAAGTCCTAGATGTTCTAGGTCTAGGATCTAAGGAGCCATTTTGATACTCGGGATTAGAAAACCGATAAGAGAAAGGGAAATCATCAATTATTTACGGCTGGAGCTGTTATAGCGGGGGAGTTCAAGTTCTCGCGGCTTAAGGCCGCACAAGGCAGTAAGTCAAAGCAAGCTGGTGCCAATGTGCAAGTTTGATGCTTTTTGACGACAATTCCTTGGGCGCAAAACGTGTCGTTGCTATCCAAGTCGGAACAGGCGTTTGACCCGCTTGGATCACCCGAGTTGTGACTTGTCGCAAGACGACCCGTGCTGGGCAATGCTCTTGGCAACTAAAATAATTAGGAAAAGAAGAGGCAGCGACAATGAAGTTGGGCGCTTATTTCATAATTGAGGCTCAAGCACTATCCCTGTCTGCTACGGAGGCTGAATCCGGATCGCTTTTTGGAACCTGAACGTCCGCTGCCGTGCTCGTAGCAGATCCTTACGTGTAAGTAAATTGGTGTCAGATAAAGCATATCGACGCCACTGTCTAGGCTATACTACACCTTTCCATTGACGCTCAGCAATGCTAACTCTTTGACTTAGACTAAGATAGTAAGGCAACAGATCTTATCTTTCTATATTATATTAGTATATTAACTTTATTTCTTTATTAATAGTAATATCTAACTTATCTTGTACTTAAGATATGTATGAGTAGGCTATACTTATACCTGATTTATAAATCAATAAGGATGTGCGGCTGTCCCCGAAGGAACACATGTTGTACCCTTCTTCTAGCTATATATATACGAATACAACGATATTGCTTCAATTGATACCAGGTGTCCCCACCCACTTCGGGATCCAAATGTGGCCAACATTGGCTATTCATCCTTCTGTCCCGCCTACTGGCACTTTCCAGGATTCCCAAGCTACCGGCCTTATACTCCACCACTTTCTGTTCACTATGAATGACGCAGTTCGACCAAACGCTGAACAGTTCCGTTTCATCTATGAAGAGAGTTTTAGGACTTGGGCTCGACTTTACCTCCACGTCGTCGAGAACCCCAAGCTTCCAGCCCATGTACTTTCTGGCCTCGACGTTTCCCAACAACAGGCGTTCTTGCCACGCAACCTGAGTCTAAAGCATGACAAACGAGGAGCACTAGTCACTGGTGTCTCTATTTGGGGCTCCACAGGAACAGCTTGTGGTCACAGATTGCCTTCATTTCGGCAGCCGGTGCATATCAGAGTTGCTGCAAGGGATCCGATTTCGTTATCGATCTCTGAGACGGGCGAGGGCCAATCTCCCTACACATCATGTTTTGCGCGAGATGATGATTATCTTGCCCTACTGATATTGGCTTGGACATATATTCTGTCAGCTCGCTGGACAGAAATTATGCCCGGGACCTGTTCCCTTGCGTACACCGAGAGCCAGGCAACACACCACGAAGATTTGACGAAACGCCAGGACGAACATAGCTTTATCAGCATCCACATCGGCAATGTGTGCCCAGAAGAGGCTCGATGGTGGGCGGCCATTCTTGCGCCAGGCCAGGGTTGGCAAGTCAACATGATGCTTGAGCAAGATACGTTCTTATCACCTTGGTCAATCCATCTCCAGCCAAGCCCACCTTTTGTTTTGCTACACACGACGAATAGCTTGCCTTCATCGCATCCGGCTGCATCATTCTCAGATGCCAGTGGCTATCTTACCGATTTCTGTATGCGACATAACATCATCTACCAGAGCTACGCTGCGTTATCGGCTGTCCTTTTACTACCATCTATGGGCAACCTCAAAACTCTAAGACTGCCAACTCCTAGAGTTAGCTACTGTATGATTGCGCCGGATCCTACATTCAACTGTCCAGATGGCGAACTGCAACGTGACTGGATGCACAAGGACCACATAGACAAGCTTCTCACCTTAAGCTGCAATACTAGGGGTATACGCCTTATGTTGCTCAGCGCCTTCTATGAGCCCAGCATCGAATGTAACGCCATCACTCCATGGCTTCAGGGAGCTTTGGCCGCGATCGGGGATCTGGCTGGCACCAACCCATACATCGTTGGGCGCATGTGTATGGAGCGGGCACCTAAAGTGGCATTTCTGTGGCTTGGTTGCCTTATTCTAGGTCTACAGGAAAAAGTCCTGCAGGATGCTCGTTTTGGGCAAATACCGATTGACCTGCACTCTGCTGTGTGGTCGGGAACGGTTCAGTCATTTATCCAGCAGCGAGTATCCAAACCTCTCGTGACAAGTGGATGCGTGTCGCGTGCGGACGAGTGTCGACTTCTCTTCCTCTCTCAATGAGGCCGGCATGCTCGGATTCCTGTGTGTCAATGGAAACCGTTCGGTACAACCCCTGTTGAAGATGTCGATCTAGAAGTTCGAGTCTATGAAGGGTGTGAGGGCCACCAGCTTCAATATGAGGGAATCTTGTGGGGATGTAAGAACGACAATTTTGCATTTCAGCCGTCACAGGAGGCAGACAGTCAGAATCTCCCAGATCGCTTACTGGTAAAGGCTCCTGCCAATACAGAATCTATGCCGGTCTACTACGAAGCACTAGATCGAGACAGAGAGGATATCTCGGAAAATGCAACGCGTAATATCTTTGGTTGGTTGCGCTTCGATGGTTACGCGCGGCACGAAGGAGAGATATGGAAACACGAATGGTTTGATATGTCTGATTCGGACGAAGATGATATGAGCGGGGATGAAACGACTTCTGACGGCTCTCCCGAGCTGTCGTCACGTGTAGAGTCATGGCTATCGGATGTAAATCCATCAACGAGTGATGTCACTGTATCACTGTAGCTAGGTGCTTTACTATCCAACCACAGTACTCAATCAACTCTCATAGAGTTTACCTTCTCATTCCAGGAATGGAACAGCAGTAAATGTTTTGGAATGTGAACCGTGATTCTTCTAACCACATTTGACGACGAATGTAGTGAGGAGAACTCTGGAACGAAGTGGAAGGGAAGCGGGTTGGAGGAATTGATTTCCCTTGACTACTTCGACTTATGCTGATGGTTCGCCTACTTTCCTACCTACTGCAATGACTATCTATTGTTTCTTCAAACTTGCTAGTGGCATATTGGGTTTGTGCTGCGTATCTCGATCCTGTGGCCCCTGAGGTATCGGCATAGCAGAGGCGTCTATTCCAACCTCGGCTCCTTTGCAGAGGTGTTCGATTCTCTTCACCAGGCTGGGGGGAAATTTTGATAGGTAGTCAGGTAAGACGAAGAATTCTATGTCTCTGAAGCCTGAGTTGTATTGCCCTTGAATTCGAGCCAAGGCTGGTTCTCATCCGCGTCTATGATGTATCTCTTGGCTGAAAACTGATCCAGCTTCGCCAGTGTCCTCACACTGTCTTCGATATATGCGTCACCCTCGGCCGAAATTGCCTCCGTTCTTCGTATTTTGTGGCCGAGATGTGCCCTCCATACTGGGCGCATTGCATGTTACTACTAGGAGCGGCCTCTTCTCTTTTCCACGGGACGATACTCATACAACTTGCTCACGAAGTAAGGCAGCTTCCTGTGCACGAGAACAAGAAACTTTCCTGGAGACCGGAATTCCTCAGGCAGCTCGAGACTCAGCTCGTAGATAGAGATGGCACCCAAGGCAGGTGTATCTGCGCAACGAGCATTTCGAAGACGACACCATCATCAGGTCCACCTACTACCCCGAGATCAAAGCCCTTCTCAAAGAAGCACTCGGGGCGTTCAAGGTCTTCATATTCGAACACATGATCGGCAATCGCTCTCTCCTGACAAGGTTCCAGTCTGTCCATGTCCCAACTCCTTCCTTGTGAATAGCCTTGACTGCACGTACCTACAAACAGTGCTGCGAGTGCGACCGCAAAAGACGACCCCTCATCAGCGCGCATATAGGTACGTGATTGATCCCCAGGTCATATTCTTCCGCTTCCCTCGATGACCGAACCATTTCGGGTCCGCAGATCAGACGAGGGACTTGAGTATTCAACGGGTGAAATGTTGCTTGGGTTCGGAAGCCGAGGAGCTCAGCATCGGTTTCAGGTCGCCAAGTATGCCTCTATCTCTCACTCTATGCTGGTTGCTACCTTTATTTTCACGCCACACAATGTTTAGCGGCCACTGTTAAGGTCACTCTGCGACTTTCCATTAACGCTCGGCGATGCCCGCTCCTTCGACTTGGATCGAGATGGCGAGGCAACAGATCTCGTCTTTCCACATTACGTTGGAGAGTCCCTCAACTCAACCATCATCTCAACCACAGATAGTAGTCTATTGTGTCAGCAACAAGATACGGGACGTAGTCTGGTTGTTCAAAAACTACGACAGCAAGCAAGGTGTTGCCTCCGGTTAGCCCTCATCCCAATTATGACGTACCAGTCTATTAGTTTATCTCTCTATTAATAGTAATGTATATTTCACCTCACACTTAAGATGTGCATGAGTGGGCCACACATCTATGCGAGCTTATTCTTGGGACAGCTGGATGTCTGGACCGACTCCCATCAGGTTGTAGGCTGTTTCAAGTGTCTTGGTTGGCATCAGCTTCATAAGGAACGTGGGGTTCGTTACAATCTGCATTTCAGCCTGAACCGGTGTGCCCCTGAAATTAATGGGGTTGCCTCCGTGGTCCTGTCTCCGTCGAATTCTGGACCTTCAAGATTGCTTTTGGAGACCACTCGCTGCCCGAACAAGGTCCCCTGTCGCTTGCCAAGTTATGGAGTATAACACTCCTGGCTGACACTCCGCTCGAGAACACCGAAGTCGACAGCCGATGGCGATCCTAGATAGCACACGAATTCTCATGTTCGCATGCTTTGCTGGCCGATAACACCCACTTACGGCGCCTGAAAAAGTCGACGCGCTCGTTGCAAAGCCCGTGCCACTAACAAGGTTGTAAAGTCGAATGTCGTTGTTTAGATAATTCGGACCAAGCCGGAATGAGAAGTTGGGATGGAAGCCAAGACTGTCAGTGCAACACGTTATCAAAGGCACTGGGGCAGTGTAAGTTCTATGCCCCTTATACTTGGATTAATAAGATCCGAGCTGTGCATTAATTTACATCAGAAACGCACAGATAATAAGCAAAACAACCCTGGGCACTCCACTCACAGCAACAACATCGACGATCTACTCAGCCCCAGCAGCGGGACTCGACGCCTGAGAGTGGGCCTACAGCGGGAGGCTCCGCGTCCGAGAACATCAAAGGGAACAACACTCACCATATCGTCAAGGGCTCCATGGCGTTCGATATTAAGTTTGAAAAGACCGGGCGTTCCCAGTCCACAACGATAACGGCCTAAGATATTCACAACCCGAAATTGACTTGAAGATCAAGCTTAAAGACGAGCCCGAGCAGTGGAGGCGATTTGGGAAGGTGGAAGAAAGCCGATGGCAGTATGGATCGCTGCTAGACAACGCTTTGTTACAATGATCTTCTACGTAAAACATTGTATCGACTTATTAATAGACTGAAGACCTGTAGGCTGTTGGCTGTGCATCAAACATCGCTCATTGGGGCAACTGGGAGAGGTACATGAGGAGACGGTTACGTGTAATAGTAAGAGGGATTGGCCATGACCTGATAACGAAACAACGCAATGGAAATCAGCACTATGACTCAAGTTCGACGATATGACAAAATCGCTGAAATCCCCCAAAAGTGGATAGCAAATACCTACTGATATCTTGGGTGCGAGTCGCAATATGTTGAACCTTCAAAGTAGGGAGACGATATGGATATCCAAGTCAACTACAAAGGTATTGTGATGCACGTATCATTCAAATCAACGCCAAAAACATTGTGATGCACGTATCAAGCTATCTTAAGGCAGTGATGAGTCGGTACCTAATTTCACGATGGATGAGGATGAGCTGAGCATCATCGATTTGCGATAGAGGCGGCAATGGGATCACTCAGGAGCATGGAATAAAAAGCAGGGATATTCTTTATCGTGTTTGATTTCCTTGAAAACCTTTCAAGACCCTCTTTAGACGAAATGGAATTATTCCTGGGTCGTAATCGCTTGAATGATCAGCTCCGATTGCGGAATCCACCCAGCCAGTCGGATGGTTCGCGACTGGGTTTGCTTGATACCAAATTTTCGTGGTATGACTCCACTACCATGCTATCGGCATTTCATTACATAGTAGAGCCGGTAGAACCCTTGCGGTTGGGCGGCCGGCCACGCTTGGGCGACGGGCGGATTCGCCGCGGACATGGGCGGCGCTCCACTGTTTCAAAGCGTGGCCTGAATGCTCGAGCGATGCGGCGTGGACGAGTGTGATAATTGTATGGCACATATACGTAATGCGTGAGTGAGGCTTTGGAAACGAGCATTCGTGTATTGGGAAGCGGGAACAGCGATTTCGGAATGCGATGCGGTGAGAACGAAGGTGACCCGACGCTCTGGCGACAATTGTCTTCCCACTGGAAGTCGGGTTCCGGTACAGACACAGCCCTGTGGCAAAGGGCCTGGGCCCCATTTGAGGCTCGGTCTTATCTTTAGCCCCCCGTCGTGGTGTCGTCGAGGCCCTGTCATCCCCTGTGGCCGTCCAGGGGCGTTCCGCACCTCACCGAGAACTTGGGTCCGGCACCGCGGACCGGAACCTCGACCCGCGACAGTGGCTCGATGGCGCTAGCTTCGGCCTGATTGACTGACGCTCGGTGCCATGTAAGGTGACGCATCTCGTCGCTACCGGGCCTAAAAAGGGGTGGGTTCGTGGCCAGGGGGGGCTTCACTGCCAGTCAGGGGGTTCCTTGTTCGCGACAGGCAAGTCGGAGCCTCAAAAGAACGGCAATCGAAGCACGTCCTGGCTACTACCTGATGGATACGTCGGGTTTCGTCGTTTTGTGGCTCGTTATTGGACCTGGGCCCTGCTTGGGCTCTTATTTCGCCAAGATTTCGCCATGTCCGTGTCCTGGTTCCGTATCAGCCATCACGAGATTCTCACCATATCATGATTCGCGGCGCCATAATTACTTTGTCCAGTTTTTTCCTTTACGGATGAGGTGATGGCGTGGAACCTTCTATAGACAAGTCGGAGTCCTCCTTTAACCATCCATAAATACGACTGCTTTGCCACCCAGGCACGGGATTGATATTACATTTAACCATCATTGCCATGCATCCATCCACACTCCGGCATTCCCTCTCTTGTCTGGACCGCATATCCTCTGAATCACCACAACACCCCACACAAAATCCCAATATGGATCGAAGAGACCTAGACGCTCTATGGGTCGACTCAAATGTGTCGACCCGACGAAACTCGACCGAGTCGCTCCATGCGATGGCTATTTCACCGCCTGACGACAACACATCCCACGACAGTCGAGGCCACGCCCTGAATATCATGTCGCCAATCGCTGAAAAGAAATCAATCGCAATGGCCGAAGACGATTGCAATAAGCTGGACGTGGAGAAGAACATTGACTGCCAAGACTCCCTCCAGCGAAAGCTGTCGCTCCGACAGAGGATACACCACTTCACCTGGGCTTGGTTCACCCTCCCGATGAGCTCCGGAGGCCTCGCATTACTCATATGGGTGCAGCCTCACCAGTTCACAGGGCTCAAGACAATTGGGATGGTATTCTACGCTCTCACTCTGTTGATATTCTCTCTTGTCTGCATAGCGATGCTGTGTCGCTTCATCTTAAATCACGATGACATGACCAAGTCGGTCTTGCATCCGAAGGAGGGTTTCTTCTTCCCGACCTTCTTCCTGGCCGTGGCTACTCTCATCACAAGTACTGAGCGTTATGCCATGCCCCATAATAACACAAACTACATCTGGGCAACACAGACCATCTTCTGGGTGTACATGGTCGTCACCCTTGTCCTGGCAGTCGGCCAGTACAGCTATCTCTTTGCGGGCCACAGCCACAACTTGCAGACCATGATGCCTGGTTGGATCTTGCCCATCTTCCCAATCATGCTGACAGGCACCATCGCATCGGTCGTCCTGGAAATGCAGGAACACATCCGCCCCTTGCCCATCATCGTCGCCGGCCTCACCTGTCAAGGACTGGGCTTTTCCGTCGCCGTGATGATGTACGCTCACATGGTCGGGCGATTGATGCAATCCGGACTTCCCAACCGAGAGCATCGCCCTGCGCTTTTCATGTGCGTGGGCCCACCGGCCTTTACTGCCTTTGCCCTGATCGGCATGGCAGATAGGCTGCCGAAGGATCTTGTCGGTGCCGGCCAGTTTAACATCAGCGTCGAAACTGTTCGCGCCGTGGCTCTTATGAGTGCCATCTTCCTTTGGTCCTTGAGCCTATGGTGGTTCCTCATCGCGGTTGTCGCGATTGTGGCTTCACCCCCAGAGTACTTCCATCTTGGTTGGTGGCCAATGGTATTCCCCAACGTCGGCTTCACACTGGCTACTATTTCGATCGGCAACCAGCTACAGTGTGAAGGCATCCTCTGGTTCGCAACGGCACTAAGTTTGTGCCTATTTGTCACGTTTTGCGTTGTGTTTTACTTTAACATTCGGGCCGTCTTGGTGGGTGACATTATGTACCCTGGAAAGGACGAAGACGCAGATCATTGAAGGCTTCGATGTTTGCCATGGGGCCCTAATTAGAAGAACGGTTAAATGGGTTAGACGGTAGAGCATCTTGGGCTGGGTATAGACAAAACATGTATATTAGCTGGAACATTGGTTGGGATTAGATACAATTGCTTGGGAGTTTTCTTTCCTTGGATGTAACTTATATAATACCCGATCTGAACACGCTGTTGGGTCACAATTTGATAGAAGCTCGTTGCTTAGAAGAACGAGCCCAATAATTAATGAGATAATTAGAGACATTGAGACAAATCGACCATGTTTACGCTCGAAGGATTTTCATGAACCCCAGCAAGACGCGACACTGCGTGCGGGGTAACAACGTAAGACTGCTTACGACGCATTCGCAGAGCTGAAGATGCAACTAATTTGTTTGCACATCCAGCAACGCAAACAAGTGAGAAGGCTCTGGACTGCTTGCGCAACTCACAATGGAGGTCCCATCCAACTGGAACTCACGTCGAAGACGCCGCCATGTCGAGCCAAAGAGTTGCCCCAATTGCAAAGACTTTGACTGGGATGAGCTGCAGGAGCATCCTTGGGCCCAATTCTGCACACGCCCAGAAGACGTCGCTCAATCTGCTGCCGGCGGCTGTGTTACTTGCGATGTTTTGTCCAAAGCTGTACAACATTGCTACCCGGCGGCGGCAAACTCTCCTGGCGGATACAAGATTGCCTTCCACGGCTTGGACGGGCCGATGCACTGGGACGTGGTACGGCCTGGGGAAGACTTGCTTGATGCGTCAAGGCAGAATAGCTTTATAGAGATCTTCTCCCGAAGAGGTGACCCTAACGAGATTCCACTTGATGGCGATAGACGTAATAACTTGGATAGGTAGATGAATTCTGTCCGTGGCCACTTGTTGGGCCCGCCGATGACTTCGACTACAACCTCAAAGGTGCACTGCAACAAGCCCGCGAATGGTTGTCAAACTGTCAAGGCCAGCACCCCCTCTGCAACATCTCGAACGGAACGCCCCTGCCCAAGAGAGTGGTTCGAATCAACAGAAACAACAAACTAAACTCTTACAATCACCCGCAAGTATATCTCTACGAGACTCAGGAAGGAGAGTTGGGGGAATATGTCTGCTTGAGTCATTGTTGGGGCAAAGCGCAGATCATCACCACCACCTCTGACAATATTGAAAAACACAAGCAGGACATTGAGTGGACTAGCCTCTCGAAGACGTTTCGAGATGCTATAGTATTTGCAGATGGGATGGATATAGATTTCATCTGGATAGACTCCCTGTGCATTATCCAGAACAGTCGTCAAGACTGGGAGGCAGAGGCAGTCAAGATGGCATCCTACTACATCAACGGCCAATTCACCATCGCTGCCACCTCGTCCACGGATGGAGCAGGTGGTCTGTATCACGCAGTCCCCCCTGAAGAAAAGGCAGTCCATGTTGAAGGATGGGACCCAAAATCCAACGTGGGATTTCGTGTCGGGGCGCGCACAAGCCTCTCTCACCATCATGACATCTTGGAGGATAGGACCAAGACTAACGAGCGGTTTCCTCTACTCACGAGAGGATGGGTCTATCAGGAGAGGATTTTGTCCCGGAGGTTTGTTCACTTCGGACCAAGAGAAGTCCACTGGGAATGCCACGAGGACGTCTCCTGCCAGTGCGGCGGAATCAAGGCTGCCCTGGAACTGAATCCGGCCGGGAAAGAAACAGCCAACCAAGCCTTGGCCATCAGTCAAAGCATTTTACAGCCCGACAAAATGGTGCTTTTGTGGAGCAAGCAGATCGAGAACCTCACCAGACTGGATTTTACATATATTAGTGACCACCTCCCGGCGCTGGCTGGTCTTGCGACGCTGGTTGTACAATCTGGACACTCCGGTAGATACCTAGCCGGCCTATGGCAGGAACGACTGCTATTTTGGCTTTGTTGGTCGAGCATAACAGGGTGCACGAGGCCGAAGACACTCTCTGGTGTGCCTTCTTGGTCCTGGGCGTCTGTTGCTGGGCGGGTCACGTACGACTTCATGACACACTACTTCCAGACCGGTCCGTGGGGAGAGCGAGGCCATGAACAAATGCTCTTAGTCAAGGCAGCCTTGGTTGAAGTTATGGAATGCATCCCGGATCAACCGCCGCTCTCCGGGACGTTGGACTCGGGAGTATTGGCCATCACCGGAGATGCAGCACCAGCCACTTTGCACTGCGAAATCGGGGCGGATGGAGATCCTGTGTTCGAATTCTCACTGAAAGAGGAAGTCAAAGGTGACACTGATGGAGTCCAGTCTCATTGGCCCTTTCAGTGCGACTCCCTCGACCCGGATACCGTTGCGGAGCTTGACGGGCAGAGTGTTGTTGTACTGCATCTCCTCAGCTACGAGAGAATCTGGGTTGAGTACGACGGGCCATACTGGATGCGATCCATGCTCATTCTGAGGCCTGTTGACAAGACGAAGAACAGGTATTCACGGGTTGGAATACTGTACATGGATGTGAGTGGGCACTACGTTCCAGCAAAGGCGTGGAGGAGTATGGAGGAGAGATATGGGTTGCCGCTGGAGGATATTGAGGACGTTTTGTTGCGCCAGTTTAGGAGTATAGCTACGAAGGAAGTGATGCAGCTTGTTTGATAGACATCAAATGAAGACCATGAAAGTGGACGACTGAGCTTTCTATTTCTATTTGAATACAACACTTCTCACCCTTGGATCGACTTTATACAGATGAGCCATATGACCAAGTCTTTGAAGTTATGTAATTCTCGATGTCTATTCAGAGACCTTTAGCACAGCACGGCCGGCTACCTGTCCCTTCACCAATTTCTCGACCCAACTATCCAACTCCTCTAGCTTTCCCTTTGTCAAAATCGGCTGGTCCACGGTTAGTCAATGCTCCCAAATCAGCCCACGAACAACTGCTACTCACTCGGACAAGACCTCTCGCAGTAAAGTCAAGCGCCTCCTCCACCTCTTTCAGGCTGCCAACAACGCTGCCCACGATGTTGAGGCGCCGCAGTGCAACCATCATCGGCGGTGCGCCAGCAATCACGGAGCTATCTTGGGGAAGGCCAACAGCCACCACAGTGCCGTTGGGCCTCAGGAACGACGGCGCCGACTCGTACGCTGCCTTGGTTGCCGCCGTGACGATGACGCCGTGTGCGCCGTGGGTCGTGATCTTCATGATCTCGGCCGCGATATCCTTGGTGGTCTGGAAGTCGATAAAGATCTCGGCGCCTAGCTTCTTGCAGAGGTCACGCTTGTGGTCGCCGCCGTCGACTGCAATCACTCGCATTCCCATGGCGCGCGCATATTGGATCGCGAAGTGGCCGAGGCCGCCTCCAGCTCCGGGGAGGACAATCCATTGTCCAGGCTTTACAGCGGATCTGATTCAACAGGTCAGCGAAGATCTTGAGGTAAGATGTGGTGAAAGCCTGTCTTACCGTTTACATGCAGTATAAGCAGTTACACCTCCACACATTATAGGACCGGCCTCTTCATCCAGGACGCCCTCAGGGATCCTCGACGTATATCGGCCATCAGCGATGCAGTATTCCTGGAACGTTCCGGGGGCTGAGAATCCACTGTTCTGTTGCTTGATGCAGTGCACCTCGTTCACTCCATCCAGACAAAACTCGCACTCGCCACAAGTGCTCGCAATCCACTTGACTCCCGCGCGATCGCCCAACTTCCACCGGTTCTCCATGCCTTCGCCAACAGCCACAACTACACCCGCACCCTCATGGCCAGCGATACCGTGCGTCTCTGGCAGCATGCTAATGCCAAAGCCAATCCAGTCATCGTGCAGCAGCGACTTGTCTGAGCCGCAAAGTCCAGTCCAGTTAATTTTAACGAGAATTTGCCCTGGGCCGGGTTGCGGGACGTCAATCTTCTCAACTGTCGTGGTGGATTCTGGGCCTTTGCCCTGACGGATAGCAGCCCGCTGCTGCTTTGGAATTTCAAATGAGGCCATGGCTGAAGAGCGAAGATGAGACAAGGAAGGTGCGTAAAGATTCAAGGACGTTTTTTTACTAGGAGAAATAAGAGAAAAGGAGAGCTAGACCTCGGGTTTAGTGAGGAGTATAAGTACCACGATTATCATCAGGCCATGCACCCCGCGATTCAGCTACGGCTCGGTCCGGCGGGGCTGTTTCTGTCGGATTTATGGAAACAGGGTATTGT
Organism: Neonectria sp. DH2; assembly: GCA_003934905.1. Lineage (NCBI taxonomy): Eukaryota > Fungi > Ascomycota > Sordariomycetes > Hypocreales > Nectriaceae > Neonectria > Neonectria sp. DH2. The sequence continues at coordinate 366,324 of RQWH01000020.1, read as the reverse complement.
TAAGCGAGGGTGTGACCCAAGGTCATCAGACTCGTCGAGCTCGTAGGACTCTGTGGGTCAAACTGTTACGCATTAAGTCGTAGGAGAGAAACTCGTAAGTCTGGGTGGTCTGGGTGGTTGCGGGCGGGTGACACACGCCGCTGGATCCTTCACCCTTGCACGCGGTGGCACGCTCCTTCGCGGATCAACAAGTGGGAGAGCGGGGAGAGCGGGGAGAACTTCAGGTGCGGAGATGATGCCAATCAAATACGAGAGGGGCCGAGGAGGAGAAGTTGAGTAATTATCCCGGTCTGCGGAACTCAGCCGAAGTTCCCGCTCTTGAGATAGGCACGCATCGCATGATTCGTATCGCCATGCATAGCAAACGCAAGGAACACCGATACAGGACCAACCACAACATCTTTCGAGCTAAAAGCTTCATGTCGTAACGGGCGTTGGTCCTACGAGGCCAGGTGAAGCGGGTGCGGAGGATATGGCCCGGCTGGGCGTTAAACGTGGGCATTCAATGTACTTTCAAATCAGGTCGGCCCATAATTGATGGATCTTCCCCAGATTATGGGGTAGACCCAGTTGCGGGGCTTACCGCGAGATGTCCTATTGGCATATTGCGACGGAATCAACTCCGCCCCTGGTTGTGCTGTACCAGTATGTGCCTCGTTCGGGCAAAGGGGAAACACCATGAGACAAGGGTGCACCAACAAAGTGGATACCAGTGGCAAAGGATCGATTCCCATGCACGTGTTGTGAAACGAGGACAGCAGAGGGTATTTCCAAAGTTGTAATCTTGTCTTCCTTCTCCAAACTTCAGTCGAATCAGCTGTTCTCGGACCCTAGTCGACGGGTCCGCTTGGTCAAGTCGGAGCCGATAGGTAACCATGTTTCAATGACGGAAATCTACGACTTAAGCGAACCAGACAGCATGAAGTGAACGGCGAAGAACATATCCCCCGGCTCACATCAACGGTTATGTTGAACTGAAATACTCTGCACTGCACCACTGGCCTTGCTGACTTTCCAACAAACGTCGCTACTCAACCAAGAGCTGGGGTTGGAAGCGCATACACTGATACTCTACGTAGGGAAATCTTTGAATCTTTCAACCACTTCACTTTCCCCTGCGCCTGCCAGCTTTATGCTTCAACATTGCTTAGGTAAGTTTATGTGTCGATGGAAATGGATACCACCCCGGAAGTGGAAGAGGTTCGAGATACCCTGTGAAGATCACCGATTCATCTGCTAACATACTTTTATACCCCTGCTCAGCATGGTGGATCTTAGATCCACCGACTGGCGATAGAACTGCAGTTTTCTCTTTTGCTCTCTCAAGGGTTGATTGGTATCTATGCCATCGCACCCCATGAGTAGAGTGGTTGGAATGCAATGGCTTGGTGGAGCTTTCCTCCTAAAATGTCGACAAGAGGTTGAGCATGTCTTGGCAGCAGATTTTGTCATGTTCAAATCAGTCCAGACATACCACAAGGCTCCCTTGAATTTCCAAGTCCAATGACTTGGCCTTTTCTTAGGGAATGATGGTGAAAATTTCTTTTAGGAAAGAGATCGAAGTAGTCTAAATTTCAGTTAATTATCTATGCTACTCGCGCTGGCATCTGTCCTAGGTAGCGGCCGCTCACATCAATCGCGAGATCGGGTGATGCTCCTATGGCTAAGCATCGTTGTCCCACATGGGATTGATGATTTGGGACTCAGAAGGGGCAAATAATTAACTTGTCAACCTCGCGCATTAACAAGGTCACAGTTACCCTTCTAATTATCAAACCCCGAGATATCAATTCCCAAATGCTCTTGCGAAGCCATCAAACCCTTCCACGCAGCTCGGCTCCTCTAAAAGTTGAGGCAAGTACTCAGCCTGCCACTCCCCACCATATGTTACAGTGTATTCGGCCTTGCAGTATTCCCAATACGCTGGATACCAGCCTGATTGTTGCCAGTCGAGAATTGCAAGAAGACGACACGGCGAATCTTCAGAGACTTGGATATTCAGTGGACTAAGATCCGCGTGTGTGAAGGTTATTGGGGAATCATCCAGTACCATCTGTCGGTATGGATCAGAGATTTCGGAAAGCGGAACTCCCGGCAGATGCATCAGTGCTGGTACTTTAACCATTGCTGAAAGCCAGTCATGGAATTCTGGGACGGATGAAAAGGGACCAGCGCGTGGAAGGACTCCATTCGTAAAGACAACATCTCCAAGCGGCCCACGGTTTATATCACCTAATCAATTAGCTATACAAGGATCGATAGATAGCTCATAAAACTTACCGATAAATTGTTCGCTTGGTTCTTGCCGTAGGCAGTGAAACTCGGCAATCATTGTTTTCAGTTGCTTACAGACGCTGACCTTTTCAATCCGAGATAGTGAACCCCACCGTTTCTCAAGAGTGACTCCCGGAATATGTTCCATATATAAAAACGTACACAGTCCTTCCGTAGCCCAGCCATAGATCTCAGGAACAGGCACCTGAGGTAAAAATTGACGAAGAGCCCAGAGGCACTGCCCTTCGGCAATTGTCACGTGTGGGTCTTCGTCAAATTTAACAAACAGCCCGAGATCCTTAAATACCACTGGTAGATATACGTCGGTTCCTTTGTACCTCGGATGTTGTATATCACGTTGAGCCACAACCTCAGACGGGGTGGGGAGCGTTGCGTTGGGTGAATTGCGCAAAAAGAATGAGGAGGATTCAAATGTGACTTTCGAGCCTTGTGGGAGGGTTTCAGGCGATATAGTCGGATACTCCGGCATGGTAACGACTGATGGGGCGAAGAGTAGCTGAGACACCACCACCCAAAGTTGGATGGTAAGGGAAATCAGCTAAAAAATACCCTCAAGTGAGCGGGTGAGGGGCTCTATTCCCATCACGAGATTCCACAAAATGTCACGTGACCGTATCTTTGCGTCACAATGCCACCGGGCTGGATGAAGGAATGAGTTTGCCCGGAGGACCTTTGGGAATGTTAGATTCAAGGGCAGAGACCTAGCTTCCCTGGCTGATCTTCACGCAGATTAGCGGCATTGTACTTAGCCCTACTGGAGTTCCTTTTTAGTGACTGACATACAGAGTGACCCTGCAACATGTCCCTTATTTGTGTACTAGGTGACGTCCGTAATTTATGACCTGGATGAAGGAGCCTCGGTGTACGGCATTCATGACTGTTCTGTGCTAGGACCATCACCCGGGACCCAGATACGTCTTCCAAAGTATGTAGTTCTTGACCCAATAACAAACAATCTTCTCCAAAGCTAGTGATATAAGTGGGGAATCAAAATGGGGGAATCGAAAGCAGGAGAAGTTAAGGAGTTAATGAGCGAATCATATCCGGCCAGAATGGTTCTCGCATTCTGATGGTCAAACTGGTTGATTTGCTAGTAATGTAATTTATTCACTTGAATATTTCCGAAACCCAACGCGAATACGCAATATCATAAGCAACTTAATGTGCCATATCTATTATTTCCGCCTACAAGCCCTTCGCTTGATTATATTCATCCACAATCTCCCGGGTCGCCTTGACAATCTCTAAGCAACCTGGTGAGTCTGAGTGACAGCAGATTGTAATGGGGTAATCCTTGATCGGCATCTCGACAATTTCTCCGGTCACAGCAGTCACCTTGCTGTCATATAGTTGCTGCTTCACGTGCTTTTTCACATCCTCCATCGCCCACGGCTTCTTCTTGCGGTCCACGATCAACGTACCGTCTGCACGGTACTTGACGTCTCCAAAGTACTCGGCCCAGAATACAAGGCCCGCTTCGTTGGCAGCAGTTTCCATGTGCGTCCCAGCCAGACCGAAGACACGCATACCTTTTGGAACGCCCGCCCACACGGCTCTTGCCACCTCGAGGTCGCGGACCATCATGCCGTACAGAATACCGTGGGGCTTGACGTGGTGCATCTCGACACCCTCGCGGGCAAGAAACCCCTGGAGGGCGCCGACTTGATACACGATGTTGGCTGTGTGCTCTTCTGGGGAAAGCTTCATCTCGCGTCGGCCGAATCCTTGTACGTCTGGAAGACCCGGGTGGGCTCCGATCTTAACGTTGTGTTCTTTACATAGTGCGACCGTCTCTGCCATAATGAGGGGATCGCCGGCACTTTTTGGAGAGAAAATGCATTAGCACCGAAGATCTGCCAGCTTGGAGTCAGATCTAAACTTACTGGAATCCGCAGGCGACGTTGGCATGATCAATCATGGGCAGAAGTTCTTTATCGGGACCACAGACGAAATTCCCATACCCCTCGCCCATGTCAACGTTGATGAGTCCTTTATGCATCGTCATGGTGTTTCTTTGTACGAAGTAGGCTTGAATGAGGTTAGATGAGAACGATTATCAAGATGTGAACAAAACGTTCTGGGCGATGACGAAGAAAGTCAGGACACAACTATCAGAAGGGGAAAACAAGCGGGCGCTGAACATATCAATAGCCTGCTCCAAAGGCGGGGCTAAACCTCCAACGCCAAGCGTGTGGGTTGCACTCCATGACTCGGTGCCGATACGATTCGCTTTGTCTCGGAACCGAGAATCGTTCGGGGTGGGGCTGCGATGCCTGGCCTCCGCTTTGATCAACATTCGAACTGCCATGGGAGTGAGAACTGGCGTAGACATGATTGGAGCTGCTTTTTGAGATTAAAGATGTTTCCGGCTCTCAACAGGTAGGGATGTGGTTCCTCTCGGAGGCCGTGCGGGTGGCAAAACACGCTCGACTGGTAACTCGAACGGAAAAGGATAGCCAGCATTTGGCCCTGCGGGGAAGATGACTGATCAATCAACGTTTGGACAGACGAACTTTTGTTTACACACGCCACAAACTCCCCAAGTTCATTCAAATGTCTGGCTTTTGAGACACGGCAGCCCTGGGTTAGGAATTTTGCAAAAGACCTGCGCTATCCTTTCTTGAGTCTTTGGGGTCATAAATTTCCAGTCTGATGGACAGCATGCCAAAACAAAACCTGCAGTTGAAACATCATTTGTTGGAAGATGTAGTTATGTGTTGATGCCCTATGAGTACACGAAGAAACCTGGTCACTTTGCGGGCTTAAGTAGACTCTGCCAAGGATCTTCTAAGAAGCTCCTGCGTTCATTTGCTTCCCACGTGGCTTGCTTCATGCGAACGCAACGCGCATGCATCAAGTTGAACTCCATCTCGAGGCCATGCATGACTGGGGTGCTGAACACTATACCCAAAGGCTTCTTACAACTCCGTTCGATGCGTACTTCTTTTCTCCCACATGACCGGACCCAGGGGTTCGATATTTCAAACGGGCGCATGTTCCCAAACGATATCTCAAACCAGATAGGATTGTCGTCAGGACCGGCCCGGGTGCGAAGAGCTACATACTCCAACGCGTTGGGGTTCTTGATAAGGGCCCAATTTTCCGCTCGCAACCCCAGACTAACAGATTACGGGGTTGCTATCGCCTCGCTAGACCCCAATCCTCGTGTGCCGGCGAAGGCAACCCTGGCATAACGTCGAGATAAGCCATGATCCCGGTTCCTTGCGCTGTCGATGATCCTCGGTCTGACCCCTCTTTCTCTCAGTCGCCTCTGTGCGATACCCAGGCGATACTCCAAGGTCAATAGTGAAGCACTTATCGGCAAACGCTCGCTATCCTTCGTAATGGTGCTGTACTTGGCATGGGTGTGAATCGCCTGATGGACTGTTCGTGGTTTACTTAAAGTTTCCAATTCCACCCTCAACGATTCATCGTGTAGATCCCCCGGCCAGGCCTTTATCCTATTAATTGAATATCCCGGCAACCTGGGATTCAGATCAACTCTTGAGCTTTTCCAAGTGACGACACCACTGGATACTCGCCAAAATGTCCGACGAAAATGTCTTCCAGATCCCGACGCCCTTCTCCCCAAGCGTGGGCTACGGCATCGTCGTGGGAGTAGGAGCCATGTTCGCCATCGGCATGTCCATCATCTCTTGGGTTCTCAGCCGGTACATGAATGAGATCCAGGACTCCGAAATGTTCATGACGGCGAAACACTCCGTCAAGACTGGCCTGACTGCCTCGGCCGTCGTCTCGTCATGGACCATCGCAACTACGCTTCTGAGCAGCACGACTTACGGCTATCGATACGGAGTTTCTGGCCCGTTCTGGTACGCTGCTGGAGCGTGTGTTCAGATTCTGCTGTTTTCTGTCGCAGCTGTCGAGCTCAAGCGGAAGGCCCCTCACGCCCAGACCTACCTGCAGGTTGTCAAAGTCCGTTATGGCAAGGCAGTCCATCTGGTCTTCACCTCGTACTCGCTGATCTACCAAATCATCACCACGGTCAATCTTCTAGTCGGTGGTTCAGCCGTGTACGCTTCGATAACTGGTGTCAACCGCGATGCCATTTGCTTCCTCCTTCCGGTGGGAGTCGTCATCTACACGTTGATGGGAGGAATCAAGGCAACCTTCATCACTGATTGGGTATGTTAGTACCAAAGCACCAGATATACAATGCTAATACGCCACTAGGTCCACACCGTCATTATCTATGTCATTATGCTCATGTCGCTCTTTGTCCTATACGCAACCTCGAATGTGGTGGGCTCCCCAGCCAGAGCATGGGAGCTCCTTCAAGAAGCTGCAGCCCTCCACCCCGTCGAGGGCAACGCAGACGGACAGTATCTCACCATGAGATCCCAACAGGGTGGTTTCGTCGGTCTGGTGTTCATTGGCGCCGGTTTCGCCGCGTGCGTCGACAGCCAGCTCTTCCAGAAAGCCATTGCTTGCGACCCTCGAAGTACATCCATGGGATACATCCTCGGTGGCCTTTCTTGGTTCACCATCCCCTTTGTGCTCGCCAGCACCTTTGGCCTCGCCGCTGCTGCCATGGAGCACCTTCCTGAGTGGCCCACGTACCCAAACCGAATGAACGATTACGAAGTTGCATCAGGCCTCGCCATGCCGTATGCTGCCATCGCCTTGATGGGCAACGGAGGTGCGATCGCGGTCCTTCTCATGATATTCATGGCCGTGACGAGTGCCATGTCGTCCGAGACTGTCGCTACAACAGCTCTCGTGACCTACAACATCTATCAGGCTTACATTCGACCCAAGGCATCGGGCAAGCAGCTCCTTGCATTCTCCCATTTTATCACCGTCGGCTTTGCCGTGTTTGCGGCTTCGATCGCTGTGGCTTTCAACCACGGAGGCTTCAGTGTTGAGTTTCTCATCACTGCCATTGGCATCTTTGTCGATTCTGCCATCGTTCCCATGGCTTGCACTATCATGTGGAAGAAGCAGTCGAGACTCGCTGCATTGATCGTCCCCCCGATCGGTTCCGCCGCAGGCATCATCGCCTGGTTCCTCACGGCCCATAAGAACGAAGGGACAATCTCGATTGCCACACTGAGCACGAACGAGCCGCTCGTTGCTGGAAACATCATGTCCTTGACGGCGCCTCTTATTCTTACGCCTCTCATTTCGTACCTGAGGCCGGATAACTTCGACTGGCGGACCTTCAAGGAGGAGATCAAGCGCGGTGACGATGAACACGTCACTGTCGACGGTCGAGCGGTAAACATCCAGAGCGCCGAAGCTGTAGCAGTACTTGCCGAGCAGGAAAAGAAAGAACAAGAAGATGATCGCATCCTGGTCAAGGCGAGGAACCGCGCGCTGCTGCTTGCCGTTTTCATCACACTCTGTTTCACAATTCTGTGGCCCATCCCCATGTACGCGACCAGTTACGTTTTCAGCAAGGACTTCTTTACCGGCTGGGTCGTTGTTCTGTTCCTCTGGGCGTTCTTTGCCGCCACTGTCATCACGCTGCTTCCAATCTGGGAGGGTCGAGGTCCGATGATAATGGTATGGCGGCGAATGTTTGGTGGGGCCGGAACTCCTCATATCGACGCCACTGGGACGGAAGCAGACTCGGTTACTGGTTCGACTTCACCTGTTGAGAAGATGGCGACGCCTGTTGATATGAAATCGTGAATGCGGATGAGCGAAATGGATACGCGGGATGGAATTAACCAGGAATTCATGGTTTAAGGGGATTGATTAGAGCCCAAGGCTAGAGTAGTCTACGTCTTTCAGAAGTTTGAGTTGTTCAATGTCATTACTCGAGTTAAAACAAACGTGCCATACATCCATGTAATGAATGTTCTATGCTCGAGCTGGCAATTTATGCTGAAAACTACGCCAACGCTGTTGACGGTGTCACAGTCCAATTCGACTTGATTCATTCTAGACGGTTTTTCGACTAAGGCTTCTTGATGCTCTTGATCCAGTAATAATGGAACAATATATCGCTAGGTCAGCTCCATGTCGCAGCAATTCACAACTCACATGACCACCCGAGGATGTGAGTGCTCTATCAAGCGTCGCGAAACTGACATCTGCCATAGCAATATCCGACCTACTGGTAAGCTAAATGAGCCACGGCGTGGAAGATAACCCCGACAAGCCAAGCCTGTTAAGGATGTACCCCAAATACAGGGTTGTGCCTTGTGGCCTCCTGACCCCAACATCTTTGGTTATCTTGGGGTATTATCAATTGCCGTTGGCTCGTAGCGGGGGTTTATCAGGTGCATGACGTTGGAATGGCTGGCCTATCCTAGCCTACCCTTTCCAAACGGCCTAGGGCTTATGGGTCGCTTGATAAGTCGCATTGCCTATCGTTGCCTTTCTCGATGAGACGTCCTATTACCCGGCAAGTCTAACCACGAGTCACGTCTCGGAACCGAGAACCCCTCATTGACAACGGTTGTATCGGCGATCCTCGTCGGTGTCCCTTGTGACCAGGGCCGGAAGCCATCATCGGAGTCCACAGTCCGAAGCATCCCCGCAGTTTGAGCTTTATCTTGAAACTCGTATGTAGATAAGGATAGAACAGCTCCAACTGATTAGCAGTGGCCTGCTCTCCCCGCTCGTTGACCGTTTTTGGCCTTGGAGTGGACGAAGCTTGTCAGTCCAGAACCCAGACCAGATCAATCGCGTTGTCTGTTTTTATCTGTCTCACGATCCATACCGTTGTAACACCTGCTTCTGCACAAATTTCCTTCAGGCTTGACCCCAACTTCTGCGTGCATCAAAGGATCTGCTCTGAGACACATCAGTATGGAGCATCTGAAAGCGGTCCTCGTCGCTAATCGGGGCGAGATCGCATGCCGCTTAATTAAAGCTGCCAAGTCAGTGAACATCCATGCATCACCGGGGATTTGCAAGTGTGCTAAGATCTTGCAGGAAACTAAACATACGTACGATCGCCATCTACACGGAGCCCGATTGTGCGTCCTACCACGTGCTCGCAGCAGACGAGGCGTATCTACTTAGTGGAGAGTCTCGATCCGCATATCTCGACGGGTGAGCTTTCAGTGTCTGAAACCCAGCTTATAAGCGCTGACGTTTGTGAAAATCTCAGGGACCAGATCATCTCCATTGCCACAGCACATGGCGCGCAAGCAATCATTCCTGGCTATGGCTTCCTCTCTGAGAATACCGACTTTGCGCGCTCCATCGCCGCGGCCGGTCTAGTATTTGTCGGCCCCTCGCCGGAGGCCATTGAATCTTTTGGTCTAAAGCACACGGCTCGTGGTTTAGCGACCGATGCTGGAGTGCCCGTGGTACCTGGGTCTGAGGGACTGCTTGAGACTGAAGATGCAGCAGCCTTGGCCGCGACCAGTATCGGATTCCCTGTGATGCTCAAGGCTACGGCTGGCGGCGGCGGTATGGGCCTTCTCGTCTGCGCTGATGAAGTCGAAGTGCGCAATAACTATCAGACCGTCCAGTCTCGAGGCGCTTCTCTGTTTAAGAACTCCGGCGTCTTTGTTGAGCGCTACTACCCAGACAGCCACCACATTGAGGTCCAGGTCTTCGGCAACGGTCGAGGCAAAGCTATCAGCATCGGCGAGCGAGAATGCTCAATCCAGCGCAGACACCAAAAGGTGGTCGAAGAGTGTCCGAGCCCATTCGTGGCTATGAGACACCCTGAACTACGAGCCAAGTTGACGACCAGCGCTGTGCGGCTGGCAGAGAGCCTCAAGTACGGCTCTGCTGGCACAGTCGAGTACCTTGTGGATGACCACACGGGTGACTTCTTCTTCCTGGAGATGAACACTCGCCTGCAGGTCGAGCACGGCATCACCGAGATGTGCTACGGCGTTGATCTCGTGGAGCTCATGTTCCGACAAGCGGATTGCGAGCTTGCAGGCAAAGGCGGCCTGGAAGCAGCAGAGCTAGAAGCCCTGCAAGAGCGATGTCTCGAGCCCAAGGGCCACGCGATAGAGGTTCGCGTTTACGCCGAGAACCCAGCCCGAAACTACACGCCAAGCCCCGGCTTATTACAGAAAGTCTCATGGCACGAGTCAGAAGGCACGCGAGTGGACACATGGGTGCGAGCTGGAATCACAGTAAGCCCGGAGTACGACCCGCTACTGGCCAAGATCATGCATCACGCGCCGACGAGAGACGAAGCTATTTCCGGCATGGAATTGGTTCTCCAGCAGAGCACCGTGAGCGGACCTCCAATCAACATGGACTTTCTGCTTGCAATCATCCAAGACGCAGCGTTTCAGGGCGGAAACACGGTTACAAAGTTCTTGGACTCGTTCAACTACGTCCCTCCAGCGATTGATGTCATATCTGGCGGATCTTACACGCTCATTCAGGACTATCCCGGACGGCCGACAGTGGGACACGGCTTCGGCCAAGCTGGACCCATGGATCCAATTGCTTTCCGAGCGGCCAACATTCTTGTTGGCAACGAAGTTGGTACCGAGGGTCTAGAAATCACCCTGACAGGTCCCGACTTGGTATTTTTAGGCGACGCCGTCGTGGCGTTGTGTGGTCCTCCAGTCCCGGCTCATCTAGACGGAGGAGAGCTTCCACTCTGGAGCCGTGTACATGTCCGCGCCGGGCAACGCCTGACCGTTGGCAAAATGCCTTCACATTGTCGAGTCTATCTGGCTGTCTACGGAGGATTCCTCAATGTGGCGGAATGGTTCGGTAGCAAATCCACCAACCCGATGGTCAACGTCGGCGGATACCAGGGCCGCCCCTTGCGAGCTGGAGACTTTCTCAGGATAGTCGACGCCGCGACTCTGCCAACGAACAAACCCTTGACCATTCCTCAGCATCTAGTCCCGCAGTACACCACCAACTGGGACATCCAGGTCATGCCGGGACCCTATGAAACCGGCTATCTTGCGCAGGAGGACATTGATATGTTCTACTCAGAAAGCTGGCAGGTTAGCCACAACGCAGCTCGGGGCGGCATCCGACTTATTGGGCCACGACCAAAGTTCGCCCGCACCGACGGAGGAGAAGGTGGCGCTCATCCGAGTAACGTGATTGAATACGGATATCCTCTCGGTGGCCTGAACTGGACTGGTGACGAACCTGTCCTCTTTCCGGTCGATTGTCCAGACTTTGGCGGGTTCATCTGCAGCCTGACTGTGATCAAAGGCGAGATGTGGAAACTTGGACAACTCCGTTCCGGAGACTACGTGAAGTTCAGACGGGTCACTCTGGAGAGTGCGCTGGACTGTCGAAGGCGGAACGAGGACTTTTTGCAACATTTAATTCACTCGGTCGACACAGACTCCTGGGATGGTCTGGTTGCGTTTGATAGCACAACCCTTGGGGAAGAGGCCAAGGAGCCCGGGCTCGATCTGGTCAAATGTGTGGAAGCAACCTCGTCGAGTCCCAAGGTGTCTTACCGCGCTGGCGGCGATGACTTTATGCTCGTCGATTACGGCGACGGCAGAACGGATCTGAACAACAAGTGTCGTGCGACTGCCCTGAAGCAATGTCTCGAGAAGGCAACCGGCCTTGCGTCCCTGAACATGGCACAGGGCGGGGTGGTGTTCAACACCGTAGGCTGTGGAAACTCCCTGGCCATCTTTTATGACGGCATGAAACTATCCAGGGAGGAGCTCATGAAGCAGCTCCTGGATTTCGAAAACTCCTTGGGCGATATGCGGTCCGCGAAGTTCCCCAACCGCCGGTTCCGACTGCCCGTCGCTTTCCGGCACAAGAAGCTTGACGATGCCATCGAGCGATACACGGCCAACCAACGCTCGCTGGCCAGCTATTTGCCCGACCCATTCCAGTTCGTAGCCGAGAACAACGGCATGACTCTAGACGAACTGAAGCAAATGTTCCTCAGCCTCGAGTCCGTCGTGATTGGCGTCGGCTTCTTCATGGCCCTACCGCAGAGCCTGCCCGCCGACCCGCGCCACCGTCTCCGGGCGCCGAAGATGAACCCGAGCCGAACCTACACGCCCGAGGGAACGTTCTCCTGGGGCGGCTGCTGCATCGCCATTTATCCTGTTGACTGTCCCGGAGGCTACATGCCCACGGGAATGACGATCCCCGGTGTCGACGTGTTCGGCTACAAGGCGGGTTTCAGCGAGGAGAAGCCGTGGATGTTCCAGGACATGGACACGCTGAGTTTCTATGAGGTTACCGAGGCTGAGTACGATATCAAGATGGCCCAGTTCAAGTCAGGCAGCTACCAGTTCGAAATGGAAGAAGGCATCTTTGACATGGCGGCCCACAACGAGTTGCTCCAGGAGGCTGCGGGCGAGGCCGAAGAATTGCAAAAGCAACGTGCCGTGGCCCAGGTCAAGATGGCAACGAAGGAGAAGGAGCTTCTTGAGCAGTGGATTGAACAACGAAAGGCTAGCGAAACAAGTACCGACGAAATCGAGGCTCTCTTAGATGGTAAGCTACTAACTCCCGTCCTTCGTCCCCAATGTCCCCTGGACAGACGAGATTACACAGGAAAATCAACCATAGCTAACATTACTTACGCAGACCCGACCATCGAGGCAATCGAGTCACCAGTCAACGCAAACGTATGGAAGGTTCTGGTTCAGGACGGAGACACACTGCAGGCCGGCCAGACAACGACAATCCTCGAGGCCATGAAGATGGAAATCAATGTGCTTGTGGAGCCTACCATGGCAGGCGCGACGGTTGTCAAGGTCTTGATAAAGCCCGGAGATGGCGTGGAGAGTGGCAAGCCGCTGGTTCTTGTGCGGAGGGTCTGAATTCTGAATAACTGCTTCACGGGGTGTCTTGGGGGATGTTATTGTACTGTAGCGTCTTTTGGTTCTTGGGTGACGACTGTTCCATGGTAGAATCTATCAAACTCATTTTCAACAACCCCCTATAGTTGAGCCAAGTTGAACGACAGGTTTCCATTCCGTTTGCTTCTCTCAGCCAAACCTCGAGTCATGAACCGGCCGTTGAATCCGCGACTCAGCCTAAACTTCCCATACCACCTCTAGCCTCGAACGATATGGAACGATATGGGCATCACGCTATCCAACCAACCACTCTCAGCGGAATAATGAGTCGAGTTGAGTCGCCACGTGGTATGAGATAGAGTTTCGAGTTGGGGTAAATCGTCTAGTGGAGTCGACCTAGTCTAGTTCCCAAACCCCTGGTCTACCAACTCCCGCTTATCGAACTACCGACCGCCGCCAGATCCAATTAGAAAAGCCATAGTCTAGTTATATCACGACTAGTTATCTACTTACTCCAAATTGCAAGTAGTTGACCGGGCCGGTTCTGCGCCGAATAGACCCACCCGATAACCCGCAGAGTTGAGCTCTGTCCCGGCTTCGCTCCCGGCCCTGAAACCCTCGTCCGCCCGCCGTGTCGGAACCGAGCTCTTCTGCAAGCTCACCATGCAGGACGACCAGCAGCGACGACGGCAGCAGCGCAAGGCCTGCGATCTCTGCCGCCGCCGAAAGGTCCGGTGCGATATCGTCGTTCGGTCGGGACAGCCGTGCTCCGTGTGTGAAAAGTCAGGTCGCGAGTGTCGGTAAGCGTCTCGGCTCCGAAGTCGTTGAAGAAGATGAGTTGACGGTGGATAAGATCCACGACCCAGTTCGCAACTCCTAGACGCAGCGTCACCAACACACGGAGTTCCTACCGCCATGAATCGCGAGGCCGTTCGCCCTCGGGGGTATCCGCCGACGAAGCCGGTGAAACCGAACCCAGCAGCATCCCATCCCTCGTGAGAACCAGGTCCGCTTCGCCCCCGACAACTCAGGTGAAAGTCCCCGAAGAGCAGACGCCGCTCTCCGGCGGGCAGGAGCAGCTCGCGCGCAACGGCCTCGCGCGCTTCTTCCGGCACGGCATCGGCGCGGCGGCGTGGGCCGTCTTCAGCTCCACGCAGAGCTTCCGCATCGCCTACGTCGGCACCGCCGTGTCCAACCTGGTGCACCTGGTCGCCCTGCACCGCTCGTTCCGCCAGCCGGACACGGGCCCGGCGTCCGGCGGCAGCAGCTCCGTCTCCGCCAGCGACGCCGCCGGCAAGCCGCTGCACTACCCGTACCCGCCCATCCGCCAGCCCAAGCCGTGGAAGCCCGACGGGGATATCTGGGGCTTCCCGTCGGCGCAGGACATCGCGGTCGAGGTCGCGTCGTTCCCCGCGCAGGACGTGCGCGACGCCCTGGTGCTGGCGTACTTCGAGCACGTCCACCCGTTCCTCCCCATCATCTCCATGCCCGAGTTCTTCGAGAGCTACCGGAGCCCCGACAAGCCGCCGCCGCTGCTGCTGTTCCAGGCCGTGCTGATGGCCGGAGCGCACGCGTGCTCGCATCCGCTGGTCGCCAAGGACCGCCACGCCGTCAAGAACGTCCTGTTCCGCCGCGCGAGCATGCTGTACCACATGCGCCACGAGACGGACCGCATCCATCTCATGCAGGCCGCCACGCTGTTCACCTGGCACGTCGGTGACGGCGACACCGTTGCCGGAGGGCCGTGGTACTGGTCCGGCATCGCACTCCGCATCGGCCTCGGCCTCGGGGCCCACCGGCATAGCAAGCATCTGCCGCAGACGGAGACGTCGCAGTACCGGCGCTGCTGGTGGTCGGCGTTCGTTTGCGAGGTGTTCTCGTCCCTCGAGACAGGCAGGCCGTGTGCTGTTCGCGCCGAGGATATCGACCAGCAGCCCCTGAGCAGTGACGACATCACCGACACGCCGGGTCCGACGACACTTCCTCTGGGAACGGATGCCCGCCCGGACTTTCTCAACCGCATGGTGGAACTTGCGTATATCGGCCTCGACATCATGGCAGCGAACGCCCCATCGCAGGAAAGGTTGATAGACATCAGCTCCATCAACGCGCGCCTCGGTCTGTGGTCTCTTCAGTCAGGCATCTCTTCCGTCGCCGACAACGACGATGCGTGGACCTGCCATCTTCGCATGCACTACAACCTAGTCCTGCTCCATCTGCATCGCAACATGTCCACCGAGTCCAGCAGCCAGTCCATCTGCTCCACCGCCGCGCAGGCAATCGTGACGTCGCTAGAGCAGCTAGCGGCGCGGGACGAGATGCGGCAATGTCACTTCACGGCCGTCAGCGCCGTCACTGCCGTGGGGATCCAGTTCGCCAGCGAGATCCGCGTGGCGGTGACGAGCGGCGTGTTCCTCGTGGCGATCCACGCGCTTGAGCAGCTGGCGAGGCTGCTGCGGTCGACCATGATTCTCTCTCGCTACTGGCCCAATGCTGAGGCGGTTCACAACGTCTTTGAAGAGCTTCATCAGGAGTACGAAACGCTAGTTACGCAGCACCTTCAGGGTGAGCGAGTAATTATTCCCGAAACTCCGCCTGATTGGAACAGGTTGCTTGCTGGCGAGTCGACACAGCTCAACGCCTTCACTACGGATCAGGGCTGGATGAATATAGCCAACTGGACTGATTTATTGTAATTGGTTTCATTGGGTCCATGTTAGGACTAATACATGTACATAGAACCTAGAGGGACAACGTCTGAACACATTAGATATCTATTTCACGCCCGTTGACTTCTTTGCCACCCAAAATTGTGCATTATACGCATTCCTTGTCAAAGCCCTGTCATCAAAGCCATATATACCCTCCATTCCTCTAACCGTCCTCCCCGGCAACGTCAAAGCTCCACACGACTTCTGAGTATCGAGGTATTGAAACCCCATGGCCTCGGTGACCAAGACAATCTCCTCGAGAGACAGCTGCACAAACGGCCCCGTGCCGTAGAGAAGAGGTCCTAAGTTGATCCAGTATCCTCCCGGCTTCAGGACCTTCTTTATCGTGTCAAAGTAGCTCATAAGGTTTCGCGCCGTGTCGATGAAGAAATACGTGACCACGACGTCATAGTTCCCTGCCTGGTTTTTGAAGGCCGTGGTGAAGTCTCCTTCGACCATGACCACGGAGCTGGCGTTGATTCCCACGTCGGGGAAGGGCAGTTTGCGGTGCATGTCGGCTTCTGTTGCGTGGTGCGACCATCCATCGATAAAGGGGTGGACAGAATGGCTATGCCGTGCCCGGTTGGCTTCGATGAAACGATAGGCAACGTTCATGTACATGGACCACTCGTTGAGTGTGACTTCAAATCCTGTATGCTTTTAGCGAGTATTCCTACTCGTGTGGTCAGAAATTCATACCTCCAAGATCAGCAATGTCATATCCAAGTCTACCCAGCCCAGCACCTGGCAAAAGCACTTTAATAGGGGTTGCGTCTGCATCCCGATCCGGGAATAGCTGGTTGAGCGTTTTCAGAAGGCATGGAAATGGTCCGTCGCGTTCATGTGCTCCAGTTTCCGTCCAGTCGCGCACGAAGTGCTTCAAGGCTTGGGAGACGGCGATTTTGTCTGCCTTCTTCCCGGCGCTTTCGTTGTCCTTGATGTGCTTCTGGAGCTCTTCCGTCTCAATTCCGTAGAACTCGAGTGCGTGTTGGACGATGCGGTTGCAAAGCTCCTGGTTGTGAGAGAGGACGTCGTTAATCCGGGTAAATTTCTTGGAGTACTGGACATGGTGCTCCAACAGCTGGTCTCCGTGTTAGGATACGGACGTCGCAGTTGATTCTTACGCCACAGGTTGATGGTTCATACCGACTTCTGAGATTTCGAAACGTGTTTGTAAAGACCTTTTAATCGATCAAGCTCGGCCTTTTGACGCTCCTGGTAGTTAGTGAACCCATGAAGCGCGTCCAGGAGACGGTGCCTCGGGTGGTTAGCAGGTAAAGTACCGTGCGGTCTCGCAAGAGCATCGAGTAGCCTAGCTTTTTCAAGCATATGACGGGGAGTATTGGGTTGACCAGAAATCTGTTCAACAGTGACGATGACTTCATGCACCTCGACGGGGGAGTTGAGAGGGTCTGTCTGTAGACTTTGAGTTAGTCAAATTTCAACTGAGGTCACAAGGAAAACGGACCAATTCCTGTCCGCTAAGGACCGTCGAGGCCAAGTCCGGTTTGTCTTCATACGCAGGGACCTTGATAACACTCTCCTGGCTCGCTGCCCATGAGTTGACGGAAAGGATGGCGAACACGAGCAGCCCCAACACGGCAGAGGCATGAGAGCCACGAGTCATTTTCCAGAAAGAAACGTATTTCCGCGAGTAGGATCTGGCGACGTTCAAATTGCCAGGACCTTGCAGTGAATATCAGCGATTCAGCCGTGACTCAACCAAGTCAACTCGACACAGACAACAGCCAAGCCAACAAACCAACCGTCTGACAAACAGAAAAAACAAACCAACGAACCTGGGTGGAATTGACGGAGATCCTGGCGAGCATTTTACACGGGAAAACGCCCTTGTCATCCACCGTTCGATGGTGGCCCAATGAAGCGCCCCAGGCTCGGTGAGCGGACCTGAGTGAGGACCTTGATGGCCCATGCCAAGTAATCCGCCAAGACTAAACACTCGCGATTTCTCAGCTTTCAACTTTCCAACTGGAGAGGGACTTTTTCTCTCGTACTTGTCTTCTACTAAGTACGAGGCTTGTGGAAGGATCCATACCCCCACGACATGGCTTGCTGCTACGGGGCCAATGGTGGTGTGGTCAATCATGCTTCCTGTCATGCTTAACCAGGGTTCTCCGGGATGAGGCGGCTGAGCAGAATAATTGCTCGTCATGAGTCTCCATCCATCTGCCTTGATCGACTCGGTCGTCTCCATTGTCTCCATCGTCTCCATCGTCCCCATTCATATGCCCCCCACCGGTGACCGGCCATCCTGGGTCTCCCCGGAGCATCCCCGAAGCGCAAGCCTGGCTGAGGTTCGTTTGTTAGTCCGTTTCGTTACTGGGCCGTGAACGCAAGTGAGAATCCGGGATTCATTCACACAGCACTGTTTGTGGCTTGCCTTGTCCTGCAGCTCTTGTTCGGCTGCATATGTATAAAAGACTGGCCCCGTTCCTCATCCTCCCGCCTCCATCACCAAACTCCTTCTCCTCCTCCTCACCTCCCCCGTCACTCGCTCGTTGCCATCCACTCGCTAAGATGAAGACCGCCACCTTTGCCCTCGCCCTCCTGGGCCTCTTCCCCTCCGCCTTCGCCGAGACTCTGGCCGCCTCGCCCACCGAGTCCTACGGCTGCGAGCCCCACGGCGACCACTACCACTGTGAAGGCGCCCGTGCTACCCTCAGCACTTCTGTGACCGAGGAGGCAGCGGCTGCCACCACTACTCACGTCCATGACGAGGACGAGGATGAGGATGACCACGACCACGCCGAGGGCTCTGGCTCCCTGGCTGCGTCCCCCACTGAGTCCTACGGCTGCGAGCCCCATGGCGACCACTACCACTGCGAGGGAGCCCGCGCCACGCTGAGCACCGTCGTCACCTCCGCCGTTACTTCCAAGGCTGCTGCTGCCACTACCACCGAAGCCCACGACCACGACGAGGACGAGACCGACACTGCCTCGGCCGGTGCCAGCCCTACCGAGTCCTACGGCTGCGAGCCCCACGGCGACCACTGGTAAACCCCCTCCCCCGTGAGTGACTGACATATTGCTAACCGCGTCGTAACACAGGCACTGCGACGGTGCTCGCACCGCCACTGAGACCGAGACTGCGATTGAGACCCCTGGAAGTGCTTCCACACCCACCAGCAGCGGCGACGCTGCCTCTGCCACTTCCACCGGTGCTGCCGGCATGGAGATGGTGCCCTTCCTGGGCATAGTTGCCGCCGCCGTTCTGGCTCTGTGAAGTTGGAAAAGTTGGAAATTACTGGCCATGGGACCGTGGATTCTATGGAGGATTGCAACATGATAGACGGACAGGATAATTACTTTCCATCGAGCAAAGAACTTGCTTCAGTTTAATTGAGCCGACATGTGTCGATTTGTTACGTCTTGGATGCGTTCTATGAGGTTGATAAAGATGAAGTGAACAAGAGTCATATTTAAATCATTTCAAACCAGGACTTGTGTTGTGGTTGGGTCGAGTTGACAACGACTTTGGTTGTTCAGTGACTATCACGACACCACTAGTACAGAGTTGAAAAGCACCACGAACTTCTCCAAACTGAGAAAAAGATTTCAACCAGTTCTTTTACTGTTATTCCTACCATTAAACCGTACCAATCCACCCTGTCTCACCACCCATCGTCAGTTCAGAGTTTTAAGTTAAGCTTCTAATAAGCTTACGCATTAGACCGCCGCGAGCAAACGCCGCCCGCCCACCCAACCACGATCCCATCCCCCCAAAAAGACAAGGACCGGATATTTCCCTCATCCCAGTTCCTCATGCAAGCCATGCCAGTTTTCCCACCCCCTGTCGGGAAAAGAATCGGGGGCTGGCGTTATCCCCAGTGCGGCTTGGCGCCCTATCCATCCGGGTTCTCGAACTGTTCTCGCAAGACTCACGGAAACCAACTGGACCAGGTTGAGACTGTGTGTTCCCCTCTTCGGTGGAGAAGTGATCACCTAAGAAGAATGCCGTCGACGTAATCGGAGAGCGAATCCTTCCTTTCGCTTGCCGTGCTTTTCTTCCCATCGAATCGGGTTGCCCGTTTACGAGAGATGGCCACCACGACAAAGGGGCTCATATATCGCCCCCCATGCTATGCACCTCTTACTCCAATGAGCTCCGTCCGATGGACCAACACCACCAGACGTGCAAGAGTTCGCCGAAGACACGGTAAAGACACCCTGGTGCTGGCCCTGAGTTGGATGGAGCAATGAAGCCACCGCGGACTAGTCATGTCATCTCACATGAACCTCCTCCTCCTCTTCTCAACCCAGACCCACCACTCCACCGCGGTGTCTGTTCGTTTCCTGCAAGTCTCCTTGGCGGTACCAATACAGAGCCCCAAAAGTGCCTGGAGTCGATGTTTGCTTGGCGCTCTCCAAGCCCCGACAGGTGAGGACCTTGATGTTGAAGAGGCCTAACCGTACGAGGGGATCCGCCGTGCCATCCCCCACGTCGGTCAAGAGAGAAAAACTGCACACCGGCTTCACGTTTACAAGGCCTACTTATTCCCATGTCCGGGTCGCTCAGATCTCTATCCCGTTTCCTGATATCCGTCCCTTGGGAACTAACCTCGTTCTATGCCCTCTCGACACCCCGTCTCGTTAACTTACAGGATCATCATGGGCCGCACAAGACACGGGTACGGCAGCCCTGCCTCCATGCTGGTCGCCGCTCTGCTATTTGTGGGCATCGTCTCGGCCTCGATGAACCCCATCAAGAGGCAGCAGGCCACCACGACGGCCGCCTCTGACGAGGGCTTCGAGTCTGTGACGGGCTGCCACCTTCACGGAACCATCCAGTAAGTAGGACCTGCGTGTTTTTCTTTTTATTGTGTCTTTATGGTCCTTGCTAATGAGATTCTTGTAGATACTGTCTAGCTGATGCTACCGAGTACCGGATCGTCGCCGATGCCACGGCCACCGGCGATGTCCCGTCCTCGTACACGGACTGCCACAACCACGGCACAGCAACGTACTTCATCCCATGTTTACTTGGAGAATGGTTTCTTACTCTTTCTTAGATGGTGCATGTCTCCCAGCGGCGGCGAGGTGGAGGTCGTAGACGCAGAGGCAACCGTTACAGCCGAAACCGCTTCCGAAACCGCATCGTCGTCCGGCATCACCGCCATCACCGACTGCCATCTGGAGTCAAGCTCAGTGTAAGACCATCCCTCTGGCCAGCGCCTCCCCTTTGTGCTAAACATCCTCGACAGATTCTGCTCCGCCGGCTCAACCGAGTACTACGTACAGACCACCGTCACAGCCACGGGCGACATCCCGTCGCAGTTCACCGGATGCCACAGCCACGGCGACGAAACGTACGTCATGCCAAGGCCCATTTTCAAATGGGAACTGACACAGCTCCAGCTACTGCATGACGGAAGACGATGAGGTCGCCATCCTCCTCGCCGAAGACGTCGAATCCGGAGACGCAGAACCAGACGAGGAGCACTGCCATTTCCACGCCGGCGTCGAGTAAGCACCTCCCCACACACGAAGCCGTCTATAAGATACTCATAAGCACACAGGCACTGCACGGGCGGAAACTCGGAGGAGTCCACGGCCACATGCGAGCGAACCGACCGCGAATACAAGATCCCCATCCGCATCGGCATGCTCTTCGTCGTGCTCGTCGCCAGCTCCGTCGGCAAGTCTCCTATTCCTCGCCAGCACAGTTCACCTCCCAGCTAACATGGTAAACAGGCGTCTTCGGCCCCATCCTGATGTCGACCTTTGTCCAGGTCAAGACCAACCTGTTCCTCACGATCCTCAAGCAGTTCGGCACCGGCGTCATCATCTCAACTGCATTCGTCCACGTACGCGCCCCTATTCTCGTCGTAAAGATATGTACTGACCTTGAGGAAACAGCTGTTCACCCACGCCAGCATGATGTTCACAAACGAATGCCTGGGCGAGCTCGCGTACGAGGGCACCACGGCGGCTATCGTCATGGCCGGCCTGTTCATCTCGTTCCTGATCGAGTTCGTGGTGCAGCGCGCGATGCGCTGGCAGGCCAGCAAGAAGAGCGACGCGGACGAGGCGTTCTCGTCGCCCAAGGCCGTGGCGTCGGCCGAAATGGCCAACATCACCATCATGGAGACGGGCATCATCTTCCACTCGCTGCGTACGCTCTACACTTCCTTTCTCTGCTGACGCACATACTGACTAACATCCAGTCATCGGCATCACGCTCGTCGTCGCCGGCGACTCCTTCTTCATCACGCTCGCCATCGTCATCATCTTCCACCAGATGTTCGAGGGCATCGCGCTGGGCACGCGCATCGCATCACTAGGCCACGGCGGCGTGACCTTCTCGCACTCGAGCGAGACGCACATGCACGCGCACGACGCACCGGTGCCCGTCGTCGACCGCAGCCAGCCGTCGACGGTGTCGCTGGGTAAGAAGCTGCTGCTGGCGTCGGGCTTCGCGCTGGTGACGCCCATCGGTATGGCCATCGGCATCGGCGTGCTGGACGTCTTCAACGGCAACGACCCCAAGACGCTGATCGCCATCGGCACGCTGGATGCCCTCTCGGCTGGTATTCTGGTCTGGGTTGGCTTGGTCGAGATGTGGGCGCACGATTGGATGCTCGGCGGAGAGCTGACGGATGCCAGTGCGCTGACGACGACGCTGGCCATGTTTGGGTTGCTTGCTGGCATGGTTCTGATGAGCGTGCTTGGAAAGTGGGCTTGATCTCGGTCAGTGAGCGTCTATAACTCTAGATGAGGATCACGGATATCCAGGCTCAGGCTAGGGGACAAGGCCATAGATGGAATCCTTGATGAGGCTTTACAATACCAGAACCACTACATATGTCAACTTCTGTCTCATGAATTAACTTTATATTAATCACTTACACCTTTATGTGCTGTTGTCTCATTCCCTGCTTCACTCCCTGCTTCACTCCTCGCAACGTACACCACCGTCACATTACACACTCTACACCTTCTTCTCCCACGCAGCCTGCAGCCTGTTAGCCATGCTCCCCATCTTGAAGAACACCGCCACGGCCCGCTCGCTCATCCACCGCGGCATCAACGTCGTCGCCCACACCATGCCCGACATGCCACCCGCCCAGTACCAATCCGGCGTCGCACCGAGCCATCCGCCGAGCAATCCCTCGCCTTTGAGCGCCTGTGCCGCAATCTTGCGCGCGTACACCTCGGTGGGCATCGTCGCCGTGTTCTGACTGAAGGTCAACCGGCGCTGGAACACGTCGGCCACGGGCGCGTAGTACGACCCGGCGGGCAGCGCGCGGTCGAAGTGGCTGGCGATGTTGGAGCGCACCGTGCCCGTCATGGCGACCATGACGCGCACACCCAGCGGACGCAGCTCCATGCGCACCGCGCGCGAGTACGTGTTGATGGCGCCCTTGGTGGACGAGTAGATGGCGCCGAAGAGATAAGGGACTACCGACGACGTCGACGAGATGTTGAGGATCAGCCCGCGCGCTTGGATGAGCAGCGGCGCGAAGGCCTTGGTCATGGACATGGGGCCGAAGACGTTGACCTCGTACGTGGCGCGGACGTCGTCCAGGTCCATGTCGAGGGCGGGGATTGTGTGAGTGCGTCCGCTGATGGAGTCAGTATCAGGGAACTCATGAGACTGAGATAGGAACTCGTTCACACAGAGAGACGGGGGATACTCACGCATTGTTGATGAGAATATCCAGCCGGCCGCCCGTGAGAGCGCTGACCTTCTCTCTGCACTCAAGAATGCTGGACGTCTTGGTGACATCCAGCTCCAAGACACTCACGTTGGGCCCCTCCATATGGCGGATGAGATCCGGGTTCCGCGCCGTAGCAATGACATAACAACCTGAACAAATCATCCATCAGCCCACGCCACCCAGAAGCAGCATGCATCGCGAATACTATACCTCTCCGCTGGAACTCCTGCGCCAACGCATGTCCAATCCCGCCAGGCGAGCACCTAGCACGCACCGTCAGCACCATCCCCCCTCTACGGCTGCCGGTGCAACGTACCCGGTAATGAGGACCGACGTCTTCTTATTGGCGGCCATGACGTACTTGTTGAGCCGTTGGCGATTTGAATCTGCAGCGAGTCTTCGTAGCAGTTGCTGTAGTTCTTGTTGCTGGCGTTTGTCTGGCTGAGGCGGGACAGGACGTCAATGTGAGAGAAGCGGGTGGAGGGGTCACTGGAAAACATGTGCAAAATGGTCCTGCTATTTGTTGTCTTGGCCAACCGAGGCTGGTTTCCCTTTTCAGCGAAGTGGGTTACTCTGGACACTCACCGACAACCCATACAAAATGTATATACGAAGTATGCAGTAGCAGGTTTCAAAGCTCAATGAAGCCTACCAATGGGTCCAATTGCAATTTCACGGGCAAGCACGACATCCAAGTAGGGATATGTAATGTAAATGAATCTATATCAACGGATAAAGCGCCGTCATCCACCACGGACATGGCCCAATGTACCGCACCACAGCCAGATTCTACCCAATTGTAAAATATATACCTTAAATAAACGCCTCTCGGGTGTTGCCTTTTTCCTATTCCTGTTCCTGTTTCCTGTTCCCAATTACTGGTTGACCCAAATACACCCAAGCAGGTCTGCCGGGAGCCATCTTGAAGCTCCCCAACCTGCCTATTCCCGCCATCTACCGGTTCCATCCCCCCTGGTGCTGCCCCCGTGCAACTCGGACCCGGGCATCTCCACAGCCCCGTGCCCGGGCGCCACCCCGCCGGAGCCATCCATCTCGAAGACGTGTCCCGGCCCCGGCACGACGCCCTGCTGCTGCGGAATCCCCGCCGCGCCGGCGTACCCCGTCGGCGTGTTCCAGCCCGTGTTGGGGCTGTACCCGCCGGCCGCCCACATCGGCTTGTTCTCGTTGTAGTCCTGGCTCGGGTTGCCGCCCTGGTACTGCGGGTTGTTGAGCATCGGGTGCGCTTCCTCGCCGCCGCGCCGCCGCCGTCGCAGGAAGAAGATGGCGCCCACGATGGCTGCGCCGATGGCCGCGGCGCCGACGCCAATTCCGATCGTGGCGGGTGTGCCCAGGCCGCCACCCTTGTCGTCGCTGTCGCTGTCGTCTGTTTGCGTGGGGACCACGGTGATGGTCTTGCCGCCGGAAGTAGTCGTGACGTGTGCCGACTCCGACTCGGTAGCCGACGCCGAGTCCGTAGCCGAGTCCGTAGCCGAGTCGGACGCCGTCTCCGTCTCCGTCGTAGAAGCCGCGTCGGTGGTAGTCGCAGACTCGCCCTCGGCGGCGGCCTTCTTGAACTGGGCCTTGGAGATGCTCAAGGGCGTGCTGGTGCCGTCGCAGGCCGTGTCCAGGTCGCTATAGACCAGGTCAATGTCGACGCCGCCCTTGTCGCCGATGCACTTGGCCGTGTTGATGACGAAGCCGTCGGTGTTGGCGCAGAGGCAGGTGTTGAGCTCGACGCCCGTGTCGCCGGTGCAGTCGGTGGCGTTGGCGGCCTTGTACAGGCAGTCCTGGGCGTTTGTAGGGTAGGAGTCGAAGTCGTTTTCGAGAGCGAGTGTGAGAGAGGGCGCGAGGAGGAGGAGGAGGAGAGGGAGCGAGGACCAAAGCGAGCGACGCGACGCCATGATGGGCAGTCTTCAGTGTTTGTTTCTCTCCGCGTGTTGCAGCTTGAACTCGATGGCAGAAAAGGGCGTTCGGTCAATTCCTCGCAGTCAGGCCACCGGAAAACGAAAGCTGGCGATGGCGGACTGGAGAGTCGACTATGATTAGGGGAGGGAGCTATGTAGAGCGAACTGATAAAGAGGAGGGAGAACGATGACGAGCGGGAGCGACAGAAACAGGAACAGGAACGAGTCAGGCTGAGGTTGGGGTGGCTGGCTGATGCGCCATGTCCGAAAGCAGTTGGCGTGCTGGAGCAGTCGATGAACGAGAGTGCTTTGTACGGATCCTCCTCCACACCATCAGCACACCACCAAGAACAACACACACCCACCAACAAACACCACTGCAACCAGCATCTCCCGCCTCAACCCCAGCATAATTCCCCGACAGCAAAACCACTTTCCTCGACACAGCGCCCGTCCAGCCAACAAGACTCATCCATCCCAGCAAACTTGCCCTCTACCAAAGAACAATTCACTCAAAGGTTGTGTTTCTCGAAAAACCCGCCACTCCACCTCTCGCGGA
The DNA here is from genome assembly GCA_003934905.1 of Neonectria sp. DH2. Lineage (NCBI taxonomy): Eukaryota > Fungi > Ascomycota > Sordariomycetes > Hypocreales > Nectriaceae > Neonectria > Neonectria sp. DH2. The sequence continues at coordinate 340,482 of RQWH01000020.1, read as the reverse complement.
ACATCAGGCCGAGAAATCCCCACAGCCCCCAGTTTCAGCGCGGCGCAGCACAGACCGATCGCTAATTTTAGAGCCCTGACCTGACTTCCCCCCTCTTCCCGGGCGATCGTGCAGCAGCTCTTAGGCCTGGTAGGGCTACAGCTGACTCTCCCGGGCTAAGCGGCAAGGCTAGATGGATTCGATGTCACTGCTGGGCAAACTACCCTACACCTTTGGCCGTGTGGTCCTGTCGTCATCGTTTTGCTCTAGTTTCTAGGATGGACCTGTTAATGAAGCTATCTCGGACGGTTCGTGTTCCGTGTTGATCTTCACAGCCCCTAAATTCGGCTCATTCGTAAGAGCTAACATGTCTGACTCTAGCTAGCCTTTCTTGTTAATCATTCTGAAAAAGACAAGTCATCCATAGTAACACTCTTAATCAAATCTCATGCCAGTTTTGTGTTTTATAATACAACCAAGTCATAAACCCGGGTATCTCTCCTTTTTCTATTGTCTTTCTCTGTACCGTAGTCATGCCTCTTTTCCGCTCTACTCTTTTACAGCCGTTTATACCGCACAAATCTACAACCGAGCAAACACCTTGGCAAAAATCTCCCTCGCCTTTAATAGGTTCATCAAGCACATCCGCTCGTTGTCCAGGTGCGCCGCGTCGCTCGACTGCCCGCACGGCAGATGTGCCGCCGGCGCCCCAAACTCCTTCTCCAGGAACCGGATCGCCGGGATCGACCCGCCCTCGCGGATGAACAGCGGCTTGCGAGGCTTGCCGCTCGCCGTCGTCTTGGCCCGCGGCGGCTGGTGCTGGTCTTGGTCCTCGTCCGACTCGTCCGTAGTGGCGTCCTCTGATGAAGACCCCGACGGCTCGAATCGCTCCTCCCACGCCTCCAAGATTGCCTCCTCCAGCGTGCGGAAGATGGCGTTGCTCGGGTCGCCCAGCCACGGCTCTGCCTTGTTGTCGATGGAGATGCTCAGGCGGTTCTGCGATTCGAGCTGCGCAAACTCCGCCTCCAGGAACCCTGTGAGCGACTCTGTCACCGTCTCCACCTCCTGCCCTGGCACCAGCCGCAAGCTGATGTGCGAGCTGGCGTGACTGCTCACGAGACTGCCGTCGGGTCCTGATACCTTGTACCGGTGGAGGGTCAAGTTGGGTTCCCGCCATCGCGCCATCAGCGACTGCTTCAGCTTGTCCTCCGGGCCGGCCTCGGGTTTGTTGCGGATCAGGATCGACGCAATGTCGTCGTACCGCGACTCTTCCTCGGGCGTGATGCCGAGGATTCCGTCGTAGAAGCCCGGGATCTGCACACGGTTGCCGGGGCCCTTGAGTTTGGACAGAACTTGCGTTAGGTCCGAAAGAGGCTCGTTCATCATGTACGAACCGTCCACGCCCGAGTGGATATCCGGCCGGGGCGCATCGACGCAGATGGTCGTGTGAAGGACGCCGCGGAGACCGTACGTCAGGCACGGCACCTCGTTGTCCAACCAGTAGCTGTTGGCCAGCAGAATGTAGTCCACTTCACCAATCAGCTCCTTGTTCTTCCTCACGGCCTCCTCGAACCCCAAGGAACCAAACTCCTCCTCGCCCTCGATCAGGAAGATGATGTCGTTTTCCAGCTTCTGCGCCTGCATCAGGTCCGTGACGGCGTAGAGGGCCGCAACAATGGGACCCTTGTTGTCACTGACACCTCGGCCGTACAAGTATCCGTTAGTGCCCTGCATGGTAAAAGGATCCGACGTCCAAGTTCCCTTCCTACTGTCGGCCGCCACCACATCGTAGTGCCCGTAGAAAAGAATCCGCTTCCGCGTCTCTGAGGCTTCCTTCTTGGCCGAGAACTTGGCGTACACAACCGGGTTATGCGGCTTTTCCGTGTGCAGCATCTCCACATGACCTCCGAGGCGCTTGAACAAGGCACCCAAGAACGTGGCGCCCTTGCGGCAGTCTTCAGAAAACTCGGGACGCGACGAGACCGTCTTGTATGAGATAAAGTCACGCAACGTGGAGAGCAGCAGGTTTTCCGAGTCTTGGACCTTATCCTTGCTGGAGCAGGCATCCTCCTTGATGGTCCAGATGGAAATGTTGTCATCGTTGGACCCGGTGATGTAGAATTGCTTGTTCTTGTAGGTGGTGGCAGCCGAAGCCAGGATCTTGCCCTGGTGAGCCTGCCACCTGGACAGGCACTGGTACTTTTGCGTGACGTTGCCCGAGGCGTGCTGGTACTTGCCGTAGTGCGCTGTGCTGTATTTCTATCGACATGTTAGTGGGATGGCCGCCTTTTGGATGAAACAAACACTTACACTAGCCCAGCCGTTGCTAGCAGCAGTCCATAGATAGCCCCAGCTCATCTGCAGTGACATGACATCGCAATCATGGGCCCTGATGACCCGCAGCCGCTGTGTCGTGTCAAGATCCCAGAGCTCTACGATGCCATCGAGCTTTCCAGCGTATAGGAACGATCCATCGAGGGCTAGAGACAGAACCGACTCGGCGTCGTCGGACCCCAACGTCATAATCTCCTGGAGGCAGCCAGCGTTCTCGTCGTCTTCGCACGCATGTCCCAGGCTCCACAACTTGATGGTGCCGTCGCCCGCACCCGATATCAGGACGTCGTCATCGGCGCCAACCTCGACGGTGGGGCCCTTTGCCATGAGCATGCAGTAGATGTAGCCATAGTGAGCAAAGTTCCGGACAGAGCCGGCGTGCATTTCGAGCACAGTCTGGGCTTTGGGGATGTGACTCCATCGATCGTCGTTGCGCCTGGGAGTGCTCGTGCCGCCGACGGCCTTGGAGTCGAAGAAACGGTGGTTTCGGCGGTCGGGATGCTGCTGGGAGTCGGCGGCGACGCGGGCAGAGGCGTCCTTCAGACCAACCCACTGGATGCTGGCGTTCTGGGCGCCGATGTAGAGCGTTTCCAGCTGGGGGCTGTACGCGGTGCAAAAAATGTCGCCGACGTCGTAGGAGCCGTAGATCTCGTAAATGCGAGTCAGGGAGCGAGGATCCCAGACGTTGATAATGGCGTCGCCGGCACTGGAGAAGAGCAGCGATGCGTCGGGGGACAGCGACAGGGACAGTACGCTGCGTTTGTGGGCCTGGATGCGGTGGACCTGGTGGAATGTGTCGAGGGACCAGGCCACGATCTCTCCATCCTGGGTGCCGGCGTAGATGGTCTCATGCTGGGGGCTGACGGCGAGCGCGAGCACGGTGCTAGTGTGATTGAGGCTGTGGACGAGGTCGGGGCGAGTCGCGGTGTCGTCGGCGATCTCGAGAGGGCTGAGGACGGGCGACGAAGGCCCGGGGGATAGAGTCGGTGAGACGGCACGCGAGACGGCGCGCGAGGCTGTTCGCGAGGCCGTACGGGAGGGCATCGTGGCGGAGACTAGAGGTGGTGAGGGCTGGTTAGTTCGGTGGTGGTGACGAAGGAAGAGGCGATGGCCAAGACCAGACGCAGACTCGGATTCAGACTCCAGCAGCAAACAACAAGCAAGGACATACAGGTTCTACCGCAGTGGCAGACGTGGAAGCGGTAATGATGAAGGTAAAGGTAAAGGTCTTAAGGGTGAATCACAAATGCGCCAAGGCCGGTGCGGGACGATGACGTGATGGCACGATACCGAGGGGTGATTTCTTTTTCTGAAGGGAGCAAATATCCAGGGATCAAGAAGAAATGACCAAGACGTTCCAGCCCAGTAACCGCATTGTGCCACTTTGGCGAGATACGGCGCAATCGTCGACGAACCAGGAGGTGAAGGCTAGGGGAGTCGAGAGGAGAGGACCGGTCCAGGCCAATTGCGCCACAGCTTATTGGTAGCCTTGTCGATTCTGGAGGGGAGGCTTCTTTCTCATTGGCCCGACTCAAGAGGACTCTTCAGCCTTGCCGACGTTCCATGGGGTTGGGGAAAACCAAATGGGCACTAGCCTTCTTTGCAAGTTGGGGAGGAGCTGGGGACGGGAGCCCGGGAACCATTTCCGTCTTGGGATGGATGGACAACGAGATATAAACGTGGCTTTGCGAACATGAGGAACATCCGAACTCTGAACTCCGACAGCTGCACAGCTAAATTCTTCCCGTCTGACTTCACACGATTGGCAGCGTGCATCACAGACACTCGACCGTGACGCGCCAATTGAACGCAGTGAGTCACTGGCTGGAAGGAGGCATGGCTCCGAACGCCGCGATAAGACAGGAAAAGAACGGAGTAGAGCCGAGAAACCAACATGACACTGTGTCTTGAAGTATTCGATAGAACCGCACATCAAACATGTAAATGTAAACTGAAAAATAACCTCACCTATCGCCTTGCCGCCGTTCTGCTGAAGCTTCTCCGTCTCCCGAATCTTGGCGCACCCCGTGCACGCCTTCGCCGTCGGCTTGCCGGAATCGGCCATCATCTGAGCGAGTTGACGACGGTAGACAGCTCGAACGAAGAACTCAAATTTGCAAGACGCAGATAATGCCCTTTCCAAATGATGAAGCAAACAAAAAATGAATAAAGGGGAAAAAAGAAACGAAGGCGACAGCGCTCGCGGCTTGCATGCGCTATGTTTACCGTGCCCGAGTGCCACGCGGTGTGACCTCCGACTGCCGCAGCCAAGCAAACGACGGGAATATAAGAAGCGTGGTAGAACACCAAAGTTCAAACGGGATAAAAATAACAAAACAAGTTGTAAAACACACAATGGGAATGAAGAACTAAATGAACAAAAAGACGAGCAAGAAAAAGAAACAGCCTCCGTCGAGTCCGAAGGTTAGTGGCTGCTGACTTCCCGGCTCACCGATGTTTATTCCCTGCTGAGTTGCCCCCTGTCGATGCGGTGAAAAGGGCGAACCGGGGGGCCCAAACAAAGCAAGCACAGATATAGTATGCCGTTGGTGGACTGAGACATCGAAGGCGCAATCGCTTCAGGGCGGACGGGCCGGAGAATTTTACGGAGACTTTAAGGGGTTGGGTTGTGAGTCGGAGACATCACAACCATGGAAAGCCACAGAAGTAGTCCAGGTCTAGACCTTGCGAGAATGGAATGACGACAGAGAGGCAGCAAAAGACGGGATCTGACGTATGTACGGCACTAATATTGTGTATTAGTCGCAACTAGCATATCATCGTCTAGCATTCCTATGAGTAAAAAAGCCCGTCTTAGATAGCTCATCCAAACAGCTGCATAACAAGAAGAATAGCTTCTTAAATTTCCTTGATATGTCGGAACACCACGAAAAGACAACGTTCCGTTGTTACTGTTACCTTCAGTGTCAATGCCAATAGATAGCCACGTGGTCCCCCTCAAGTCTGTACTATTCTCATAGAACGTCCGTTGTTCATCCCTCATCACTCTAGTCCCAAAACCATGCCCCTAGCATTGGCTGCCACCGCTATAGAAGTGCCTGCTATCCTTCAATGGCCTCCTCTAGATCATAATTGTTCTCGTCCCAGAATGGATCCCAATCGTCATCCAACTTAATGATCCAAGTATCTCGATTGGCTCGGATGGCTCTGAGAACTTCCTGTTCTCTCTCCTTTTCTTCCTCCTCTCTCATAACAGAGATGAACCTATTGAGGCCCCCTTGGCCGATTTGCAACAGGCGGGCAATTTCTTGCTGCGCATCCATATGCCAGTCAGAGGAAGGGCCCATTACTGCACAACTTGTGCATATTGACACTGGTGGCCATGGTGTTGACGTTTGCCACAACGATCTCTAGCTCCGAATCCTCGGAGTTCTACTCCTTAATTGTCTGGGACCCAAGCACGGTATATGGGCTCGGATTCCGTTGATCCGGTTCAGTTCCTGGGTCTCGACCTCGTTGGAAGTTCGAGTATATATCGATGATCTGATTGAGGCTGATTGTTATTTCTGTGTTCAGCCCGAACTTCTTCTAGTCGAGAGAGGAGGTCGCCCTTCGTAGCGCAGCGAGGAGCCAAATGGTCATTCTTGAGGGACGATAGCCTCTCGTACCATATACATGTGGAGGCAATGTGGGATTATTCTCCCTCTCGGCCCTTGTGTCTGGGACGCGGTGAATTCGGGGTGCATCTAGGAATTATGTTTGGCGGCCATAATGTAGCTGGACATGGGTCCCACCTGAACCCGGACATCATGGAGGTTGGTGTGATTCTGCTCGCCTTTTCGCTTTCTCTAGTGTCTGTCCCTCTGGAGTGAGGTCGCGTGCCTTCTTGGTGTGAGGGTTTTCCGACAATTCTTCCTCCTGCTTCTCGTTTCCTCAATGATCGCCCTGGAGGTCGCTCTGCAGGTGTAACAGCCTTGATGTAGCTGCTTCGCCGCTCAAGGGTGGCGATTTCGTCGCCGTAGCACCCTGTCAAAAGCAGATGGCGTCCGTTTGCACAAGCAGGTTTCTCTCAGCTGCCATGTCCGCCACGGCTCGTGTCGAAGAGAGAAAGCTAGGACGCTGCCGATTGTGTGCCATCCAGACCATAATCGTCGGAAACGAGGGCAGCGCCGGCGCCAACCACCTCGCGCAGGGAGAGAAAAGGCGTCTCGCATACTATTGAAGGCGGCCACTGTGCTGTCTCTCGCTTTAGCGTTCTGGGCTAACGGTAGTACTCAAGCTTGGAGTCGGCGCCATCATATTCCAAGTCTTGTCCGATGTTCCAAGCATCTCGTATATAGGTGTCAATGCAGGCGTTGCGGTATGAGCATCTCCAAGACCAAGATATTCAGCAAGCGGAGCTGCAAATGTCTTGGCCATCTTTGAATGGAACGATGTGGCAAACTTCTGGTTCTCCGGTCTTCGTGACTATATATTGGTACCATCTGAATCCGCTTCGACGACGTGGTATACGTGCTCAAGATGATCACTCCACCCGTGTTCGGGTCGCCACTCTTGCGGGCGTAAATGTCGAGCGTCTTCTGGAGCTCAGATTTGTTAATGGCCTGAGCGCGTTTATCTGGGAAACCAGCACGATTGTTGCAGAAGACCAAGGGTCCTACGAATGAACTGGAATAATATAGGCTGTTAGCCTCGGCAGCCGTGCCCACCGACACGAACTCGTGGTCAATCGTTAGCACGTCCATGACAAAACGTCGGGGTCTTGTGGTGTGTAGAAGCAAGTCCGTTCTGAAATCCAAGTCCTTGGCCAAGTCTCTGTCGCCAGTTTTCGAAATCTTCTTCCGATTCTGTCGGAAGGGTACGAGGCAGCCCTCGAAGTTGATGCCGTGTAGGAAATGGCGCTTGTCGACTTGGAGATTCTGGTTGAAGTGGTTAGTGGATTTGAAGTTGGTGTTGGTGAAGGAGTTGAACAAGAGGAGCGGGTACTGGGAAACGATCGTTTAATCACGAATGATGACCTTCTCGGTCAGTACCTTGCCGGCCTCCGCCACCTATTGGTTGACGAGCGAGGTAGGGTAGTCAGAGGACGAGCTGCAGCTCGCGTAGGATCAGTCTGTAGATCTGACGGGTCAGGGACTTCTCATCACACTAGCACGGGATCCACAGGCTCGCGGGGATTTGCAGCTGCTGTTCAAGTCCTGCCTTACACTGTTGTGATATATATGGGCCAGGGCGATGATGCAGGACGTTATGATGAATTCGAACGTCTTTCCCAGCCCCGACTTGCTGCAGTTGAAGACGCCGCTCCTCTCGGGCGTGTAAAACACCGCGAGGGTCTTATATATGTCCAGCATCTGGTACCCGGTGGACGTTGACAACATTTTTGGCAGCCGGACGCCCGTGTTGGTGAAGAACATAGGTATATAGAAGGAGTTTGTATGCATACGGCTTTGCTTGGTGCCGGGGCTCGATATGTGGTCCTGATCGCGGGACGGCACTGTCAGGCTCGTCGAGCGGTGTGTAATGATGTGGCTTGGTTGGCCAGTGTATTTAGTATAAGAGGATGGAGATGGGATGGATCCGTGGGCCGAAGACCGTCGCATGGTTGTGCATTTGCGAAGGCGCCAAATGGGATGTCGTGTCGTACCGTGTCTACCCAACAAAACAAGACGAGTATGAAGACTGCGTCGTCTTTGGCAGCAAAGCAACTGCTTTGTCCTGGCGCGCGTTTGGTGCCGCCACCCTGCACCTTTTTGTCGCCAAGCCCCAAGAACCCGGTATAGTATTGAGACACGAATCGCTTCTCGGCCCTCTAGCACACTTCCCAGCCGCCGTTCGCAGGGAGGGGAAGGGGGTCTCGAATGGCGCGCATTCGCCGGTGGGTGCCCACGGTCTCGTGATACTTGATCTTGGTAAGCAGGAAGATCTGGTTTGGCGGCGCGGAAAAGCGACAGACGTTTCGTTGTGCTCCAGACCTGTGACCTGTGCGTCGTGATGCGGTTCCCGACGAGTTGAGGCAAATGCCTGTTGGAAGAGCAATATGCCAAAATAGGCTCGGCATTGTGGGCCAACAAGCCAGTTAGGCTATGTTGAGGTCGTATATAAGCCCTCCCTGTCCTCGAACCGGGTGTAAGGGTCAGGCAAGACTACATCAGGAGTGCTTTGAGACTGGGCAAGGGTTGTGTGCCGACGTGCAGGGAGGCGTGAACGGGGTGGTATACGGTAGAAGGGACTGAAGGTGACATGTTCATATCAGAAGAAGGCGCGGAAGAAAGTGTGATAGATTCCCCGGCGTCCATGTTATACTGGCCATGGGGCGAAAGAGCGAGTCCGGATTCCGCCTCGCTCTCGTCTTGCACCTATGCGTACGAGGGTAGTATATAGCAGTCAGGAGCTTCGCTGATAGTAAAACGAACGCCATCGTGGAAGATTTCGATGACTCCAACTGCAACGACAGAGCTGTAGACAAATGGCCCATAAGGCACATTGACAGTGGCCAAATGACCCCTCAAGCGTTGGCTATGAGGCTTGATGTGTGATATCGGTATCTCAGGGACTGCCTGGACCGCAAGTCAAGCCGGTGGACAACAAGGAGATCGCGGCCTGGGCAAAACCGCGTGCGTGCCAGAGTGTCAGATGGCCAGTCGCGCCGCCGTATAACTTCATAAGACCGCATCCGTGCGAATGCGTCCTTATGGTATGGGAAGACCATGTCTTCATACCATTCATGGTCCGGCTGGTACCTGGATGCCTCCTCTCAAGGTCACCGTTGACAAAGCCGGGCACCTCAAGAGTCCCCATCTCCTGCAGCAAGCACAGCTGCCGGTCGGACGCCTTCTATACTTCGGAATTGGTCTTCGGGAAGGTGCCGGCGTCGCCATAATGCTGCGACAGGAACAGAGAGGCGTGGGCCCCCCGGAGCAGGTTCTGGAATAACCGGGGTGTTCAACAGCAGTTGGTTCATCGCACCAGCATCTAGACCCGGCCGGAGCCTAGGCTGGATATCGGTGGCTACCTGCTGTTGAAGGTGCCTGATCTCCCCTGCGTGGGTTACGGGCGTCGTAAAATCCTTCCGCAGTGTCATCACCGAGTATCTCGGGTCGGGTATGATCCCTCCCATCTTGACCATGTCCTCCTCGCACCGTCTTTGCATTCAGATGAAGTATAGCCAGGATCGCGGAGGAGAGGAACCGCTTATACTCAAGATTGATGTCGCCAGTGGCCATCGTGTTAACGTTTGCGACGAAGATTTCGAGGTCGGATTCTCGGTTCCATTCTTCAATGAGTCTTATATATTCCGGCTGCTTGTGAGATGATTAGGCTGAGCCAGGGATGGAAAGGAAAGATGCCTAGACCCGCAGGAATCCATGGGATGTCTACATAGAGCAGAGCCATCACTGTTGACATTGACGCATTCCTGAGCCAGTTGCGAGGCGCGAGTGCGGATTGGGCTCTGGTCTGCCATCCACCGGACAAGAGGGCACGATCAGGGGCAGGAGGCCAAGGTGAAGCCCGTAACGAAGCCCATCTTCACGCGTGGCTCCGAGAAACACCGCACCCTTCCGCAACACGGTCCAGCTGAAGGCTGGGGTCGCGTTTGAGGCCAAGCGGGATGCTGCCCCTGCAGACGCGAAACAGCCAGACCTAGGGAGGCACAGGTGAAGAAGGACCAGCCTCAAAACCGAGCGCACTTGGGAGTTTTGGCGTTGCCTTGAGCTTTGAGCAAAGGGGAAGATTGAGTTTGCACATCTCCACGCGGAGCCAACAGTGCATGTTTACCCCAGTCGCCATGGTATTTATATTGCGAGTACTGGAGCATTCCCAGTGAAGGCGTTGAGCCATTCGACGTGCTCGATGCTTCCGAGGAATTCTAACGGACGCCCAATCAGGTCGGAAAGCTCAGTGCAACCGACGATCTCCGTATGACGATCGCTCCAGCGTAGCCAGACGTCAGATGCGGCCTTCGGGAAGCGATATATATGCTGGCTCTTAGTCTGACATCGGTCGGCTCGTTTGCTCCGCATCCTGCTACAGTAGGACTGCCGTATAATATATGGACGCCTTGGTGATGCTTTCGCGCGCTTCGTACATGTGGTTCTGCTGCTATCTTCAGAGGCCGGGCGGGGAAACGCTTGATCAGCTTATGGTGGTGGGTGATTCCACTTAGTCCTCGCAGGTGGACGAACAGCAGTAACACCCACATTCCCAGTCGGAAGGTTGAGGGAAGATCCTGATGGGCGACCTCAACGACATTTTGAATCTGACTCTAGTAGGGCGCAAACGTCTCGACCTCATCCGCCAAGTACAGCATGGTTTCTCTCTCCTCTCAGATGTACAACAGCCCTGGCCAGTATGCTGCCCGCAGGATATATAGGATTGGCACTGTGCCTTGACGTTGGACTCATTGCATAGCACTCTCAGGTCGGGTTGGCTGAATCGCATTCATTCTCATCTCGAGTTCGTACTGCTGCTGCATTTTGAGAATGAGACCGTTGACATCTCACTTGCTCCGGAGGGCGATGACGCCCTAATAGACCAAGGCCTCTATAGCGGGCTTATACCGGGATGGGAACAGCATGAGCAGGTACCGACCAGGAGGGCTCGGCATCGAAAGGTTCAACCGGAAGCACGAGTTCTGCTCTGGTTCAACGCGCTGGACCACACCCAGCACCTCGTAGGGTGGTGGTTTGGACGACGCACTACCATGCAACGCGAGCCGACCTTTTTCCCTTGACTCAAAGAACGTTGACCGTCGGGATGCTTCCGGCGATATTCCTCCACGGCGTCAGACTCTTGTTCCCTCTGGATATATGCCTGCAGATCCGCCCCGTCGGGCAAGATTGGATTGTGGGTGATCTTTAGACTTATCCAAACATTCTTGACACTTTGCCTTTCGTCCAAGTATCGTTGGCCTGCAAACCTCGCATGTATAAGCTCCAGCAGTAGGGTTGCCGGATAGCAGCGACATCTCAACTGCCTCCTTAGCCTCCATCTTTCCTCAAAGTGTCCGTCCTAGACGTACGGAGCCGACTTGCTCCATGACCTGCTTGCTCGTGCAAGTCATTGACGTTGGCGTCGGCATCGTCAGCGCGAGATGCAGCCAACTCTGTAGCTTGGCGATCGTCGCATGGTTCGGACGTCGACGACATAGGGTTGGGTGCACCTGCCGTGGAGAGCGTTCCTCCAGGTGATTCTCCCAAGTGGTGTATTGGATCCGATTGAATATTGTCTCTGGGAAGGCCTCTGCTGCTGTTGAGCGTATAAGGTAGGAGGACCACTACAGGCCCCCTATTCAACCATCCAGTACGACTTGGCTTGGGTTCCTGCCGAAGCATGGCCCCTCTTCTTCGCCCACTGACCCTCTTGCTGCTTGGCCTCCTGGGGCGATGACGATATTGTGGTGCATCTGGTTGATCGCTCGGTGGAGCCGCGGTCGCACGGAGGCAGGCTGAGCTCTACTGCCCTGGCCGTCAGAGGGAGGATGGACGCGCCGGGGTGCAGTATATAAGCCACGGTCGGCTGTGAGAGGGGGCAGTAGGAGGAGGAGATGTGACTTGTGCCCCGAGAAGAGTGTCGTTTAATAAGTATGTGGTCGTGGGTAGTGGACTGGTGGAAGAGACAGAAGCCATGAGGGAGAAGAAGGCCAATTTATACATTTCCAAGACTGTAGCGTCGCAGTGCTTGACTCTGCGGCCGAGTCACCAACACCAGGTCAGGCTGCGTGAAGGAACAGCAATTGCAAACCAAATATTACGGATTATGACTGTAGTCGGCTTGAAATCACGGACAATCACCCGCTTCTTGCTGCGTGAGCCAAAACCGCGTGGCTTTCCCTGCAAACTCGTCAGTCATCTCTCCCATCGCATTAATCACGACCATGTACGACCATGCATCGCCCACAATATGGAAACAACTCCACCGCTCAGGATTGTACAACACACTGCAAACGTGAAAAATAACACGTCAGCTCGGTTGTCTGCAAACTCGAATGAGACAAAGACCCGGGAAGCACGCAAACCGTGCTTCCGGTTGATGCATTTGTATACACATAATAATATGAGAAAGATATCGCTAAATGGTTCATCCAAAAGGTCCCGTAATCCCATCCGTCATTCTGGCTGTATGTAAAATGTTGCGGCGAGTGCCAGCGTTCCTCGCCCAACAAACCGATAATCCAAGCGCTGTAGTAGACTCCCATGCATGGCAAGGCAAGCCCCTTCGACTCGCCCGCCGTCTAGACCCATTCAGGTGGTCTTTTCTAAATGTGACGCACTCAAAGCAAAACAAAAAACACCAAATGACCTAGATCGCTCTAGGCGTACACCATCTCTCTCTCCTTCTTGGTTTTGAACAAGGCCTTGAGCATGTTGCTGCTCTGTCGGTGGGGCTTCGGTCGGATCACCAGCGACATGTCATCGCCCCGACTACTTCGTCCGTCCTCGATGGCCTTCGTCTTCCTGCTAGATCGGTGGCTGCGCTCGCTGTCGACGATGCTCTCAGTGCCACTACGCCTGCTCCTCCTGTCAGACTCATCTCTGTGGCTTCCTCTGTCCTTGTCATCGCGGTGGCTCTTGGAGCTGCGATGGCTCTTGTGGCTCTCGTGAGTCTTGCTAGTTCTGGTGCTTCGGCGAGACTTCATGTCAAAGTCGTCCTTGTGAATCTGCTTGCTAACGCGATCGGCCGTCGGGGTTATCAACTCGAAATCGGCGGTCTCGTCCTCGCCGTAAGGCACAATGCCTCTCCTCCAGGTATCGATGGAGCTCAGGTCATCGTCGATGACGAGGGCTTCGTCGACACCAGCGCTGTACTCGCTCTGGGTTCTCATCGGTGCAGGGCGATCCATGGGCACACCCTCGTAAGCCAAAGCCTCGCGGGCGGCCTGGGCCTCCCTGACCTTCTGTACAATCTTCCAGCCTCCGAAGCAGACGACCGTGACGCCGACAGCGATGCTGGAACCGATGAGGAAATGGGGGGATGAAAGCAGAGAGAAGACGGCCGGCGAGGCGCTCTTCATCAGGGTGAGAAACGCAGGGGATGTCTTCTTGACCAGGCTAGACAGCTCGGCGAGGGACAGGGCAACAGCGGCAGCAGCGTCGGGGTTTTTCTGAAGATGGGTCATGGTGGCGGTAGCCGAGTGATGGACGCACTTGGCCTCGTCGAGAAGCCCCTCGACGCGGTGGACGAGATCGGTGGCATGTCTCTCATCGCCGCCGCCGCGGGGATCCAGGTCGGTCCGGTACTCCAGATCCGGGGGAACGTTTCCGTAGGCGAGGTCCATGTCGATCTCTTTGCGAGGCTTGTGCAAGGTCAGCTCGGCGGCGGAGCGGGTTCGGGAGACCATGGGGCCGGAGGGTATGGCGCTTCGCATCTCGACGTGGGCGAGGTCTCTCTTGGAGACGGCTATTTCCATGGGGACGGCCTGAGCATAGGAGTTCGCGTAGGCGCGAGGCGGGGGAGCTCTGCTGGGGGCGACGCTGGAGACTTCGCTCAGGGTCTTGAGGTTGCCCTCGGTGAGGGCCTGGCTGCGGGTGTCGTAGTCGCGGGGGTTTCTGCTGTCGCGGTGGCGGCGCGAGTGGGTGCTGCGAGATTGATGGCTGCGCTGGGAGCCGCGCTCACTGCCGGCGTCGTAGGAGCGTCGGCGAGCTTGGTCGTAGTGGAATTGTTGGTCATCTTGGTAGTATCGCGGGGGTTCGACGATGGCGCGTGAGTTGTCGTAGGTCTGGGAGCGCTGGAGTTCGCGATCGGCCCTGATCTGTGACTTTTTGTCCTTGTAGTTGCCCTGGGCTTCCTTGAAGATGGAAAAGAGCTGTTTTCCCTGGGAGAGACGGGTTAGCAGGAGCGAGACCGGGAAATAATGGACTCCGGGGCTTACAGTCTTTATGATTTTGCCCGAGTTGTTGACGATGGTGATTGTCTGCTCGAGAGCCATGTTGGGCGGTGGAGGGAGCTCTCGGCGCTCTCTATCTCGTGGGAGCAGTAGCGACGGCGGTGAAGCGACAAGATTATATCCCGCCCGAGTTTGCAGCTACAGCAATGCGATGTAAGACGGATCGATGAGTCGGGAGACCAGCTCTCAAAAATAAGAAGAAAAAATAGGGAGCAAGGAGAGCTGTAACCCGGAACTAGGGGCGTGTTGTATGCAAACAGCAGCCGTGAGCTGGGCGCCTTGGTAGGGGATTTCGGTCGGTAATTGGGGAGGGAGGATGTCTAATAAGGCCCCACGCCCACCGTGGGATGGGGATGAGGTTGGCGGAGCGGAGGATGATGGAGTTTTTTGGTCGGCGGGTGGAGAAGGAAGGGATGGAAGCTGAAGAAGAGTGGGGGGAGAGGTCGGGTTTATGAGTGTAACCACTGAGGCTGGCCGCTGGAGGCCACCCAGAGGTCACCTGAAGGCGCGGCGAAATGGGCCCAAGTTACAGGTCTCTTACAGGCCGGGTGCAGGCCCTCTCCCAGGTGCAGGCCTCCCAGGTAGCCGGAGACCAGAGCTCCTCGCGCAGTGGAGGGGGAACCGGCTAGGGGGTCTGCCATGGCGATACCCGACCTATAGGCGCGCTAGGGGCTGGCGGCGGCCCACTGAAAGCGAAGGGTGATCGACCGCTGCTGGGGACCTGCACGCACCGGGGCCTAGCACATGGGCCTAGCCGCTAGGGGGCAGAGCGTGCCTGCGTGGGATGCCACCCGACCGTTGGCTGGCACTTCCGGCGGTGTCGGCGTCCAGGACGCTTAGCCGAGCGAGGGGAGGAGAGTCGGTGAGGACGGAGGAGTTGGGTGCACTCAATGGAAAAGTACCGCAGTCGGGTCGATGGCATAGGCGTCCAAGGGGGATCCCGGGGGTCTTTTTTCTCCTCCAAGGGAAACCTGTCAGAGTGAGAGTAGTCAGAGCGTAATTAATCAGAGGAGAGTAGTCAGAAAGTCGGAGCATGTAAGCTGGACAACACCATGGGCCTCAAAATAGGGGGCCTCTACAAAGCACAAGGGCCGGTCCCTGACCGCGTCCACAGCATCATCCCTTCATTCTTCGGCCTGTGCCATGCCGACGTCGACAAAGAACTGTGCAAATCCGTCAGGTCCAGGTGCAAATGCAGACGCGCCCAATCTGCAGCAGAGCGCATATCTGACTCTCCTCTCTCAACGCCAAGTCTAGATGCCAAGGGACGGGAGGGATACGAAAGGAGAGAAGAGAGCTTGCACAGGAGACGACGGAACGGCACAGAATGAAAAACGAGGCGGATCGTGGATGCACAATGATGCCAACTGTGCATGAGTGCTGCGGAACCTGGGCCGGCGACTGGTCCCCGGCGTTTGCTTGCATGTATAATACTACGTAGTGAGGTCAACAACCGATGGAGCCAGATGGAATAGGTATACACGGATGGAAGCAAGGGGGTGATTCCTGTTATAGTACGCGCCCCGTTGAGCGAACAATGCCCGTGTGCGTCTCTTGTCTGGCCAGATCCGGCGTCAAAATGGTCTCACCACCATGGCTTGTCACCCGCCTCGTCCCGTCCCATCGCATCCCACCACACACACTCACAGCGCTCATCACTTCTCCCCGAGGCCACCAGCAACCCAAAGTCCCCCTCCCAAAGGCCCAAACCCACCAGCTCTGCCAATGGAGTCGCTGCCGATTGGTGCTTCCGTCAGGCGCCTGTGCAGTGATAGCGTGCCGACAGGGATCTAGATGGCCTTTGAGCCCTTCCTTCCAGGTCGGCAGGGGTAGCACTCCTCACTCCTCGGGGGCTTGGCTTGGCCTTTTCCCCCACTCAAGAGTCGCTGCTTGTTAGCCCAGGACTTGTAACTAACCGTGTAGGAACGCATTGGCCCCAATCAGTCTCGCGTGGCCCCATGGCGGCGGGACGGGCTGGGCGCACGATTCCGATCAGTGAGGGCGCGACATGTGGTACGGCTTGGATCCTATCAAACGGAGACGGGGCTGGGCTGGGCCGAGTTGGGCTTTGACGAAGTCTGACCGTGGCTCTCGTGAACGCTCTCGAGAACGCTCTCGAAGCAGCGCTCGTCATCGGGCTCGTCAGACCGAGGACAAACTGACGAGAGTGGTTGGGATTTGAGAAATGAATGGAGTCAAGTCAGTGAATGGACCCAGCATGGCCTGCGGTCGGAGTACCTACATACAGTACTACTTACCATACCATGATCGCTGCTGGCCGTCGATCTTCCCTGCGTGCCCCGGTGTCTGGGTTTTTCCTTTCATTTTCCAGTTTTCCAGCGTCGTGCTGCATGTGCCTCAAGTCTCAAGTCTCCGTCTCAGTCTGACAGTCTGAGTCTCGGCTGCAACGAATTTCCCGGTGAATGCGCTGGCGTCGGCCTGGCACTTGTCAGCACTCCAAGCGTCATCAGCGGACCTGAAGAAACTAGCAAAGTATTTTACGAATACCTAACAGTAGTCTGCATGCTAGGTAAGTGCCAGTAGGTTACACGTATTTGTACGCGCTCAGCCACTTCTCCCACGCGCTGTGGCTCGGGTCCAACGGCTCCAGCGCGTGGCTCAGGCCCAAGTTTCAGCTCCCCATGCTCCCGAAAAGACGGTCTCGACCCCTCATCGAACCCCAGCCTGTCCAAGATACAGCGGTGTTTGGTACGGCGCGCATGTGACATGTCCCTCTCCTCGTTCCCGGCGTTCCGTCAACCACGTCGCCTCTGAATGCATGGACACGACACGACACGCATCAGGCCTATCGTCTCCGGGTGCGCGGGTGCGCGGGTCCACCCCCGGTCTTACGATGCTGTGTCCCCCATAGTACGACCAAACCGGCGGTCCGACCTGGATGCCCAGTCGACATGTACTACGCATCAGCAGTCTGCATCCCGAGATATCGCCCGGAACAGCAATTCTGCATCAGCCATGATACGTGTAGCCAGCGCTAAAGAACGGTCAAGCCTGCAAGGAGCATCCATCCTCCTAAGTGTTTCTCATCCACCAATGTTGTGAGGCCTCCCCGCCAGCAGCGATACGTCCTCCTCAACCCCGCTAACATCTCCATATGATAGAAAGAGCTACAACCGACCGACCCCATGTACTTTTGTTAGCGTGAAAATGGAATGTGGCGATGACTGCTTTCTTGAGGACGTCCCTAAATCAAATCCTAGAAAGATTCAAATGCTATTCAGTAAATATATATATTAATATAGAGTTTAGATGATCGATGTACCTATCATTATGCTCTATTTCTTATAAACTCTGTATTGAGTTGGGAATTCTGATTGATGATCCTTGCAATTAGTAGTAAGCTCGAAAAACTAGACGAGGCCAACTGTATAACTATGCAGCAACAGCACGTCTTCACCTGAACAAAGTCGATGGAACTTCAATTCCCAGATACGGCGTATTTCCTTTGATAAATCTTTCATTTTATTCAGTGTGCCCAGTTCTTTAACTAGAGCACGTTCGTTAGCCTGGAAGATGCCTCATGAAAGAGGGCAAACGAGAACTATACGTCCCACTTCGTAACTCTGGGTCAGAACTCTTTCACATGTCAACATCCCTCAGCACGGTTCATTACGAACATAGCTGGATACAGTCCGCAGCTCCACATTTGCCGAACACCACACTGCAAAAAAATGTACCCAGACCAGAGAAGAACATCATGAACGACAGTGCGCCACATCTGTCCCCCCATCTGCAAGGAAGCTATTGATTGACGTTTCGAAATTCAAGGGTCAAGGCACAGTGGTGCACGTATTGGTGAAGCGAACGGGCGAATAAACCAAGAACAAAAGAGGGCTGTCAAAGAAGTGATGTGATCTGAGGGACGTAGAGGGAGAACATGAATGAAAGGGCATGAACGAAAGGGGACAGGCATGAAGCAGGGGCCAGAATGTGTCCAGATGTAAGGGAGACATCCAAATTAGGAACACAGGGCAACAAAGGAGTAGGAATGAGGTAGGCGAACTCGACAAGAACAAATCTCATTAGGAGGCATGTGTTAGAACGTTGGTGCCAAAGCAGCTTGGAGCATAATAGTATAAAACAGACATTTGTCGCTCGCTTCTTCCTGTCTTTTTAACCAAAACAACCACAATCACAACCACATTCACACTTACACTTACACTTACACTTACACTTACACTTACACCACGACCTCACAGCAGCTACTCCCAGTTTGCCAACCAGTTTCATCTCCACTATCAACCCAACCATCGCCAGTCAACCACCGCCACTGCCAATCGACAATTATCAACCTACTACCACCCAACCACCAATCACTCATTCAACTACCCGCGAAATCAACTACTTTCAAGATGAGCTACCAATTCATTGCTTCTCTTTATCCTGTCCACGCGGATCGCTGTTTCCAACAAGTGGATGAGAATTCTTGGCTTCTCGGGGATAAGCTCCTGCTCTCGCGACAGAGCACACCTTCCTCGTCTGATTGTTGCTGGGAGTCGAGCCACGAAGGCTTCTTCTACACGATCGCCGAGGCACCGTCTCCATTGCCAAAGGCATACCAACTGCCAGAGAGGCCCGTACTGCCACGGGAAGGGCCGATTTTTCCGCACGATGACCTTCGCCTAGTGCACTTCTCTGGCGTCCATCAAGCTGTTTGGCAAGTCGGCAAGGCCACTCTGAAAATCCACAGATACCCATCACCACGTATGACAAGAGAACATGCCAATATAGAGTATGTTAAAAGCAAGGGGGGTGTGGGTTTTTTAACCCCGAATGTTCTCTACCACGCTGAGCATGACTTTGGGTACATCATCGTTCTCCAGGAACAGTGGGGAGAGAATCTCTCCAGCGTATGGCCTACCTTAGGGATTGATGAGAAACGTCACTACGTGGGCCAAGTCATCAATGCGTACAAGACAATGGTAGAGTGGCAATCCGACAGGATTTGCGGCGGTGATGGGAATCAAATACCCGAAGCGCCTCTTTATATCAACAAGGAGGACAATAAGGACGAGTCCGATCACAGCCACGAAAAGCTCTACCCTGTATGCAAAAAGATGGGAATGGAAACCTCAACCTTCGTTTTCGGCAACAACTACCCGTCGCCTATGGCAGTTATCGTAAACGGACCAGATAAACCGATCGTACTACGCTGTTGGTTCCACGCAGGGTTTGTCCCCAAGGAGTGCATTCGAACTGAAGTCTGCTGCTCAGATTACTGGAATCTGCCGCCTTGGTGCGACAACGCAGATGAGTGGAGGCACCTACTTCAGGAAGGCCTAGGAAAAGAGGGATTCGGTTCGGTTATAGATGGGTACATGGAATATAGGCAACGTTCTGCTACTGTGTCGCTTGGCGATGCGGGGAAAGGCAATGGGTGCCCCACGTGCGCGGGTGCCTGAGGCAGCAGGTCACCTGGACCCTCGAGGGGCTCCTGACCCTTAAGGTCCAGAGCCCCGGGCCAACCAGACTTGGAAATAATAACCTTCTTTCTACCCTTTACCCTCACTTCAAGTGACACTTACCAATAGTTGTATTACTTGGGTCCTAGATACAAAAGTTCTCCCAGAAGCCTTGCAGGGGCCTTTTTCAAAAGGGAGAGCACTGGGTAAAGGGATTCTACTAGGTAAGAGTGAACTATCTCTGTCTCCATCTGTCTATTTCGTTTTCTTTTTTCTAATAGTAGATTTAACAGCGGAGGTCCTCTCGAGTATACCAGTCTACATTTTCTTTCCTTTTCCACCTCTTGTTGGCCAAGCATCATCCCCAGTTCATCACTGCTCCCTTCCTTCTTGATCCTTCTCCGAGTCGTCTGGTCCGTTTGCAATAATCGCCATGGGACTTGGAGGTACCAGGCCATAAGCCCATCTTGTCAAAGCCCCGGGCATGACTGTTTATTATGCCATCCAGCAGTCGTAAAACCGTTCCCACAGGCAACGCACTTCATCATCATAAACGCGATAAGTGGGTTCAACTCGGCTGAGTTCGAAGTCGAGATGGTCGACATTGTCAGGAGTTTGTGGTGGTTATGTTTTCAATACTAGCGAAGTGTAAGGGAGAATCCTCACCATGCGTGCACTAACTAGTTCATACCAAAAGAGAAAATCGCAGGCCGTGTGTGCTGAGAAAGAACGGTGTTGATATGGCCGCGGTTGTTGCGGCTGTGGTGGTCGCGCTTGCGATTGCTTGGGGCGGCGATGCTTTAGAAACTGTCAAAGTTAGCAAGAGGTGATCCTCAGCCTGAGTGCGCGGTCTCATGGCAAAGAAGGAAGATACTTACACTCTTTAACTTGGGGAGAGAAGGATGAATAGTTTTGGTGTAAGTGCGACTGTGAGGAGTCTGGGTGGTTTGAATGCAGATGAACCTGATTGCGAAGGAAACGAGTGACTTTATACGCAAATAAATCCACCTTGAGGCCTGTTTGGAACCAGACCGTCAACTGGCAAGAAATGAGACTTCATCCTGGGCTGAAATACTACACCGCGTTCTGGAAGATCTGATGATGGGAACAAAGGACAGGGAGGGTCAGTCTGGGTGCTGACGGCAATGGGGGGTTGATAGTAAGTGAAAGTAAAAGAAAGAAAAGGAAAATAATACTTAATAATGCGACGGTGCAATTGAAGTCCCAGCCCGATCGCTCATCGTCTTTTATCTCAGCAGCCCTTTAACACAGATGATGTCTCTCTTCAAAGGTGGCGACAAGGATCCCATTCAACTGTGGACAGGTGAAGCTCGCGTGAAGTGCCAAAGAGTCGAGTAGATATAGTATTGTGACTCGAAGTTCTGAAATAATTAAGGCTCGGAACTGAGAGAATTCCTTGTTTCGTGATGAACGGTCCTATGGTCGTCTTGCTACTGGGTGGTGGTAGAGCCAGTCGTTTCTGGCTTACATCGCCCGTGATATGTCCAAGAATCCAACGTTTGGTTGTTCGTATCCTGGACAGATCAGCTACAAACATCTGAGAGCAGTCAAATTCTTTCCATCCCCGTGCTAAATTTCTCCTATTTATAACATGTGCGAGATTTCATCGCTGCTAAGCATGCTTCAGGTGTGTCTGGCTGAGAGCAATCTCTACGACCAAGACGTGGCGACATAATGGGCGAAAAGGGAACTGTGAAAGTGAAGTGGACGAGATTGGAAGGAAATCACCCCTGTAGAGACTAGAATTGCAGTGCGTGCATAGTACCTGCGGGAGCCCTGTATGCCAAGAAATGGTTCTCTTGGGTATTGGAAGCCTAGAATTAGAAAAAGGCGATTTACCTCTTCTGGAGAGCCTAGAATTGCAGTGCATCCTGCGGGTTGATGGTAGTATGCACGCCAAGAAACGGTTCTCTCGGGTATAATTGGAAGCCTAAAATTAGAAAAAGGCGATTTACCTCCTCTGGAGAGGCTAGAATTGCAGTGCAGGACCGGCACTCGGCACACGTAGCTCACGCTGAGTGGATGAACTCTGCTCCCTTGCACTTGACGCTGTTGTCGCTGAAGATCCAGCCGTATTCCCATGGCAGTTGGAGCCGCGAGAATGGCACAAGGCTGCCATGTTGATCTCTGTACCTTTCTGACGGCCGCCTTCCCGACAAGCTAAGGCGGTCGGGCCTTTAGTAGAGCTAGGGCGGATTGTGGTACGTAAATACAGAGGGAAGTCTCTCTATCTCTGTTTATGAGTGGCAGGCCTTGGATTTAAGAATCTGTGTCAAGTGGCATACTTTGAACAGGGCCGTAAATGTCTATGCAGAGCTAGTTACACTAAGAGACAAAAAAACATGGCAGTCTTTATAGTGTAATTGGAACCCTGGCACTAGAAAAAGACGACTTACGTCCTCCGTAGAGACTAGAATTGCAGTGCTGAATGTCGGGATGTTTCGAAGTGTGGGAGCTGAAAACTAGAAGCAGTCAAGTTACGCCTGACCCATGCACGCCAAGAAGCAGTCCTCTTGGGTCCCTATGATTGGATGCTAGAACTGGAAAAATGCCAGTTGCCTCCTCATAGAGACTAGAATTGCAGTGCTCGCCCCCGGCACGACCGAATTCCCGGAACATTGGAACAGAAACAGAGGGTCACCTCCTCCGCAGAGACTAGAATTGCAGTGAAGGAATCCATTTCAACCCTTTCCATCGTCCGACCACACCCATCCACGAAGTGTACCCACCCGTACCCCCGCACTTCCTCCCCCAAATATCCCCATATTCCCCCCCCCAGGTTTCTTGGCTAGTTAAAGTCTCGATGAGAAACGGAAATGACAAAAAGCACAGCGCATGCATTATTAGTTTATATCCGATCTCGGGCAAGCAGAACCTCCTCTGTCTCCTCGGCTCATCGCCCCGACAGTCGCCCGGCCGAAACACGCTTATTCGGAAGCAGGCCGGCCGGGTCAGGACGCTGTAGCGAGCTCCTCCGCTCCAGCGCCGAAAGAACAGACATCATGAGATGTCACTAAGCCGAGCACGGCAGCCAAGCCTCCAACTTGACTCTTACCAATAAATGCCCTCCCATCTTCCTCCTCGTAAACAAGCCCCCTCCCGTCCAACCCGCCGCTCATAACTTTCCACGTTGTATCGCGGCGTCGTACGTCCCGGAGCTAGTAGTCGTCGTCTCGAATAACTCCGCCGATCCCGGGCGTGACGTCGTCGCCAAGTGCTCCGTGCCAACAGACGACACGACATCCTTCCCCCAATCTCAGCCTTGGCCGGTTCGCCTCCAATGTGAATTCAATCCCTGCTAGGTTTCCCTTTTTTTCCCAGTCATGGTGTCCCTCGTTTGTACCACGTCCCCGAGCTGAAAACACCACGCCTTGCAAAACAAAACAAAAACATCCGATTATCCCGCACCACAAACTACCATCCATCAGCTCCTCTCCTGAATCCCCCCGGTTGAGAATCATGGGCGCCGAAACCCTCGGCCCGCGCTGCGCGGCGCTCCTCGCCTCCGTTGCCGGGTCCGGCGACGCGCTCGGCGACTTGGTGGTGCGCTACCCGGCGGCACGGCCGGCGCTGGCGGTGCTGTCGCGCGAGCTGTCCGAGGTCCAGCTGGTGGCGCGGCTGCTGGACCACAACGCCGCTGACGACGGCCGGCTGCCGGCCAAGCTGGCCACGGCGCTGCGCAACGTCGTCGAGGGCGCGGGGTTCCTCGTCGAGGAGATCAACGATGCGCTGGACGGCCCGGACGAGGACGAGCCGCGGCGCCGGGTGTGGCTGGAGCACACCACCGAGCGGCTGGCGCCGTTGGGGAGGTTGGTGGAGAGTGCCCGGATCGCCATGAACCTGGGCTTGGATGCTTTATTATTGTCAGTCCTTTTTTGTTCTCACCACAGAGGACTTCTACTCTCATTTCTTGCTTTGCATACTAACCATCAGCAGCGCCGTCAACTTCCAGCCCGCGGCAGGCGAGGCGGAGCTGCCGCCGTACAACAGCTCGCAGATCCTCCAGGAAGCCTTCAACCTGCGAGTGCGGCTGAACGAGGACGCGGAGAGCGACGACTTCCGCGTGCAGACGCAGCAGCCGGTGCTGGTTGCCTTTATCGAGGCGCTGCAGGAGTACATGGAGCAGACGTCGACGAGTCTGTTTGTGCCGGAGACAGGTGGCCGGGCGGTAGTAAATGCCGAGTATGTTTTGTCTCGTTTGATATGTCGTGGCCTCTCGCTCACAATATGATATAGAACCACCGTGTCCTCCCTCCACTCGGAAATGGACCCGGAGATCCCAGACTACCACGCCATCGGCATCACCAACCCAACCCCGTTGTCCATCAGCCTCCGCCACCTCGCCAAGAAGGAACTCTCCAACCATGAGGTCGTTCAGGTGACGTTCCTCCTACGCCAGGGCAAGCCCACCATCGCCGTGTCGACCATGGACCCTCCCACGCGCTTCTACGACACGCAGGCCAACCAGGTCTCGTGCCTGTCCAACCAGCACGGCGTCCAGCTGACCTTCTGCGACGACGGCCGCTCGTGGGCCTACCTGTGCGAGGAGGACGCCAAGGACCTCAACGCCTGGAGCCACGACGGCATGACCTTCAAGAAGCCCCTCGTGTTCCTGGGCGACTACATCAACGGCCGACGCATCCAGCAGATGCGCTGGCCGGGCGCCAAGCCGCTGTGCTTCTCGCCCGACGGCAAGTGGCTCGCGGTGAGCAGCGCGCGCAACCGCATCGCGCTGATCGACGTCAAGTCGGGCGGCGTGCTGGACCGCGCGCGCATCATATCGTGCCATCTCGACGAGGTGACGCACGCCGTCTTCACGCCCGACTGCAAGGCGCTCGTGTCGCAGAGCGTCGACGGCACGATCCGGCTGACGGACCCGACGACGGGCAAGGCGCTGGCCAAGCTGGACACGGACACGTGGAAGCGGCCGCTGTTCCTGGGCGTGGTGCCCAACAGCGACGTGGTGGTGTCGATCCGCGGCGACACCGTCTACCACTGGAACCACACGAGCGCGGACCTGGAGTCGTACAGCCTGGGGTCGCGGCGCACGCGCGAGGGCTGGCCGCTGGCGATATCGCGGGACTGCCGGTTCATGTGCTGCCGCACCGACGACGGCGTCGACATTGGCGACTTGTACTCGGGCAAGGTGCTGTACACGATCAAGTTCCAGAGCGGGTTCGTCACGGCGGCGAGCTTCAGCGGGGACGGACGGTATTTGATACTGGGCAAGGCGGCGTCGTGGATGGGTGTGAGGGTGACCATGTCGACGTTGGATGTGTGGGAGTTGGTCTTTTAGGGGGGATGATCAGGGGGGATGATTTCAAGAGGGATTTCAGGGGTATATAAAAGCGTGTCCTTGAAGTTATTGTGATTATTCTACATGATATGGTATGAGTGTAGTCAATCTTCAGTATAAATGTGCGGCGTATATATAAAGACCATGTCTTCCTCTCCCACCTCAACTCTAGATACCCTCACTCCCCCTTACCTGTATACATCCTTCAACTCCCACTCAACCTAAACTCTAGAAAACCCCACTCCCTCACCTCAACTAGATCCCTTCCTCACTCAACCTCCTCCCACCTCTCCTCCAACATCCGAACCCGCATCACACTCCCCGCCCCCACCGCACTCGCCCTCATCTCGCTCGCCTGACGATCATACACATGCCCCTGAAGCACATACTCGTTGGCGTGCCCATACCCAGCATACGCATTGCCCACCGTGTAGCTGTGCCCCATGGTCACGTCCACAGTCCCGCCCATGGCCTTGTAGAAGCTGCCCGAGATGCCCAGCGTCTGCGCCTGCATCGCCGCCAGCCGCTTCTGCGCCAGTATCTGCTCGCACACCGCGATCGTCTCGCACCAGACTTGGTGGCGGTGCTCGCCCGCTGCCAGGAAGCCCGCGAGGTCGCCCGACGCGCACGCCTGCGTGTACAGGCTGCGCATCCGCGGCGAGTACACGTCGCACATGCGCTGCTTGTCCGCGGCGTCCCGCTCGCCGCGCAGCACAAACTGCGGCTCGAGGCTGGTCCCCTTCGCGAACGACAGGTAGCACTCCTCGCAGATGGCCGCCACGCCCCAGCCCCAGACGCGCCGTCCACCGCCCTTCTTCAAGTGTCTCCGCTGGCACGGCGGCACCGTCCCGAACGTCGTCGCCAGCTCGTCCAGCGGCATCCAGTCGCCCCGGAGCAGCGACTCCGAGTACGCGCCCAGATACGCCTTCGCGCGGTGGTGCGCCAGGTTGAAGCAGCACAGCAGCGTGTCGGCCGGCGACGTTCCCGGCTTGCGCACGAAGTGGTCCGTTCCGCCCAGCACCGCGACGATGCCGGCGTGGCAGCCGCCGCAGATGCCGAAGCCGGCCGGGTCGCTGCGGAGCGTGTACCAGACGGCGCCCGTCGTGCCCTGGGCGCTGCAGAAGGGCTGCTCGTCTACGCCGCGGATGGCCGTCCAGAAAATGTCCATGTCCTTCTTGGCCACGGCGTGGCGCGTGGGGATCACGATGTTGAGATGCCCCATCACACATCTCGTATCAAAGTCACCCCCAGGGACACATCTAAAGACGTCTCCCCCCGGCATGTCGTGGAAGTAGTCGTAGTAGCAGGCAACGCAGACCTGGAGCCCGTTCGGGCCGCGCGATGACTTGAACCAGGCGCGGTCGTTGGCCTTGATGACCGCTTGCTTGGGACACGCCGGGAGCTGGATCCGCGTCTTGACGCCCTCAGCAAAGGCCGTCCAGTTGTTGGCTTTTTCGCAGTCCTCGAAGATGCGCCGGACGTACCACGCGGATGAGTCGCAGAAGGCCTGAGTGGCGATACTCTGCAGCTGGAAGTGGTTTCCAAACGGCGTCGCCATCAGGTCGTCCTCGTAGCACGCTTTGCATATGGTCATCCCGGGGATCTCGGTCGTCGTGTACCAGCTCTCGCCTTCTTTGATGGCAGCCTGTGGGCAATCATCCATGTACGCCCGCTTCTCCATAAACCCAACGGCAGGACCAAGGTTCCCCGACGACACGACCTCAGGCCAGAGCCGGTCTTTCATACGCCGGGTTCCGAAGAGACACCTCCGAGGCTTCTTGTCGTGGTAGAAGCTCTTGGCAAAGACATCCCGGAACGAGGTGTCGTAGATGTGGTCGACGTAGCATCGCCCACATATGAGGAACGAAGGGACGTTAGGGTGGTAGAACCAGTCCAAGTCGTACGTGACGGCGTCTGAACTGCACTCGGCCAGCGGTGTAACACCTGAAGGATGCGGTCTCGGGGGTTCTGGGGTTCTCGAGGGTCGAGGAGGTGGGGGAGGCGGCCGAGCCTGAGTTGACTCAACTGAGAAGGCATTCGTCGAAGATTGAGGTTGTTCCTGGGCCGGATTAACCGGAGGAGGCGGATAGCTCTGCCGAGGAGACCGTTCCTGGACTGAGACCACTCGAGGAGGAGGAGGAGGAGGAAAGACCTGTCGAGGAGATCGAGGAGACTGGACTTGAACCGGCTGATTCGAAGCGGGAGAAACTCTCGGCGGGCTCTGAGGCGACAAGGCAGAACCATAAGCACCCTCAAAGCCTTCCTGGAACGGATTATTCAACGAAACCTCCCGACCCGGACCCGGCGAACCCTCCACGCCCTCCGCCGCTCTTCCCGCCCCGCGAACAACCCCGGGCCGTGGCAGGACAGCCGGAGCGGAGGTCCGAACCGGCGGCGGCGGGAAGTACACACTGCTCTGCGGCCTCGGAGGCACCGGCGGCGGCGTCTCCAGCTGCAACTGCTCCATCTGCTGCTGCATCTGCCGGCGATACGCCGTCTGCTCCGCTTCCGCCTCGGCCTTCAACCGCTCCGTCTCCAGGTTTAGCTTCTGGAGTTCCTGTTCCTGCTCAGCGCGGTATTGCGCGGCGAGGCGCTCGGCGTACTGCCTGTCCGCCTCGGCTTGTTGCTGGCGTAGATGGGCGAGTTCCTGGGTTGCTTGGCGTTCCGCCACGGTTTGTTCTTGGCGTAGGCGGGCGAGTTCCTGGGTTGCTTGTCGTTCCGCAACGGCCTGTTGCTGGCGAAGGCGGGCGAGTTCCTCGTCGGCTTGTTGCTGCCATGGTGACGTTGGTGATGGTGCTGGCTGTTGCTGCTGGGCGTATGGCTGCTGGTGATACTGCTGAGGTTGTCCATACTGTCCTTGCTGCCCGTAATGCCCTTGTCTATCCTGCCCATACTGTCCTTGCTGATGTCCCTGCTGCTGTCCCTGCTGTTGTCCCTGCTGCCTCCGCTGATACTCCAGATTAGCCTGTTGCACAATCTCCCCGGCCTTCGCCACCATGTTCCCAAACCGGCCCATCCTCACTTCCCCTTCCTATCGTTTCGTTTCCTTCACCTCTCTCGGAGAATAAAACGCTCACAAAATAAAAAACTGGTGGCGCCCTGTCATAAGCAAAGCCACCATCTCCTATCAGCACTTCTAGAAAGATTCCAAGATGGCGCCGGCGTTTCTTTCTGAGGGTGGCGCTACCTATTTGACCAAGGCTCCGAGGTCAGGATGCCCGGCGTGGCAGTGCATCCATTGACCATTCAACCGGGGGCCCTTGTCTTCAGCTGGACTGACTCTCTCAGCTCCGTCTTGGCATGACGTCGGGTTCTACTGCTATTATTCAGCAAGTGGAGTGTATCACGACAAAACAACTCATAACTGCAGTCGAGATAATAGCACGTCCTCAATTTTGATACCGAACTCACTCCTCATCATAATCATAATCTCACTTGCTCCTCCCAAGTATTGTCGACAGAAGACTTTTAGAATATTCTCCTTTTCCTTATACATGCAATGTCCTCCCCAAATAGCTGCCGACCATCATCATGACGGCCTTTGCTTGTAAAAACTGTAAACAAACCTCAAAGCAATAGGTATATCCCTCCAATCATTTCCCACAACGCCGGTGATCCGTTTCGTTCCGTTCCGTTCAATGCCCGCCCATCCATGCTAGTCACCTCGTATGCGAGACCATCAACGCCAATGGCTCATTATGCCGCCCAAAACTTGTCGACAAACCGTCGTGCATGCATCAATGCTGGGTAATTGCAGTCGTTTCTTGGTTTCTTATGCTTCCTCCTCAATCATGGCCCGAACCTCGGGCTCGTTCAACAAAATCCGCTTCCCCAGCTCCTCTGGGGGCGTGCCATCTCGGACTGCGCCAAAGTCGAGGATCTATCACATGTTAGTCAACCGCATTTGGGTACCAAAGGGCTCGTTTCGTCAATACATACCTCGATATATGTCAGCGAGTCTCGTTGCACAGCTGCCACGCATCTTCTCTCGTCAAACTTGACCTGCCACACACCACTCAGGTCGCTCAGCAAGTCTTGCACACATTCTCCTGTCCTGACGTCCCACATCTTGACCGTCTTTTCGCTGCCGCTGATGACCTTTCGCCCATCGTGCTGGAAGCAGGTGATGGCCCCTGTGTGCGCCATGAGCGTGTTCCTGCACTTGCCGCTCTCCGGGTCCCAAATACGGAGAGTCGAGTCGGCCGCTGCGGAGACCAAGCGCTCGTCACGAAGATCCAAAAGACCGACGAGTAGACTGTGGCCCTCCAGAGTATGGAGGCAGGCCCCAGTGGCGAGATCCCAAATCTTAACCAGCGAATCCATCGATCCGGAAATGCAGCGGTTGCGCTCGTGGTCAAGAACAACCGAATACACCTTCTGCGAGTGCCCATGAAGCACATGCAGCGCCTCGCCAGTACTGATCCGCCACACCCGGACAGTGCTATCGTAGGATCCGCTGACCAGTGTGTCTCCGTGAGCCGAGATGGCTCTGACGGAGTGCGTATGGCCTGACAAGACTCGGATAAAGTACGGGCAGTCCGACTCATGAGCCGGAGGACCCGTCTGGATGTAGCGTCGAGAGCCCACCTCGGGAAGACGCCAAACTCGCAGCTGGCTGTCCCGGGACCCGGTGATGATGAGAGGCTTCTCTGGCTGCATAACCGCCGTGCCGGTCGAGTCTTTCCCGGTCTGCGTGGGCATGAGAATCTGTAGGCAACGGACAGTACTAGTGTGTCCATAGAACACCTGCTGGCAGAGGCCCCGCTCAATGTCCCAGACACGGACAGACCGATCAGTGGAACCCGACACCAACATGTTGCCCTCGTACTGAAGAGCCCAGACACCTCCCTCATGTCCCTCAAGCTTCTTCCGGAGCTTGCCCGTCTTGGTATCATAGATGTGGATGAGGGTGTCGTCACTGCCGGTAATGATCTTGTCCTCGTCGAACTGGAGGCAAGTTATGACGTGACGGGGGTGTGCCGCAAAGGCCACATGTCCCGGCTTGACCTCGCCGCTGGTCCAACTCTGGCGGATCATATGGTGACGACGATACAGTGACTTGTAGAGATGCAGCTGGCGCAAAGTGGACAGCCCCAGATGGGGATCCGGAACGGCGGTGGCGGCGGCGTTAGCTGCCGACAAAGGACCTTCCGACTTGTGCTGCTTGACTTCAACCTGGGCCTTCTCGTCGCGGGACGCGGCCTCCTGGGCGCTCGCCCGGCGCTTGGATCTCTCCGACGCCGAGTACGTGTTAAGGGCCCGCTTCCGCTTCGAGGTCCGAGATTTCGGGCCGGGCTCGTTTCGGAGGCCTCGGGTAAGCTCGTTCTCGGTGGACGTGAGGCGATTCCGCATGCTCAGGTCCTTCTCATATCCAGTGGCCCCGACGGGGTCTTGCCACCCCCAGCCCTGAACAATAGCCTTGTTCAGCTCACCCGGGGGGAGACGGTAGCCATCGCGATCAAACAACTCCTTCCAGCCCGTCTCATTTCGGTCAACGATATTGCGCCAGTGTTTTGAGACTTGGGCAGCTCGGCAGAGGTCATGGTGGGACAAATAGGACAAGACGTGGTAGCCAAGTTCGAGGGGTAGCTGTCGGAGGAAGTCGCACTTCAGAGCCGGGTTCACGGCGTCGGCCACCACCCGCAGCGTGGGGCGAGGGCAGCGGCGGAGGAACTGGTACATCATGAAGGTCTTCATCTCCGTCTTCATTGAGTCAAATGCCTCGAGTAGCGTCTGGGTGTCCACGACAAAGGGCTGGGTATCAGACGAGCCGGAGCGGACTAGGGCACGGGAATCGTCATGTGCTTGGCGAGCGAGGACCAGGGCCTTTGAATCTTCCTCGGTAAGTTGCGAGTCATCGACCCAGGTGGACGGGTCCGTGTTGGAGGTCTGGAAGCTATCTTGAACCTCTTCGTCCTCGTTATCGGCAGAATGCAACTGGGCAGCAGCCAAGGTTGGAGATAATCTCGGACTAGGAAGACTGGCATCCTGGGCAGTGACCACGTCGACTGTGGGTCTGGCGTGGAAGGATCGCAGGGCTTCATTCAAGGAGCCGTCAGGGTCGGCAAAAGGCTCCGCGTCGGCATCGGTAATGGGCGGGGTGGCGACGTTGCTGCTAAACACAGTATGAGAGTCGCTGCCGACGGGGCTGCTGGCTTCATAGTGGGGAGCAGTCGGGGCGGAAGAGGAGGGCTCTGGGGACTGCTGGAGTCGGTCGAGATGTAGTGAACGCCGACGAGAAGAGCGGTCGGCGGGCAGGCCAACCACTTCGGATGTGTCTGGGGTAGCGAGAAAGCCGGATGATGCCCTCGTCGATCTCTCAGCAGGATCACGGCGGCTGCTGCTGCTTCCGTGTGCGATGGATCGGCGCAGTTTATCAGATACGGCGTTGAGTTGGGCGGATCGGACAGGTCTTCGGGAGGGGTTCGACGTGGGTGCTGTAGCGTCAGGAGACTCGGCCGGGCTGGCTCTAGTTTGTCGAGTACGACGAGGGTACGCCTCGGATGGCGATCGTGATGGCTGTCGGGGTATCCTGCTAAGGGTGGTGGGAGTATCTTGGGGAGACTCGCTTTTGACGAGGCTGGGAGTGCATCTGTCGCTGGCTGGCCGTTTAATCTACATTTTGATAGTTAGTGTGGGTTCCTGAACTTGGCCGTAGTGGCTTGCAAGATGGCGACATCTGGATTGGATATGAAAGAACTTACCAGCTCGGTTGTTGAAGGCTCCTCAAGTTCTTGTTCTTGATCTTCATCGTCCATGCCCTGGGAGTCCGGGAGGTTGTACGAGAACTGGATGAGCTCGGGAGGAGTGGGTTTCATGGCGAGCGGGTACTCCTTGGTGTCGAGGTTCTCGAGGGGGATAGGATCGCGGACAAAGACGTGGGGGAACTTGCGGGTGAGGCGGGTGGTGGTGGTGATGGTCTTAGTCTCTACGCACTCGCTGACCTCGAGTTGGAAGCGGCGTGCACGGCTCTGGGAGCCTTCTGAGATGTTGACAGAGACGGTCTGGGAGGCTTCGGTTGTCGAGGCTCGATGGCCTGGCTCGTGGGCGAAGATGTCATGGCTCTTGTGCTCGTGGCTGGCACGAGGGGAGGACTCGTCTACGCGAGGTGAATGTTGAATGTCGTGTAATGTTGTCGACGGGGGAGGGCGAGAAAAACGAGAGAGTGGGCGAGTGGTTGCTTGTAGGGTGCAGTCCCGTCGAGGGTGTGCGGTTGTTTGATGACGAGGCTGGATGAGCGTGGACGTCTCACGCGAGAGGGTCGGCTCGGAGTGGGCGGAGGGGGAAAGACACTACCGGGAGGCAGGCTGATGGTGACGAGGAACGCCCTCGATCCTGGGGGTGAAATTGCGAGAGATGGAGAAGAGGCGAGGGTGTCGATGGAGAAGAAACGGTGATGGAGATGGAGAAGGAGGAGAAGGAACAGAGGAACAACCACAAAGGGCTTCCCTTCCCGAAGTGGACAGGGCCAAGGCGAAGATGGGGATTTGCCGGAAGCGACCAAGTGAGGCAAGGCGTTGTTGGTTTGAGCGTGACGCTGGACGGCGGCCGGGCCGAGGAAAAGGCAAGTCAGGGACGAAGTGTGCGAGGGACCAAGACCGAGACCAAGACCAAGAACAAGACCAAGAACAAGACCAAGGACAGCGAGGAAAAGAAGGAAAGGGTTTGAAAATGTAGAGCAAGGGGGGCGAGTTTCCGAGTCGAGTTGAGTCGAGTTGAGTCGAGTCTCACGGTTGTCTCGATTTTCGGACTGGCTGCGAGTGAAGGTGCGTTGAGGTGCGGGAGTGGAGGCGGAGGCGGAGGTGGATGCGGAAGCGGAAGTGGAAGTGGATGGGGGCGATGGGATGAGACGTGACGAGAGGAACCCAAAGGGATGGACTGGGCCGCGGTGGTCCAGCGGGCTTCCGGGTACGTAGGTACCTGGCAGTTAGTGACCCTTCTGGGGCGGCTCCGCCGCTACGGGCTGGTTTCGCCTCTGGCTTCGGGGGAAGAGGCTTTGGCTTTGGGGCGCTGCGGCGGGCTGGGGTTCTGTGAGGTGGACCTCCTTCCTTGCTTCCCTCCTCCTGCTCTGTTGGCTCTGGAACATGGCTGGGGGCGCGCCAACACCCTGTGGAAGGAAGGAGCCTAGCAGGGCAGCCCCGGTCTACATGATTGGGCAAATCGAGGTGATTCACCGGCATCGATTGGTCCAGCCAAGAACTTCCCATTGGGCTGTGTTGTATTTTTACTCAGGTACGTACCGCTCGGTCCAGCCGCCACAATGGAAAGCCCGACTTTTTAATCAATGTCGTTGCCTGCACGTAACTGCACGTCGGTACGTACCTGCCTACAGAGTCACTGCAGTCTGCTGCCTTCGTCGCCCGCTCCATCAGTCACGAGCGGGGAGAAAAGAACGACAAAGGCACGAGAGCGGTTGGCCGACCGGTTTAACTGCGCGCTGGGACTGCGGCGGCCTCTGTTTTCTCTCAGGTACCTAGCCGCCCAAAAGAAGGCTTCTACCTCATCACCTTGCAGTGTTGGTTGGGCTTGTATTTTTGGTTCTTTTGCCCAACTTTAGGATCTGTGCCGTCTCGTGGTCTGGCTGTCCAGTAGCCCGTCTATTGGAATGGCATGGCGGTCGGGGGGTTTACCCTCTATTTACTACCCTCGTTACGATCTAGGGTCTTGTTACGTACCGAAAGCCCAAAGAAATCCAGTGAAAGGAAAAACTCTCTTTGGTGGTGGTTCGGTGCCAAGTGCCTCGCCGGACTCGTTCTCTCCACTCTTTCTCATTCTTCCACTTGACTCAAGACTCTAGTTGCTGGTGATAGGTACAGTGCGTGCATAACACCTGGCACGTGATGCGTTAGGTCTGGACTTTTGGAGGGCTTGGTCTGGAGGGTACCGATCCGGCATCTGTGGTGTGAAGCACTGTCGAAGAGCCGGGACAAGTGAGCCCGGGGCAATAGTTGTCCAGGCACGCAGCAACAGCCCATGGCTCCAACTCTCTGATGTGACGGAAGCTCATGACCAACCCACGCCATTGTCCGTCGTCTTCTCAGGTGACAAGAAGCAAGTCTTCCTCAGAAGCACCACGGCACCGCGTTTACGTACCTAGCATGTCAGCATTCAAGAGTCCCTTATTCCCGCCATCAGACGTTGCATCTGCACCCTTCTCCCCACCTGCAACCTTGCCGTTTCGTCCCTTGCAACATGTACCGGCGAGTCTCTCCCCTCCGTCTCTCCCGTCCGGCGTAAAGACCTGTTATAGGCCGGACTGCCCCCCCACCTCCCGGAACCAATCGCCCTCCGGGAGCCGGCCCAAGCAATCACAGCGCGCGTAGCAAACATACGACCTGGAATAGCCGCCCGACCCAAACTGCCGGGCCTAGCCATCACCTCCGCACGGCTCTGTTCCCGGGCCAGAAATCACAAGAAGTACTTTTTGTGTGTGTTTACTATTGTTGGTCCAGGCTTCGGCTGCAACCGATCGAATCAAGGCCTCGCCCGACGCGACCAACTCTATTTTCAAACTCGCAACCAACGAAACGGCCGGTTTGCCACATGGGTACCGTCCTCACTTCTTGGTCTGGCGCGTGAGCTGACTCAAGATGCGCAATCAAGTATTCATTTCCTTGCACTTCAACGTCAAACCCCGCCGTCGCTTCACCTATTCCAGAGCGATCACCACCCTTTTCTACCTTTCCCGCGTGTGCCTTCATAGCCTCGTTTCCTCGTGCCTCAGTCGCACATCACTTGCATGGGTTGACCAACTTCAAGTGCATGCCAATAACAGCATCAACAGGGCATTATCCCAGTTACCTACCAGGGATAGGCCATGCTTGATTCTAGGGCCCAAGCCCATCTACATGCTATCCAGCAGTCCGGGTATAACATCCCAGCGTGATATCCAAATGCCATGCCCCATACCCAAATCCATTGACTCCAAATCCTTATTCGCTCCCTTTTTATCATTCCCATATCTACACATTAACCATCTATAAATCGCCAGCTCATCCCCACTAGGCGATGTACACTGGCATCCGACTCCCCAACAACTCGCTCTTATTTACCTGCACGTCCAGTTTGTTGAAATCGTGCAGCATCAGCCAGCAGATCATCCGGAACACCAGCGTGCACCACACGTCGTCGTGCGTAACATCCTGGTTGCTGAGGGACACCTCTTCCCGCGGCTCCGCCTGATCCTTCGGATCAATATCTGAGTCGGCATCATCATCCGGAGAGCCATTCTGAACGGACTGGTCAGTCTGCACCGTAACGGTGAAACCGTTCTCTGGCCCGCTCGACGGAAGCGGGGGTCCGTGTGCATTTGCTACAGGAGCACCGCCCCGGGTGCTGCTCGCCTGGGTCCGGGCGGTACCCGCTCTCCGGAAGCTGTAGCCGGGTGGTGCCCCGACGATGCTTGTTCGGCGGTCCGTGGAGCTTGTCGCATGGGGGACCACCTTCTTCCGAACGACTTCGAAGTAGACGTCCATGAATTTATGCTGTCGCTCGTCGGGGCTAGCTGCATGCATGTCCTCAAACAAGGGCGGCGGCGGTTGTGGCGGCCCAACAGGGACCCGGGAGGTCGGCGTTGAGGTCCACTCAGCATGAAGAGACGCATTGTCAGTATTTCGATCGTCACGATCGTTAAGCAAGCGCAGGACTTCTTGTAGGTGAGATCGCAATACATCTAGCACCATCTGTCGCCGAAACCCCACCCTCTCCGCCTCCATGTCCGCCGTACTTAGCCGGGCAGACTGCGGCCGGCCCGGGGCGGCTACCGGGACGCTCTTAGAGCCCCGAGTCTTAGCCGTCAGGATCTCATCGCAATCATCAAGAGCCGCATGGAGGGCCCTGAGGAACTGCAGCTGCTCGACAAAGTCCTTGATGCGATGATGGGTCAGGATCTCGCGGATATGGTGGTTGATCTTCCCTAG
This sequence comes from Neonectria sp. DH2, assembly GCA_003934905.1. Lineage (NCBI taxonomy): Eukaryota > Fungi > Ascomycota > Sordariomycetes > Hypocreales > Nectriaceae > Neonectria > Neonectria sp. DH2. The sequence continues at coordinate 304,662 of RQWH01000020.1, read as the reverse complement.
GATAGCGGCGTTGCGCGCCACCCCTGGAAGATTTACCTGAACGAGCTCGGAATACGCCTCCATCATTTTGACAAGGGACAGCGAGCGCTTGTCCCATCGGTCCGGCGTTGGGTTCGGGATATACGTGAAAATACTGTTTTCCATGTGAAATGTCCGGCTGAGCATGCCCAGGATCTCAAATGACACTGAAATAGGTCAGCCATGGACTTGGTCTGGGTCACCATTAAATCAAGAAAAATGGCAACGTACCTGGAAACAAATGGGAGGTTTGTTTGTCTGGGTCAGTAAAGCAGCGAACGGCATTGTTGTTGCATCCAATCAGGATAAGAGACTCGGAAATGTCGCTGCGGCTGGCCATTTGCAACGTGTCGATTTTCTGTTCATAGTCTTCCAGGAACCCCAGGCGTCGATAATCGAACTTCTCCCTATAGATGGTGGGGACGTAGCCGAAACACAGCTCCTTGATCTCATCCACAGGGATGACACGCTTGCGTTCGAAGGAGCACTTTCCATAGACCCGGAACGAAAACATGAGGCCAAGGTCTGAAAGCCGTTCACCCAAGAGCATGAAGCCGTTGCCCTCGGCACGGTAACGGTCGTGGGTGCGGTTAAACTCTTTCCAATAGACACCAAGGGCAGCCATCATCTCGATAAGATGGCACATGGTTGTGGTGGCGTACGGTCGGCTCACAGTCGTCGGCATTGTGTCCCAGCTCTTGCGCATGGGTTGCAGGGCGACGGTCAGGGTATGGTGTTCGAGAACAGAAGGGGGCGCAGAAGGGAAGCCATTCTCCTGGGAACTGGCGCTTGGGGGGCCTATATGCTGATACTGATCAGTCTGCCAGTCTCGGGAGTCTTTCTCCATGCGCTGGACGGCAGAGAGAAGCATGGTCCAGGAGGCTCGCTCGTTATCGGTGGTGTGGATCTGCTCCTTGTGGGATTTCTTGGCAAATTCGTCCCGCTGGCCGACGAGATCGACGCTGAGTTCAGACCGGGTGTTCTTCAGGCTCTCCGGGGTTCCGTCAAGAAAGTATATCTCCTGGCCGCGGACGGGGCCGCGATCGTTTGTCGGAGGCGAGACGAAGATGACGGGGACTTCGAATTCGACCTCGAAGCGCAGCTCGTCCCACGAGAAGCGACGCGTCTTGGTTTCCGCCCAGCGACCCATGACTTTCTCGTTACATTGGGAGTAGCCGGCAGCGGACGCGTAGTATTGTTGCATGACCTGCATGAAGGTCGCAGCGAGGGCGACAAGGGAGATGACGAGGGCTACGAGGGCCACGACGACCTCGGAGTCGGCGGCCATGATTTCGGAGGGCCAGGGAGCGTGGTTCAGCGCGGATCGTGTACGTAGATGAGTGAGGACGAGGTTGTCGAAGAGCGAAGTCGGCAAAGAGGAATTCGTCGAGAGTGACAGATCGTGAGAAGAGCAGAAGCAGAACTAAGTAGGTGGTGGGCGGTTCTGAATAGGGCGCCAGAGCCTCGTCCAGATAAAGCGAACAGCGGCGGATAGCGACGGAGAGATGCGACTGGGCAGTCTCAGACGAGGAGAGGAGTCGGCGAGCAGGCTACAAATCAGGCTTCATAATTAAGGTGGAGGATCGGACATTCTGAAGGGTGCGCCATGCATCAAGACGGGCAGAGAAAAGAAGGGTGCATTACGTATGCTGAGGAGAGAAACTGAGAGAGAGGAGAGACAAAGAAGAGAATTGTAGGTCGGTTCGCAGCAGGAGATTGGCTTCTCTCTTCCCGACGAGGCTCTGGATGGAGTTGTGCGCGCGGTCTAGAGGGGCGGGTGGGTTGCACTGAACGCTCAGTGGGCCACCCGCTGTGGCCCGCTGTGGGTTTACCGGGAGGTAGCCCAATCAGCCTCTGGGCGGGGGACCCTCGCAGCCTGGGAAATTGGGGGCGGTTTCCGGAGTTGCTGGGAAGGGGAACACAATGTTCATTTAAATGGTCGTTGTGTGATGCCCCATGCCCTATAGTATTAGAGGCTTGATTGGTTATTTTCCGTGAGAGTAATTCCTAGTTAAATCCCAAACATCGGAGACGCCCAGACGGGATATCGATATGTTAGGTTAGGTGCTTGTTGTCGCGGGATGACGTCGCTGCTTAAGCACTTTAATTCTTATGCGGAGTGCAGGTGGCTTTATCCCGCGGCCGCTAAGAAGCTCAGCCAGCCATAGCGCTATACAATCATTTTAGAGGGCGGCGTGCTGCGTGAACTTCGCTCAAGCGTCCTGCATCTGTCAGCCCCAACCATGGATCCAACCCCTTGCAAATGTTACTTAAAAGCCCAGACAAGAATACGACTCGTGGCGTTTGCGCTGCAAAGATTGAGGCCATCATTGTGCATCTCACTGCATGCCTTATGTTACACGTCGTGTCATGAGTCGTAATTCTTCTCAGCCTGCTTCACCCCCCGCCTAACCTACAGCTTCTCCGACCGCGATGTATTCCTCTCTATGTCAACAGCCAGCGCAACGTGGTTGCTCAGCGCCACCACCTCCCCCTCCCGATCAAAGACAACCACTTCGGCATCGTACCGCCCATTCTGAATCACCTTCGCCGCCACCCGCAGCCGCAGCCACTCCTCGCCCTGCTGCGCCAGCGCCTTCTTCACCTCGAGGCTCATCGTCACCGTCGGGTACCAGAACATCTTGTCGAACGCGAAGCCGCCGGTGGGAACCTCCGCGTCCGCGTCCGCCGGCCGGAACGTCTCGACTAGCAGCGGCGGCCCGGCGTCGGAGACGTAGCCCAGCGAAGCGTTCGTGAAGGGCTCGCCGTTGGCCATCCGCAGCCAGAAGTCGTAGCTCGCCGGGCGGAAGGCGCACCCCTTGGGAGCGTAGTACTCAAGGTTGTTCATGATTGGCACGTAGTCCATAATGCGCATTTGCAGGCGCTCCCAGTTGGCGTCTGCGCCCTTGGCCAGCAGGTCCAGGTCGGCTGGTGGAGGCGGGTCCTTGACGTCGAATCCGGTGGGCAGTGTGATGCCCTCCTCGCCCGCGAGCAGCGAATTCGTGATGTAAGCCACCGCGCGCTTCTTTGACTTGGGCGACACCCAGGGTCTCTGCGGCAGGAGCTCGCCTTGGTAGAGCGCGACGTGGACGACGGACACGCCGCGTCCTGGTTTAACGTCTTCCACGACGAGCACGGCGGGCCCCTGGTGCGTGGCATAGAGGAATTGCCAGTGCGCCGCGATGGGATCTGGCTGGTTGCGCACGCTCAGGTACGCGCTTGCGACCCGGAGGAAGACAGACGCAACGTAGCCGCCATTGGGGACTGTTTTTCTCTAGTGGTCAGACAGGACGGGTGATTGACCTTGCGTATTCGTACCTGTTCCGACGCAGAATGGCTTGGTCAGATTGGCAGCGAATGTCGTCGAGTCAAGTCGTGTGGCTTGGGAGTCCTTGTCGAACGAGGGAGCTTCCTTCATCCTGCAGGTCAACAATGGACACACCTTGAATATCAGGGCCTAAGTATTCTCCTGTTAATGATTGTCGAATGAAATGCAGATCTGGATGGCCACGTAAACTCAACTGCTTAATTGTAGGAGTGACAAAGTATGGTCCCCGGATTTCGGTAACTTCAGCCGAGGCAACCCCACACTATCAAATACAACGCTCGTGACATCGCCAGCGTCGCAACTCTGCTGGCAAGGGTGTGTAATGTTATCTGGATTCCGTTTACACATCCCGAAGATCCTAGAGCAATACCACTGAGCACGGCGATGTAGAGTAAGAAAAGTATCATTAAGTAGTATATAACTCGTTTCATCGATGAAGAGAAAACAGACCAGGATATGCTAACAAGAGTAGGCTCGCCAGCGTACACAGATCCAACTATTTCTAAACGAAGGCAATTCAGGGACACATTCATCTGAAGCGGCTCATGCTTTGCTAGTTATCTCAGTCGCGCAACCCCGAATGGCATATCTGTCCTGCTCCGGGAGCTTGATGAGAAAGTACTTCTGCAGCGCCTTGAGCCTCTCGCTCTCGCTGTGCAGCTCCTCCTCGTACACGACGACCCCCTCGGTGCGCAGCTTGAGTTTGTCGCCAACCAAGATCAGCGAGCCGTTTACCTTGGCATCGTCCGTGTCCCATCGTGTCAGCACCTCGATCTTGCCGTTGACTATCTTGAAGTCGTTGTCTGTGGTGAACCGCGTGCACAACACATTTTGCACGAATATGCTGGTCGGCATCGTCGACGGCGCCAGGTTCATGTTTTGGATGTCCTCGGGCAGGAACTCCATATCCGTGAAGCAGTACAGCGGCGTCCAGTCCGCCTCGGGCCGCAGGCGGTTCTCGTAGATCCAGACCTTGGTCTTTCGGTTGAAGCCCTGAGGAATGACGTCGTATCTGAGCCGCACGCTCATGGGCCCAAGGTGCCTGAAGACCTCGTTCCCCTGGGGGTCCATCTTGAGAGGGGCTATGGGCCCGTTGGCGCCGAAGCCTACGTCGACGACATAGGGCACGTTGCCGATGTTGACGATGATGACACAGTGGCTGAAGCCGCCATACTTTCCCTCGTCCTGCAGGTATACCCTAGAGCCGGCCATGTAGACATCGAAGCCTAGCGTCACCAGCAGGGTGTGAAGGAGAGTGTTGTTCTCCATGCAGTAGCCTCCGCGGCCGGGCTGCAGGATGATCTTGTTGTAGAGGTGGTCCGGGTCGACATTGATGAGGCGGTGCCACGAGTAGTGCAGGGTGAGGTTCTCGAAGGGGATGTTGCACAGATGGCACTTGTGAAGCAGCTTCAGGATCTCGAGCTGCTCCTCGGGCGACAGGCCCTCGACATTGCCCGGTCGCTCAGTGACGGGCACGCGGATGCGGGCAAAGTACGGCTCGAGCTGGGAGCGGCGGTACTTGACGCGGAGCACCATCTCGCGGGTTTTGTATTCGTGGTCTCTTTGAGTGAAAAACAGGAAAAAAGAGAGTGAGAAGAATAATTCAGATTGCGGGAATGGAAGGAAATGCGCGTGGGACGTGGTTGAAGAAGGGACCCAAGGGAAGGGACTCTAAGGAAGGGACTCTAAGGAAGGGAGAGCCGAGGGGAGGTGTGAGGGATCATGACTGGGCGCGAGCCAATCGCTTGCTCCAAATGGGGAATGTTGTCTTAAGTTGGGGCAGCACAGCTTATTAATACGAGGAAGAGAACGTTGCAGGAACTGGGTTGAAAATGGAGTGACGAGGTATTTGTGGTCGTTTCATGTCCTAGACAGTATCTCTGGTCTATATTGTGATCGTAGTTGAAATCTGATGAAGCTGGTCTCGATGACGTCGATACAATAGACTACCTACCGCCTGATGTAAGTGAGTCGGTCCTGTCGAGTGTGGATTGGGGTAAGCTCAGTTTGCTGCCTCACGGGCATTGTTATGAAGTAGTGGCCTTAGTTTTTGTTCGTCTGAAAAGCGAGAGATGGCCTGAGTAGCCATACTTCATGGAGCAGAGAAATGGCTAGCGGTTGGATGACAACTTAGAACATGGCTCAATTGAGAAGTCTTGGGAAGCATTACTCGACAATTAGAGGATGCTGTATCTGCTCTGTACATACATGGAACGTGAAATTTAAAGAGGACTGGGTTCGTACGTATGGATGACGCCGGAAGAGCCATCCAATTGGATTCATTGAGCACCGCCAGGGTAGTAAATGGGTGGATTATGAATAGAGTTGACGACAACGCTGGTCCTGTCTTTTAGAATCGAGATAGAAGAGTGAGCTAAACCAGTAGGCTGTAACATTCGGCAGAAGAATCATCAATGTGATCAGAAAACCAACATGCTCTACAGTTTCTTAGGTGAAATATCACTCCCAGTCTGATTCGTCGTGGAATGCTTCTCAGGTCTGCCTAATACTCTGCCCTGGCGGATCCCAGTGGCGGTGCGCCAGGGGTAATGGCGGGGAATTCGCCGTAATTGCGGGTGGTGAGCTTAGCCCCCGGGCGGCCTCAGATCAGCCAAAGGCCCTATGCATTGGAGCTACAGGGGGCAGACGGCTGTCTAAGGTGGGTAAGCTGGTCTGTTGGTCGCTCGTCGTGGCGCAGACGAAAGATGCCTTGGATCCAGGGCTTACACCAACAACTCCAACACGAGCGGATCGACTCACTCGGCCTGCTTCAGCGGCCTGAGTCACTAGCGAAGCCGGCAACCGGCCATCGCCTGCGTTGGAAATGAGCGTTTGCAGTGAAGAATTGATTTCGCGTAGGGCTATAAAGCATGCCATTGCGCCTGTCTTTTACCAATGCCTCGATGCTTAACAAGTCAAATCGTTCCTACCTACTTAGTATCTACTTCAAGTACTTACGACAGGCTGGTAAGCTGATGATTGAGCTATCAAACCATCATCAACCACAACCACCACCATCACGATAACGGCCGTCACGATAACTACTTGACAACACAGCCAGCCCAGCATGGCTCGTACCAAGGGCCCCCACGACCTTCTGGTCGTCCTCGACGCCACCGCGTCCATGGGCGGCTTCGTCCAGGCCCTCAACAAGTCCCTCCCCGAAATCATCAGCTTGTCCGCGCTCACGGGCTGCTTCGAGCGTATCGGCGTCATCGCCTACCGCGACTACTGCGGCGGCGACCTCACCGAGTGGTCCGGATGGTGTTCGCCCTCCGGCTCCGTCTCCGGCCCGGACATCGTCAGCCAGGAGACGGTCCTGCAGATGGCCCACGGCATCCGAGCCGACTACGGAGGCGACTGGCCCGAGGCCGCCAAGACGGGCCTCGCTCGCGCATATCAGAACATGCGAGAGGACGCCACTACGATTATCCTGCTCTACGCGGATGCTCCTCCTCATTGCAAGGCCACCGACGGCCCGAACTTCGCCATTGAGAAGAGGAACCTGTCCAAGGAAGACAGCTTCGGCGGATGCGGACCCAAGTTCGTCGACTGGGTCTCGGCAACAATGGCCTTCAAGAACGGCCCCAAGAAGGGAGTCGTATTCAGCGTTGTCAGCCCTGCTTCCACTCCTTCCTACACCCCTTACCTCTATATGTCCACCATCACGGGAGGAATCCACTTCACCATGGAGGCCGTTTCCTCCAACACCATCTCCCAGTTGACCCTGGGAATGCTACTCACCTGGATGGGTGCCGGAAAGGCCGTCGAGGGCGACAACACCAAGGTTGGCGACATTCGGTTGTACCGTGACAAGGCCGACCTCGAGCAGGCCAAGACTGAGACGGATACTATCCTTAGCCGGTATATTGCTACGGGGCACTTTCCCCCTTACCCAAAGGTGACACAGAACATCACGTCGCGCGGTATTGCCCTCAAGGATATGCCAACTACACTCAAGGCTCGAGGACCAAGTGTTAAGAACTTTGCCAAGCGATACGTCGAGGATGAGGACTATAAGAAGTTGGCTGTCGATCAGCTTCGCCGTATCATTACCTCCAACGTATCCGCCGTGTCGGTCAACCCTATTTTCGGCACCCTCTGGAGGACCGTCTGTAACGACCGCAACAACGAGGCGCGCGATGGCCTGATTTCGACATTCGGCCTTGAGGTCGACCGGATCTCTGACGCGACCGAAAAGGCCCGGATGAAGGCTTGGCTCGAGGAGTCGTACAACTACAAGGCAGATATTCAGGCGGCCATCGAGAAGGTCCCCGCCACGGAGCGATTCCCTGTCGTGTACTTGGACCCAACAGCGGATTTCGGGGTTGCGCCAGGCCAGGACGAGGATGAGGGTTCTGAAAACACGCCCCTGAACCAGTTCACGCGAGCCGAGCTTTTGGAGATTGGCAGGTCGTGCGACTACCGAATCCTGCGACGACTGGGCAAGGTCTTGACCCGTCTCAGCTACGTCGAGAAGCCTGAAGACCTGCCGGCGCATATCAAGGCCGCCAGCGCAGATGACGTTCCCCGGATTCCCATGGCTCTTGCGGACCCCAAGCACAAGCGCCAGTTCTGGAAGCTCCTCCTCCACGCCGTCCTCCCTGGCACAATGATCACAGCCCGCCCAGCCGCCGTGCTTGCGGCTCTTGCTCTACGCATGGGCATTGTCCCCTTGCGGGATGTAGCTGACCAGGAGCTTCTGTCGTTCCGCGACCGTTGGAACACCCTCGAGATTCCTGAGACATGGAATGTGGGATGTTTGGGGCTGCTGCTCGACGCGGACAGGGACTTTGAAGAGCGTGTTGCTCAGGGCATTAACCAGCGCCAGGCTCCCGAGTCTAGCATCTTGAAGTCCGAGGATCGCAAGCTATTCAAGACCCTAGTGGACTATAAGATGCTTGAGGCCAACATGAAGACAACTCTGCAGGCCAAGGTTGGCTGGAAGCCTGACAAGACCAAGGTGGCCATTGGCCCCGTTGTCATCTGCCGAGAGTGCCAGTTTCCCCGGTCGGTTACCATCATGGCCGCTCACGGAGTTTGTGGCATGTGCACGCTCCAGCGACTCTGCAAGTGCAATGCGTGTACAAGATCCGAAGACCATGCCGATCGTCTGAAGAAGAACGTCTCAGCCGAACACAACGAAAACTCATCGGGCTACTGGGTGGAGTGTAGCCGGGTACAGTGCCGGGCACAGTACGTCGTCTACAACCCAGATGCTCTGAAAGTCCGGGCCAAGTGCTTCTACTGTCGACACGCCGATGGGAAGGGGGAAATGGGACCTGCCCCGGTCGTCGATTGCTCCAAGTGCCTGAACCGTGTGGTTTGGCCTGTCGAGTATCGGCCTAAGAGTCTGGATCTCACAGCGTTCGAGTGTTCTGCGTGCGCAACCAACGTCGTCACCATCATCACGCAGGATACGACTGCCGAAGACCTGACCAAGGAGAACGGGTCGGACTGGGTCTTGAAGAACGATGATGGAGCCATTGCCGCAGCTTTCAACGGGCGCTCTCTGTTCTACACGGCGTCGCATTGCGACCTGGCGAACCTCCCGGACAAGGTGGCCGTTCTCCCCGCCGACGACAAGTCTACCCTCACCATCGCCGGTAAGCTGGTCCGGAACCAGCCTGAGGTCCGAGACTCCCTGGAGCGATGGGTCGGCGCCCGGAGGACCGAGGCCGGCGTCTGCAGCCTCTGCTTCTCCAACGTGCGCAAGGCAGACCTCCGCCAGGCATGTGGCCGCGCTGGCTGCCACCAGCTGATCTGCAACGGATGTATCAAGGACTGGTACGGCATCAACGCCCGTGGGCGCATCATCAATGTCGCAGCGCTCTCGTGCGCCTTCTGCCGTCGACGTCCCGCTCCCAAGACTATCGCTCCCTTCGGCCTCACCACCCTGGGCGACCTGCGCAAGGCCGTTGACGAGGCAGGAGCCTGGGTGTACGCGTGGTGCAACATGTGTGGCTTCGCCAAGAAGTATGTCGAGCGGGTGTGTGCTGCAGGCGCGCCGGCAGAGCTGGTCGATTGGGGATGCGAGGAGTGCATCGAGGAGCGTGCCGAGCAGGCGCGTGCCGAGATCGAACTGCTAGACATAGCGGACCGGACCCCCGAGCAGCACGCCGCCATCTCAGGGAGGCATATTAAAACCATGACGTGTCCCGGTTGCACTGCAGTGACGCAGAAGGTTGGCGGGTGCGACCACATCACTTGTCCCTGTGGAGCGGACTGGTGCTTTGCGTGCGGTGAGAATGTGGGCGAGGAATATATCTACAGGCACATCGGGAGAAAGCACGGAGGGTTTTACACCGAGGTGGAAGATGATGAGGATGGGTGGGTGCATGACTAGGATGACTATGAGGCGTGGGAATGAGCGTGTTGTATAAGATACCACTTTCGTTTGATTCTGTCGTTGTTTACGGGGTTTTCGAGCCTTTTTTCTGTTATTGGGGAATATTTCTATATAATGATACACAATGTAAAACAACTGTGATTCGTACTTGTTGTGATGTTCGTATTGATACTACTCTGGAGTAGATGTCTCTGTGATAGCTAAATTGCCTATTTGGGTAATCCGACCTCCAGGGTTCACGGACGTGTACTACGCGAATATCTCAGAAGAATAAACACTGTGATACAAATACTATTCATACATATGTACGAAATATAAGTAGGCAACAGCATAAGCATGCACAAAATATGTTCAGCTAAACTGGTGCCTGGGCATTTGGAATCACGAAACGATCTCCGGATGTGCCGTTGTACGAGCTGACAGGCTCTGGCGGTGGCGCAGCATCACCAGACCCGAACGCTTACATAACCCCTATGACGCGGCTCAAGAGCAGTCGACACAGCTTCCCTTCCTCCATCTCTCACACCTCTCATTCATCAACAAACCCATACAGAGACCCTTCTCATTCAAAGAAACATCGTCTTTTGACAATCAGCTAAACCAGCATGTCTCGATTCTCCCGCTATGACACTGACGAGGAACGACTGCCCGAGGGCATGACCCGGATCGGATACGACGCCGACGAGCAGGTCTACACCTTTCGCGACTCCGACGGCAGCATCTGGGAGAGCGCTCCCGGTAACCAGTATGGCCGGCTGACCAAGGTGAGCGACGGTGATGGCGAGCACGATGCCGACAACGCCCCGTTCCTGGCGCCGAGCGAGCCGTACCTCGAACCGTCGTGGAGGCGAGACATGAGGCCACTGCTCAACTTCGGTGTCCTTATCGGCCTCTTCCTCATTTTCCTGTTCTGGTTCCTGCATTGGAGCGCTAAGACATCGGATGCGCCCATGATTACGTGTACGGAGGGCACCTCGAGCTACACCATCCACACCGGTGACACCTGCTGGGACATTGCCCAGAAGCACGATCTGACCATGGATGATCTCACCAAGAACAACCTCGGCCTCGACTGCAAGTCCCTCCATGTCAACTCGCAGATCTGCCTGCCAAACCCTCCTCCGGCCGACGATGGTGTTGAGCAGTCCACTGTCTAAACCCAATCACGCTATCAACTATACACGTGTGCGGGCACGCGAGTTCAAATACTAGCTTAGGCAGCACCGGATGCTGTCAAGTACCAAATAACAACGCCGAGTGCTGGGACAAGGACTAGCAGCGTCTTCATGGCGCTGGTTGCGAGTGCCTGATAGATGTGGTCATATGTCGTCTTCATGAACTGTTTTGGATCGTTTTCTCGCGGATACGGGACATCCGGCACGGGCATCCCTAGGAATGGACAGATTGTGTCCCACGATAAGCCGTCCTCGAGCCGGACCACCAGCAACTTTTCGGCGGGGACCAACTCGACGACCCTGGCGTTACTGGTGCGGTTCAGTTGTGGACAGGACTTGGAGGACGGTTGGCGTTACTCACTGCCTGCGATACAGCTGCCTAGCATGCTCCAGGCCCTCGTTGTCCTGCGGTGCCCAAGGACCCCAAAGCTGAGCACAGAGGGCGTCTGCCATGTTGGAAAAGGCCCTTGTCCAGGAACTGATGTATCTCAGCTGGACGAGGGGAATCGTTGGAGGGCGATGCCGACGGGCTGAAAGGTGTTTTCACAGATCGACACCAGGCATCCTCATCTCGGGTCGTGAGAATGAAGAGAGCTTCAGGGTATGCAGCGACGAGCTCCTCCATGAGGTAGCCAGGGATGTCAGTGAGAGCCTACGCAGATGGAAGGAGCAAGTCAGCGGAAAGGCGCCCTTATATATATGGATTATCGAAGGGCGGTAGACGGACATTATAGTCACCGAGCCATTTATCGAAATCATGTCGTGTCCAGGTCTTGCCTCGGCCAAACGCCCGGGGCTCGAGAGCTTCGCGGAACATCTTCATATGCTCAACGCTGCCGATGGTGTCCGTCATGTGATACGCCTTGTATCCTAGCACCTTGAGTGCCTTCCACAAGCCGACGGTGCCATTGCTACGGGGCCGGATGAGTGAGCATGTCAGTCAGGTCTTGCGGGTTTTGGCTACACACCGGCCGAGACAGGACAATGACCTGTTTTGGGAGCGGGTTCGCTGGCGGAGGCACCGAGTCGATGAAGCGCGGCATGCCGGAGGGACGGAGCCGGTGGACGGAGCCGTTCGGAGCGGATGGACTTCGCGAAGGAGGATAATACCAAGAGGATGGCAATAAGAGTGGCAATAAAGATGGCTGGATTCTTCGTCCACCGTCTTCGTCCACCGTCTGCTATCCTTGAACGTGCCCCATATTGATCCATCATGAAGGTGGTCAGCTAGCTTCGGTTGCGAGGCACTAATGAAGAACAGCCCCGTCCTGCTAATTACGTTCTGTTCCTCCACTCTACGGCCTTCAAGCGGCGTGAAATCGGCAATCGTGGGACCCAGCCATGGGTTTCTCGACTGTAGTGGACAAGGATGAAGCCATCGTCCCAGACACGTCGACAACGGGATCGGGCCCATTGCAACATGTTGCTCTATGCCTCCACGGTCACTGGAACCAACCTGAAGACACCCAAACACAGCTGAGCAGTGTATGCCTCGTCCACTTCGAGTTCCTCCCTCTCAGCTAGGCGGTGAACAGAGCTCATAGGCCTGATTACTTTTGGTCTTCATCTCACCCGGGATGCCTCGGGACGACGTTGACCCGCTGATAGAGAAGAAAAAAAAAGAGGACAGCCCCGCGCTAACTCATACAGGAGGGGTAATCAAACTCGGAATGTTTGGCCTGTCCGACTGCAAGGCTCAAGTGTGCCTCAGGTACTGATTTACACGGAATGAACCGTATTAGGCAGAGGCACGTCGGGTAGGTCGCGTCCAGGACGACAACCCAAAGCGGGGCAGCTCCTTGGGTTTTTTTTTTTTTTTTCCCTTTTATTGTCTACGACCAAAAATTTCAGGCGCGGGTCTTCCTACGCGAAACCATCCCTTTCCTTCATCACTCAGCCTTTTTGTCGTGTCGTTGCAACCAACACCCGGCAGAAATCATGGACAAGGAGAAGCTTGCCCAGCTGCTCCAGGGGAGTCAAGTCCGTAAGTCTATCCTCTCTTCTCATTGCTATCGCTTTTCCTCTGCTGTGCCGCACCAGCTTTGGCTTGTTGAGTACCCCTCAACTTGAGCGAGAAAGCTCTGCTGTTTTTTTCTCTGCCTCAGACAAGATCTTGGCTGACCATCCTCTTCCTACAGCCAACACGGAGCAGGTCAAGGCTGTCACTGCCGACCTCCAAAAGAACTTCTACTCCAAGCCTGAGTCGTTGCTCGCGCTCGTCGAGATCTCCCTGACCCACGGCGACGCCGGCGTCCGACAGCTCGCTTCCGTCCAGGCCCTCCGCCTCGTCGTAAAGTACTGGGAGAAGACTCCCGCGGACCAGCGTCAGCTTGCGCGAACCCACCTGCTTGATGGCGCCCTCAAGGAGTCGGCGGCTCCCGTCCGCCACTCGCTTGCCCGTCTCGTCGCTGGCATCGTCAGCTCCGACATGGAGCAGGGCGAGGGCGAGGACTTCCTGAAGCAGCTGCTGCCCCTCAACAACAGCGACAGCGTCGTTGCTCGTGAGGTCGGCTCGTTCCTGCTCTACGCTATGCTCGAGGAGGATCCTACCCACTTCAGCGAGCACACCCACCAGCTCCTCGAGCTCTTCCAGGCCCGCATTGAGGATCCTCAGAGCAAGGAGGTCCGTGTCAACATCGTCCGTGCTATCGGTGCCATCCTCATGATCGTCGAGCCCGATGAGGACCCCCAGGCTGTCAAGGCCATGCAGAGCTTCGTCCCTAGCCTGGTTAACATCCTCAAGGCTAGCGTCGAGGCTGAGGATGAGGAGAGCTACAAGATTGTCTTTGAGGTCTTCCACTCCTACATTGCATACGACTCTTCCCTACTCGCCCTCCACCTGCGCGATCTCCTCCAGTTCATGGTTGACCTTGCTGCCAACACCAACGCCGAGGATGATGCCCGATCTCAGGCCCTTGCCTTCCTCATCCAGTGTGTCCGCTACCGCCGTATGAAGATCCAGGCCATGAAGGACATGGCTGCCCAGCTCATGGTCAAGGCCATGCACATCGTCACCGAGCTTGACTCTGAGGACGAGGAGGACATGTCTCCTGCCCGCACTGCCATCAGCCTCATCGACACCCTGGCCAACGAGATGCCTCCCCGCCAGGCTATCGTCCCTCTGCTTGAGCAGTTCCCCAGCTTTGCTACCCACCAGAACCCCCAGTTCCGTATGGCTGCCATGCTTGCTCTTGGCAACGCCGCCGAGGGTGCTCCCGATTTCATCTCCACCCAGCTCCAGCCTCTCCTTCCCACCATCATCGCCCTTCTCTGCGACAGCGAGACCCAGGTCCGACATGCTTCCCTTGTCGGTCTGATCCACCTCGCCGAGGAGATGGCCGATGAGATGTCTTCCCACCACGAGGAGATCATCACTGCTGTCCTCAAGAACCTCGAGGCCGCTTCCGCTGCTGGATCTGACAAGAAGAATGTCAGCATCATCCGTTGCGCCTGTGGTGCCCTTGACACTTTCGGTGACGGCATCGATACCAAGATCATGGCCCAGTACGGTCCCAGCCTGATCGGCCCCATGGTCCGTCTCCTCGATCACGAGGATTACGGAGTCAAGGCCGCCGCCGCTTCTGCTATCGGTGCCATCGCCTCCTCCATGGAGAAGACCTTTGAGCCCTTCTTCAAGGATGTCATGACTTCTCTCGGTGCGTTTGTCACCATCAAGGACAGCGAGGAGGCCATGGAGCTCCGAAGCTCTACCTGCGACAGTCTTGGCCGCATCGCCATGGCTGTTGGCCCTGAGGCGTTCCAGCCTTACGTTGTCAACCTGATGCAGGCTAGCGAGGAGGCTCTGCACCTCGACAACCCGCGCCTCAAGGAGACTAGCTTTATCCTTTGGTCCAACCTGTCCAAGGTCTACCACGAGCAGTTTGACCACTTCCTTGCCGGCGTCTTCAAGGGTCTCTTTGATTCCCTCGAGCTCGAGGATGAGGAGATTGAGATTCCTGGTATCGATGCTAGCCAGCTGCAAGATGGTCACATCGTTGTCGGCGGTAAGCGTATCATGGTCAAGTCTCCTGATACTGAGGACGACCTGACCATCGCTACCGGTGGCGACGATATTGATGACTGGGATGATATCGAGGATCTTGAAGAGCTCGGTGCCGTCACCGCCGTTGCTCTCGAGCAGGAGATTGCTCTCGATGTTCTCGGTGATGTCATCTCCAACTCGTGCAACAGCGCCAACCTGGAGCTGTACGTCGAGCAGACCATCGAGAAGGTTTCTCCCTTCGCCGAGCACACCTTCGAGGGCTGCCGAAAGACGGCCATCTCCACCCTCTGGCGCACCTACGCCCGTGTCTTCCAGGTCTGGGAGGAGGGCGCTGGCGTCAAGTGGGAGCCTGGCATGCCCCCAAGCACACACCCCCTGCCTCTCTCATCTCCATGGGCCAGGCTCTCCAGAGCGCCACCATGGGTATCTGGTCCGAGGACAGTGAACGGTTAGTCTCCTTTTTTCCCTTCCCTTCCTATTCCTCCTGTCAAAATGATGAAATACCTTGCGTTATACCCAGCTCACTCAGACGCACTTTGCGGTTGCTGAGAAAACGTCTAATCTACTTCTGATTCCATTGGCATCTTCATTCTTAATTGTCTCGCACTCTTTCTCGAGTCTAGATGCTAACGATTCAATAGCGCCGTCATTACTGACATCAACCGCAACGTCGCTGCCACCCTCAAGGCCTGTGGCCCCGCTGTTCTTGTTGCCAAGGAGGGTATGCTCGAGGAGGTTGTGACCGTCGTTGGTCTCATCATTACCCGATCGCACCCTTGCCAACAAGATCTCGGAGACGAGGAGGAGGAGCAGGATGCTGATGAGGGCTCGTCCGAGTACGACTGGCTTGTCATTGACACTGCCCTCGACGTCGTCGTTGGTCTTGCTGCTGCTCTCGGCACTTCCTTCGGAGAGCTCTGGAAGGTCTTCGAGAAGCCTATCCTTAAGCTTGCTAGCTCCACCGAGGACCTCCACCGCTCCACTGCCGTCGGCACCATTGCCGAGATCACCAAGTACACTGGCGAGGCTATCACTCCCTTCACCGAGTCACTTGGCCAGGCTCTTGTACGACGCCTCACAGACCCTGATCCTCTCGCCAAGTCCAACGCTGCCTACGCCATCGGTCTTGTTGTCCTGAACTCTGCCGACACTGCCAAGACTTTCCCTCTTTACCCCACCCTTTGGGAGAAGCTCGAACCCCTCCTGACTGTCAACGAGATGCGCATGACCGATAACGTCGCTGGATCTCTGTGCCGCATGATGATCAAGAACCCCGACGCTGGCTTCGTTGCCCAGGCGCTGCCCGCTGTTGTCAACGTCCTGCCCCTGTCGGAGGACTTCGAGGAGAATGCACCCATCTACCAGTGCATTTACAAGCTATACGAGAACTCGAACTCCACTGTTGAGCAGCTGACTCCCCAGCTCATCAACATTTTCGAGAAGGTCCTCAGCCCCCCTGAGGAGCAACTCGAGCAAGATACCCGCGAGACCCTGCAGCGCACTGTGCAGGTCTTGTACAAGGCCAAGCCCGACCTCCTGGCCAACAACCCTGGCCTGCTGAAGCTGGCTGGTGTCCAGTAAGGGAACGGCGCGGCTTTAAGAATTGATGACGGCGGCAAAAGTTATACAGCCTGCGTAGACCGTAGGAAAGACGGAACGCGAGGCCATGAATGATGATGATGTTTACGCACATATGATGGGTGCATGATAGAGTATATAACGTGGTGGGCGGGTCTTCTAGAATACCAAAGACCTGAGACCGGGGACCATAAAGAGTCTGGGACGGTCTGGGACGGAACGGATCTGTTAGCGTTGTGGAATTTTCTCACAAGATGAGATACCTATGGGTGGGAATGGAATGGAATAGACGGGTCACTGGAGACCCGTTAAAGAAGACTTGCGTTCGCCCATGCATTACTTGTGAGAACTGTTGTATTTGCCATAGCAAGCAGGATCAAGTCTGTAAACTTGCATGACTCTGCCATTTATGTTCTGTTACTGTTGTCAAGAAACACCAAGCCTCAACTTGGCTTGGCTTTCGACAGTCCATTGCATTGGTAAAATGACAAGACTCCCCAATCCATAATCAATTCCATACCCCATTATGTTCGCACACCCTAAACGCCTTTGCACCCGCCGTGTATATATGCATGCAACCAAGTCCCGTCCCTCCGGCCCAGCCATGAGTTCCGATCCAGTTTCCAGAAAAAGCAAGAGTACCGAAGTAAAGAAAGGCAAAAAGAACGCCTTCTACCAGATGCGCTTCGCAACCATCTCGTAGCGGGATACGCCCTCCATGTCGCCGTCGGGCTTCTTCGCCTTGGGCGGTGCGCCGGAAGGCCCCTTGCCGCCCTTGAGGCCCTCAGTCTTGTCGGCGTGGATCCAACGCTGGCGTTCCTCGCCGACCTCGACGTGCCCGAAGCCGCCGACGCGCTTGCTGCCGGGAGTTTCGTAGGACTGGAAGTCGGCCTGGCCGTGGGCGACGAGGTGCTCGGCGCGCTTCATGCGGGCGTAGCGGTTGCGCGAGTACTTGAGCAGGAGCATGCCGAGGAGGAGCTTGAGGATGAGGAGGACGAGGAAGGCGATGAAGAAGACGACGATCATGGTGATGGCGGCGATGGCGTCGTCCGAGGTCCAAGCGTACCAGGGGCGCGAGTTTAGCGGGGAGCCGTAGGGGTAGCCGTAGGTGGCGCGGCCGAGCGAGTCGCGGATGAGCGTGTCGAAGCGGTTGAGGGCAGCGATGACGGCGGGCGAGGACGGGACGGCGGATTCTTCCGTGAGGGACGTCTGCGTGGACTCTGGTAGGGGCATGGGGAGGTGGGTGGAGAGGAGCATGTGGTAGGTCTGGATGGAGGCGCGGATGAAGAGGCACGAGAGGGGGATGACGGCGAGGCCGAGACGCCGAGTTAGAGAGGGAGTCATGAATGCCTAGGAGGTGAACGTGTTAGCAGAAGGGGAGTTACTAGAACCAAGGGGGAACAAACGTTTGTGTAGTAATCCTTGCAGAGGATGTCAAGGATGCGGCTGTAAAAGGCGGGTTTAATATTGTTAAACTTGGTCACGTAGGCGTGCTTGATAGAGTCGACCAGCATCTCACTGCCAATGACGATGAGGAACGGCGAGAGGACCTCTCCCGACATGAGCCATGAGGGCAGCACGGTGAAGCTGTGAGGAAGAATGGACGGATTATGAAGAGGCAGCGCGCCCGACACCTCATCGAAGCCAGGCTCCGAACCGGCGCCTGGGACGGAGAGACCGCCAACCTCGACGACGTTGCGCATGCCGATGATGAGGAGCATGATCCAAAGCTGGAACCGCTCGACGATGTCGGCGCAGGTCAGCTGGAACAGATTGTCCTTCTCGAAGCGCTTGAAGACGGTGCTTTTGATCTCGACGAACTGGTTGGACAGTAGCAGTGTTAGGAGGGCGTTGGAGTATGAGTTGAC
The DNA here is from genome assembly GCA_003934905.1 of Neonectria sp. DH2. NCBI lineage: Eukaryota > Fungi > Ascomycota > Sordariomycetes > Hypocreales > Nectriaceae > Neonectria > Neonectria sp. DH2. The sequence continues at coordinate 286,343 of RQWH01000020.1, read as the reverse complement.
GGCCACGTTTAGCGTGATGACCTGGTAGTACAGCGAGATGGAGTGGAGGCAACAGTAGGCGAGCGCGAGCAGGAACATGCCCAGCGGCATCAAGACCTTGGAGCGGCCGGAGGCGTTGCGGGAGAGCGTCTCGGTGCTGAAGAGACACTCGAGGATGTCCTGGCCGAGCGCCGAGAGGAGACGGTCGCCGACCTCGAGGATGTTGTAGATTACGTACAGCTTGATGGCGGACTGGGCGCGGATGAAATGATACATGCGGCTGGCGTCGAGCGACATGAGCGCCATGGAGCTGCATACAATAACCAGGCCCTGGAGTATATCGGCCTTGTGGAAAGTGGACAAGTTGGACGGCGTCGACTTAGTTCTCCTGTGACGGAACACTCCCGGTCTCGAGCTGCGGGCCTGTCCTGGGGCTTTGAAGCGGTCATTGCCGTTACTATTGCTGTTGCCGTTCGCTCGATGCTCGGCACTTCCATTTTGTGACGCAGCTGAACTGGTGGATAGTCCACGAGGCCGACTATCGCTACGAGATCTCTCGTCTTCTGACTGGTCGGCGCCAGGCTGCTGTGTTCGGGGTGTCCGTCCGCGCTGCCACAGTCTCCCCAAGCCGTACCAGACGAAATCGACGAGGAACCTAACCTCCTTAACGATGACGTACCCCCACCAGCGGATGAGAATGGCCAAGGCCAGGAAGAACCTGACGGGGAGGATGGTGAAGTTGTAGAGCCAGGCATCGAGGCAGGCCAGGGCGCCAAAGTTTAGTGTACGCTCCAGGAAAGGTGGGAGGAGCAGGACGTTTTTGAGGCGCTCGAACTTGACGGCATTAGATTCGTAAGGGTTATCGTAGGCCTGAGACTGGTGGATGTAGAGGGGGCTCGGTCGCTGCGCGGCGAGTTCGAGCTGGAGGTGGGTAGGAAGTGACATAGGAGGGAGCGGAATGATGGGCGGAAGCGGCGAGGAAACTGAAGGGCGGTGGCTCAAGGAGGCGGTGGAGGCTTCGGTTTGAGGTCCTGGGATGGCCGATGCTGGATTAGAGCGACTTGATCGAGTCGGAGAGGTCCCACCCAGGCCGTCAATGTTCAGGTGAAGCAAGGGAGGGCGGTTGACAGAGTGGAATGAAGAGTACCGGCGGGTCAATGGCACCTCAGAGGCAGATCCATCGCTGGCCAGCGCACGACTCGTGGGCGGCGTCGAAACAGTCCGGGGCGCTGGAGATGGACGACGTTGGACTTCGCGAGGACTGAAGGCGGTTGCGGTGCGGGCCTCGATAGCTAGACCGTTCGGTTGGAGCTGAAGCGAGTCGGACTGGCGCACGAGATCTGGGTAACGGAGCATAGACTGGCGGATGGCCTCGCGCTGGTCGGCGAAGTGGGCGACGAACTCCTGGTCGATGGAGCGTCGCTGGGGCGCGGGGGCGACGGGGAGAGACTCGGGGGCGTTTGTGAGGCGTTGCATCTCGCAGGCAGAAAGGCGGCGGATGTGTGCGTGGCTGTAGATAGAGGCATTGCTGACGGTGCTACTACGACTGCCACGGCCAGGTGGCCCTTCGGCTCTCTCCTTGCCTTCCCTGTCGCTTTCAGTTCCCCTGTCCTTGGCCCTTTCCCCAACAGTATGCCTTCGCTGGTGATCACGATCCCCATCCACGTTTTGCTCCGAGTCGTCTTCTACAGCGGGATCGGAGATGGACGACGAGTTGGACTCGGTTCGGTGGGGGCTGACGCTGCGGTAGCCATCCTCGGAGGAGTGGTCCTCATCAGAGGAGATGGTAGGTAGGAGTGCCGTGACGGCGGTGGACGAGGTTAAGTTTGAGTTTGAGTTTGAGGTTGAGGCCGGACGGGGCTGGTTCGTGGAGGAGGTCGCGGTTGCGGAGGCGGAGTCGGAAGCGGCTTGGTGGTGGTGTTGTTGCGGTTGAGGAGCAGCAGGAACAAGAGGCGCAAGAGGAGAGAGCGGTGACGGGAGATGCTGACGAGGATGCTGATGAGGTTGAGGGTGGAGTGACTTGCTCGAGTCCACAGAGGCGGCCATTGCCAAGTCGTGCCAGTCGAGTCGCCATTCACCGGTTAGAAGCCGAGTGTTCGCACATCTAGGTCGGGGTCATGCTGATAGCGGACTGCTGGTGGTGTAGTTCGTATTGCCGGCGGTGTCCTCTTTGTTTTCGCAGGTCGTATCGCTAGTTTGCCTCGTGCTGGTGCTTCTGCTGCAGAAAAACGACGATCCAATAGTCGAGGCCAATCGGTTGCGGTGTGGGTTTCGAGCGTTGGAGGTGGTGATGATGCTTGATGATAGGTTGGCAGTCCGTCAAAGGAAAAGCGAGAAGCGAGAACGGCAGATGGGTTCGGGCGACATATTTCAGGAGCCCGTGGTTGGTCAGCTAGTGGGCTATGCACAACGGGAGGGGGCTCAAGTGGGGCTTCAGTGGAGGAGGGGTTCGCGCAAGCCACTCCGGGGCCCGTGACCCACTGCAACATGCCCCTGAGGGAGAACTGGAAAACTGTTCCAGGTGGCCTGAGAGCTTCGAGGGCACTGAAACACCAGGGGGGCCATGCCAAGTGCCCGGACAATGAACCTCGTGATACTTCAAGGTATCGAGGACACATGGAATGGGTGCCTTAGACGACACGTGACCAGAGTAAGCTGACTCAAAGAATCAACATTTCGTGACACGGCTTTGATATCCCCAGCTTCATCAATTTATGCTCTTGATTTCTAATAGAAACTGCAATCTCCAAACTGGTGAACCATTGCCCTCGCAGCAAAGTCTCTCTTACCTAGGCATCAACCGCATTCCCTTATGTTCGGATCTTCATCATCCAGCCTCGAGGATCTCCTTCGTCGCCCACGGCCAACTGCATGGCAAAGGTTCTGCAAAAACCCTTTCGTCTTCCTCGCATGCAGACTGTATTCCTGGCGCCATGTCGTCCCTGTCGCTCCAGCGCCCAACCCCGTCTCCGTCGTCTGCATTTCCGATACCCACAACAATCAGCCCTTGCTTCCAGGGGGCGATATCTTGATTCATGCGGGCGATCTCACTCAGGGAGGCTCCTTTGAGGAAATCCAAGCGACTTTGACCTGGCTAGGAAAACAACCCTTCCAACACAAGATTGTTGTCGCTGGAAATCACGACCTCTTGCTGGATACCACTCAAGACGCTAGCTCCATGGACGCTCCCTTAAGCAGGGCAAAGCTCGATTGGGGCGACATCATATATCTCCAAGACACTTCTAAGACCATCCACTGTTCCAACGGTCGTCGTCTGAACGTGTATGGAAGCCCCAAGTCTCCACAGAATGGCAACTGGGCCTTTCAATACCCTCGCTCACATGACGTCTGGAGCGAGACGGTGCCTGGTAATATCGACATTCTCATCACCCATGGACCCCCGAGATGCCATCTCGACTTGCTGACTCTCGGATGTGCACACCTCCTCGGCGAGTTGTGGCGCCTTCACCCGAGACTTCATGTCTTTGGCCATGTCCACGAAGGCTACGGTTGGGAGTGGCTCGCATTTGACGGCCTGCAAGCTGCGTATGAGCGCACAGTGCTGGAAAGGGGAGGGCTTCGCAACTTCTTGCTGTTTTGCAAAGAGTCTATTGTTTCCTACTTTGGCCCAGAACGGGAATCAATGAGTCTACTGGTGAATCCCGCAATTGCGGGTGGGCTTCGTGACGAAGAGAGGCGGACGCCAATCAAGGTCACCATTTGAGTGGAAGCAATCGATTGCATGGGCTCCTTATGGAGGCTTCAACCAAAACCTCGGGCCTGGCCATTCCTTCTCCTCGGCCTGCTCATCTACAGCAGATGCTCGTCAAACCATGCCACCGCCTGGAAGAAGGCCTGCTCCTTAGCGAACCGCTGCACGCGGCTCTCCACGTCGCCGCGCACCGCGAACCCGTGCTCCACCCCGGAGAAGAGGGTGATTTGCCACGGTAGGCTCGATTTGCTCAGGATCTTCTCAGACTCGATTCGCTTCTCGAGGGGGAAGATGGAGTCCGTCTGCGCCGCGGCGATGGAGAGGGGACCCGTAATAGCCGAGAGCTCCTCCTCGGTGACGAACGACGGGTGCGCGAGGAAGCCCACGTCGATGTTGTTGTCTTTGAAGTTCCGGATCACGAACTAAAATTTATTCTCAGTAAGCCATACGGCTCGCAAGAGTCGTCTTGGCCGGCACTCACCTTGGCGCCTAGGCAGTATCCAGCTGCTCCAATCTTGGTAATCCCTCGGTCCTTGAGCGCCGCGATACCCGTCAAAACAATAGGGTCGATCTCCGCCGGCGTGTGCGGGTTGTCGCCGGTCGAGCCCTTGGCAATCCACCCCATGACGTCGAAGCCGTCCGGTCGAGGGTGATGGACTTGGTCGCCGTTGAAGAAGTCGGGGATCACGCAGGTGTAGCCGTTGGCGGCGAACTGGTCCGCCATCAACTGGCTGTTGACCCAGATGCCGAAGATGTCGGGCACGTAGACGATGCCGGCGTGCTGGTGCGCCTTGCCTGAGGGCGGCGTCGCGATGTAGGCGTCGACATTGTTGCCAATCTTGATGAACTTTCCTGTGGGTTCGCCGCTGATGGCCAGGTCAAACGAACGTCAGTACAGACTTGCTCTTGATCGTGTAATTGTGTCTGAATACTAGCACGGAAGAAAAGGGTGGGAGGGAAGTCATACTCGTGGCGTACTCCGACGGAGCAGCACTGTCCGGGTTGATTCGAGGCCATATTGTGTTAGATCGTGACAGAGTCGCGGTTTGGATCAGTAAAAAGAAACGCGAAGCAAGAAAAGATAAGAGCAGAGAGCTGGGATACGCCTCTTCGCAGCGTCGGGCTGCTTCGGCCGACTTGGGCGAGAAATGCCGTCTTCCGGACCCGGCTCCGCTGAGTGACGCAACTCGCACCCAATATCCCATCGAAAACGGAGCCGTGGACGATCCGCATCGCATTGAACGGGACGCGCCCACTAAGCAGCCCAAACGAATCGACTAGTTGTCCCACCATTGCGGTCCAATCGTGCCGAACTCGGGCCCGATACCGATCTTGCCCCGCCAGCCGTTGTAGTGTCGATATTATCCTGCATTACAACGTCTGCTTAGAAATCACAGTCAAAGGTGTCGCGTTGATTAGCAACTCAAGAGGACATCATGAAGGCAGGGTGTTTCTTTTTTAATCCTCGGGCTTTGCCCTGCAGTCCTCGCAGTTACGCTTGCTAGACTAGGTTTGCATTATAAGGACATGTTAAATCCCGAAGCTACGTCATCGTAATCCTGGTTCCAAGATGCGCTGCGCCAGGGCGGGCTTGAAGACCGTCTCAGCAAAAGGTTCTACTGTCTTCAGCAGTAACGTTCCATGTATTGCCCATGTCGATGTGGCGTCGCGTCGACCGCTCCGTCGTGCGGCAAACGGGTGGCCATGTAAAGGCTGGTCGTAAGACGCGCAGCATCAGAATCTTGTCTGATGAAGCGATGAATATGGTTCCGGTAGGTCGTATATAGCTATATTCCTGGGGAGGCGGCAAAGGGCCATGGGGAGTCGGTAGGTCCAGTCCCATGTGCAAAGCAGCTGTGAACGTTCCTCGAGCGCATCAGTTTCGTTATAAAGCCTTCGAGGACTGCACGTATCATGGAGTCAAATATTGGGTGCTCTTGTTGGTACAGCCACGCAGCTGGTATCATGCTGTGGCATCCAGCTTCCGCGTTCATTTTTGGCGAATGCCCTTTGGCTTGCGTTTCTTGAAGACCACAGGCGCGATACCCGACTCGCCAGCGATATCCGGCTCAGGTTTGACACCCGGCTCGGGTTTGACGGGGGTTTCCTGTGCGGGCACTTCAGTCTTGACGAGCGTGCTATCCGGGGCTTCCTCTTTCGCGACTGCATCCTCGACTTTTACGCTGGCCTTGTCATCAGCTGCATCCTCCTGCTTGATGTCCTCGTCGCGGTTGTCGGGCTGAAACGTCGACCCGCTCAGCAGCGCATCCAACTCTTTGTCCTCATCCAGCGGCATCGCCTTGGTGTCCCTGCCCCATCGCCGCGGCTTCTTGAACAGGCCCTTGACAGCATCCTCCTCGTCCTGTTCCTCCTCCGTGACCTCGCGCTTCCGGACGCCCGTCGCCCGCGCTTTCACCAGGGCCGGGTCTCCGCCGGTGTCGATCACCCGCGTCTTCGTCACCGTCCATTGCCCGGGTATCGCCATCTCGGGCTGGACCTCGCTAGGCATCGCCACGCCCATCTCCGCGAGCTGCTCGCGCTGTCGCTGCAGCTGCACTGCGGAGGACACGCCCGGGGTCTCGCGCCTCGCGCTCGCTGAGGACGCCGTCGAAGGCCCCGCCGACGAAGAAGATCCATCGACGACGCCGCTGACTCGGGCGACTTCGCGACGGGCGTATTCCTTCTCGCGCTCCTCGCGCTCGTGGCCGCGGTGCAGGTCGCGCAGGAAGCGCTTCAGCGCGCCCTGGTGCTTGCCGGTGGCATCGTGGTTCTGGCGCTCGAGTTTCGTGTCGCGGACGTAGCAGGCGCAGTGCTTGCACCAGTATTTGGGCGTGGATTTCCAGTATTCGGACATTTTGCGACGGCGCAGTGGGTGGTGTTGGCGAGGATGAAAGTTGACCACGAAAGTTGCTGTAATGGCAAGATTATGTCACCTTTGGAGAAATGTCGCACGGACCACACCATCCCGAAGTACCTGCGAACCGGAGGACGGGGATTTTGGAGCGGAACTACCCTACACCATTTGTGAATGTGGCATTATGAACCTCTTCACATCAACAAGAACGACGAGTGAAAATAAACCATCTCTTTATTTTGACATATCCTATGGGCAAATTTCACCCCTCGCATTACTTAACGCCTTCTCTCCAGCTTGTTGCCAGTGTTATGTCTGTCAAAAACAACCAATGAACCCATGCTAACCCATGCAAATGAATTGTTCTATCCCTCACACAACCATGGCTTTGTCATCCTTCATTCATCTTTACAAATACTGCAGGAACCAGAAAGCCGCCAAAGCGCCAGCTAGAACCGTGAAGACTGCCCCAGGGGTAGCCTTCACGCCGCTTGAACCGGTAGCTGTTGGCTTAGGCTCAGAGGCCGCGGTGGCCTCGTCAGCGGTGTCGGTGCTCTCAGTCTCGGAGCTTTCCTCGGTCGTCGAAGTAGCCTTGGGCGCCTTGGTCGTGGACTTTGCAGACTTCGACTTCTTAGCTGCCGCAGAAGCCACCGTCATCGTAGTGTCGGTCACGAGGACCGTCTCACTCGGCCCCGCTGTCACACCCGGCTCCGCCGAAGCAGGAGGCTGGGCGACCTTCTCCTTGGGAGTGTTCTCCTTGGGGATGTCCTGCGCCACGGCAGCGCTCGTGGGCACCTGGATGTGGCCGTCCGGGATCTGGCTCACGGGCGGCGCCGTGATGACGGCGAGCTCCATGTCGTCGCAGGGCGTCGTGCGGACTTGCACCTGGCCGTCGCCGATCTGGCACATGGGCACCGCGATCGTCGTGGGAACCTCCTTGGTAGTGCCATCAGAAACCACTGTGACAACCGTCGTGGCTACGATGCTGCTCCCGACAACTTTCCTCAGTGCTTTGCTGTCGGCACCCGCGCCGCAGGGCATCATGACGATCTTGACGGGCTCGCACTGCTCGGCCCAGTTGCGGTCATACAGGTTGTAGAAGTCGCCCGAGAGACACTGGTAGAAGACGGTCGACGAGCCCAGAGCTAGGGAGTGATCCGCACAGGCTGAGAAGCCGCCGGTGAGCTTTGCGTCAGGCTGGACCGGCTCATCGAACTGGAGCTGGAAGCTGGAGGAGATGTAGCCGGTGCGGCCCTGGGCGTCCTTGAGGATACCGTCCTTCAGCGTCATGACTAGCACGCCTTCGCCATTGCACGATCGCTTCTACGTATGGTGAGCTAGTTGACCGAATGATGCTGATGAGCAAGCTAGCTTACCTCGAGGATGTCACGCTTGGACTCCGATCCCTTGAAAATGGTCACTTCGAAAGTACCGTCGTAGGTTGCTTTGCAGCCATCTGGTGCAGAAGCCCTGGGCTTGATGATATCTGCAGCCTGAGGGGCGGCGAAGGCGAAGGCGAAGGCTGCAAGAGCCAACAGGGATAGTGAGGTCTTCATGATGATTTTACGAGGTTTGTTGAAGTTGTTGCTGGAAAGTGTATGCGGAAACTTGCCGTGGGCACCTTGAACTGGTCTTGGATGTTCAAATGACTACAGATATATAAACTGCGCGACCTCTTCTCTATTCAAGTACTTGGACGTAAAGATCCCCCGGCCGTCTCTGGCACGCACTTCCAGGCCCCGAGCATATCGGCAACGGCCACTGAGACATGATTGTGATGTACAGCATTGTTCCCAAGTGGGTAGAGCATCCACCGAGCGTCTGAGGGATAGACACAAGCTGCCACTTAATTCCCAGCTTTGCCCATGTGGCTGTGTGTCTAGGGCATGGCGCAAGGCAAGGAGGCTGCAGCTGGTATGCCAGGGCCCGCGTTCTCGCCACATTTCGTCGCGGTGCTGGGAATCCCATGCGTTGACGCGGTTGGGACGCGCTGGTTTAAGAGACTAGGCTGTGGGTGAAGATACGTTAATGCGTATCAGGGGCGGAGAGTGTCTTGGTATCGCGAGGGAGACTCAGCTGGCGCCGTCACGCCGTGGAATGTAGGGGGTTTGGCCAGCCTCAATGTCTCAGCGACCGCGCCAGCCAAGGCGAGAATGTCTCTTGTTGAGTGATTCTCGATCGGTTCCGAGTGCCGTGGGTAGGGTGGCGTCTTGGCAGAATTGGATCTTTCTGCCATTAACTTACACTACGGCTTGCGTCCATTTCCTACGGATACAGGTGTGGCGATTCTATACCCACCTGACTACCGAACTCCTTATTTGAGGGCTGGATCTTGGGTAGATTTATTGTTCTTTGATGGGAATTACTTGGTGGTCCACTTTGTGCAATGCCATTCCTCTGGATGATGGGATGTGCCCTGACGGCGAACTGGTGCTGTACGAAGAAGTTAAAACTGGAATTGCCCCATCTGCCCAATACTCTATGAAATTTCGGCAGTTGACGTTGGATTTGAACAGTTCCTAAACGCTGTCCAATATTTATCAAGACTCGCATGACAGACGTAGCTGGTAGGTGTTATTGTTGCTCACAGAGTGATGACAGCCATACCCCCTTTATCCGAAATTTCCTACTAGTTCCAGCGGTAGAGATTGCCGTTTACGTCTCAGGAAATAGTAAGCTACGCGTTAGACACACCGAGAATAAGTGTGGGTAATATATTCAAATCGGAAACTACCTTTCCGTTTCTCCGAAATTAGGTTCCGGTCAGGACCAACATCACGCATGATCTCAGGTAATAATTCATATTCATATTTCATTCTTTTAGTCTAGCTGATGCTCCGCTGAACCCATTGATCATCCAGTTGGCCCATGGTGACCTTTCCAATTACCCTGCCTCCAGCCGCGTCAAGTAGTTTCCCCCGTAGCAGATACGTCGGGGTGCAACTCCACGCATGGCAGAAGCTGTTGTTTCTAACATCGCCATACGGGCTCGCCCGGGGATCCTTTGGGTCGTAGCACTCCCAGAACGTATCCGCTCCGGCCCGGATCATGCCGCCCCAGTAGTCGTTGATGATTTCTATGCACTTTTCAAAGCATCCCACTGTGACCAAGGCGTCGCAGACGTGGTGCCACAGATACGGAGTCAGGGGCTTTACGGCATCGGGGTGTGCTATTGTGTTAAGTAAGGCTGTTCGGGCTACGTCTGTAGGGAGAACTTCTGCTAGGACGAGCCACGCTGCAGAAGCGTAGCTGACCTGGGCTTCAGGCCCTGAGATAAAGACATTGTCCTTTGAGACGAAGTGTGCAGCAGCAGCCGTCATCTTCCTCACCATTTCCAGGTGAGGAGGCTCTTTATCCAAGGCCGCCGCCAGCTTGTTGACAGCCTTGAGGCAGTATATCAAGACACCGTGGGAGCCAGCATTGCGGTCCAAGGTAGGAGCCCAGTCTAAGAACTTCCAGTGCTTGGAGCGCTCCGTCTCGAAGACGTATGTATTAGGGTTGACGTGTGACAGAGACCGTTTCACGCAGTTGAGAACCGTTGGCCAGAGCTCGTGCCCAGCGGCAACGTCTCCGGACGCAACAACGTAGTCCAGCACGATGGCACTGAACAGCGCGTCGTAGTCGACGATGTAGTCGGTTGAGGGCGCCAGGGTGGGTTTTTCGAAGATACACGCCGGCAGCGATCCGTCCTCGCGAACGACGGCGGCGAACTGAAACACGCAGCGCTTGACGAGGTCGAAGTCGCGAAGTGTGCTGTAGTTAGCCAGGGCTTGTAGGCGTAAGTCGCCACTCCAGAGGCGCCGGTCCCGACGAGGCCCGTCTTCGAAGACGGTCTGCATGCAGTCGCGCAGCGTGGAGATGCTGGCATGGTCTATGTCTCGTAGCAGCGGGTTCGCGAACTCCACGGCGTCGAGCTCGTGGGCTGGACGGACGGCGCTGACGCACTGGCAGCGGACGTCGGAGAAGGATACCTTGAATTGCGGCGAGGTGTCGAGGATCTGGACACGAAGGAAGCGGAACGAGTACCGGCGTGGGAGGGCCACGGCCTGCGGACACACGTCGACGTTGATGACCTCGTCCGGCAGCCAGGCGGTGCTGATCCAGGTCTCGACGCCGTCCATGGACATGGTGACGTCGAGCGGCGACTCGCCAAAGGTCAGACGCAGGCGGCACGGGGCGTCCATGTTGACGCCGACGCAGGCGAGCGTGAAGGAGAGGAATCCGACCATGTGGAGCCCAAAGTCCAGAACGAACTCGTCTCCGCGGCCCCAGGCTAGACCTGGAAGTGTGGCGATGGCATCGCGGCCTGGGCTCGGATGGACGCCGAAGTAGCTGTGCTCGTCAGGGGTGAAGTCGACTAGCCGCTGGGGGAGACGATCCCACCGCGCGAGGGTAGGGAGCAGGTGGTCTGAGACTTTTTCAAAGGCGCGGTTCCATGCTGTCGGGACGAGCTCGACGTGTTGGGGATCTGTGGCATCGGCCATGGTGAGATGAGGCCCGGGGTGGTAAGAGTTGCTGTGATGGGTGGGTAGTTGTCTGGGTGGATTCTGGCGTCTTTGATATTCGGGTTTTAAACCTGGAACGGCCGTATAGGAAACACTCTGGCGGGACTCTGGCAAGACTCTGGCAAGACTCCGGCAAAGTCTCAGCTCAACGTCTCAGCTGAATAGTCTAGGCTGGCCTGATGAGAGGGAACCTCGACCAACAAAGCCAGAAACCCCGTCAAGGCAGGACGACGCGACTAGATAGCACGAGCAGCGGCAAACGCTGCCCCGAATACAACCAACCAACGGAACCTTAACACGAGAACAAACCACACAGCACCCATAGAGCACACCCTATATCGGCAGCCAATGCACCGAAACGCAGCCAGCTATACCGAACAATCGGAGCCGTGAATCGGGTGATCAGGCAATAGTGCCGCCTCTGACGGGTCCTGGCGCCACACGAAGCACCGGCGCCGTCCCGAAGAGGCACACGCAGGCACAACTCCGGGTGAAGGCCGGGTATCGAGGCCTCGAGAGTGCCGATGCCAAACCGCTTGCGCATTAGTGCGCAGGTGCCGCAACCTCGTGGCGGCGGGGAAGGGGAGCCTTAGCTGCAGGACGGGCGCATGTACCCCAATTAACGTCGGACGTAGTCGACGAAAGTCTGGAGACCCCGGGGTAGATCCGCGTTGGGCCAGGGAAGTTGGGGCTGGTGAGTCGCAGGCGGAATGGAGGCAACACATGATGGCCGGCTGTGGGGATGAGGGGATTCACAGGGGGGGAACCTTGGAATTGGTGGGCCGAGGACGTGGAGTCAATGCCGACGGTCGAATTAAGCTGAAGCGGAGGTCACTGCCATTGTGGGTGTCGAGATGTCCCGAGTCTTGCGTCTGAGTGTCTCTTGGTTTACACGGCAAAAAGAATCAATGACTTAGACGCAGGCCAAACAAACCAAGCTGTCACCCGTTTACGAGTCAAATCCCAATCTCAATGACAAGCACCCTTGCCTCCTCCCCCAAACAGGCCAAACTACGCGCTCTCCTCCCCCGTCTTCCCCAACTTGGGTGCGTGGCGCGTGTGACGGTGTGGCCCGGGACTAACACTAGAGTCGGTCTAGACTCCTTGGACGATGGATTTTTTGGGGTCACGTACCTATGCTTGCAGTTCGGCAAATTTTAGCTACCAAAGAAACTAGTTGGGTTTCGATGGGCCCTTCGCTAAACAGGGATGTACGGCGAACCTACAGTCTGTCGCTCTCCAATGGACCTTTCGGCTCAGCCGACCCCGTGGGGAAAGGTTGGAGAGAGCTAGTAGGATGTGGAGGATTTGGTTAAATAGGCGTTGCAACGTCCATCAACGACGGCTTCTGTTCATCTCATCATCACCATCTATCTCTTCTCCCATTCAATTAGGGTTGAACAGGCTTCTTTCTCACAGGCCCGCCAAGAACACGCTTCCTCCTCTCACCCGAGAAAGTCGTCTCCAACTTGTTCGCCATGAGCGACCACAAGACCGAGAGCGGCGTCATCGTCGACGTCGACTCGAAGCCCCAGCACGTCGAGCAGATCGGCCACGCCACCGCCGCCGAAGACCACAATGAGTCGCCCCTGCAGGCCATCAAGAAGCGCCCCATGGCGTTCCTGTGGTGTGTCTACGCCATCTACGTCCTCATCCTCACCAGCTTCGACAACCAGGCCGGCGGCATCGTCATCGGTATCCCGCAGTTCCGCAAGGACTTTGGATCTGCCTTTGGCGACGACTATGTCCTCCCCGCAAAGTGGCAGTCGGCATATAGCGGAGCCCCCGTGGCATCGTAAGTGGAACCTAGAAACTGCCTTGGGAAATGTTCCGGCAACTGACATTCGCGAATAGGGCTGTTATCGGTTCTCTAGGCTCCGGATGGATTGCTGATAAGATCGGCCGCAAGTACACCTACATCATCGGTTATATCATCATGTTCGCTGCCATCACCGTCGAGACCGTCAGCACCACAAACGCCGTCTTCTTCGCCGGCAAGTTCATCGCCGGCTTCGCCGTCGGCGGCTTCATCACCATCAGCATGACCTACATCGGCGAGGTAGCTCCCCTAGCTCTCCGAGGAACACTCACGGCCGCCGCCGCCATCGCCTTCACCATCGGCCCGTTCATCGTCTCCCTCGTCGTCAAGGGCACCGGCAGCGGCACCACACGCTGGGCCTACCGCGCCATCTTCGTCTCACAGTACGCTGTCAGCGGCCTCGGTGCTCTTGCGCTCCCCTTCATGCCCGAGTCTCCCTGGTGGCTGCTCGACCACGGCAAGCCGGAGAAGGCAGCCCGTTCTCTCCAGCGCCTAGGCTACACCGGCGTCGAGACCGAGAAGCGCCTGGCTGTGATTTCCCTGACTCTGGATGAGGTCCGCAAGGAGACAGAGGGAGCCAGCTTCCTCGAGTGCTTCCGCAAGTCCAACCTCCGCCGCACCATGATCTCCGTCGCCCCCATGAGCATCCAGGCACTGTGCGGTGTCTTCTTCGTGGCTGCCTACTCGACCTACTACCAGCAGCTGGCTGGCTACTCCGCCGACATGAGCTTCAAGCTCGGCATCATCCAGCAGGTTCTGTCCATGCTCGGCAACATTACCTCGTGGTTCCTGATCGACCGAGTCGGCCGCCGACCCTTGACCATCTACGGAATGGTTATCTTGATCGTCATCCTGTTCATTACCGGTGGACTGGCTGTTACCGGTACTCCTGCGGCTACCAAGGGAACCGTCGCTTTACTGCTGGTTTACTGCTACTTCTACAACGTCACCATCGGTGCTACCGCGTACGCGCTTCTTACTGAGGTCGCTACCTCCCGACTTCGCGCCAAGACCGCCTCAATCTCGCTTGCTCTCCAGAACGGCCTTTTCGTGAGTTTTCCTACCCAGACATCCACTTCCAGAACCATTGCTAATATCTCGATAGACTATGTGGGCCTTTGTCATTCCCTTCCTGTTCAACCCCGACCAGGCCAACCTCGGAGCCAAGGTGGCCTTCATCTTCGGCGCCCTGGCCGTGCTCTCCACCGTCTACCTCTGGTTCTGCCAGCCCGAGACTGCTGGTCGTTCGTACGAGGAGCTGGATGAGCTCTTCATGAAGAAGGTCCCTGCCCGCGAGTTCAAGACCTTCAAGACCGATGCGGAGCAGAAGGGTCAGGACTGATCTCGTCATGATCGAATCGTGGGAATGCGACGTTGGCGAAATACTGGGTTATTTAACAAGTCCAACACATAGTCGCGTTTCTGCTTGTAAAAAGCTCCCTGGATATATACTAGCGGATTAATCAATAACATCGTTACTTCTTAACTACTTCCTCCGTGTATGTGCCTTGAAGCAGTTTCATTGTAAAAGATCAATTGCATTTAACTGCAGTGTTCTATTATCTGCCTCTAGCTACAAGCACGATCACCTCCAATACCTGTCCCACGCGCGTTCGGGTGGTCCAAGTAGTGTGGCATTATTCCACGCCCGACAATTGATGACAAACTCGTTCTCTAGATCGTCGCGCACTCGCATGTGCAGCTTCTCTGCATCTCCATATAAGCCGAAGAAAGACGGATTCCATTACGGACAGTGCTTAAGTTGAGCCTAGTCTCTAAAGCTACGCATCCATCTACAAATGATACAGCAAAAGTTATTTTTAGCCTCTAGGCATATCCTCCTGTTTTGTTACAACCGCTGGGTGTGTCGACGGATGCGACCCTAGCCTACCAACAGCAGCCTGGATTATTTGGCCGGCTGAAGAATGGATCGGTTTCACATCATGGCCCCTTCCAGGCCTCTGCAACAGCCGCCGCAGCCATGCATACTTCGAGACAAGAGATTTACAGTACATAGACACTACTGAACAGCCTCGGCCGTAGCGGCGGTCTTCTTGGCTCGAGCTGATTGGGGAATGGAGCCAGCACAGCCTCTGGAGTTGTTAGCCGCCGGCCATCTGCTGCAACCCGATCAGAACCAACAGCATATTCTCTTACAGAAGGATCGTCAACAGAACCAACACGAATTCGGTGCCTGAGTCTCACACACAGGGTATAATTTCCCCGCTCCCCCGCTCGTGGTTCCAGGACTCCCAATTCAACTTACGATTTCCGTCTCTCGCTTGAGACGCAGGCTTCTGACTCAATCGCACTGAATCTCTTGCTACCCACCACTTCCGCAAACCATCTCTCAACCATGAAGGTACCTGTACGTTTCTCTCACTGCATTGCGTCTTCCCCTCCTCTCAGCTTGAGCTGACGGCTATTGTAGCGACAACCCGACAGGGCAGGCTCTGCTTCCACTCCCAGTGACGTCAGCTCGACTCCCGTCAGCTCGACTCCAGTCAACTCGACTCCCGTCAGCGCAGACTTGCCAATCCCTTCAATTGAGGACCGCGACTCCTCAATTCCTACTTCTGACGCGACTTCCACGACATCTACTCGTTCTTCGCACCTCCGAACTCCTTCTGTGTCTGTTACCCCTCCAGCCCCCACATTGCGTGCTCGGTCTTCTGCTTCCAATGGCAGAAGTGACGAGACGACTGCCCAGGCGCGGTCGGAAAGCCATGGCATGGAGTCTGCCCTGCAGCGCATGCGCCTCTCAAGCCCGGAAGGAATTGACAACCTCTCCGACGTAAATGAAGCCATTGACGCAGTGGCTCGAGGATCAGACAGCCGCTCCGTGTCCCTCGCCCCCGAGGACTCAAGCGCTAGAGACAGGTCGGGTACACCTCAGCGAAAGGCTCGGAGGAGAAGGTCGAGCTCGAAAACTGTCAGTTTGCCTCACGATGTCAAGGATGAAGAGCTTCCGCAAGATGCATTTCATTCGTCGTCCTTCCAAAACGCATTCCGGAATGCGAAAAACCTCATGTCGAAGACTCGAGATGTGCTTGGAAGCAACGCGCTACACAATGACCCGGACTCAACAATGAAGCGGCTGTACGTGGAAGCTGGGAAATTGGCTTGCTTCAATTATCCATCCACCCGCACAGTTGGCTTTGTCGGCGACTCTGGAGTTGGTAAGTCACACCGTCGCACTTGTGAAAAACCACCGCCAACCAATTATTTCTCGTCACAGGAAAAAGCAGCCTTCTCAACTCCCTCCTCGACCTTGAGGGTCTTGCACGCACTGTAAGTTCAGCATCTCATTGACCCAATATCACCATGTCGGATAACTAACTCTATGGATAGAGCAACAGCGGCGAGGCGTGCACCTGTGTCGTCACAGAATATCACTACCATGAGAATGATGCTTTTGACATTGAAGTAGAGCTGTTCTCAATGGATGAGATTAGTGATCAGATATCCAGTCTTCTTGGGTCCTACCGGCACTTCTACTTCAACAAGGATGAGATGGAGCCTGCCGAGAAAGAGGATATGGAGAAAATTGCAAAGCGAGCGCGAGATACTTTCCGCTCAATGTTCTGTGATCGCATGGAGGATGAGAGTTTTCTGGTTCAGAACTCGGAAACAAAGGTTCTCCGCAGTCTCATCTCGTGGGCGGCAGATGCAAGACCCTCAGAGATCAGGTCTCGTGAATCTGGCCTGTCGCCATTGAGCTGCTCTACCAGATTAATGGAGCTCTCTTCAGAGCCAGCCTCAACAAGCCACCCTGCAAAGTGGCCATTTATCAGAAAGATGAAGTAAGTTGCAGATCGCGCACAAAGTGTTGTTTACTAAAGACAGCTGACATTTGACAAAGGTTGTTCCTTAATGCACATATCCTAAGCAAGGGTCTCGTCCTTGTTGATCTTCCAGGTATGGTGAACTGACGGTCTAGCAAGAAAGGAACGTGATGCGAGCTTACGTTGGCAGGTCTCCATGACATGAACTTGGCCCGGAGGCAGATCACTGAGCGATTCATGCTAGAATGCGATGAGATCTTCGTTATCTGTAACATTGGGCGCGCCGTCACTGACGCGGGAGTTGAATCTGTGTTGGATTTGGCCCGCAAGGCTCGATTATCCAACGTGGGAATCATCTGTACCAGGTCTGACGTGAGTGGCGATAACCAATCCCTTGGCGATGTAAGACATCCGTTCCGGTACTAATCACATGAACGCAGGATATCCAAGCCGACGAGGCTAAGAAAGACTGGAAAGGACAGAAGTCGCAGAATATTCAACCTCTCAATGACGCGGTTGCTGCGGACAAACGAGATTACGCTAACATTGAAGCCGAGGTTGCTGAGTATGAAGACGACGATGATCTTTCGGATGACGAGAAAGTCGAGAAGTTGGAACTTCTCAATCGACAGCGCCATATTCGGTGAGTAGAGAGGATCCTCCTGTTGCTGTCACCGTTGCCGTTCCATTTCACAGGGTTTTCAATACTGGACTTATGCTAACAGCTTCACTTCAGTAAGCGGAGAGACAATCACGAGTTTGAGTACGCACCCCGGCACCCTTTGCTGTCGTGTTTGTTATGAGACTGGATACTAATACATGGTTCGCTGTTCTAGGTTACACCGCTATCTTGTAACGACGCGTAACTCGATCATTGAGAGAAAACTGAAACTGCAGTATAGCAGCAAAGTACCGACTGGCGAGGTCAGGGTGTTCTGCGTGAGCAACAAGAACTACTGGGATCACCGAACGCAGCCAAGTGATGTTGCTCTCCCTTACCTTCACCTAAGCGGCATCCTTGAAGTGCGAAAACACTGCATCTCGATCGTTGCAAATAGCCAGCGTCGCATCGCTAGCAGCTATATGAGCCACACTATTCCTGACCTTTATGCTCAGATTCAGCTCTGGGTTCAATCTGGCGCGGGCAGCGCCGATGCTGAGAGGAAGGAAGTTGTTCGTTCTACATTGCATAAGCTTGAAAAACGCTTGAAGAAAGTACGTACGTGCTAAGAAGGCGTTGCTTCGGTTTTGATGGTTGGGTCGGCTGACATGCTTGTGTAGGATCTGAGTTCCAAGACATCTAGTGTCAATGAGGTTGCCAAGTTGATCAAGCACGACTTTGCGGAGCAAATCTATGAGAGTAAGCGCTCAAAGTTATTCACACTTTATACTTGAGACTCTGTCTGTAAAATTCCCCTCAGAGACAACTAACAATTGCCCCGAAGACCGAAAGCTCTCCGAATGGAGCGAGGCGGCAATAGCGGCAGGATATGAGTGGGATGGAGTAAGTGTACCCCCAAGCGTTTGGCTGAGTCAAAGCTGACCTGTCTGTGACTATTAGTGGCATCATTGTAAGTTATCGAGGCAGCTCAATCAGGGTTCTTCTCCGCAGTTAGGAACACATGGCTGACAGTAGTACAGCAAGTTATGCTGCCTTTTGTCGAAAATATGGCGATTACTGCACTCCAGCGGCTGGGAAGCACAACTGGAATGAAGAGGCCATCAATCAAATGGTCCAGGACCTGAAGAGACCATGGGAATCCTTGTGCTCTTGTATCGAAGACCGAGAAGTTGAGGCTGAAGAGTTGCTTGAAAATTTGACCGACTGGTCAATCCAGCTTTTAGGTAAGTCGTTGTTCTTGTAAAGACATGGCTCCCTTTCTAAGCCCGTGAGGCTTTGATCAACGTGGCAACCTTGCATAAAGCATTCACTGGTGCTTTTGTTGCCCTGTACCACAGCCGTTCGACAACGGCTTTCATGCTGACTGAGTTACTAGAGGATGAATTGGACATCCCGGAGATAGCAAACCCCCTGGTTGATGCGCTTGAATCCCAGCAGCATGTTCTGTTAGGCAGCATTGAACAAGTTTACGAGGAGTTTGCAGCAAGCTCAAAGTAGGTCACACGTCGACACGCATTCCATATTCAAGAGCTGATGTTTTACTAGGACTTTACGTACGGATGTCATGTCCGGAATTCAGACTTCGCTCATCGGACAAGCGATGGAAAGCGCCTACAGATCTTGTAACCGAGAAAGCGGTGAGTTAAGCAACGAAGCAAAATGAAATCTCGCATCTTGCGTAAACGATAATTGTACACATTTCTGACGTACTTTTCGGGGTTTATTAGGACGAGGAAGTGATGCTCGACGAAAGGGCATTATTAACGACACCCTTGCACGAGACGACCTGTTCCGTGATATGATGAAAGCTTTCAAGAAAAGCTTTCACCTTCTTGCCACCGAAGCACAATCAAAGATCAGTATTGCCGTCGCGTCGTATCTCTCTTCTATTCATGGAACCTTGGACATTATTCTCAGCGACAATGTGGCGTTGGAGAGCGAGCAGGACCCTGCGTTTCGCAGGCGTGTGGATGAAGATGTTAAAGCTGGTAAGGAGGAAATTGAAAAGATCAAGGCTGAGATCCGTGGTTGATTGAAGACGTTCATTGGGTTGATGAAATATGTAGTGAGAGAATGTTACGTAGATATATGAGATTGTATTTGTATTACCACCCACGTAGCTGTGCTCAGGCCCTCAGAGCCGAGATGTGTAGGGAAATAGAAATGTGATACTTTGTGTTAATCATTAGAAATCGGTTGCAACAGAACTTGAAGTACCATAAATCATTATATGTTTTGGAACTTGACCAAGTGGTGTCTGTTCTCTAAATATGAGGCTGACCTGTCTTGTTTACGTTGTTCATGCCAATTCACGATAAAATGTGACATACCTACTTGTATTCGGGTCTAGGCAGCTAATTTTTACCCATGGGGCCTAGGTGGGTAGGTATTTCTATCCACGAATACCCAGATCAGTAGCTTGAGTGCCCGGTTTACTAACGGGTACCCATGACTACCCATGGGCTGGTAACCTTTGTCTGGATTCATGTTGCGGTGAACATAAACGCACGCGGCTCTATTAGCCAGGTCGGGTGTACTAGATGCTACGAATAATCTAGGGAACGACAGGTCTCTATGGTGCTTAAAGGTTGGTTGTAATTTTGGGCAGTTGTTGGCTGAAAGTAGAAGAAGGACGGTGACTGACATCTCTTGAGTAGTTTGAATGCTAGTTAACCAAGTGTCACGGAATGACGCTCTTGTCTATTTGTGAGCAAATCACCCTGCTTGCCGTCTCAGAATCAAGTACTACATTTGTAAACCGCCCCGTCACTAACATGCAGTAACTATAAAGCCATTCCCAAGACCGCCAGGAAATTGATGTTCCAGTTCAACCGACTTCGCCACATTCGATATTACCACATCAGATCTTCGCGACCACCACAATGACGTATCGCTGCATTGCCTGTGCGCAGCGCCCCGGCCAGCTTGGGTACGAGCTTCGTTGTCGACCTTGTTACCTCGACCTTATCAAGGACGAAGGGACTATGATGGAATCGATAGGGCTTGGCTTACTGCTGGAACATTGCGGAGTCTGCAACAAAAAGTACCACAAGCGTCGATTCCACACTGATGCCAGGGGCCGGCGAAAGTGCAGAGCCTGCGCATCACTGGAGTTGTTGATAGGGGTAGACTTTGAACCTGGGCTTGACACAGTCGAGTACGGGGTTTACGAGCAGTAGCAGGATAACTGCAATTTGACTCTTTACAAGTGAAATCAAGTTACCTCCCGAGCGAGGCATTCAACTCACCTGCTGGCGTGCAAAACTGTAGTCAGACATGACTACCTGGGATATGGTGCCACCCGATTCTGTGATTTCGTTGATGTCAAAGATCACATTTGGTCATACGTTCGGCCACACCAAAAAAGCTTAACAACACGAACTCACGCGAATGAAAAAAGAAAAGGCCCAGACCCGGGAATCGAACCCGGATTTGCTGCCCTCCGAGGAGGCATACTTCAGCGTAATAAGCTTTCATATGTGTCAATAGCCGTGTTGCCATTACACCAGTCTGGATGGTTTGTCCTGAGGCGGCGGAATACCATCATATGACATCCATCGAGACAAGAACGGCCCGATACGTGGCATTTTCAGATAGGCCGTGCCTCATTTAATGCAATGCGCATGTAATTGGGGCATTGTTATTAGCAATGAGCGAAGTAGAAATGCACCGCGAGTATAGTCAGAGGCAGATCGCGAAGAAGGAGGGGCTTTATATATATAGTCTATGTGTAAGGGCAGATAATCCCTGCTTCATCACCCCTACTAGTCGTAAAGCCCAGGTGACGAGCCAGTAGATATTAGCCAATCCCACTCTGCCAAGCGGCTGAATCTTGCGAGAAAGCACAGTAAGTAGCGTAGTCCTAATATTACGCAGGCGTGACAGGAAATACGCGTCTTGCAGCTTGGCCATTAGTCATCCCTGCGCGCCCCTACTACTAGTGTGGCCTGAGGCATCAAATACCTGTGGAGCACATAACCTCTCTTCTTCAGACAAGGAGGGCCAAGCTTGGCTGAGTCGATGGGCAGACTTCTCATATTCCTGGTACATTGCGATGAGGTGAGGGAACAAACAAACAATCAAGCATAGTCTATACAAGAACCAGGCCGGAACAATATTAAAGCCGGTCGCCCCTTGTCTCGTAGTTAGCCCTTGGACTAATTATACTTCAAACGGGTTGACAACTCAGCATCCCAACTCTTTGATTTCATCAATTTCACCTCCACCCAGCATCCTGGAACTTCAACTTCCATCATGTCCAACTCCAAGTCATACCGAGTCTTCAAACTCAAGTGCACCCTTGACATGCAAGATCCGGACATGTCGGGCCCCCGATTCCACACCGTCATTTTTGTCGAGACAAACGGGCAAGGGCTAGGCAGCGGTGTCAAACATCACGTCACGGGTGATCTCGTTCAAGGCATGCAGTACGAGGCACAGCCGTATGAAAACCCCGAGAGCTTCGAAAACTTTGCTTCAATGGAGCTTATCGGCTACACCAGAGTGGCCTCTTACGCAGAAAACTGGGACAATTACCTCAAGGCTATCCCGCCGCCTCCAAAGCAGAAGGCTTTCAATATTAAAACTATGAAGACGGAGCCTGTCAAGTCTTGGGATCCTTTGGTCTTTTACGAGCCTGGAGAAACTCGTGCGCCGCTGATCAAGTGCACTGAGTGGGCGGAACAACAAGCAATCCCTAGTCTGATTTCAAGAGGCCTCATCCAGAGCCGCAAGCCCTCTCCTTAGTTGGTAGAGGACTATTTAGGAATCGATGAGGTTATAGCTGATGCATACTACTTGTTTCCGGACGTGCTAGAAAGATCGCCATGATTAGTTGCACAATTAAGCATTGGATGGATCCCCAAAGATTAATTTCTAATTAGTCCCTGATTTCTCAGTATGCAATACGAGGCTAAACACAGTTGCAGAAACCTAGTATACATCAAATATTTCACAAATTCGGTTTCTGCGCAGTTGCAGTATGTGAATGAACTCGAGCCTGTTCTTGGTTGGGATGATTCTATGCAACTTGTAGCAGATCAACAATCTTCTTTACTGCCTGTTCATCTCCTTCAATGGTTTCTTCTAGGTCTTTGTCTATCCAACCATCTGTCCTGCTCCCACCAAAATCTATCAACCACGCCTCGTCGCTTTCGGGATGAATGAGAATATTATCCGCCTTTCCATCACCCCAGATGATACCGATTCCATGTAGCCAATCGACCGTCTGTCGGATCCGGAGTGCCCATGCTTGCCGTCGCTGCTTGGATATTGTAGACATGTCCTCTATCATCCCCATTGTTGACAACTCCAAGTTCTCGGACTGCATGATGAACTCTTCCAGTATGCCTATGATCTTCCTGTCTTTGGGCATTCTGATAAGACCT
The DNA here is from genome assembly GCA_003934905.1 of Neonectria sp. DH2. Lineage (NCBI taxonomy): Eukaryota > Fungi > Ascomycota > Sordariomycetes > Hypocreales > Nectriaceae > Neonectria > Neonectria sp. DH2. The sequence goes on along the minus strand of RQWH01000020.1, from coordinate 263,680 downwards.
AGAAGTTTCGGCACGTTCATTGGTGATGGACTTTTGGTGGCGTGGAATGTGATCTTCTCGAGACAGTCGAATTCTCTTTGAATTGCCCTGGAATCATACCAGTCCCGTCCAACCTTGGCGCACATTTCGCGTCCATCAACCAAGACGTGCGTGACGTAGCCATTGCCGAGGAACTTTTCAAGTATCTGGATATCCGTTGTACAGTACTCCTTTATGTCCAAGCCCCCCTTGATATCGAGTTCGTACTCGGGCGTAGAGAACTATGGCTGTATCGACTGCAAGCTGGTGTTGGGAATTACGGCTTCGTAGCCGTTGCTGGAATTAGCAGACATTTGGAGCCGGTAGGATCCCTCCAGAAGTAGCTTCAAGTTTCCAGCTACGGTGACAAGGCTGAAGGAGTACTCCGGTGGAAATAGGATCGAATGGAGATCGGTCGGTTCTGGGGTAGATGGAGGGGCGATTTCGTCGAGAATGGGTGCGCCGGCCTCAGCGATGACACCAAGAATCTGACCTTGAACGTCAAACTCTTCATCATCGTCGCCGCTGAGGCACGCAGTGGTGTACTTTTCGATGAGCTGATTCTCCACAGCGTCGGGATAAGGATTTGTGTCGAGATTGACGATCAACCTTGCATGATTCCAACGAATTTCGAGGTTGAGTTCGTCGCCGCAGCCGTGCGTCGATGTCTCAATATAATATACGGGAGACATCGTCGGGCTAGCTGATAGACGCAGTAGAATTGGCGTTACTTCTGGAAGATAGGGCCGGGTTAGCGACTGTGCTTGGTTGCGGGTTCCAAGCAACGTGTCTGATTAAATCCTAACCCTGGCCGGATATCTGAGTGCCTTAGGCCACCATACTCTACAAGGGCTTTAGAACTGGCATCGGCATCTCTGGCTCGCGAATTCATTGATAACAAGCGGAATACTACGGGCTTTACCATTAAAATGGCATTTTAGTATTGCTAGTAACACATAATCTTGATAGGGGCCAGTCGGCAATTCCAGAAGCATGGTAGTCATTGTTAGGCATGCTTTATACTTGGAACTTAAGTCGAGTTTACCGAAGCTAGTCAAGTAAAAAAAACTATGGAGTACTGAGATGAGATACACGAGGCCTGGACGAAGAACGACTGGTATCGCTCAACATCACCGAGAAGTTCGAGCCCCATATAAACCTGGTGCTTCCTGGAGAGTTGCGAGGGCCTGTCCCTCAGCTTCGAGGTGTCTCCTTATAACTTGATTGCTTCCCCAAGTCCCACTCCATCACTTCATTTTAATAAATGATTGATTAGTGCGACCTGTCCCCTGCCAGACATTGTACGATCGATAAGATTCGGACAAGCCACCCTAAGGGCATGACTGGGTTGAAGAGTAATATGCAAGGACTCGAGTCCAAAAGACCAAAGAGCTCAAGAGACCAAAGTCGGAAGGCCTAGTGGAACAACTTAAGATTTGGGTAGAAGAGAAGATGAATTTGTCGCAAGGCTTGAGCTGCTGGTTGTGACTAGTTACACCACAGACGTTAGATAGTTACTCGTAGCCTGGCGTTGTGTCTCAACTCACAAGAACCGGCTCCGTGGATAGCTGTGTAGATGTTCTTTTTCAAGGCTCAGGCACGAGTCTTTTCAAGGGAGACTGTCAAACTGCGCCCCAAATCCGAAGAGAAGCCCCGAACGAGTGTTCGAAGATACTCCGTGTACAATGGGAGACATTATCGTCTGGACAAGGTGGAACATCGGGGACCCTAGCTGTATCCAGGGGAACAGGGAAAAGGCTTCGGATCGGAGCGGGTCCTGCATGCGAGCGTTGATGGGACCATTGGAGTCGTACAGATAGCAGTTCAGGGGGGTCGAGGAGCCGTCCGAATGCGACGTCGGAACTCTCCCGCCTTTCCGGCTTTCGTTGCTACGCCTGTCCCATTGTTGGTCAGAGGGGTTCATTGCTTGCAAGGAGTGACCCCCGACAAGTAGAACGGCAAACCGACGAGGAAGAGGGAGGCTTACCTTGACCTAGTGTCATCGCTCAGCGCAACTGCCATTGAACTCGTCATTCTTGGGCAAGCTCGGCGTGGGTGTTCCTCCTTAGTACGGATGGCTGTGTGTTGGTGAGGCTGAGGCTGAGGCCAGGCTGAGGCTGTAGGGAGGGCTCCATGCGTCCAACACGAGGACCCTTGGCTTTTATGCTGAACGGTAGGCTTTGCCGTTGTCGTCCGGCTCGTCCCCCTTTCAAGTTTTCCGACCGGTCAACAAGCAGGTCGCAGTTCGGCCTGAGATAAACCACGCCCAACCCCAACCAAGGCGTCAACACGTCGCGTCGACATGGTGTTTGTGATGATGAAAGTGTACAATCGGCAGACGGTGGCGGTTACATCGGTACGTCTCGGCATGGAACTGGGAACAAACGGCTACACCGCCAGGTTGTGACGATCAGTTGCAAAGGGGACACGAGGAGAGAGAGAAGAGAGAAGAGAGCACAGAGCGGATCGAAGGTCATGAAGATGATAAGGCTGGAAGAGGATGGATGCAGGAGGTCGGAGTAAGTGTAAGGCGTCCGAGGGCATATCGGTGACACCAGCCCGGCTGATAGGCACGTGGAGAGCGATCGGGACACCCAGATTGCCACAGGGGGGTGTAAGCAAAGAGAGTAGTGAGATTGAAGGGGGCGTTCAGCTCTCTTCTGCGGAGAAGGTGGGAGGAAGAGCCAACAGAGCCAAGCAGCCCGAAGAACTAGAGCCTTCTTCTCACCTTGGCCACACCCACACCAACGCTTCCTTTCTACTTTAGCTCCTAGCTCCCAAGGTAAGGGTCTTCACCGGTCCTGAAAGTCTCACGCCGCGTGCGAGAGCCACTATTCTCAGCCTGTCACCATCGTCCCTCCACGCTCCGGCCCCAGCGCCCCTCGAAGCCGAGCCGCCTCCAAACGCGAGAGTGAAGCGGACAAGAGACAGTGATTGAGGCGCCCGGAACAAGTATCCCGGTGCAGCTAAGTCAGCCCTTGCGGACAGGCCAACCCGGCGCGGATCGAGAGACCTACACGGTTTTGGTTAGGTTGAGTTCGAGACAGCCGGCAGCATTCCAGCGCCCGCCCCGGAGTATTCGCCACGATTTTCAGAGCTGCGAGGGTCTTACGATCCAGGAAAACACGGGTCTGCTGCGATCTGATCGTTGAGTCACCAGCTGAGGCGCTCTGCGCCATCTGTAAAGTGGTTGCTCGCCCGCTCAGGGGGGATGGGCAGGGCTGACGATGCACGACGAAAGGCTTGAACAGGGAGGAGGATACCATCTCGCCCAATTGTCTCAAGTGAACCCAGGCATTCCCGTGATCACAATCCCGACCCGGTGTCGGCTCTCACCTTGGAGTTCTAGCGCGTCGACGGGGTCCTGTGGAGGCGCGCGGCCCCGACAGCCAAGTTCGTACTACGAGACACATCAAACTCTGCCCGGAGTAGGTCTTAATTGTACCAACGAAGCATCAACATCTGAGATGCTTCTCCCTCGCGGGCACATGGCAAGAAAAAGAACTGAGGCGCTGGTGATGGCGCATGTTTTCACTACACAACCTCCCACACCACACACACGCACGCAATCTCCTGCATCCTGGTGAGATTTTTTCCAGGTCCACCGCTCGTGATAGGTACCCAACGAGGCTCCCTCGATCTGTCGCCGTGAGACAGACAATCCGGTCCATCAGCTCCGAGCCCCCTGTCCAGCTCCAAGTTCTCAGCCCAGCCACAGAATCCCCAGTTTTGTCTACCTTTACCAGCGAGATAGCCTTACGCTGTAATAGCCTCTCTCATGTGGTAATCATACTACGAGCTACTCTTTTCTGTTGATCATTAGTGTGGAAGGGAGTAGTGTCAAGCGTCGCTGATGAGCTGCAACAAAAAATGACGGCTCGTCCTCCGCTTTGCACATGAGGTGCTCACCCCCCTGAAGCTTCGGTCTGACGGATGGATGGGGTGCCACGCGGAGGGCGGCCGCGGCGTAGCAGCTTAGCCAGGAGGAAATATGCCGTCCCGTGCTGTTCGCTGTTCTAGCCTTCCTCCGTCTGCCCAACAATGAAACTGGAGGAATCTAGCCAGGGGGCTTAAGCCAACCCTCCATGATTGGGGGCGAGGATCCCACACCGCTCCACCATGGCCCGACATAGGCGCTAAGGCAGCTCATGTCGTACAGGCTGTTGCATCTGATGGGCGAGAGTGGCTAGGGATTGGTCTTTGCCATGCCAAGAGGATCCAGAGCTGTGACGGAGGGTCAGAATCTCCAACCCCTTTTCACTTGGACTTCTTGGGCTCTGAAAAGAGCCAGCCTCGTCATCACGTCATGACCCTCAAAGTAAGGTGAATGCGACAAGCTGACACCCTCTCACTCTCCTTAGACACGGCGATAACTCAGTCTCGGGAATAGGAGAGGTTCTGCAAGGTCCCAGACGTGGAGACGGAACGCGGAGACGAGAATACGGCACTAACCAGATACCGGTGGCTTGCACCAGGCTGCAGTGGGGGGCAGGTCACCTCGAGTCATGGAGGTCAGAGTTTTCCAGTGACTGCTACCGTCTACCACACTTTGAAGCTGTGGCTGAAGAGCAGACGCGTGCTGAGGGAGCGGCTGGTCCGCGTCTGGTTCTTCTGTGCTCTGCCAAGGTTCCCACAACCACTGGAATATGATTTCAAGGTTATCTGGGGACCAGAGTGATATAGAAGGTCTATATGCAGTGGATAGAGTAGAGGCAATGGCCGCCCGGCTCATTCTCATCTTCCAGGGAGCGCAAAGATCACCAGTTGCAACTGGAGTTTAGTCTAGCACATCCAGACACTCTGAAACGTCACCCATTGATGCCTCACAAGCCACAGAAGGCCTGAGTTATTTAGGGAATCGATGTCTTGCTTGTTCACGGCCCCGTATCCGTGCAGCCGCGTGAGATTAAGTCCGCCGGATCACCTCCCCGCTTGTCAGATCGCTCGAACGTGGGACTGACCTACCCCCCACTGGATTACGGGGCCCGCAACTCATCTAAGGTCTTGTCCCTAGCCACTGTTCACTGTAAAGTGGCTTGGCGTGAGCGCGTTGGGGCTATCCTCAACGCGCTATCCTAAGGCAAGGCTAGATAGTTGGCCATGGACGCGTCCGCTGCCATCCGACGGAGAGAACTGGATTGATATCACTTCTTTCTTGGATACGAACCTCAGACATATTTGTACCTACATTGCTATTCTCTCTGTTCTTCTTGGACGATATTTATCGTTCAGCTGCGCAGACATGAGAAGGCAGCTTGCACTTCCCACGTGATGAGTCACGCAGGTCGGCCTCGATCTCAGGGCACGTCTTGTTGAGCAATGAGCTCAGCCTTTTCGGCTTCGTCAAGCACATACAGACTAAACGGAAACCGCACTCTCAAATCCCATAACAAAACGTTGTTGCCAACTATTGCCAGCCGTCACTCGCTGCTACCAACAGCCAAACTAGCAGCAAACGAACAGTCCTATGGAACCAGACACTCAGCACCAAAGCACCGCTGAGCTATGACCAGTAATGCGACATACCGAGACTTTGTTCACCGGGACTAGAAGGAGTCGAAAAGGAGCTCCTCAACGAATTCAGAGTACTGGAAGGACTGTTCGCCCATTTTCTGGTCCTGGTGAGAAGAACCCTTGAAACTGGAGCCTCCTCCCATGCCGCAATAGCTGATTTTGGGATAGGAATGACCCCCTCTACCACCGCCCCCTCCTCCCTACAGCGAAACCGACCTGCGCTTGTAACTCACAAGGTCACAGACCTTCAATCGATGAAGGATAACGAGTTGAATTTCGACGCCAACGCGAGGTCGGTCGGGCTTGGGGCGTTGGAGATAACAAGGACCTTGTCCTCTTTCCGGGAGGCCACGAACTTGTCCGCCGGAAAGGGGCAGGCGGTGATAATGCCATACAGAGGTCGTTCAACTACAACTTCCTGCGTCCTGGATCACTCTCCTCATGGAGCAATGTCAAGTTCCACTGTTTGAGCCGGCGATCGGGATTATTGCGGTGCCGTTGATACTTCGCCTTGTTAGCGGAGGCTCTGTGACCCCCTTGGCAGCAGTATGGCCCCGACTTTCACGGAAGTTGACTTTCACGGAAGTTCGACGTTCACTCTCCAGTGCCGGGATGTTGTTTTATATCTAGAAGCCCTCGACAGTTTATTGCCGCTGTGTCGTAGGCTGGTGCTGGAGACGTCGCGGTGATGGGGGAGCGACTTGGAAGCCTCGCTCTAGCAATCGCAGGTCCGACTGGGCAGCTACAGTATTGATTCTTTCGTAGAGTGGTTGCTCGAACCGGCTCACGGAGAGGCTTCGTTGACCCTATCTCGTGTTCACTCTCGTTCCGCCATGCTCTCGACGATAAATTATGCTACAAACTCCACGATTGCCATTCTTATATCTAAACAAGAAAACAAATGTGAACATATTAAAAAGGAGTCTTCGAGGCCTTAATTCCCCTTGCAGTCCGCCTTCAAGATTTCATTGATCATCTCTGCCCATTTCCAAGGGCTCCCTTCTTCAGGATGCTTTTCGGTGATGGCGTTGCAGTACTCCCACCCCATCACGCCCCCGATTCTAGGATATCGATCTAGTAGCTCTGTCAAGCACACCTTCAAATCGTCATCCTTTACCCAGCCGTCTCCGTTTTTCGGGTTCGTCACCAGGCCTACAACGACCTTCTCCTGTGGCCACCCTCGAGCGATGATGGAGTCGTACCCGTGGGGCTTGCTCATGTCGCCCCAGCCGCAGTAGAACTGGGTGTTGTACCAAGCTATTCGTGACCCGAGTCCTTTCTCCAGCTCCTCAATGTTGAAGCCGCCCAGGTTTTGGCGGTTGAGCATGGCTGGTGCGACGGGCGCTAGTGTCACGAGGAAGGATTGCCCAAAGTCCGTCTTCAGGTGGTCGATGAGGCGGACGACTCCCCCGAGGGACATGGCTTCCTCAATGTCCAAGTCCAGACCGTCAAGCCCCGCCCAGGCGATCATCTTTCGGAGCGGCTGGTAGTACCTGTGAAAGCCCTCAAGCGTGCCGTCGAGCCTTGTGTACGAGCCTTGGGCGGCACCGCCTAACATGCCGAGTACCTTGATGCCCGCAGCCTGGAGCTGGCGGACCTCCGTCCACAGTATGTCGAACTTTGGGGAATCATAGAGATCGTTGTTCAGGGTGATTTTGTCGGGCGCGTTGAGGTGGATTGCGGCGACGATAACGTGCGTGACGCCGGCCGTCGGCTTGAGAGCGGGGAGAATGGAGATGTACTTGTCTTGAGAGTACTGCGTCTGGTGGTAGTAAATGATTCGAGGACGATAAGGCCGGTCGACGACAGATTCTGTTCGAGGGAGTCGCATCTTCGTTCTTTTTCCTCGGATAGATGCAACTTGAGATGATGGAGAGGATCTGAAGGTGCTGCACGATGAGAATGCCAAAGGTCGAGTGAGACAAGTCATCTGAGCTCGGATTTGGGAGCCGCGCTTAGGTCACGTTTCAGCCAAGAGAACTATAAATGACAACAATAAGAAAGCGAGGGCAACTGGTATTCGTACGACATCCATAAAGCAATCTAGGAGAAAGGTAAGAAGATAAAGAAAAAAGGGTTAGCAAAAGATCATAGAAGGGACATCACTCAAAATGCCGTCCCACTACTCCAGTTGTTTTCCTGTTTTACTTGACACACGTTGGCAAGTGAAGCGGGGCATCGATCCAGACGCCCCATTTTTAAGAGGCACCACCACGATATATGTATAAAATGATGAGACTGGGACTTGAACCCAGGAGGACTGCTCCATCAGGAATCTTAGGTTGTTAAGGTAGCCCTAACCTGACGCCATAATCAACTCGGCCATCTCACCGGAGGATCTCGACGACCCGCTTGTTGAGTGGGCTCCCGCAGGATTTGTAGCATTCATATAGGGTACGCTCTTTGCCCGTGTTACGGACTTCAGAGTGTAAACTACCTAGTAACGAACTCATGCACGTTGATTTGAAGACAAGTACACATGAGCTTGAACAGGTGTCTGCGGGGATTCAGGGCCTGTAGCGTGTGACAAAATAGAGAGTTGAGTTAAAATGAGGTTGACCAGCGCTAATGTCCTTTCGACCACTTAGGTCACGCTCCATTCCCAAGTTAGGGAACGGAGTTGATACTGTCTACTTGGCCAACGTTCTAGGCTCATCTGAGGATCCGATCGTTCCTTGGCGACTGGTAGATGTCTCTTCTTTGAGAGCGCCGCTAGTTGCGGCAGCCTTTTTGTCAACGCCACATGTCTCCAACAGAAACCGTTCCATTGGAAGCACCCCATTATAGTTCGCCATGACCTTTGTAGCCATGTCGTAAGGTACGTTCAAGCCAAGTAAGTGAATGAGAATGTACTGCGATGTTTCGTCCTTGCCTGACCCTGTGCCGCCGTTTCCCACAGCGTCGCGGCGAGAGCTGCTTGTGCCCAGCTCCGTGACAGCATGCGACGACTCTTTCTCTGTGGATTCTTGCCCTGGGTTGCCACATGGCTTGGTGTAATGGAGTGTCACGTTTGCTTTTGGGGGAGAGTCGAGGGATTCGGCCGGATTTCTGGCACTGGTAGACGGTGGAAGTCAGAAAGGTTGGCCACAAGAGGGGATGCAACTGAACTGGAAGGGAGTGGACCTCTGCTTGACAAAGGATGAAGTGGATACATGGAACTCTGTTGAGATAGGTAGAATGAATGGTGATGGAAGGGAATGGAATGTTACTCATTAGAGGTATGACGACCGGGGATGGATCTTGCTGGGATAGATGGAAGGAAGGACAATGGAGGGGAATGGACTCGTCATCAAGGAGGTAGACGAATGAGGATGGGGTGTTGTTGAGATCAACTGAAAGAAGGGCATTGAGACTGACTTGTTGGCAGAGGCGTGTTCCTGGGAGCCGGAACTGAAAGATGTCATGTTGTCGTGAGAAGTCGAGAGAGAAGAGAGTAGGGAAGAGCTGACGATAGGAGAGAGCTGACGATAGGAGAGAGCTGACGGCAGGAATGTAGGGCAGGGACGTCTCGATCAGCATTAATTGGTAGAAAGACCGGGAGCAAGATAGTGAAAAGGAATTGAGACCGAGAAAGTAGAGGGGGGATGGCTTCCCATATACGTCTATCAAAGGAGAGCAGGGCTGTGAAGAATACGACCCAGAACCCAGTCTGGGCCCAAGATGACGCCCCATGTCTTGGAAGTAATGCGGCAGAAGCATGCAATTGCGTGGAAGAAAGGACGAAGTCAGAGCTATCACACCAGAACATACCCCAGCACAATGTAAACTTGACGCAAAGCGCAGAAATTTGCGAGGAATTCATTTACAGTTCTAGCGTTGTTGCGACGTGGGATCGCCTCGTAGTAACTGCACTTTGCTCTTTCAAGCGGCGCCACAGTGCAAAATGCAGATATTTGGTACAACAATTTTCTTTCTGCTTCTCACCTCCGACGCGGGCCGGCCTTGGTACTAAAACTACACTTTGCTCATTCAAACCGAGCGCCACTGTGCAAAATGCAGAAATTGAGTGAGAGCCGTCCGGATTGATCCGAATGGTTATGCCTCCAGGCTTGCCCTTAGTAAACTGCACCTTGCACATTTAAACCGCGCTACAGTGCTTGGCTGCATAAGCGGTGTCTCAAGTTGCACCGGTAAGTGAGATCTCAGTCGGCTGCCGCCTCCAGTCTTAAATCTGCAGCCACGCCTAAACCTGGACGGCTCTGTCCTTCATTTCTTAATATTTTCCAGGCTGTGAGTGCACGTCATCCTCCTCTTCGTTACCACCGTGCAGACCCATTCAATATGACGAAAGACTGGGAAGTTTGGCGAGAAGAGATCCGAACACTCTACAATGTAGACAATATGAAACTTGCGGATGTTATGCGTCTAATGAAGGGCAGGCACGGCTTTGTTGCATCGTAAGACCTTCCTTCCAAGTCACTAACATTTCCCTTGCTAATTTCGATCTCAAACTACCAGAAAGAGAGCATATCAAAGTCAGCTGAAGAAATGGGGTTACATGAAATACACAACGCAAGACTTTCCAAGGCCCACCCAAAATCGTCGTCGTATGGTCCAAACCAATCGGTCTACCCTCCGTCAAGAAATCGCACTGTCAACCTCAGGTCAAGATTTTATGGTCCAGGCCTCCCATAGCTTCCCTTTGGTTCTGTCAACACCATCCACTCTGGAAAACAATGAATCATACCTCGATACGGCAAGCGACTATCCCCCAGGAGCTTCTGGAATTGGCAACAACATCTTTCAACAACCAGCCCACGCACCAGTCGTATATAATCTCCAAGAATCAGACGCCCAAGGCAAGACATACCTTCATCGGGCGGTCATTGCCCGAGACACAGTGCAAGTGAGAGCCTTACTTCATGCTGGAATCGCTGTCAATCTTCAAGATCATGCTGGCAACGATCCTCTTTATTATGCCGCCATCGCTGGCGCGGTGGACATTGCTGAACTCCTTCTCGACTTTGGAGCCCCCGTCAACAAAAAAGGCTTGATGGGGCGCTCGCCACTTCACCTCGCTGTATCTAGCCTAGATTTGGTCAAGACTCTTCTTAAAGAGCGTGCTGACACTTCTATCCAAGACGACAACGGAGATACACCACTCCACTTAGCGCTACGTACTATTTTCGACCCAGCGACACTGCCGAATGGCGCAGGAGCTCCTTTCGCGGTCATCGACGCGTTGTTGGAAAGCCGCCCTGACCTCAACAGAGCAAACAAAGCTGGAGACACACCATTTTCAAGGCTCCTGGACCGATCATATTTTTCGAAAGTGTATTCTTCTATTCGCTCTTTTTTAAAGCTGGGTGCCAGTACTACCCAGCCAATGCCCGATGGCCGAACCACCTTTCAGATATTCATGTCAAGGACAGTATCATCAGATTCTGGCCAGGTATTTGAGACAAATACCGACGCAAATGTGACCCTGAAGTATTTTCTCGACAAGGGAGCTTCCAGCGTTACTTTGATGCCATCCGGGGAGCCATTGGCCCTTCAATACATAAAAGCCCATCCTCGGCGGCCCGATGACATACTAACAAAAAGACTTTTTGAGCTACTTCCTTCTGGTCAAATCCGAGGAAGTGCAATGTCAATTCTCCAGGAGATATTGACCTCCTCAACTTACATTGGGAGGCCACACCTGCCAACCCTAGTAGACAAACTTCTGAAGGATGGAGACGACGTTAATCAACAGAATCAGCACGGCCAGACACTATTACTCCTCATTGTAGCCAAATCTTCACTATATGTTTTTGGAGATGAGTTGGAAGCAATAATCGCCCTGCTGCGCCATGGAGCTGTCCCAAGGCAGCAGGACTTATCGGGGGCCTGTGCACTATTCGAAGCGGCAAACCGATTTCCAGACCATGGTACAAGCCTCTTGCGCGCACTGCTTGAGGCAGATCTTCGGCTCCATGAAAGATCTCCTAGGGTACTGGAGAGCTTTGGAGAACGGGACAACGAGGCTCAAGAGCGCGAATTCTGTGATCAATGGGACCAGGCAGTCGAGTCAACGGAATGGTCTGAGGCGAAGCAGTATATCCTTCGTCTTTACACCTCCTCTACTTGGAAAATTGGCAAGACTTTAAGGGAGAATGCCTTCGCCGTTTTAGCAGAGAAGCACATTTGTCTTGCGAAAATCAAATTTCGAGGTGAATCAGATGAGACGGAAAAGAGTCGTCGCTATGTGGCAAATGTTCTTCATGACTGCCGGACTCGCGAAATCTTGGTTGACAGGAAACATTTTGATTATCTCTTGGATCTGTGTCTATGATGAGAGAGTTGATGGAAGGGCAACAAGGTTGCAGGCGCGTTGGTTGATGATTTGACGAAACAGTGACCATAGGCGAAAATTTCCAGGTGATTTTACCACGTGCAGTTTTGTTTTGGACATAGTTCAATTGGAATACGTCGTGTTGGACTTTTCGTTGTATTCGTTCAATGTTAGGTATTGTTTTGAGGGTTACAGCTACATCCTTGCCTGCGAGTCGTCGGGATCTGGGACATGGAGTGTTCTATATATATAGAAGCTTGTTTGTTTGTTCTTATATACGTAAACCTATGCACAGAAGACCAAGGCAGTTTTGAGGATCTCACAAGGTGTTGAAGGAGTCTCTCCTTTGTGATTTTTTCGCTGCGGTTACTGCGACAATTTGTCGTCGCTGGAAAGGTGCACTATGAAGTCAACTAGTTCTTTATTATGGACACACGAATAATTATTTCTTTTTCAAGTAAAAGCATTCACTCTTATGTGACTTCCCAGCGCAGTGACTTTACCAAGGAGTCGGTTTTCTTAGATCTATGCCTTTCGAATTCACTCAATATCCATCGAACAATGTTCACGAAACACGACATTGGCTCCATAAATCAATTATCGGATTACATACTGATTCAGTTCTTGCGAGTGTGAGTAAGAAAATCTCACCGTTCACAAAAGCCCAACCCCGAAATCTCACCTTGCAAGACGGAACCATATCACGATGAGAACAAACTTATCTGGGACGAGGTTAAGCTGAAGAACGGAAATCGCAAGACCATGATTTTTGTTGTCGTCAGTCCGGATCAAAACAGTCCGATGAAGCATCGTATCAAAGAGAAGGAGAAAGAAGGCAAGCTCCGTACGTTCCACCCTTACACAAAATATCCTTCTGAATAAACTACACACTCCAAGAGTTGTTTGAAAATTTATACATTATTACCTCCTTCATTCTTTTTAATATTGCGCTCACGCATCGGCCAGATCCCTGGTACAGTTGATGATTAGATAAATATGCTGATGCAGGTAGTTGCAGAATCCACCGTTGTCGTCACCACCCCGGAACGTCTCCAGCACAAAATCGACTCGAAAGTCAACACCAAACCTAAGGGATGCAAGTTACTCTATCTTCTAGTCAGTTCCACAATCAACAACATCACCTACAACATCCCCGAGGTCGCGAAGAACGTACATGTCGCCCCATGTGTTCCCCCTGGGCGACCTGACAAGCTACATATAAGCAGTTCTTCCACATATTGCGGCACCAAGGCCTATATTTGGGACAATAGACCCGATCTGAGGCCTAGAAATGGCGGCCACCGACTTTCCCACGCTGAGGGATGCTACTTCGATATCTCCGACGCCATTGATGAAGCCAGGGAGATGATCGTACCAGTAATTGCACCCAACGTCACGTCCGAGGAGCTTTCCGGCCAGTTGGTCGAAGTCAAGTGCCAGTTTGACAGCTTCGACAAAGACATAGGAGTGAGTTCAGGCGACGTGCACTCTCTGTCCCACGGCGCTGATGGAACAGAATCTTGGTTCCAGAGGTGGAAAAGCTTACTGGCCCTCATCATAGGCGTTGGTGCCGGCGCGGGTGCCGGCGGCATGATTGGGGGGTTTTGGGTCAGCACCGGCGGTGTCTTCATGAAGGGGCTGTTAGGCTTCTCCCTCTCTGCAAGCTACTTCAGCGCTGGGGCCGTTGGCGGTGGCGCTCTCGCTGGGGGTGCCGTCACAGCCATTGCGGCCGGGGCTGCTGTCTATTTCATTCCATGGGATAGGTTATGGACATATCTCGTGCGAAAGTTGCGAAAGATCTGGGACTACGTCTATGAAACGCTTTTTTGGATTTGGAACAAGATGAAGAACATGGCCAGCACCATTGTTTCAAATGTGTCGGCGAATATTCCTTCATTTGGTACGCGGAGCCCGGTCAAATTCTCCGGTTAACGCTATCTTTGAGAAACATCGCAACTTTCATTTCTGTCGCTCTTGGCTTCTCTCGACTTTGTTCTTCCTGTTCATGCTTTCCGCCCGACTTTCATTCCTTTGTTTCCTCATATTGCTTCTCGTCTGTTAGCTTTTGGATATCGAAAGAAACTACAAATTGGTCTACGCACGCAAAAAGAGTTAGGAGATGTTGATAAGAGATACAAACTCTATTTCAGTGTTAGTACTGGACTATACCAGACTAAATATAGCTTCGTCTCTGAATATCTAGAAGTTGTTGATGCCGAGGATTGTCTTGATAAAAAGAAGTTTCCAGGACTCAGGTTGCGTAAGTGGGTTCGCTGGCTTCCTGCGTTCACTCAACACAAGTCGGGTTCGGAGCGGCTTGAATTACTGTAGCTAAAGCGATGTTAATCACATTCGTCCTGACTGTCTTGCGGCCTTGTGTGGCATGGGGTAACGAGAAGTCATTCGCCGGTGACTTAGCGGCGGTGGCTATGCTGCGGGATAATAAGCAATCTGCCTAAAACCAGCTCATCCATCATATCTCTAAGACGATCACCACACATCCGTTCTGCCTCTATCATGACCATACCACTTTAGATCGCATCTGAGAATCCTCTCTCTCGTAGGCATTGCAGTTACTCTTGATATGCCACCGAACAGGAGAAAAATAAGCTCGATATTTGGACCCTTCCAAGATGCCCTCGGTCTAAACCCCGCGCGGAATCTCAATTCCGACGAGGCTCCTCCATCGTACGACGAAAGCATCGGCGCGCAGGCTCCCAGGAACGAGGAACCGAGAGAAAAAGATGGACCCCCTGAATATAGCGAGAAATCAGCCCTCCAACGGAAGGGGGCGTCTATTTCCACTGAGAACTCCAAGAGCTGTACATCAGTGTCTTTACCTCCCACGGCACTCTACTTCCTAGGGTTAGATGACACTTCTGAAGTCCGGGAATCGGACAGGCCCGATCCGTCAATATTTGATTTTGAATTGATTTGCCTCGTCTGCCTTGGCTATCAATCTGATTGCAAATGCTCTTCGGGAAAGCCTATCATCGAAATCTCACCTCAGATTCTTCCCAAGGCGGAGAAACCAAACGGGACTTTTCCATGTCCTTCGAGGCTCGTTGCAGATGTTGGTCTGGAAGCAAGCCATCTAATGTCCGCCGTGGCTCATACCTTCTGGCCAGCTACCTGCCAGGGAATAATACCTGTCTTTACCAAGGATTCGCTAGTTGCCCTCCGCTCTCACGCAATCGAGCAAGCAGCTAGCGCAAAGCAATTTCTTACCAAGCTAGCAAAACCCGTTTTCAGAGTTGAAGGGGTTGGTTGCGTGTGTGGATGCAAAAAGCATATCTGCGAGAAGATCGCTCTTCGTCACGGGCCATACAACGACGCTAGAAAGTGGCATGAAGCTCGGAGTATTGCTTACACAACAAATGGAAGAAGTTTCACAGCTGTACGGATGAGTAATGGCATAACATGCCTCGACCTGGGGGAACTCGGCCTGTTCGACATCGAGACGGAAGATGAAGACGACTTCCTACTCTACTGCTCGATCTTGCCCTCGCTGCAAGCCGGCCATCCATTACTGGTGCCTAAAAACCCAGCCTTCATACCTTGGGACTTCGCAATGACTTCGCTGCTTGGAGAGACGCTCTGTCGCACGAGTATGAGAACGGTGCGCTACGAACAGATACCGCTTTGGAACTTATCGTCTAATAGCATGGGATGGCGCGCAGTTTTACGCTCAGAGAATTTTGGGGCCGGAACGGGGTATCTCGTTCTAGATGCGAAAGGGGAAGCTCTAGAGCGAACGACACCTGCAATAGCCGTTCATCAGATGATTTATAGTCCTGCTATGAATAGCGCGTTCCAGGCAGAGAATGGTTTCCAGTCAAATTCGGCCGCGGCGTGGCCGAAGCTGGACGATTGCACGCGTGCTCCCAAGGGACTTGGCTGGAGCGAATTATCATTTGACAAAAGGCGTGAGTATCCGCACTTCAATAAGAAATCGAGCCTCTTCAAAGGCCGCAGCACAGCACTAGGGCTCCCCGGGCGGCCTCTCATGGGACATAAATGCACCGGGAAATGCATGGAGAATGGGGGAAAAGTGATGGCCAACTGTGCGGGATTCGCTCCCCCAGACAAGCATTCTGGGCAATCGACGGTGTATATACTGGGCAACGATCCCATGCCGTACACGATTATCTCGCAGTACGCGTATGATGGCCCAAGCCCGCTGTACTTCATCAGCGAGCGCGAGTGTCTGGGATGTACTGTACTGAGGGCACTACGCGGGAGTATTGTTGCGGGGATTCTACCATCGATATCTATGTAGGTACGAGGAATACATCTGAATTATTGAGTTAAGGGCGTCAACATGTGTATATGTAACTATGAACTTGTACTAAGCGGCCGTGAGGACTATTAATTGGCAGCCCGAACTCAGCAAACGAGTAAAATAGAGCGGAAGCAGGGGTTATGAACATCTTCGTGACTTGTATGTAGGTAAAGGTTCTGCCCGTTGCATATAAACAGCTCAATATTTGTCAAAGCAAGTCTTTCATTCAAAGTCAAGTCTATTCATATAGGAGTAGCACGAACGAATTGTTGAGTGGCACCGCATAATCAGGCCACGACTATTTGATGTCGACATTCTTACTCTGTTGCCACTAAGACAGAAGACATTATCAAGACTTTGATCAGCCAAATGCAGAAACTAGTAATTAGATTAAGTGGAATATCCATTGCAATCTACGTTTATGATTAGGTGGCAACGGCCGTTGTTGAATAGTGATAAGATGAAACTGTGATAATAAAGTCGGCCTTGCTACTATAGTTAAGACTGAGGAATGGTCGTTGAGTCGTCGGTCGATGGCGCCGTCCACCTGCGCCATGTTGGTGCACGAACCAGTTGGTCCATGAGACGGCAGGTGAACCGGATCGACAGCTGTGTCAGTCGCGTCCTGACGCGGTCGATATCCATGACGGGGATGATCTTCTCTGGTAGAGCGAGGCGAATAATTATCATGGCAACCTCGCGTAAGACACGATAGAACGGAGATTGTGTTCCATAGTCGGAAGCAACCCTGGTTGAGGCCTTCTGGTCCTCGTCCAAGTTGTCAGATTTGGCACCTGTCTGAGGCATGGTGTTAGCTATATTACTTGGAAAAAGTCACTTAGCTCACTTCTTTTTCTTTCCAGTCTCTCTGAATGTCTGCGATAACTTGAATGGCATCGCTCAGCCTTATCGCCCAAGTTTTGCAGGCGTGGGCGAGGGCGTCATCGGGGCGTGCGCTGCTGCCTTCTTCGGGGTGGCGTGGTGGACTCAAAGGTAGATAGATATTAGAGCATCGTCATCGAAGTGTACGGTCCAGTGGTGTACATAGTTAACCCATACTCTTGAAGAGAGAATCGCCTCAGCATCAGGCGGTTGATGCACGCCAAGCAGGGAGTGTTGTGGTCCTCCGGGGGCGCGTTCTCCTCGCGTTCTCCTTTGATCATATCTTCCGCGGTTTTCGCTGGGGAATAAACAACAAAACGTGTATATATGTAGTAATCCCACGGTATGAGGGCGTGAGACTCCGAAGGAAGGTATGTGTGTTCAAGGAAGCCAGCCAGTGCTAGCTGCATCAAGATGTGGATACAGGTCCACGGCGAAGCTCTCTGTCAACACGATCTTCCTTGCGACAACTGGTCAGGGGCTCATCTGTTGACACATTATATAAATGAAGCCGGTATAGCCTCGGTAGAAACTGCAAACCCGTCCTCCCTCGTAGTATACTGGTATTGGCCTTGACCAAGTCGCATTGCTGGCCAGGCAAGATCGTTTTTGGGGCCAGTAGGCCCTCAAGCCTGCCCCATTCATTGATGAAGCGACCCTCCTGTCGGACATGGAAGATCTCCTGCAAGAAAAGTTTATACGGGAATGAGCTTGAGGCTTTGTGAAGGCCATAGAGCGGTGACGTACGTATCCATGCCGACGAAAGGGGAGGGACCAGGTGCTTGGATGGGGACTCGGTGTGGAGGCGAGGATGAAGAGGCGACTAAGATGCGGATATCACCACGCTAGCACCTTGCTCCTTTAGGGCTATGGAAGCAATTCCTGGGCTGAAGCGGACCCTTGGAAGGAACTCACCAACCTGAATGTGATGTTGGATGAAGGGCGGGGAGGCCGCATGAGCCGTGTGAAGCCAATTAACCTGTGGTGATGATCGAGCTTTTGAGAACAGGTTCACTCGTAATTTATGTGCTGTGTTGGGGGTGAATATAGGTTAAGTGACACAGGCGCCGTCTTCCTTGGGTAATGAGGGCGTGCCAGCGGTCGCATATGGGGCCTTTGGTTCCAATTCAAATATGTCTGGTGGGCGGTGACGTAACCGTCTGCGTCCGAGTCCCCCTCTTCACAGAACAGTCCCCTGTATCCAACATCAGCCGGAACGCACACACCAAGACCGTCATGGTCATAAACACATCGTCGACCCGGGCGTTCCGCTGCTTCGGAAAGAACCCGTCCTTCCCACCGAGGCGGGAAATCAGCGTCTTCCGACAGCCGCGAACCTTGTCGCCTAACCAACCGAAGGTGCCCTGCAAGACGCGGAACTTGTCCTACACTTTCAGCGTCGTGGGCAGCTTTCTTCCGACGTTTTTGACCTTGTGCGAGTCGCACTCCAGTTTGTGGCGCTCGAACAGCGCAATTAGCTGGTGGAGCGATCGTATATCTGTTTACTATATTAGCACTGTCTACTTTACTGGGAAGAAGGGGACAGCGGCGGTGGAATCTAGGAACGGTCGTTCCGAGGTCCCGCCTAGCTCCCTTGTGTAGGCATGTATGTACTTACATGTGGTGTCCCAGAAGTAGAACAGTGCGTGCGTGTGCCTTGTTGCCGTGAGATGCGTGGACATGGATAACAGGGCTATGTATATGTTCCATATGATCATAACTGCAGTCTCTGGCCTGTTGGGTAGTAGATAACTGTATGCCTGCCTTCACTGAGTCCCTCGAGGCCATCGCGGAATGGCGTTTGAATGTTGACCTTCTGGAGAATAACTTGCTGTGGCTAGCCATCGATTTAGTTCCGCTTCCATGACTTGATCCTAGCGATCTGGGGCGGTGATGTCGGGGCTTCTCGGACTCAAATTTAACAAGTATAAATCTCCTTCAACTGGTCCTGGATCGACGCACAGCATTGCGGCGGCTGAGGCATGACTAGTCCTTAGTGGTATAGAGGGTTTCCGAGTATGTCGTTGAACGATACATCAACCGTTTTGTTGAGGAAGTACATCGTGTCAGGTCGCGGAGAACGAAGCCTTGCATCTCTAGGTACGCTGCGATGGGCATCATTGGAGCCCTTCGCTGATACGACGAGCCTCATCCACGACGAAGATGCCAGGCCTCTCCAGTGACGAAGGCTTACGAGGTAACGTTTGCTCGCTCTATATGTGATAGTTATGACAAGGTCGAATTTTGGGTATCTTTCTAGTCCTCGTGTCAAACTGTTGGGCCAAGCAGGCTTCTCTTCCATTGCCTTTTGCTGACTTGGAGATGCAGCCTACAATTCTGGCTTCTGTTGTACTGCCTTTTATATGTCGACCCTGCTTTGCTTCAGTGTGCTCTTGAATTTACTCGCCGAGCCATCATCGGATTCTGCAGCACCTTTCTTCCATGCCTCTGGTCCTCCGTCGTCGTTTGCACGGTTGGCCTCTAAGATTTGGCGGAACCCAGAGACGCCCCTTGCAAGTGCGTAGAGGAGCTGGCTGGCTCAGTGCGTACGCAACTAGGGCCCGGACCGAGCTCTGGCTCTTGATCTCGTGCACAAAGCTTGAGATATAGTAGCAGTGTGTGAGAACGCCGTGAGCGAATGTGGCGAAACCCTCATGGGCCAGGGCTCAAGGTGATATATAGGGATGGTGTCCTTAGCTTCCCTGCTTCAGCCCTTTACACTTTGCCAGAAGTGACTCGAGTCTGAAATGGTGACTCCAGATGGTTATATACTTTCCTCAAGACCAGCCATTTGGCTGGTATCCATTGGAGATACAGATGATAGCTGCGGCGAAATTCGAAGAGCCAGTGAAAGCTGCCCAGACTAGGGGTATATAAGGGCCATGCTCGAGTCGAAAATCACATACGACCCAGACAGGCGAAAATATTATAGAGGTCATCGTCGAGTTCGGCGTCATAGATGAAGAGGGCGTTGCCCCTGCCCCAGTGGTGACTAGGGCTGCCGGTTTAGCCTTCGTCTTGGCCCATTGCGACAAGGTTCAAAGCACGACTCGTGGCTGAGCGTCATGGCAGTTTGGAGACTCACTTTCCAAAGTCGATGGGAACAGTTTGGCTTGTTAGCCACTTAGACCGGATTCCGGTACGCCATTCTCTCCTGCGCAGATGCTGGGTTGGTATAATAATCAAAATCCTTCGTGACTGTAGGGTGCGTGTCCGTGAAGATTCCAGTTGTCGAGAATTGCCCGTCTGATAGAGCGCGGGTGTATCGGGCAAGCCGGCGACCCTGCTTCTCGAATTTAATATAAAGCTCCGCGAAGGGAGTTGATGTCAGGAAGCTCCATTGTCCTCGTCGTACCCGTCATCATCGTCGTCGGCTGCATCAGCTTGTCCAGATGGAGGGGCGCGCTTCTTGTCTGGAACAGCGCGCAGAATGCGCCAGCGACTGAGCGACGAAACGGGGTCGGATGCATCGTCCGCATCGCGAGAGGCAACATGGTGGAGGAAATTCTAATACCAACGGGCCATGGGCACTAACTCTATGGGAATCTGAACATGCAAAGTCAGCAAACTCGTTGCACCTTCGGCGAACACTTGACAAACCTGGCTGCATTTCTGCTTGGTACATTCGCAAACGGTGCAGCGAGAAACCAAAGAACCATGGGTGCAGGAATGTTGAAAGTTGTGATGCTTTTGCTTCACACAGTAGGAGCAAGGGATTGCTCCGCGAGGCATCGCCGAGAATTTGTCGTCAGGAAATGGAAAGTCACCTTGGGACTAGGTGGAGAACTCCTCCAGCACACGCCTTCCAGACAAAGAGTCGATCCGTCCTGCGCAGAATTCGCTTGGACCATGTGGTATATGTGCTCAGAATGATCATTCGACCCGTGTTCGGATCGTCACTCTTCTGGGCGCACATGTCCAGCGTTTTCTGGAGCTCGGATTTGCTAATGACACGAGCGTGTTTGTCTGGGAACCCAGCTCGACTGTTATAGAAGACCAAGGGTCGGAGGTTTGGAAATTCCTTCTTGATCTCCGCATACGCGAACAGATGGTGTGAGTGGTTGGCTGTAGAGAGCGACCAAATACAGCGTCGCATATAAGTGAGTGGGTGTGAAGATGAAGAATGGACAGTGATATGGACGACGAGGAGGGTTTATATAAGGGGAAGACAATCAACGATGACTCAAGGATCAGCGATTGAGAATGGGTATTGGTATTTAGACAATGGCAAAAAGGAAACTGTCTGTCTGTGGACATGTAACGTGATTGAGTCGTGACTGACTGTTCATGCGAGGGTGTTACCATCACTGTACACTGCCACATTGGGAGAGCCGGCATGCGCAGCCAATCAGCGCCGACGACATATTTGGAAATGTGCCTCGTCTTGGCTAAAGGCTGACTTTCAGCTTTGAGGCCTCATGCGACAAACTTGACTCTCACACAATACCAAAAAGGCGGATTATTTTATCCCTTCGAGCAAAGAAAACCGGCAAACAAGAACTGGAAACAATGGCATCCAAAGCACAAGTCGTCAACGCGCCGGCGCGGCCAAAGCAGGCGCACCGCGTGTCGATATTCCTCTCAGGGACCACCAGCGCGACAGGCGAGCCCGATTGGCGAGCGACACTAATCGCGAGCCTGGCATCGTACAGCGTCACCATCTTCAACCCCAAGCGCGACGACTGGGACTTGACGTGGAGGGAGGACTTCTCGGATCCGCGGTGGGCGGAGCAGATCCAATGGGAGCTGGACATGCAGGACGCGGCCGACGTCATCGTGGTGTTCTTCCACGGCGTCACGGCGGCGCCCATTTCGTTGGCTGAGCTGGGCATGTCGACCCGGACCGGCAAGACGGTTGCGTGTGCGCTGGACGGGTACTCCAAGAGGGGCTACGTGGAAGCGGTTTGCAGAAAGTACGAGGCGCCGTTTGTGCGCAGCGAAGAGGATTTGCGGCGGGTCGTGGGTGACAGGTTGAGGAAGCTCAAGGTTGACGGAGCTTAAGCTGTGAGAGTGAGACGGCAGGGTGGTTGTTTGGTCAAGGTATTTGGGTCAGATGGTTGAGGTTGAGCAACATATTTGATATGTTATAGCCATATGGAGTTTGAGGATCATCCAGTTCAATCAATGTAAATACACAAGTTACATGGGTAACACTCGCTTGGTGTAGGTATCCCTGTCTCCAAGATCAACTTACCAGGTCCCTTGCTCAAGGCTGAATCTGATCAATACCTACCTCTCACCGAGCCCCCGGCCCCACACCGAGATGCGGGTACAAAGAGCGCAAAGCACAACCCCTCCGAGAATTAGCCGGTACCTGGTGTTTGCCCCCCCCACCTGCAAATAACTGTGGCGGGGTATCGGTGTACTAGCAAACAAGCTCCATTGACGGCCACTTCTCTGTCTCGCACCGGTTTGCGCTTTGCAATCGACGTCAACCTTGCAAACCTTTTGCTCAAATCTCCTCTGAAAATCACATTTGCTTGCATAATTACTCCCGCTCACTTTTCTTGGTGTTGATTGCTAGATATTCCTACCTTGGAGCTTGATCTTGATCTCGCTTCTTCTTGCCCGCCATGGACGACCAGTTTGGAGGCCGCACCGACGACGACCTCTTCTACGATGACTTCGAGCCCGTCGAGAGCGAGACCGTCGTCACGCCCGCCGTCGTGACTCCCGCTGCAGTCACCCCAGCTCCAGTCCCCGAACCCGTTACCGAGCCAGCTGTCAAGGCAGCTCCCAAGCCAGAGCCGCCTGTCGCCGCGCAGCAACCCACAGCCGCGCAAGAACCCGCCCCCTCGCATTCGCGGCCATCCACGAGCTCATTACCGCCCCCGAAAACCCTCGCCGACTCCCGCTTCGCCGACAAGCCCGCCGCCAACCCAAAGCCCCCTCGCCAGACCCCTCAGCAGCCGTCCAACGCGCCGCCCAATGCCCCCACAGCGCCCCGGGACAAGACCCCCCACGCGGCCGCCAACACGGCCGCCAACGCCAGCTCGCGCCTCGGGTCCGGCGGCAACCCGCGCCAGAAGCTGACGGACACGGAGCTCGCGGCCAAGATGGAGAAGATGAAGCTGCTGTCCGCAGAGAAGGCGCGCAAGTTCGAAAAGGCCGAGCGCGACGAGAAGGAGCACGCCGAGGCCTACGCCCGCGGCATGCAGGAAGCCCGCAAGCGCCGCGCCGAGGAGGCCGAGCGCCGCAAGCGCGGCGACGAGGATCGCAAGAAGATGGAGGACGAGCGCGCCAAGAACCGCGAGCGCAAGCTCAAGGCCATAGGCATGAAGGAGGGCAGCTGGGACGAGGGCAAGGAGGCCCTGGAAGAGGAGGAGGCCAACCGTGGGTTCCGTGGCGCCAATGGTGGCGTCAGAGGTGCGAAGACCGGTGGTGGGCTGGGTACTAGTCGTTACGCCTCCAACGACGCGGAGGAGCACGACGTGGATCGGTTCCTGGACGAGCGGCACCGAGGGCGCGGACGTGGACGGGGTCGCGGTGGTAGGGGAGGCCGAGGAGGACGAGGTGGGCTCGAGGGTTCATCTTACAACCAGACCCCGGCCAAACAGGCGATACCCGCCGCCGAAGACTTTCCCGCCCTGCCATCCGACGGCGTGAAGAAGCCCGAAGCAGCGGCGCAACCGACTGTGGCGGCCCCCCCTCCGCCGCGGCCACTGACACCGCCGAAGGTCGGCAAGTGGGACGATGAGATGGAGGAGTTCGACGAGATGAATAAGAACCAGGCATAGCCCCTGAACCAACAGCGAAGATACGAACGGCGAGCACCAAGTCTGGGTGTCCGCGCAAGAGAGGGGAAAGTAATGGCTGATGGCGCCTGGAATTCAGGGGCACGAGACGAGACGAGCACGCGGTTGGAAAAATTGTATTAGGCCGGTATAGCATAGACAGCAAAGCCTAAAGCGAGATTGATGAAGCCGCTGCGTTTTATGCTTCCGGCCTCTGTGGTTCGTTTTAAAAAAGGAAAAGAAAAAAGGGTATTTCCCCCAAAAGTTTGAATTCCCACCATTTATCCATATCACCACGCCCAGAGTTGCCCTGGTGTCTTGTACAGTAAGCGCCCAAACGCCCCCAAAATGCCGATGCGGACCTAGAACAAGTTTGCTTTTCTCTCCCATTTCTGTCACGCAGGAAGAGAGTCATCACCATCCGCCGCGGTATCCCCTGCCTCCTCGGCCGCTCCTGTAACCTCCCTGCCCCCTGGGCCCGCGGGGCCCTCCCATGCCGGAGCCGTCGTCGTCCATGGCCGGGCGCTGGCGGCCCTTCATGTCCTTGGGGAAGGCCTCGTAGGTCTTGCGCATCTGGGCGTAGCCCAGGTGCATCTTGCCGTAGAAGTGGTCGGCCAGGCGGCGGTCGTTGTCGAGGCGGCTCAGGTAGGCGCCGCAGACGTCGCAGACCTGCAGCTTCTGGTGGCCCGAGGGGCCCGACGTGTCCGACAGCGCCTTGAGCTCCTTCTCGCGGTCGGACTTGGCCTGCATGGCCTGGCGCACGCGGAAGAGTTCGTCCTGCGCGCGTGACACCTCGGACATGGAGCCGAGGATCTCGACTTCCAGGAGGCCGTTGCTGATGGACGAGCCGAGCTCGGAGATGCCCTTGAGCTGTGCGCGGGATTGTTAGCATACAGACAGGGAGAGACAAACAAACAAGGCAAGGGGGACGGCTTCGTACCAGGACGTTGGTTTGGCGGATCTCATCGGGCGTCTTCTCCAGCCTCCTCTGCGCAGCGTCGATGCGGCGGTTGCACTCGTCGATGTACTTCTGCAGGTCGCGCATGTAGTCGTACTCGAAGCCGTACTTCTGGCGCTCGCGGTCGGACAGGGCCTCGTACTCGGTCTTGATGCCCTCGGAGTGCACCTTGGGACACGGGCCGAGGTCCTGCTTGGTGTTGGTGAAGAGGTCGTGCGGACAGGTGCCGGCGAGGTACGACCGGCAGACCTTGGGGTCCGTCATGGACAGCTGCGCGGCGCGCGTCGACGCCGAGGCGCCCATGAGCTGCTCGAGCAGCTTCCTCTGTTCGGCGGCCATTCTGAGGTCGTGTCGGAAGGCTGTGAGGGTGAAGATGGCGGGTGAAAAGAGCGGCGCGTGGAATTCGAGATGCGGCCGGCGGCATGTGGAGGATGCCGAACTGTCGCAACTTAGGCATGGGATATATTTCTGCCGGCTCCCACCGCCTGCAGCTTGACGCTCCACGTCGCGATATTCCCCACACTGCCACACTGGAGACGACAGATAGTCTAGCTCCCGGCCAGCTTTCCAACGCCGATTGATTCCCCGTCCAGGCCTCGGCGAGATGATGTGAAATCCAACCCGGATCGCACACCCACCTCGCACCCTCCAAAATGCGCCGGTTCTTCTCCGTCCTCCTCCTGGCCATCCTCGGCCTCACCTCCGCCGCCGCCGACTCCGACTCCGACTACCACGAGCAGCTCACGCTCCGGCCGCTGCCCCTTTCCGCGCTGCTCGCCAGCTTCAACTTCCGCGCCAGCACGTCCGTCGCCGACTTCGAGGCCCATAACTTCCGCCTGTTCCCGCGCTCCCTCGGCCAGATCCTGCAGTACGCCGGCACCCGTGAGCTGCACCTTCGCTTCACCCTCGGTCGCTGGGACGCCGAGCGCTGGGGCGCCCGCCCGTGGGATGGCACCCGCGAGGGCGGCACCGGTGTCGAGCTGTGGGCGTGGCTGGATGCCGAGACCGATGACGAGGCCGATGAGAAGTGGTTGACGCTCACGAATGCGCTGTCCGGCTTGTTCTGCGCCAGTTTGAACTTCATCGATGAGACGAGGACTATTAGGCCCGTCATGTCGTTCCAGCCCGATGGCGACCACCCAAATACCACCCTCGCCAATACCCGATTACTCCACGGGGTTCTGCCCCATGAGGTCGTCTGCACAGAGAACCTCACGCCGTTCCTGAAGCTTCTCCCCTGCAAGGGAAAGGCCGGCATCGCCAGCCTGCTAGACGGCCACAAGCTATTCGATGCATCCTTCCAGAGCATGGCCATCGACGTGCGCCCCAAGTGCAACGCAGAAGGCCACTGCGTCCTCGAAATGGAGCAGACCGTCGACATGGTCATCGACGTGAACCGCTCCAAGAGACCCCGAGGTACGCTCTGACATCCGTCTTATATCATGCCCGTCGCTAACCTCCCTCCCAGACAACCCCATCCCGCGCCCTCCGCCCGGCCACGAGCTCCTGTGCGACACGTCCAAGCCCTACCACTCGCAGGACGTCTGCTTCCCCGCCGACCACCTCGAGGGCCAGGACTGGACCATCTCGCAGATCTTCGGCCGCCCCATGAAGGGCACCTGCCCCCTGACCGACCCGGACGTGCCCCCCGTCTGCGTGCAGGTCCCCGACTCGCGCGACATCTTCTCTAGCCACGGCGCCCGCGAGGTCAAGGCCGCCGACGGCCGCTCGCGGTGCTACCACCTCGACGACCCCGAGGCCGACTTTCACCTCGTGCTGACCAAGCCCGAGCAGAAGGACGGCAAGACCGAAATCCTCGCGGCCCCGAGACGCCGCTGCTCTACGCCGAGCGCAGCTTCACCGGCCACGGCCAGCAGCACGGCGGCGTCCAGGCCATTCTCAGCAACCCGAGCGACGGCGACGTCGAGTTCGTCTACATGGAGTCTCTGCCGTGGTTCATGCGCATCTACCTGCACACGCTCTCGGCCCGCATCTCCAGCTCGACGCCGGCCGACAACTCGACCGACATCATCAAGGAGATCTACTACCGCCCTGCGCTGGACCGCTCGCGCGGGACCCAGCTGGAGCTCCTGATGCGCATCCCCCGCACTGTACCGTTTTCCTCACCTACGACTTTGAGAAGGCCATCTTGCGGTACACCGAGTACCCGCCCGACGCCAACCGCGGCTTCGACGTTGCTGCCGCCGTCATCACCACGCTGGAGCCCAAGAAGATGAACCTCCGCACGACCACTTTGCTGCTGTACCTGCCCACGCCTGACTTTAGTATGCCCTACAACGTCATCATCTTCACGTCGACGGCGATTGCGCTTGCCTTTGGAGGCTTGTACAACATCCTAGTGAGGAGATTTGTCGGCGCAAACGAGGGAGGGAGCTCGGCTCTCAAGCTCAAGTTGGCCAACTTGGTTAACAGATTAAAAGGGAGGACTCAAAAGCAATAGACACGATAATATGAAAGATAATACAGCATTGATGCGTTAAAACTCCGAAGCAAACCCCTCCGTGATTATACAGCTTCTGTATTTTATAGAAGCATAAGAAAACCCTGTTTCAAACCCGTAAGCCCTTCAAGAACCGTTGCTGAAACATCTAGATATCTTGATACCATCATAACCGACGTTTTTAGAGGTGAGACACCAAACATGACAAAAGATGAAGGGAAAACATGATACGTAAGTTGCTTTGCGTTACTGGTTTCTGTGCCACGTCCGAATATGCCTCTCTCTCCATGCCTCATGAACATATTCTTTTGTACAATGAGGGCAGCGGTAAGAGCCCACAGGACTCGGACGCTGAAATTGTAGCGACTGTCTCTCCTGTGGTGCCCAACGTTGCTGGCCTTGAGAGGCTCCTGTATAAACAGGATAGTTTGCATCCCGAGGAATATTATTCTGCGGCATCCACGATCCGGTGTTGGGATGTCCATGGGGAGCAACATGCGCGGGGGTGGGTGCTGGCCGCGGAGACTGGGTGAAGGACGGCGATGGGGCGGGCAAGGGGACTTGATTTAGCTGTGGAGACTGCGAGAAGGTAGGGGGGATATTTGGAGGGACAGGCGAGGGGGCGACTTTTGGCGACGGCTGCATGTTATTCCCATTAGGTGGCGTCGGGTTCAGAGGCGGGAGTTGGAACCTCTTTTGACCCGAATTGAGCTCCTGCGGAGAAGGCAGGGCAAGGTTTCTGGGATGGGGTGAGTTTGAGGTTGAATTATGTTGCTGCGGTGGTCTTTCTCCAAGGTACTCGTAGTAAACAGGCCTTGTGTCTGTCAGGGGGTGGGCCTCTTGGGAAACGGATGCTTGGCTGTTAGACACCAGTGGAGGTATGTCCATGGGCTGTTTGTCCGGGGGCTGAGGTCTATTCATGTCGGTGTGTCCACCTTGACTTGCGTTGATGGTGATGGGTTGAGCAGTATTCATAGGTTGAGTAGTATTCATAGGTTGAGTAGTATTCGTGGGCCAGGTAGTATTCAGAGGTCCTGCGGCATCGGTAGGCTGAGTAGTACTCATGGGCTGGGTAATGCTCATGGGCTGGGTAGTACTCATGGGCTGAGTAGTACTCATAGATTGAGTAGTACTCATGGGTTGAGCAGTACTCGCAAGTTGAGCAGTACTCACAAATTGAGCAGTATCTGTGGTTTGCCTAGATGTTTGTGCTGTGCCAGGTAGTCTCTCGGCGTCTGGACGTTGATTTGTCTCTTGAAACTGACCAGCCGTCTGAGATTGAGCAGGCAGTTTTGCGTTCTGATTATCACCCCAGTGGTTGACTTCTTCCCCCCGCGGAGACGGACCGAGTCTGTTGATTTCTCTATAGAACTCGTCGTCAGGAAGCACATACCCGATGGTTTCCATTGCGGTTTCCATCAATCGGGCTTCGTCGAGCACCTCAGGCTCCTCCTGGGGTCGGACTGGGGCAGCTGGGGGTGAATTGACTATATCGGACTTGTTTGGGGTTGCAGGGAGATGCACAGGAGCCTCAGAGCTCGCTCTGCTAGTAGAGTCGCTGCTAATGGACATGACGTAGGGCTGTTGATAGCTTCGTTGGCTGACCGGGCCAGGTTTAGGATTGTGCCTCAATTCGGGCCCGTTCAGTGCTGATGTAGACGATTCATTGTTGGGGGCCACTTGTTCCACACCTGGGATGTAGTAAGACTCAAGAGTTCTTTGATCTAGGTCAGACGCCCCGTCATAGGAAAGCATTTCCCGATCGCTTGGTGTAAGTTCATCGGATAGATTACCAAGTTCATCAGATGTAGGCAGCCCATGAGGTAAAAGTAGCCCATCAGATAAAAGAGGCCCAGTAGCCGACGTTCCTTCTGCCACTTGCTGATTGACAGGTTGAGGAGGGTTTATCTGAGCTATGTCAGATGGGAGATGGTCTGTATGCTCCTCTTGCCCTTGTACGGGATGTACATCCCCACCTGTCACTTCCTGGTTGACAGGTTGAGGAGGATATCTTTGAGTCGTGTCAGATGGGGGATAGTCTGCATGCTCGTTTTTCCCTTGTACGGAATGTACAACCCCATCTGTCGCTCCTTGGTCAACAGTTCGAAGCTCGCTTTGGGCTGTGTCAGATTGGGGAAGCTCTGTCCGTGCATCTTGTGTTTGCTCGGCCTGTACAGCCCCATCTGTCACTTGCGTGTCTCCCACGTCAACCATCTCAGTGTCTGCTAGAGCAGTCTCGGTGTCTGCTGGAGCAATCTCGGTACTATCCGTCGGCCCTGTACTTTCAAGCACTTTGGCTGCTTCAGCCCTCTTTGCTGCACGGATCTCCAAAAACTTCTGGACCGATTTATAGTTTGGAACCAATTGAAAGCTGGAACTGTTCATATCCAGCGTTTTCAGGTCCTTAGCCTCCACCCAGCCGACAGAGCTTCTGCCCGGGAAGGCCAGGCCATCGAAGTACAAAACAGGGAACTGGCGCTGGTTGACAGAAGGCCCGCCGTCTTCATAGTCCTTCTTCCACGAGAGGACCCCGGTTTGCGAGTCGAAATCGCAGCATGGTGGGAGCGGTTCCGTGAGGCCAAGGTCCCGGATTGTGCCCGACAGGCCAATGTCGACGTCCTTGTCGGTGGCAACGCCAGGGAGGACGAGGACGGCATACCAATCTTTGAGCCTAAAATAGAAGCCAAGGTAGATATCACCAGGCGTTGGGTTGATGATCCCTTCGAATCCGTTTCGAGGCCTCCGGCTGTTGCTGCTCATACCTGGGGTTTCTTTCCCCTTGTAAGATGCGTCTCCCTGTTCATCGGACTGGTCCATAGATGAGTGGTGAGCAGCTTGCAGCCCTAAACGTTTAGCCATTTCGGTTGATGTCACCGGGATGAACCCTTTCCGAAAGGCTTCGCTGGTTACTTCGTTGTTCTTCTCTGCGAGTGTGTCACTGCAGTTGAGCACCTTGACACCAAGATGCTTGATAGCTACGTGGTGTTCCCTCGACATCCCGTTGTGCGCCTTTCCGCTAAGATGTTTCGCAGCCCCCAAGATGGGCTTGTCCTTGAAGGTGAGTCCGTGCTCGTCGCATTTGAGAATGTACCACTCGCCTTCGAAGCGGACGATGGTGTGCTTGATGGCGGCATTCCCGCCCAGGAAGACTTCCTCGAAGTCAATGGTTCTAGGGAATTGTGAAGGTTGCGTTCGGCCCGGCTTCGAGGGACCGTTTCCACGCACATGACCGGCTGATCCGTGCTGCTTGGGTGGTGGCTTCGCGGTGGGCTTCGGAGTGTTGGATCTCGATACATCATTGCTGGAAGCTTCGGGTGTTTGGGGAATGAAGTCCAGGTCTGGATCTCTTTGACTATAGGTCGAGCTAGGTGGCACACCGTATTCTCCGACTTTTCTTGGCTGAGGGGCATGAATTGCCGGCTTCTTTTTCTTGCCTGATCGTTTCGATTTTGGGATGGCATCCACTGCTGCAGTATCAGATGCGTTCCCCTCCGTTCGAGCGCGCTTCGATACGCTCTTGGAGCCCGGATATCTGTGCTTCCTTCTTTTTTTCTAGACACATTAGGCAGGGATCAAGTCGTGAAGAGGTTAAGCTTGGGGTTGAGGACTCACAGAAGGCGTGGACGTGGGTGGGTCCACGGTGTTGTTGGGCTTTGGCACGGTGATCGTGGGAATCTGGGCTTTTGGTTGTGAGGTGGTGGTGTTGTTAGGCTGTGGTGCTTTAGAGTTGTGGGCCTCTTGCACGCCTCGCTCAAGAACCCGAGCATCTGGTTGGATGGTGGTGTTGATACTCTCCTGTAGGTTGGCGTTCTGCATCTGAACATCTGGTTGTGCAATGGTGTTGTCAGCCTCTGGTGCGTTGGCATCGGGAAGCTGGACATCTAGCGGTATGGCGGTGGCGGCAGGCTCTCGTGCACTGGAGTTGTCATGTCCTGGCACGGCTGCGTCGGGAATCTCGAAATCTGTTTGTGTGGTGGTCTCGTTGGGCTCTAAGCCGTTGGAGTTGCTGGCTTCTCTCAAGCTGCCGTCAGGAACCCGAGTATCTGGCTGGATGGTATCGTCGGGCTCTCGCACCTTTCCGTCGGGCACCTTTCCATCGGGAACTCGTGCGTCTGGTCGGATGGCGGTTTCGCTAGGTTCTGGTACGTTGGTGTTCTGCATCTCAACGTCTGGTAACTCTGGTTGTGCGACGGCGGGATGAGACGCCGGCTCTGCAGCCTCATGCGATGTCGACTGCGATGGGGGGGCAGGGGCAGTATTGACATGAGTGTCCAATTGAACGAGGTTGATTTGGCGTTTCTGAAGCCGCCGCACGATCAACTCATAGCCAAGTATGTCAATGAGATCGTCACACAGAGTATCAACACGCGCGTCGAGTGCCTCGATGTGAGCCCCAGTGTCGCGCTCGATGGTGGCAGCATGATCGACCTCGAGGTCCCTCAACTGGCCACCAACTCGCATGATGCCCTGTCGTAGGGCATCTGAGTCTTCGCAGTTTGGATTAGAGGCCATGCGCGCCCAGTATTGCTTGGCCTTCTCATCAAGGGCCTCCACTTGCTCCCGATACAGACGATTGGGTGACTTGATGCGGTCGGCGTTTTGGTCCGACTGCAACGCGGACGCCAACACAGCCTTGATGATCCGACGCGCCGCGGGGGGGTCCGGTTCATCCATGGTGTTCCCAGATGACGCAGAGTGCGTTGAGCATTGGAAAGTGAGGTTAAAGAGTCGAGAGTGTTCCGATCGTTCTTCTCGCTGAGCGCTCCTGCTCAAATCCAATTCACGTGGACGTCAGAAAGTGGGGTTGGGATGCGGCCATTCGGGCGGCGACGAGAAGGACCAATACAAACAAGTCTCAGATTGAGCAATGAAAACGACGGAACGAGAATTTGTTTTTATGTTGGTTGGCTCAGGATACCGACAGCTTGGCTCAGCTAAATTCGCCCCTCTGATACGTTGGACTAATAGCCCATTGATTGGCTGCCTGGTGATAAACTGGCAAGGATGCCTCTACGCCTTTGCTTCAGGTGCAACCAACATCCAATCACGTGGGCCCGTCACCACTGTCACAATGTGATAACAGGCCAGGTTGCCAGGCAGCCAGACCACCTTGATTACGGCTTGGCGAGGTTACGAACTCACGGTGACAAGTCACTTTGACTCTTGGGTTTCGAACACGGAGGCTGTCTCTTTACGAGGAAGTGAATATTCTTGAAACTACTGATGATTTAACTCTTACTCGGCGGCACGTACAAAGCAGCTATGCTTAATAATACCAAGTAGTTTCTACTTTGTTTCAAGGTCTGACACGCCAGCATCTAGCTGGTAACAAAGACAACCTACGTCAACCCTACCTCCGACGCCACCGTTAATGCCCAGCATATGATGTGAGTCAACCGATGCGATCGAACAGAACAGGGCATGGAACTTACAAGCTAACCAGACTTCGTCTCTGAAAATATCAATACAATTCGTTGATCCACCTGGTGAATGCAAATCTTGCCTGTAGCTGTCCGCGGTACAGCCCTCGATCCAAGAGACACTGTATCGAAGTTTGATGTTATGTACATCTGACAGCTGTGTCTAGCATTGACAGCGGGTAGATGCCCTAGACCAGGCAATTGACAACATATAGTCCTTGATAGCCAGGGGTACATTCGAGACTGAATGCCCATCCTTGTTATTCGGCTTCCCTCTAGGACCAGTTTCGGAAATAGGCAGTGAGACCTGTCGTAAGAGCAGCAGCCATTAAGGTGAAGTTAGAATAATGTTTGGCAGGATCACCGACATCTGGGTGGGGGTTTTCTTATCGTTAGACATCCCCTTCCCGTTTTTGTAGTACCCTGGGTCTTCCCACAGGCTCTCGTTTTCCTCAGCAGCCATACTCGAGTTTCCAGGTGCATAGATATTGTTAAACCTTTCTCGCTAGTTGACAGATTTGAATACTTGCCAAAGCCACGAAATTGCTATCATTTTACATACAATTTTAGCTCAGACGCTAGCAAAGTTTAGGCATCGTTGCTAAAAAAGGAACTCAAGTTCTTGCAGAGAAGCTACGTTCTAAACCTTAGAGGAGGATGGTAAAATACTCAAGCCTAGTTATGGAGGTTGTTAAATATCAAGTATCGCAGTATTACGGGTTTAAAACTCATGTTTGAGTAGCAGTTTGGTTTCTTTCGGATAGCTCACTACTCCAAGTCAGCAAAGCTACCCCACATTCAAACTTCATGTTCAAGTTAGCAAGAATCCCAGAGCGGACTGTCCAACGCATCACAACGACAGACCCAGCTCTATCTATGGAGGCTGTGCTCATGTCTGGTGGCAAGTGAGGGGTTCGTTGATCACATGGCCTAGTCAAACTTGATTGGAACGCGTGGGTGGGTATAGGTGACATTAGCCGGAATACTGACTTTGCTCAACCCCGCTAACCCTTTTAGACCGTGACTGTCCATAAGAATGGTCAGGTCGAGCGGCTTTCTCATCTAGTTCTTGTCTTAGTTTTCAGGGATTTCTTGTCATGTGCGAATTAAAAGATGACGTGGACCTTGTCCAGCCACCGTGGGAAAGACTAATTCTTGCCCCGGATGCCCCATGTTTTTGGGGAGATCCATGACCCAGCGCGGCTTATCTACCCGACATGCCGACCAACTCGCTTCATACCCTGTCAAGTTTATGAACCTTTGTACGATCGTGAGGTCAAACATGATAGGCTTGGAACAATATTATTTATTACTCTTTCCATTCGTTCCTGGACGATGCTACTTATCAGGCTAGCATTAAGATAGGCGCATTATAAACCAGGACACTAAACCTTGATCGTGAACCTAATTGGACCACATTTGGTCCTGTCTCAAGACGTGGCCGTTTTACTACCCTTACCCTTAGCTCGTTGTACTAATTACTTATCTAAGTGCTTGGTGAGGTGCGAAGACACATGACGCTGCCACTCTTTGTGAGCTACATCTCAATAGAATTTTTACATGTTTGGAATAGAGAGCTTTTATAATTATGAACAAGGGTTCCTTCGGGCCTGGGTTCCGGCCAGACCAACATGACTTAATGGGGCTCGGCCCCAGTTCCCCCTTTAGGCTTTCCGGCAGCGCCGTGGGCTCCTTTCAAGCCATTGCCAAGTCGTTTTTGTCGGAGCTTGATGTTCCATTTGCATCAGAAAGGTATGCGTTCCGGGTCTGAGCTGTCTGCACAAACTCAAATTGATTCGCGGGAAATCAGAGCTACCAAGAGCAATGTTCAATTACCCGGCCGAGGACATGTCCAGCGGATTTGACAAGCGGGTGGTAGTATAAAAGCACGGCAATGAGACGCTATGTAGCAACGATGTGGTGGCTCAATCGCATCCAACATCTCCATCCATCTCACGATGAAGTATCTCAAGTTCCTTGCCGCACTTGTGGCGCCTATTCAGGCGGCTACTAGCTGGGAAAATGTGCGCATTGGAGGTGGCGGTGGCTTTGTATCCGGCATCGTCTTCCACCCGTCTGAGAAGGGCTTGGCATACGCAAGAACAGACATTGGCGGCATCTATAAGCTGAACAGCGACGACTCGTGGACACCAATCACCGATGGCATTGCTGACAGCAGCAACTGGTAAGATTCTCTATTTCTTTATGCGCAAAGGCTTTCGCTCAGACTTAGATATTAGGCACAACTGGGGCATTGACGCTCTTGCGCTTGACCCTCAAGACCCCAATGTTATCTACGCGGCTGTGGGTATGTACACCAACAGTTGGGACCCCAGCAACGGGTCCATCATGAAGAGTACGAACAAAGGTGCCTCTTGGACTTTTACCGACTTGTCTTTCAAGGTCGGTGGTAACATGCCCGGCCGGGGCACCGGTGAGCGCCTCGCGGTCGACCCTCAGAACTCCAACATCGTGTACTTCGGGGCCAGGAGCGGAAACGGCCTCTGGAAGAGCACCAACGGCGGTCAGAGCTTTCAGAAGGTGTCTTCGTTCACAGCCGTCGGAACTTACGCCCCGGATCCCAGCGACACCTACGGATACAACAGTGATATCCAAGGCCTTACCTTTATCACATTCGATTCGACGTCAGGCAAAACTAGAGGTGCGACCTCTCGCATCTTTGTTGGAACTGCCGACAACATTACCGCATCTATCTATGTTTCCGAGAATGCCGGGTCAACTTGGAGTGCTGTGAAAGACCAACCCGACACATTCTTCCCACACAAGTGTCGTCTTCAGCCTGAGGAGAAGGCCTTGTATCTGACGTACTCAGACGGCACGGGTCCATATGATGGCACCCAAGGCGCTGTTTATCGCTACGATATTACGTCCGGTGAGTGGGACAACATCACTCCCGTGTCAGGAAGCTCGCTCTACTTTGGTTTCGGAGGTCTTGGAGTCGACATGCAAGAGCCTGGAACCCTTGTTGTTGCAAGCTTGAATTCATGGTGGCCTGATGCCCAGCTATTCCGATCCACCGACTCTGGCGCTTCTTGGGATCCGATCTGGCAGTTTGGATCGAGCGGAGCAATTGAGCGCGACCATACGATGGATGTGAGCCTGGCTCCCTGGATCAAGACCGAATTCCTCGACAACGACTCGAAGTGGCTGGGCTGGATGATCGAAAGCCTGGAGATTGATCCTCACGATAGTGACCATTGGTTGTATGGTACCGGACTGACCATCTACGGCGGCCATGACCTCACAAATTGGGGAAATTCTTCCAAGGTTACTACCAAGTCTCTCGCGGACGGCATCGAGGAGTACGCGGTACAGGAAGTGAAATCTGTTCCCGGGGGAACTGAACTCCTCGCCGCCGTTGCGGATGAGTGCGGTTTCACCTTCCAGGACCAGTCCGACTTGGGAACTGCGCCTGAAGAAGCATGGAATACACCACTATGGACCACCTCAAGCAGCGTCGACTATGCTGGTAACAAGGTCAGCAACGTCGTTCGCGTTGGTAACTCGGCCGGAGACTACATGGTTGCCATGTCCAGCAACGGCGGTGCGTCTTGGTACATCAACTACGCCACTGACACTGCCAAGTATGGTGGCGAGGTCGCCTATTCCGCCGATGCCGATACCATTCTATGGTCGTCTTCATCGCATGGAGTCGTTCGGTCCGCAAACAGCGCCTCTTTCTCCGCCGTTTCCAGCCTTCCCTCGAGCGCCGTGATTGCATCGGACAAACGTGAGAACAAATACTTCTACGCCGGTTCTGGTAGCACCTTCTACGTATCCTCCAACACCGCCTCAAGCTTCTCAGAGGGCGGCACGCTTAGTGGAGCTAGTTCGGTTCGTGACATCGAAGTGCATCCCACAAAGGCAGGCGAGCTCTATGTTTCCACCGATGTTGGCATTTTCCACAGCACGAACCATGGAACTAGCTTCACCAAAGTGTCGACTGCACTTACAGACACCCATCGAATTTCTCTAGGGAAGAGCTCTTCTTCTTCTTGGAACCTGTACGCCTTTGGTGATGGTAGTAACGGGGACAGACTGTACGGTAGCTCTGACGGAGGAGCTTCTTGGACGGATATCCAGGGTGACAGCCAGACTTTTGGCGCCATTGACGGCTGTCGCTTGGGTGGCAGCGCCAATGAAGCCAACTATGTCTACATTGGAACGAACGGGCGCGGCGTTCTTTACGGGAAAGTGACGCTCTCGACCAGTAGCGGCGGCGATTCAACCACAGAAGCGCCGGAACCCTCTGCCACGACGGAGCCAGAGGAGCCCACATCAGTATCGAGCGACGGCCCTGTCATCACGGAAACAGCCGGTCATTATCAACAGTGCGGCGGCGTGAGCTGGCCTGGGCCGACGGTCTGCGAGGGTTCTTACACCTGCACCAAGCAGAACGACTACTACTGGCAGTGCTTGTAAATGAGTAGCGGTGGATAGATCCAGTCTATCTTGAAGCCTCTACCAACTGTATGACGATTGGCTTGTTACGCTGCGAACCGTTAAGGCCTACAAGTTGGTGGATTCTTACGGAATGCCTGAAGGGGCTCTTGCCTCTTGTCCTGGCTTTGCTTTGGGGCGCGAGGCATACTTGGTGGATGAATGGTGTCGATAATGGTATAAGTATTAAGAGCTTATTTCACAAGTGGGGAGCTGGTCTAGTAATTCCGAAAGTATCTTCTTCTTAACCAGTGTATATTAGGGAATGAACCAGGTGTATTATCACATTGGGCGCTGTAAAATCCAAGATGTAAACAAGTGCCTTGATTATCAACTTCCACGCCCTTTCAACAGCTTAAGTAGATTATAAATTGTGATGGAGTTTGCGTAGACACGTGCTATGTATAGGAGAGAGTGCAGCTCAAGTAGTCATATTAAATACTCCCCTCGATGCTATTGGAATAAATTGTTCTTTGATTCTCTCGACTGGCCATTAAAACCATGAGTTATAACTATTACACCGACATTCGATGCCCTACGCTTTTTTACTATAGACTTCTCAGCCACAGGAGTAATAGTAATAGCATTTGACCAAGAGCCAACATAAACTAACAAACAACAATGTACGTTGCAACAACTCATACCTCAGAACATCATATTATACACGAGTCCCTTCGACATAACAATCTTTTTCATGCCCCCGTGTTTTCCCACAAATTTCTCTCTTAAAATCGCCCGTGTCACCGCCTAATCTCTCTGTCGACTCCAACGCTGTTTGACCATATCTCGAAACGGTTTCCCAAGTATAGGACTGAGCTGACAGCGTTCACTTACTTCGCATTGTATTATAAGGGGTGGCCTGTGTGGTGTTTCATGATCGCTGCGCATCCAGTTGAGTGATACCTTTCCCATGCTCAATTCGGGTTGTCCTTCCCCAAAGTCCAATAATACTGGTTCATTTTCGGGCGGAGACAAAATCTCCAATTCCAACTTCACCACATCAGAGAGAGAGATGATGTTGCCTTCTAATTCTTTGATAACGAGAGCGGTAAAATTCGTTATGTGGCCATTCGGAGCCCTCACGTATCCACTTGTGCTCTCGCTCCAGGAGCTCACGTTCGCTCTTAAAACTTTGCTAGCTGGTGTACCCTCGCCAAGACGCTCAGAGATGCGCTGGATGGTCTCTTGTGCTAGTGGTTCATGAAGTGGAGGCGTATGCCTTCCGCTATACCTTGGAGTGGTTGTAGGAGATGTTGGGAGAGGTGGGTCGATATCCTAGCAGCGTAAGTTAATTATCGTACGGTCAGATACAAGGACTATTCGTAGTTGGATTGAGTGCTTACATTCACTTCGTCTGCTGAATCTTCAAATGACCGGTTCGACATTTTGGCAGTCCTGGGGACCGTTCCATTTCTAATCATGCTCCGGCCGAGATCAGAAAGGGCTTGGTGGCCTCCCCTGTGGTTGACAGACTCTGTTGAGTTCAGTGACTGGAAGGGAGGCATAGAAACTCGCTTGATTTGGTTCTCCAAGCGTTCGATAGTTCCTAGTTGACTTTCGATGATTCGTTTCAACTGTTTTCTAGTCGTAAAGCATCAGTGGAGTAGTTGACTGGAATCTGAGCATCAAGTGTTGCCCATTCACTTACATATCTGCTTTGAGCTCTCTGCGATCCTCTTTAGCATCCAAAGGCATGTTTTCCATTGCCAATTTCGATATTTCAACGTCGACAATCATTAGGATCAGGCTGATGCTCGTTTTAAGATGCTCCATCTCAGGAAATAATCTTCTGATTGAGCTCTTCTGGAACATCCACTTGACCATCGCTACAACTGTATACCTGCTCCTCATATTCCTTCTTACTCGCCCTGTGGCCTCGTGCAGGCGTTTATTAATGCCTTGGGATTCTGCCGCTATGGTGTCGAGTACTTGGTGGCTGCATATATAGACCAGAACAGGGGAGTCGTTGTGCCTCCTGCAGTGTCCATCGAGGGCGATCTGGGCCCCCCTAACCGCTTGCGAGAAGGTTAGAGTCGAATTTGCGAAGCCCTCGATGGCTTCCCTCGCGGCGCCAGCGCCCTGGGAGATGTCGTACAAGGCCCGTGAGAATTTCTCGGCGTAGCGTGCAAGTTGGAGGAGGGCCGCAAGGCTGGCCACCAAACTTAGAGGGTCTGCCATTTGAAGTGAGAAGTTAGCAAAATCATTCACAAAGAATGCAAACTACTGGCTTAAAATAGTGGCACAGAAATCCCCCAGTACGATGAGGCTGAGCAGCAACAAACAATTTGCCTTGGGCAGAGGCAGCCAGGCTGTGTCAGTCCCGGATTCTATGAGATTCCATATCCAAGACTCGCTGCGTCTTCTAAATTTTCCATTCGCCGACTTCTGCAACCTTTACGGTCGAAAGCCTCGCATTATTGGGTGGTATGCAAGCTTTCTGCATGCCGTTTTCCCCTTTGGGGTAAACATGCAACCTGCTTCAAGAGCCACCCCTCACAGCCGAGGGCAAATCCATGGGCTTACTTGCATTCCTACGTCCTTGTTGTTCACACATGAAAATGAAACCATAAGGCACTCGTTGACTCGTTATGCAGACCTCCCATGATGTTAAGGGTATAACTCGGTTCCAAGTTGCTCAAGAACTTGTTGAAGATGGCCTGTGCTTTATCTCTGATGCACAACCTCCCTTTATATTTGCTGGCTTCATAACCAGTGAGTAGTATAACGGCTACTGCTAACAGCACATGTTAACCATCACAATTCAAAGCGCGGTAAAAGTTGTACCGGCGGAACTGTAACGACCTTTGTGCTCTCCATATTGCCACCTCTATACGCATACGTAAACGTCCAACCACTCCCAGCCGCCCCGTGTTCGCCCTTGTTGTCGACAACGACGATACCGCTCGAAACATGCGGATATTTCCTCACCATCCGGAGGACAGCATCTTCTGCAGCCTCAGTTGGCGACATGCCCCGTCTTAAATTCTCGACTGCTTGGTAGCAAGGTAGAAACCTCATCATGATGTCGCCATCACCAGTGGCGCCACAGCCACCGACATCCCCGTCAACGTAGGAGCCGCTCCCGGTAATCGGCCCATCGCCTACCCGGCCGGGAATCTTGTGCGAGGCGCCGTTTGTGGTGGTTCCTGCAGCCATGGTTCCGTCGGTGTGCAGTGCGATAATGGAGAGTGTGTCGTGGGATGCTTGGCTGGTGTGTTCACCAAGACTGCCTCCGGTTTGTGGCAGATACGGGCCGCAGGATGAAGATGAGTTGGGATTGACATTGAGTCGATAGTTGGGCTGGCATTGGGCTTCTTTCCATGCCAAGCACTGCTTAGCTGATGCTTCCGTCGTCAAATTCTCAGCCTTGAAGCCGTTCTGAATCGCAAAGTCCGTAGCGAAGTCCCCAGCCAGCATTGTATGCGTCGTGTGCTCGAGGATATGCCGCGCAACAGAGATGGCATCCCGCACTCTGCGTAGTGCAGCGACAGCGCCAGACTTCATCGTCGTTCCATCCATGATCATCGCATCAAGGGTCGTCTCGCAGTGCTCATCCGGAGAGCCGCCGTAGCCAACACTGCCGTCGCATTGGTTGTGCTCGCAAGCAATGCATCCGATCTCAACGGCGTCGAGTGCAGACGCTGTGTCGCGCTGTAAAGCGGCAAAAGCAGCGTCTGTTGCAGCTGTGAAGTCTCCTCCCCATGTGTTGACGACCATTGGGAAGCCGGGCGAGGGACTTCCAAGAGCGGGCCATCCCAGGAGGAGGAATGGCAGAAGTGAAAGGCGACCCATGGTGGTGGATGACAAGTAACGCCGGTATCGTGCGGCTTAGACTGTACAAGTCAATTGAAATAGTGATGCATGAGCTTCATCCATGGAGGTTGTGGAGACTCAATTCGCATCAGCTTGACGGGTCCATATCCGGAAGGTCGTTGCAGGCGCTGCCTGATAACAGTGCTAAGTTGAAGCAGGGATGGAGACGAAACGTTGCGTTCCAATCATTTCAGCACCGGCTCAAACCACGTGAACTGACAAGGCTTATATAAACCCTCGGATGACCCCTCACCCGCCAAACTCTCCTTTTCTCCTTGTTATTACCGACTTTGCTTGTCTGTTGTTAAATCCACAAAGAGAGGATAGAATAAATGGGGGGTCAATAGAGATATAGAGACAACGAACTACATCTGCGCTGTGCCCATTACATGCTATAAAATGGAACCAGCTGCATCTGCATTCGCTCCTGATCAGTCCATCTTGGACACGGTCGCCAGCTTTTTGAAGACGGCGATTGATGTCTATCGAATCGCGGCCGCGATTCATCTGGTTGACTCCTCATCCGAGTCGATAGCTTCGAGCCGTGATCTGGCAAGCTGTGCCGATGCTTTGTTGTCTTCCATCCAGCAGATGGCAAAGCTTGTACGAACAGATACAAACTCCACAGACAATGCCTCGCGCCTAGTGCGCCCTTGTCTCAAGATTGGACAAGATCTCTCCGTGCATCTAGAGCGTGCGCAGCCATCATTGTCAGAGCCCAGTGCCATCCAACTCGATGCCGCCACATTTTGTGTCCTTTGGCCTCGTGACAATGTGGTTGCTCTTGGTTCACGCCTGTCTGAGCTCACTCAACGATGGAAAGAATTGCAGTCATGCTACGGGTATGTATCATCGCCATTGTTTCTTGTATTAACACTACGTGTGGCTGACATCCAGTGCCATCAGGAGCGATGACTTTAGCCTCGCGCAAGCTCTACCTATGTCTTTGCTATCTCTTCGCGATGAAACTCCCAGAGACGTCAAGTCTTCTGAGGCGATTGCAGATGGTTTGATGAGCGTGGAAAGTTCGAAACCTCTTCTGAAGGATAGTTCGAAGGATATGATGTTCAAGACCAGTGTCCCCATCACTATCCAAGGTGGCGGGTCAAGGCTAGCTCCCGCCGGAGTTGTCAATGACTTCCTTCTCGAAAGCCTCGCATACAAGAGCATGCTCGATCGTGAAGACGAAGTCACAGAAGCGCACAGCCAGACTTTGGAGTGGATCTTTGACAAAACGGTGCTGAGCAACACGCATCAGAATGATTTCAGCAATCAGTTCACGTCATGGCTGAGAACGCCAAGCCTCGGCTCGATCTACTGGATCACCGGCAAACCAGGTTCGGGCAAATCGACATTAATGAGGTTCCTCTCTCAGCATCCTTTTTCCATGGGCCACTTACAGCACTGGGCAGGAGATCGTCCTGTCTGTACAGCTGGTTTCTTCTTTTGGACCAGTGGCTCTCAAGAACAAAGATCGCAAACGGGGTTGTTGCGCTACCTTCTTCATCAACTACTGTCTGCCAACCCAGAACTGATGCCCTCTACATTTCCAGTGTTGTGGCAAAAGTTGCGGCACATGACTACCAAGGAGAGAATCAACCTTTCTCTGGAATGGACTGTGCCGGACTTGATGGCTGCGTTCCATGCACTCTTAGACGCGGCGCTGCCACATATGAACATATGTTTGTTCATCGATGGGCTTGACGAGTTTGACGGCGATCACGACAGCATAGTCGATTTCTTCAAGGCCATTTCCGCC
The DNA here is from genome assembly GCA_003934905.1 of Neonectria sp. DH2. Classification (NCBI taxonomy): domain Eukaryota; kingdom Fungi; phylum Ascomycota; class Sordariomycetes; order Hypocreales; family Nectriaceae; genus Neonectria; species Neonectria sp. DH2. The sequence continues at coordinate 221,104 of RQWH01000020.1, read as the reverse complement.
GGAGAAAACGGCCGAGCTATCAAGATGTGTCTCTCCTCGCGCCCGTGGGCTGTCTTTGAAGGTGCTTTTCAAACCAGTGTCCCGAGTGCACGTCTGCAGGATCTCACGCATGAGGACATGCACCGATACGCAAAAGATCAGCTGAGACGGAATGGATCCGTCCGAAAACTTTTCAAGAACAGTTCAGACTTAGGTCTCGGCTTGGTTGAGGGCATAGTGCAACGAGCGGATGGGGTCTTTCTTTGGGTGAGGCTTGCGGTCGAGAGGATGTTGAGTCGCTTCCAGAAAGGCGATGACATGAACGACATGCAGGCATTACTGGAAAGTTTTCCGAGAGAACTTGACGGGTTCTTCAACAAACTGGTCTTCGAAGACCAGAACGAGGATCAAATTTTGGACGCTGCAGCTATCTTCCGGCTTATGTGCGCGCGAGAACTTGTCACGGACTTCATCAAAGACGAGTCGTCAGCTTCTTTGACGGTATGGGAGCTTGCGTTCTCTCTCAATGAGAACGATGATGTACCAGCACTCGAGCGCAGTGTCGAAGAAGCCACGAATGAGGAGATCGTATCTCGGTGTGAGAAAACAGCGATCCATGTGAGAACACGCTTCTCTGGGCTTCTGAACCTTCATCAAAGACGCAGGCTCGGAAATCTTCAGACGAGATTTGTCGGCGGAGATGGTCGAGTTGACGATGCACGAAGCCTCGCGGATCACAAAGTCAAGTACATCCACCGCACTGTGCGAGACTGGCTTATGGATCCCACCGGAGCATATGACCGGCTCCAAATCATGAGCAAGCCCTCATTTGATCCGCATCTTCGCCTGCTGAGATCCTACGTGCTGCGGCTCAAATACCCGCTGGAGGAGATTGAGCATCACCGACGGCTGGATGAGTGGTATCCAGACATTGCGCTCGCCATGTCCCACGCGAGATATATCGCCAATGACCCGAAGCTTCTCCAGTGTTCGTTACTAGAGGCCATGAACAATACACTATCGTGGTACTGGTCGACGAAGCCCTCGGACCCCTTTGACCACTGGGCGAGAAACTCGTTCGGCTCCTATGAAGTGCGCATGAAGGCTCCCCCTATCCGCCGCCCGTTTCTTTTCCTAGCTGCCAAGTTTGGCTTGACTGAGTATGTTTGTGGGGAGTTTGGCCATGAGCATTTATCCAAGGTAAGCCAAGCACTAACTACGTTAACTATTCCTAATCGTGAGTACCATAACCTACTAACACTAAGTTTAGTCGGAGGATGATGGCTTGGATGATGAGGCTGACGATGATCGCCGCCCGACACCGCTGTTGTCTTACGCGACGGAGTTCCTATGCTCCCGAAACAAGACCATATTCCCCCTTTCAGACCCTCGTCTCGTGGAGTATCTCCTCGCACATCCTTCAAAGGCTAACCCCGGGCCTAACCACCAATACACGGACTTCAACACACGAACATCAACGACCCCTTGGCTCGCGTTACTCCGCCATCTACGCAGTGCCCATCGAAGAGGATGGATCGAGCATTATGACATTGACCCGCAGGGTACGGAGCGATGGGCTCGGATTGTGCGCATTTTTATCGAAATAGGCGGTACGGATGTAGACGCCGTCGTACTGAAGGATGCTTGGGACCCAGAGATCACGGCGGCGGGAGTTTTTGAGTTGCTGGATGAGTCTTATGGAGCGGTGGAAGTGCAGGAAATCGAGTCTCTCTTGAAGGAAAAGCAAAAGATTGCCGAGGGGATTTCCAGTTGATCCTTTGGATATATGATTCACTGACGGCTTCAATCAGTCGTATGGGCTAGCTACAGCCTTCAAGGAGCTCCAGTTATTACTGAACAATTAACTGCTTTATTTCAATACCCTGTCTTGCGATTCACTTTGTTAATGAGGTCCCGTCCCTCACTCAACCTCTCAAGGTTCAGCCTGAAAATATCCAACACGCGCTGGTAATACGCATTCGACGCGCCACTGACATGAGGCGTGATGGTGACATTCTTCGCCTTGAACAGCGGGTGACCGTCGGGCAGCGGCTCGGGGTCCGTTACGTCGAGGGCCGCACCGCGAATAAGCCCGGTATCGAGAGCCTCGATGATGTCGTCCGTGTTGACGATGGGGCCGCGCGCAATGTTGGACACGTAGGTGCGCTTCTTGGACAGGACTTCGAACTCGGGCTTGGAAATCAAGTGGCGCGTCTTGTCGGTGAGCGGCACCGCGATGACGAGCAGGTCCAGGCCCGATCCGAGGAACTCGTGGATTTCGGCTGTGGAGCCGCCCGAGAACCACTTGCTCGGGAGGACGCCCTCGGGGTCTCCGAGGCCGGCGGGCGAGTACGAATGGTCCTTCCGGGATTCAGGCGTCGAACGGGGGTTCAGGGTGTAGGCGTGGACGTCCATGCCCATGGCCTTGGCGACGCGGGCGGTCTGACGCCCGATGCTGCCGTATCCAAGGATGCCGCTTTGAAAAGCGTTAGATGGGTCTATGTTCGAGTGCTGTGGCCTGACTTACACTCGTTTTCCAACTGCGTCCTCTGAGTTTTCAGGGTTGTCTGCGATGCGCTTCCATTTTCCTTCTTTCTGGAACTCGTAGTATGTCGGCACTTTGAGGTATTAGTAATTTCTAACGAGCCATTGGAGGTAGTATTATAAACTTACAATGATGTTGGAATGAGAGGAAAGTGGTAATGATCCATTCAGAAATCTGTGGCCTACACAATAATATCAGCATGTTGAAATCATCAAATGCCAGGGTCAAAGAGCGTCTCACCCGTGAACACCGTTCGCCGTGCAGAACGGAATCTTTGTCTCTGAGAAAAAGGGCTTGGGGATGATGTGGTTGGCGCCAGCACTCGTGAGCTGGACGTATTTGATGTGAGGAGCCTGTTCAACAGTTGGGAGCACAGTGGATGTGAGGAACAAGGTCGTGTCCTTCCACTCCTCTTCATCAAAGTCTCCTCCAATCTTCTCTCTGCCCCAGGGAACCTCGTAGAGTTTGATCTTGAGGTCGGGGAACTGGTTGCGAATAGCCTCAATTGAAGCGGCCGGCGCACCGTGGGTTGTGATGATGATGGCCTTGTGCCCCTTCAGGGTCTTGTTGCTGTTTACCCTGATCAACGTCATGATTGAGTCGTGTTTCTCTTTTACTCAATTAGATATCTGACGGACGACGTTGAAATGATTGGGGTTTAAGGCTGTGATAGCTGTAACTCGGAGAATGAGGAGGCCTTATCAAGATGACAAATCGGGACCATGGCCGCGCCAGGGTTTGGCGCGAATGTGGGGCAAAGTGACGCCTTGGGGAATGTCGCATCGCCAGTGGATGGATGTAGCAGAGTTGGGGCGGTTTCTCTCAAATTGGTGCGAATGTTGTCATTGGGGAAGTGGGATGTGGGATAAATTATCGACTTTGAGCTGTTTCCATCGACTACGAAGACAGGACAAATTGAACGCATAAATTTACCCGACTAATCATTAGGTAATTGGGTAATAGGGTGACTTAGCTTGGCTACAATTGCAATTAGCGTCAATCAGTTGCGCTTTGCATGGGCACAGGCTTCATTTCTATTTGAGGTCATCGCTATGGAGTTCGTGGCCGTTCATGTCAGAGGGGATACCGACGATACCTGGACAGCTTTGCCAATTCTTGCCTAAATTAGAGACGGGGTTAGCAGTTAAATCACATGTGAAAAGACTCACCGAATGGAAATACTACGTGCAACTACCGAGGCACTTCAATAGAGCTGTTGGGATCCAATGGCCTTTGGCTCAGCCACCGCCAAAACCTCAGCGTGGCGTAGGCTTTCCAGCGGGCGTCTTCCACGCGACACCACTGAACGAGCCATGGACGCTGCAGCCTGGAGTCAGCCCACAGACAAGGCTTCTACAAGTTCAACCTTTCCCAACAAAGAGGTAACATGGCAGTGACAACGACAACGAGAGGCAACTTCAGTCGTGCGCGAGCTTCATATATGGCTCCCGCCTCGCTTCGATTGACAGCACCAGAAGCTGTTCCTCACTGATCATTGTCATCATTGCTTTATCACCTTATCCATCGCCAAACCACCACCACCAAACCACCCTGACGTCATCGCTCATGGGCGCTGAAACCATCCCAAGTCCGTCGACAACTCCTCCTCCTCCTCCTTCTCCTCCTCCTCCTCCCAAAGCTTCTCCTCCTCCCAAAGCTCCTCCTCCTCCCCAAGCTCCTTACCCACTGGATTCCTCGTCGCACTCTGTCCCCAGGTACACGGAATTCGACGATGACTCGCTCTTCGTACGAATCGAGCAGGCCACGGCCCTGACGCTTCCGATCCTACACAGTCCCGAGCACCACCAGTCATGGAACCCCCGTACGCTCTCGGCCGAAGACGAAGCATCCCGCGTCGCATTTGACATTGTCAACGCCTTCTTCAACGCCATAGCCGCCGGCCACGATGATGTCGTCCGCAACTTTGTCTCGCGTGGCCTCGTGTCGCCGGACACGACCAGCCAACGCGGGGAGCCGCCGCTTCTCGCTGCAGTGCGCGCTGGGAGGACGCCCATGATCAGCACGCTCGTCGCGCTCGGTGCCACCGTGAATGCCTTCGGTCCCTCGCCATTCTCTACCAAGAAAGGCGACGAGGCTCCTGACCGCACGCCGTTGCAGCTGGCCGCTGAGCAAGGCCACCTCGCCATCGTCAGGGTTCTGATGGAGGATTACGGCGCCGACGACAGTCTGATTGCCCCCGACGGAGCCATGGCGCTTCGACTGGCCGCCATGAACGGCCATCGCGAGATCGTCGAGTACCTGCCCGCCCGGCGAGGCGGCTCATGGCTGCGGTGGAAGACGGCGCACGCAGCAGAGATGAAGCGCGTGCGCCGAGCATTGAGTAGCATCCTTCACTTCATACGGGTACTGGTCTGGGAAGTTCCCAAGTGCTTGTTCTACGACTTTCCCACATATATCGTTAAAGGGGTGTGGCGGCGTCGTCACCGAGCTGCCGCGTGGTGTAAGAAGCTGCCTTCGCGGGTCAAGCGGTTCGCCATCGAGCTGCCCACCCGTCTGAAGCACGGCGCTCAGAATGTCTGGAAGGGCGCCAAGAAAATCCCTCGCTTCTTGAAGGAGGTAGCTAGAGAACTTTGGGCATTCATCAAGGCCATCCCCGGCGCCATCAAGACCTTTCTCCTATGGGTGGGCCGAGGAGTCAAGAGCGTGGGCGAGGCCATCTTCAACGTGCTGGCCCGGGTGGTTTCGCTGCTGCACACGGCCATCTCCGCTGTACTGTCGTTCTTCCGCAGCATCACCCTCAAGGATGTCTGGGACGGCTTCTGCAACGTGCTTCGGGCCATCTTCGTCGACATGCCCAAGGCAATTTTCGACGTCTTCGTGTCGTTCGGCAAGATGACGTACAAGGTGATGAAAGACTTGCTCGGGGGTCTGGGGTGGATATTGTGGCATATTGGCGCCGGGATCCTGGACGTCATCACCTACGTTCCGCAGATGGTGTGGGCTTGCTTCGCGGCCATCGGACGGTCGGTCCGGCGCGCGTATCAGGAAGTGATGGCATATCTGGATCCCAAGCGGATGTAAGCGAAGATCACAAGGCTAATTTGTGTGGTTGGTTGCTTTTGCCTTGCTGTATGGAAGAGAGCCGTTTGAGGATATGCCTACAACGGAGGGTACGTGGCGTTCAATTTTGGAGCTGGACTGACAGACAAGTCTCAGATGTTAACAATGTACGAGTCAATATACTAAGAGCGATGGGATACTTGAAGTTTCTTTCTCAGGAATGAACCAAGAGCTTGCTATGTTGCGAAGAGCAATTATATTACCGATGCGAGTACGGATAGAGTGTCGATGTTTCAGACTCCTGCATTCCCCATCGAGGCTGAATTGAGACAACGAATGTCACGGGTCAACAGACAATGGACAGCTGATAATTCGTCCTTGCATCAGCACAAGCCCTGTATTCGTACCGGAGCATCTCACCCATGCTTCTGTTTACATCCCTGGGGGGATAGCTCTAGAATTGCCCGCCTACGTTTACCGCTTTCCGGCAACTTGGTTGATCAATCTAGATCCAACGCCACCACTATCCCCGTTGTCTCAAGTCACTGGCTCTCGGATGCGATGCGTCTTACAGTCGCCAAACCAACAATCTAACACGTAGACTACATAGCATTGCAGCCTCAAGCCATTACCATCACCATGTACGTGGGGCGTCGCCTAGCCTTAAACCCGGCCATCTCCCTCTTCTGGTCCATAAAAGAGCTCCGCGATCGACGACTGGTATCATACGTTGTGGCTACAGTCTTGAAGCTCTCCCTCTCTGTTAAGATGGTTCGCCATCCGTTCCTCTCGTTTTTCTCGGCATATAGCCTGAGTTCGCTGAGTGTCGCATCGCCATGTCGCCCTAGGACGCCCAGATACTGTAAGTCTCTCCGTTGCTCGTGTTGATGTCAGCTGAATGGACCCAAGGCTCCCGGGAGGAGTGGCAGAATGACCGGCTTCTCGGATCCATGGCCCAGATCGGCTGGCATCCCCAAGATGTTTGCACACCAGGCTTCCAGTTCGTTGTAGTCGGTCCTAGTCCTATGTGAGTTCTCAATCTTGTTCATACTTTAGTAACTGCTAAGTCCTCTTCCTCGCTAGCGGCGTGAAGTTTGGTTATGATTCGGAAACGGCCCTTGAAGGAAACTTCCCCGAAGATACCCAGACCTTGTATGAGGCTGCTCCTACTACCACCGAGCACGATCCAGAAGTCGACATCACGGAAACAGGCCAGGGTAACAAAGCCTCGACCCTCACAGGAAACTCTCCCGAAGACATCGAAACAACCCAGGATAACAAGGCCCCAACCCTCACAGCAGATTCCCCCGAAGATACCGAGACCGTGTACGAGGCTGTCTCCACCGTCACCGAATACGGTCCAGATGTTGGCATCACGGAAGTCGTCACGGGTAGCAAAACCTCGACCCTCATCCCTAGGACGTTTCTTCGCATCGTTGACACCTTTACCACAACGCTCCCGACCTCGTTTCGCACCATCGACACCACTGAGGTCGACTATCCCGAGGCCACAACGACAAGGACCATCACGGTGGGCTCGACGACGGAGACGTTCTACGAATACACCCAAACTGAACGCGCCGCCACGGCCACAGCTATCAAAGTGCTTCCCAACGTCATCTCGACGAGCGTAGACGTTCGAATTACGGGAACCAATGTTCACACCGTCGTCACTGGCGTACTTATGCGATATCTGCCACGGGAGACAGTCTACGATAAGAAGACACATACAGTAATCATCACTCTAGATCCTGCTGTTATAAACACAATCGTGGATTACACCGCCACGGAGGGATTGTTTCCAACCCGTACGGTCGTAACAATCAGTGAACCAACCGCCACCGAGCTCCTAGCCATTCCCACGACGACCAAGACGGCATACCAGACCATTGCTACGAAGTTCATCTCGGTTATAACAAGCACCCAGACAGAGCTCATCACGTCGTCTACTCTCACGACTCACGACTTGGCTACAGAAACCAGTAAGCACAGCATCCCAAAATCCAAGGCCAACTCACTGATATCAGCTAGCCACTTCCGTTAGCACCGAGACGACTACAGTCTTCACTACAACCATCAGCCAGTTTCCCAAGGCCAAGCGCGCTCCCGCCACGACATTGACGGCTCTAGTGATAGCTACAGAATGCCCCGAAGACGCTTGGGTTGGCGAGTTTGGCGAGGATCACTTCCAGAGCGCCTGCTCGTGCCTTTCCAAGCGCCGTCGATCCAAACGAGCAGTCGAGGCTGCCACACAGATGGAGAAGATCCACAGGCGTGCCGTCACCTTGACTCTCCCGTTCACATCCACGACCACACTCTTCGGCACCTCCACAGAAACGCTCGTCGTCGATGACGATACCTCGTTCGCTCGAAGCACGCTCACGCGGAATGTCACACAGACGGTGCAATTCATTCCCATCGTGGATACCACCGTCACTCACGTCTCAACGGGGGACGCCAGAGAGGCCACGACAGAAGTCACCTTCACCGATCATGAGACCATTTACGGCGTTTCCACTGTGTTTGGCCAGCTAGACGTCACCCGGAGTTCCAACTACATCGCGGTCCAGACTAGAAATACCGCGACGGACCGGACTCAGAATGTCGAGGGGACGTCAACCTCTTACTTCACTTCCACCCAGAATATCACGGTCAACGCACAATCGTTCTATCGCCCCACGGAAAATCAGACAGTCTATGGGATCCTGACCCGCACCACTCCCGTGGCTGCCACAGATGTCCAGAAGTACATTTTTACCAAGACAATCTTCACCGATGCGACGACGACTTTCTCCGTGGAGGCCACATCGACCGTGGGCGTCATCACAACGCACACCGAGTACACCATCCTCACCGTCAACGACGGCTCGACCAGCACCATCACGACAACGCAGCAAGTGGTGGAGACGGTGACGGACTATGCTGAAACCACGGTGACCTGCCGCATGCCGATCCTCAACAGCGGCTTTGAAACGGAAGAAAGCGTGTGGGAGCTCTCGGGCGATGACCAAGTCGGCGCGTCCATCGTTTCGCCAGGATACAACTCCGACTTCCTGCTGATGTCCAACAACATGTTCAGGTACCGCCTGCTGGAGGTATTCCAAGATATGCAGACGTGCGGGGGCGTCAAGTTCACGTGCGACTACAACTGGTACTTCAGTAACTACTACGAAACGGACATCGGCGTCATCACGTACGTTCCCTATATCCGGTTCTACTTCAACAACGAGCAAGTGAGCAACCGCTTCCCGGTGGGCCCGCAGGAAGTCGGCGTGTGGATGGAGGGCAGCTTCGATTTCACGGCGTCACCTGACGGACGGGATCGTATTTGGATCGATGCCGCGAGTCCCCAGCCTCGGACTGGGTCTGGAGGCGGAGACAACTTCTTGTCTGTTGATAATATCCGATGCTCCCCCGTACTAAATTAAGTTGTACGTTGTGCAAGCTAGTAAACGTGGGGATATTAAGATTATAGACCGCAACACTTGAGAGGAAACGTTGCTTGACATACCTGGCCGCGTCTCGTGGTAGTCCTAAGTCAAGGGCGGCTCGGGTCAGTCTCCAGCCTCTGGATATAGACTTTCCTATCCTCCGGCTCGCAACCCTTGCGGCTCAGGCTGAAGCTAGGTTTATCAGACAATTTATCCTGTCCCTATTCCAATGGGGTTCAGAGAAGCGCCGTAGTCCAGCGGTCAGGTCACTCTGTTCCCTCAAGAGGAGGAGACTTGGGTTCGAATCGATACTCGACGACACTCTTCCCGACCGACGACGATGACGACCAGGACCGGGACCGGACCAGGACCTGGACTGGACCAGGATCTTGTATAAGTGTGACCACTTGAATCCGAACAAGGATAAACAATTTTTTTCCTTGTCTTGTTTTCTAATCTGATTATAAAACGAGCAATACGAGCGTTCTTAGTATAGCCATAGAGATGGATGAAGCTGCGCATCGCTACGTTCGGAGCAATGTATTGCAGGCTTATTCAGCATATCTAAGCAGGTACAGCCGTCTTAGTCCATGTGGAGCATACTTTATGGTCCCCGGGTTTAGTCTTCCAGTTGAATCGTGTTGCGAACCTCAATCGCGATGTGTAAATGTGGCTGAGTAAGAGCACAACACACATGATCATTGCCCTGGTCAGGTTAGAAGACATTCCTGAACATTGAAGAGTCATCTATACTATGTCCTTAATCCGCGATTCGTTAAATATACCCCTAAACCAATTATAAACTTGGCACAGGAATTATAACTAGGATGTATCATCACTAGATTTATAGATTTAAAAGATATTTCTTTTAAGATGAATTCCTTTAGAAATCCTCATTAGTTAAACTATCCTACTTCATCTATTCTACCTTATCTTAAATATCCCATCAGGCATTCCAAAATATAACCTGAGGTTTCTCCACATGAACATCTTCAGGTGGTTGTTAGGACTCATAAGTTGGCCTCTGCGAAATGGCATTCCTACAGCGTGGCTCTGTTTATCATACTGCATTAATTCCATGCTAGCTTCATTGTGAACAAAGAATAGCGGCCCTCGAGGGCGTCCTTAATGCTGGCATTTCTAGCAACACTCGCTGAGCCAGGAGTCTGATTTATCCATAACAATAAATATGGATCAAACCTGCATGTTAACTATTAATCCCATTGGTGGAACTGTTTATTCTGTTCCAAACTACATAAAACAGCTCCTAAGTATGCAAACGGACATGGTTCCATGCATGGATGTCGCCTGTCAGACACGCAGGGAATCGCCACTTAATCAACTGATCCACCGTTTCATCTTGACAGGACCACCGAGGATGCGCCCATATCCAGGAGAAGGGTTGACAAGACCTGGCGATGTTGTCAAGGCTGGTGTGAGGCTGTCTTCGCTTCTCCAACAATCAGGCGCCCACCGTCGTCTTGTCGCCTCACATCGCGGGAGAAACAGCACGGCATGCCGTGATGTTGATATTACACTGCTTGTTGGATCAGCTCGCCTCTACGTCTGAAGATTTATATAAGATACAGACACGGCACTCAGAAAACATTCACGTCGCGCAATGGGGATCCTAGAGGTTGGCAGTTCCAAAAGGTGGTGCTTCGCTTTTTTTTATTTTAAATGCGAGGTGATATATACAGCAGAAGATTCAATAACCACTCCCCGCCTAAAAGGTAAGGCTTCCTTGCATCAAAGCAACACGCTCTACGTGTTTCTTCATTACTCGTGGGAGGATTCTCAGGGCTTCTCGCCCGTCAAACTTAGGCACGGACGGGAGCAACGTTGCGGCTGCGGACGTCACGGGCGTGCTGGCGGACCTTCTTGCTGCGCTTGGCCTTGCGGCGGCTGCTGCAGCCGGAGCCAGAGCTGGGAGTAGCAGTGGCAGTGGGTGCGGCGGCCTCGATCGAGGTGGTCTCGATGACGATGGGAGCAACAGACTCAGAGACGGCCTTGGTGGCAGAGGCGACGGGAGCCTCAGTGGTGGCAGCAGCCTCGGTGGTGGCAGCAGCGGTGGCAGCAGCAGAAGTGCCGGCGGCGGCGGTGGTGGCAGCAGCGGTGGTGGCGGCGGCAGCGGTGGTCTTCACGGCGGTAGCAGCACCAGTGGCCTTGGCGGTGCCAGTGGTGGGATCGGCGCTGCTGGCGATGGAAGAGATGGCCTGGTCAACCTCGGTGGCACCAGCGATCAGAGTAGGACCGGGGATGGGGTAGTCAGTGAGGGTGGTGTAGATGTTGAAGAGGATACCAGCATCGTCGGCGCTGTAGAGCTCAGTGCCGAGAACACCCTCGGGCTCGTCGGAGCCGGAGCCAGTGATCTCCAGGTTGAAGCACTGGGGGTAGTTCTGGGCACCATCCTCCTGGCCACCGGAGTGGAGGGCGATGATCTCGTGGCGGAGGACGTAGAAGCCGGGCTTGATGCCAGTGGGGATCTGAACCATCCAGCCGATGCCGTTCTCGAGGAGCTCGTCGGCGGCGTAGGTGCCGGGGCTGCTGGTGCCGTCGATCAGGCCCTTCTCGCTGATCTTGAAGAACTTGAGCTCGGTCTTCTCGACAGTCTCGCAGCCGGCGTCACCGCAAGAAGCGAGGTAGTCGAGGACGGGACCCTTGTGGGACTCGGGCCAGGTGTCCCACTGGAGGTAGATGCTGTCACCGGCGGCAACGGCAGCGTGACCCTTGGCGTTCACGGCGTTCTTGTGGCAAATGATGTCGGCATCACCATAGGCGGAGGGGGCAACGAAGCCGTTGTCAGTGGCATCCTGAGCCCAGCCGACCACGACGGGAGGGTCGCTCGAGTAGGGCAGGGTGAAGACATCGTAACCGGCGTACGAGGCGCCGTTGATGACAATGTTGTTGACGTGACCGTGGGCGGCGACGGTGGCGGCACCGGCCAGAATGGGAAGAAGAGTCTTGAAAGAAGGCATGTTTGCGAGTTGTTGAGATTTTGAGTGAGTCGGGTAAACTTGAAGAATCTGTAGAAGTTGGTGCGGTGGTGAATGAATGCGTGATGATCCGACTAGCGGGTTGAGAGAATGAAACGACTTCAGTCAATGAAGCGAATGAATGGAAGGGAAAGAAAGCAAGACCTCAAGGAGGGAAAAAGGGAGTGGAACTGAAAGCTGCTGGAATAAGCCTGGAGAGAAAAGAGAAAGGAAGAAGACGGTGGATGGCAGAGTTGTCTTATATCCCGTTTCTCTGCGTCTCCCTGCTTCTCGCCCCCTTGTCGCCAGCTGTCAGTCATGCTTGCGCAATGGGACGAAAAGAGCCGCATCTGGGACGCCCAGGTCTGTAAACGGGTCAGTCCTCAATTCTGTGTCCATGGATTGTCGGGATGAGATACCGTGAAGGGATAGCGGCCGGTGTGCCACGCCGTTTCAGCATCCGGGGCGATGGGCCGGCCAAGACACTGCTATAGTTGGTCGGTATTATCGGGCATCCCAGACAATTCCAGGATGGGTATTGGACATGCGCGTCTCGTTTCCCACGCGACAAAGCCAAGACGACAAGGCCGAGGCTTGGATGTCCAGAAGGGAACATTGATTTCCGAAGCCAGGTCAGGGCGTTCAGGACTGTAGCTGGATCTCGTTCCGTGGGTACTGACTGGACCTCGCCCATCGCGATCTCGCCTGTACGTTCCGTAGCGCCAATATGGTGGGGCTGGCTGTACGTCTATGCGTGTGTGCGAGAATAAGAGAAAAGGGCGCTTGCTTCTTCTGCAGGCGAGTTCATCCCATGTCGGCAAAGGACGAAGCTGGTTGGGCAACTCTCAGCCAAGAATGCATCTCCGGTCTGGTCGTTTGGCGAGCGCAGTTGTACCTGAAACTAGAAGGGTTGTGGCGACCGGGGTATTGCGGGTGGGAGTGGATTGGAGAATAAACGATAGGGATGGAGATCCATGGATGAGATGGATGGATCATGGAGATGGAGGGTAAGAATCTTCGAGATGGATGCGCTCGGATGAGGTGCCTTAGGCGTCATGCAGTTGTCAGCAGCGGACGACAGGGTGTGGCGGGTACCTTGCAGGGCGCCTCAGCGGGGTCCGTCCACTAGCTCCACCGACTCCCCGGGTGAGAGCCCTGTGAGTGCCCTGTGCGGTGCCGCTGGGAGTCGACTCTGGTACCCACGCCCCCTGTAGGCGGTTCCAGTGGGTTTCCAACCGGTGGGCTTGCCAAGGCTATTTTTCCGTTGGACACTTTGTCCGCCTCTTCCACGCCTTTGTTTGAGGCCCCTGCGGCTGGCGAGTCTGCTCAATTTCTCTGAGACTGACTCGTGGACCGTGGGCGTGGGGTACTCGATATTTGTGATAGGGGGCTGTTCCCTGAAGAGATGCGGCCAACTGGACCTGATGGCAACTCTCTCGAGACATCAACACAACGACTTCAACAGGAAGGATCTCTATTGTGACAGCGTGATTCTAACAGGTGACGCATCAAAGGCATAGCAGCAGGATTTATCAGTTCCCGATGTTCCAACAACACGTGGTGATCCCCCCTCATCCCTGAGTCACTCGCCGATGAAACAGGCGTGAATCAAATAATGGAGGGGCGGCTGACCTACAATCACACCGCAAGATCTAAGACGATCGCGAATCTTTTGACACTTTGCGAGATGGGAAAATATGGAAACACCCCGAGACACATTTGACGTTCAATGGTTCGGCACCCGTCGCAAACAACTGCCAGACATCGCGTGTTGTGACGTGGAAAACAGCCCAGGCCCCAGACTCTTCGGCCTCGGCTTCGTCTTCGTCTTCGGCTTCAGTCAACTCACTCGATAGTCTGCCTGCCAAGCTACCAAATCACCGGGCGTTACTACCGTACATCTATGCTCGCAGCCCTGGGGAGATTAACTCTTCGCTTGCCCAGACCTCAATGCTTTTTTCCCCAACATCGCTTCTCGTCGAGTTTTCGCATTGCAATTCTCCAGCGCAATCTCCCGCGGTCCCCTTTTCCCGAAGGTCCCAATTTGCCCAGTACCACGACAATGCCGTCTTCTCCCAAAAGCAATTGAACCGCCCCCCGATCTCCCTTCCTCATCCTACATCCCGCTTGAAACACACAGTGGACTGAGGCCATCGCCAATGTTCTGGTCTAAAGCTAAACGTGAGACGCAGGCGGGGGCCTCGCCTGCAGACCTGGAACAGGGGGCGTCGCCATCACCACGCAGGGGCTCGCAGCTCGACGGCGGTATCCCTGTCGATTATGGCCGCGGCCCTGAGCCCAAGTCGGCCGACAAACCTGCATCTGGCGGCAAGCTCGAGGAGAGCGGGCGCCTAGAACCCAGCGAGAAGCTGACCCGGCACCAGCTGTTTTACATCCTGGTGCTGGATGGCTTCGGCGGCATGGTCCTCTCGGGCGGCGTCAACTTTGCGCTGGCTTATGGTATGTTGATGAGGACTCATTGTTTAAGACGCTTGGCATCTTCCTGGAGCTAACTCCCCTAGTCATGTACACCACCCAGGACACAGTCAAGAACCCTATCAGGCTCTTCCAGCTGCCCAACACCCTAGCCGGTGACGCTGCCGTCACCATTATTGTCCAGTGCATCCTGACCTGGTTCGTAGAGAAGGGCCTGGTCGCCTACGACCTCTCGCGCCGCTCTGTGCAGCCCATTGGCTTCATCCCTAAGCCGTCGCTCCACTGGCAGCGACGGCTGTTCTTCCTGCCAGCCGATGATGCGGCCGACGTGGAGGCCAGGCCTACAGCAGGCATCGCAGCGCTGCTTCAACAGGCGCTGCGAGGCTTCCTGCTCGCCGTCGTCGGATTTGTCCTGCTGTGGCCCGCCGGCATGGGTATCCTGACCGTCTTTGGCGAACCGGCTGGCGGCGACTACACCTACGCCGACCGGTGGACGCCGCAAATCTTCAAGTTGATTCTTGGCGGTGTGCTTGGCTTGTTGACCACTCCTTTGATGGCCGCGTTCTGGCTCATCAAAGCTGGATGGGAAGGCAAGTCGGAACGCACCGCCGAACCGTAAGGCACGATGCAGGCGTTTTCGCCGTTTCTCTGTCTGCATTAGGTCCTCTTGCTGCCACACGATACACTTTATGGAGATCTTTTCGGCCCATTACCCATGGGCTTGCGACGCTCTCCCGTCGCAAGTTTCGTTTGCTGTTTGGGATGCCACGCAACGTCTCAGCATGGATCAGCTCCGAGAGGAAACATCGACAATCCTAGACCACATCAAAACAAGACACATGCAGTTGAGTGTCAAAATTTTCACTGATCAGCCTTAAACAAACATCCACATCACATAATGGAGATATTGATCCTCCATCCAGTCCGTGTTTCGCCTTGAAAAGCACTCCATTTAAACATGGAGATGGAGGATTCGACAGCAGCAGTCACACACGTTTAGCATGGCCATTCGCGGACACATTTCTCCGCTTATGGAGCTAATCTTCCGAAAACCTGTGAAGGACGACAAAGGCCGCAGTAAACAACCAACATGGCAATCGGTGCGAACCGTTCTGGTGATAGAGTGATCGTGGCCGATGGACGGCAAGTCCAGGTAGAATCCATGTCCTATAAATAGCTGCATAAAATGTTACGAATTACAGGAGAAGGTTTTTCTAGATGACCAGAAGCTCATCTTTCTGTCAATTAGGCCGGTCGCTGAGATCTAGTTGATCCTTTCTTACAAGCGACGCAACTTTCTCCGAGTATAATTTGTAATACATTCTTTTAAGATGGGAGGTGATATAATCAAACAGCGAAACTAAGAGCCCCCAGTCACACTTTGACAATGATAGTTGCGAGCACAAATGCAGTTTAATCAACTTTTTAAGCCATTATTGGATCCACGACTATTTGTTTGATTTTTGCGTCTTACGTACGCAGGTATTTATATTGTGCGTTCTGTTAGTTTACTTTGCTCCGCGAATTGCTTCAGGCTATAAGCGTCCCCCTTTCCCGGTAAGGTTCAACACAACATCAACAGCTATAACATAAAAGAACATGTCTAAAGGCAGCTCAATGACAATAAATCGACAGCATAGAAGAAAAGAAAGAAAGCGAAACCAATACGACCTGGATCATTCGATTGCGTCAGTTGTCTTGTGATGCCGGGTAGCATTTTTGGACACAATTGGCTAGACAAGTGGAGACTATGGACCAACCACCACCACAACCCTTGACAACCAACAGTCGCATCTTCATCAGTTACAACTTGACTTCAGTTGCGTCATTAACTACTCTTGCAATGGCGCTTTCAGGTCTGTTAAGAAGCTCAGTTATAGCCCTCGCGGCGTCCCTCACCACAGCGCATATTCATGGCGCCAACACCGAAGCCCGGGCATTCCACAGTGGAGCGACGCGTCGGAGCGTCGATGCAGCCCCGCCTGCGATCAACATCTCCGTGCCTATTGACCACTTTCACAATGACTCCATCTACGAGCCGCACTCAGATGGGGTCTTCCCTCTGAGATACTGGTTCGATGCCAAGCATTATCGCGCCGGCGGCCCGGTCATCGTCCTCGCCTCCGGGGAGACCAGCGGTGAGGATAGACTGCCATTTCTCGACTATGGCATCCTCGCAATGCTGGCCAAGGCGACAGGCGGCGTCGGGGTCGTCCTGGAGCATCGGTACTACGGCACCAGCTTCCCGGTCCCCGACCTTCGTGCCGAGAACATGCGCTTCCTGTCCACCGAGCAAGCCCTCGCGGACACGGCCTACTTCGCCCAGCACGTGCAATTCCCCGGCCTCGAGCACCTGAACCTCACCGCATCCAGCGCGCCTTACATCATCTACGGCGGATCTTACGCCGGCGCCTTCGCGGCGTTCGCGAGGAAGGTGTATCCCGACGTCTTCTGGGGCGCCATCTCATCCTCGGGCGTCACGGAGGCCATCGTCGATTACTGGGAGTACTACGAGGCGGCGCGGCTGTTTGCGCCCGGGGACTGTGCTGCGACGACGCAGACGCTCACAGACTTCGTCGATAATATCCTGCTGGGTGATGACAGGGACGCGGCGCAGCTACTCAAGGAGGCTTTCGGCCTGGGAGAGCTCCGGGACGATGATTTCGCGAGCGCCCTCAGCCGGGGCATCTCGGGGCTGCAGTCTTCGAACTGGGACCCAGAACAGGACAGCTCTGACTTCGGGTTCTATTGCAGTAGCGTTTCTTCGGACTATGTGCTCTTCTCTAGCACTCGTCACCTTGTTCCAACCGTGAAGCGTCTTCTTTCAGCGGGAGGGTATGAAGCGCAGGTCGAGTCGCTCACGAACCATGTACTGAACTACATCGGCTACATCAGGTCGCACCTCAGAGATGATCTTAGCACGAGCTGCAAAGGTAAGAGTGTTGAGGAGTGCTATTCCAGCCGAGGGAAGAACGATCGCATCGATCTTGATCAAGGGATGGCCCGGAGTTGGGGATATCAGACATGCACCCAGTAGGTCCCCGTCGATGTTGAAACCCATTTAATGCTCACCGACTCTGTAGATGGGGATACTTCCAGACCGGATCTGGCGTCCCTAAAGACCAACTGCCCCTCATCTCCCGCCTGATCGACCTCGAGTACTCCACCATTGTCTGCCGAGAGGGCTTCAACATCACGACGCCGCCGAACGTCGACTCCATCAACAAGCTGGGCGGCATCAACTTCACGTATCCGCGGGTGGCATTTATCGACGGAGCCGTGGACCCGTGGCGGGCTGCTACGCCTCACCGCATTGGCCTCCCAGAGAGAGCGTCGACCGTGAGCGAGCCGTTCATCCTCATCGAGCATGGTGTCCACCATTGGGATGAGAATGGGCTGCCGCCAGGTGATGCCGAGATAGATCTGCCTCCACCGGCGGTGGCGAAGGCGCAGGAGCAGGAAATCGAGTTTGTCAAGGCGTGGCTGGAGGAGTGGGCAGAACTGAAAGGCGACGGAGACGAGCTGTAGACTAGAGTGTCCCATAATGCCTTGGAATTAGCTATTCCTAACATGTGAGGACATGCCTAGGCCTTGGCGCTTGTGATTCCTAACTTCCTGCAATGAATTCAACGGTATGTATTACGATCTTATGAATGGGTAAGTGGTGTTATATACAAGGGAATATTATGAGGAGGTCTGCTTACTTGACCAGTCTAGCTACTATCTGAACATCCGTCCGTCAGTCCTGAGGGAACGTCGACATGAGCTGTACCGAGAAAAGAAAAGAGCCGGACAGGCTGTGTGATTTTAAGTGAAGAAGACAACCAGGAGCTGTCATGCCCTCAAGTGGCTGGACACTCATCGCATTTATAGCAATCGAGATCATTCCACATCACCGAGCCTGTCGCCCCCAGCGTGATGCCATCCTCCGCCAGCGAATCGTACCCCAGCGCACAGATCGGGCTTCCGTTAAAGTCTGCGTACCACGCAAAGGCCTTGCAGTTGATGGCCTGCTGGTAACACAGCTTCGCACAGTCCTCGATGGAGTTCTGGTTGGGACTGGCGAACCGCGCCCGCCCCCACCACGTGTAGCCCTTGACGCCGAACGCCGCGCACGTCGTGGGCGCCTGCGGAACCGGATCGCGAGGCACGCAGGTCGCGAGCGGCGTCGGAACCACACCGCCGGGACAGGTCGCCGAGGGCGCAAGCGTGCCGGTTGAAAGCGTCCTCGTGGCCGGGCGCGAGTTGGTCGTCGTCGGGGGTCTGGTGGTTGACGGAGCCGAGGTTGTGGATTGCGTCGTCGCGGTGCTCAGGGTCGCGACCACGCTGGGCGTCAGGCTGGGGTTTCCGTAGTCGAGCACGGCGTCGTCAATGGTTGCGGGCGTGACCTTGTTGGACATGAAGATGGAGTCGACGTAGAGGACGGTACTCCCGCCGGTCTGGCAGGTAATGGCGAACAACAGATCTGCCGCGGTGACCGTGGCGTCGACTTGGTTCATGGTAGTTTTCCATTCCAGGCTTGGGCCCGCGGTGATGGACAGGATATTGACGACGCTCTCGCTCCCGAGCGAAACCTCCATCCTGCAGGTACCCGTGCCGGACACGCTGACGACAGCGTAGGCGAACCGCACCGTGTAGGACGTGCCGACCTCCAGGTTGTCCACCTCCTGCGAGAAGGCGGAAAGCAGCGTATCCGAGCGCTGGCCGTTGCCCGTCGTAGAGCCTACGGTGCCGGCGCTGACCTTGACACAGTTGGTCTCCGTGCTGCCGTCGCCGGTGTAGCCCTCGCCCACGGCCACGGCCACGGTGCCAGAGGTGGGGAAGCTGGGCACGCCGTCGCCGGTGCCGGGGTCGGCGAAGTTGCCGTTGGTGATGGCGTTCTTGACGATGCCTGGGGTGCTGCTGGTCGTCGACGAGGTTTCCGAGGCTGTTATTGTTGTCGGGTCCTCGCTGCTTGAGGTAGTTCCGGAAACCGTCGAGCTGTCGGTGACATAATCACTGGCCTTGCATGGCGATGCCGCGGCAAAGTTCAAGGTGGTGAGGGCCAAGGCCGCGAAGGCTACGACGGAGCGCATCGTGAAGAAAGAACTGGCTGAAGTCGAGGTTCAGGCACCGAGCAGCAGCGATGGCTCACGCATAGCTAGTATATAGACTGTTGTGGCCATCGTGAAGATTTGCCCCTGACCAGATGGACCCGATGGACCCGTTGGCCACGGCGCCAACCTCACGATAAAGCCCTGGAAAGCGGACTGGCTTGTCAATAGTCTACGCTGTCAAGCAGTTCTGGGCCGCTAAATGCAGCTATTCAGCTCTGGCTCCAGGGACGCGCCAGACTAAGATGGATCTAGAAGAGGCATTCGCGTACCACGAGCCACGGAACAGTCCCATTTGCGTGGCTGTCGCGGTGGTTGATTTTTGGCCCGGCACGCTATTCGTGTGGGTAGTCGCCTGCCAAGATCAATAGCGGCGCCAGCTACGAAGTAATGCTCCGATAGACCTGCTGCCCCTGGGCTAGAAGCGGTGGCTTTCCAAGTCAGTGCTAGCAGCCACTGTGCTACGGACTCGGCCGTTGAGATTTTTGCTGTCGGGTTTAGCACCTGGGCGAATAGACTGTGGAGGAGACGAACCACATCTGAAGTGGCGTCTGCAGCGCAAGCCACCAAATGAGACGGCTCGAACACTTCGGCGCTTGACCTCCGCGTGGACGGATAACGGCCCCACACCCGCCCGGGCTTGGAAACTCGGTGCCGTTTCTCACGGGCCGGAGTGGCGGACGAAGGGGCGAAACTCGTAAGGTTGTTTTGTAAATGCATCTCGAACTTGGGTACCTGGTCTATCTGCCGGCGCTTCAGAAATCCATCGTAGGTATCTCACAATCATCGCTCAAGTACTAGTAATCCCCGCCTCCTCCGCCTCCTCCGCCGCCTCCTCCGCCGCCTCCTCCGCCGCCTCCTCCACCGCTGTCGCCGCCTCCTCCACTGCTGCTTCCGCCTCCGCTGTGCCCATAATCCCCTCCTCCCCTGCTGCTACTACCTCCTCCCCCTCCGCTACTAGTATGGACCGGTCCTCCGCTGTAGACTGATCCTCCGCCGCCGTGGCCGGAGCTGGAATGATGGGAATTGTAGGAGCTGTAACCTCCGGAATAGCCACCGCCGTGCGACCAGTTGCCAGTGTGGGTTTCGGTGTGGGCCTTGGCGGGGGTGTCCGCGCTGCTTTTGCCTCCTTCGCATTCGGAGGCTTTCTTCTCATCATCCTTGGGCTTGTCTTCTGTGTCGTCGATGATGGACTCGAGCATCATGTTCTGCATTGCAAGGTTGGACTGATTAGAGCTGGCCTTTGCGGGTGGCGCGCCACCAGCAATAGGTCGGGTTCTTTTCTTCTGCGCCGAATTAGAGGATTTCGCAGAGCGTGGCGTGTTGGTTTGGCTCGTTTGGGCCGGTTCTGTCTTCTTCTTTGCAGGCGTGGGATTGACAGCTTGGGGTATTGGGACTGTGGTAGGCTGAGTAGGAGGAGACTCCTGTTTCGGTACGGGCTTCTCCCTGGGAGGAGGGCTCTCTAGAGCAGTCTCAGGATCGGCCTGGGCTTCTTTCTTGTCGTGGCGCTTCTTCCACCATCGGGTTGGAAGCTGGAGGCACATGATGGGCAGAAGATGTGCAAAGTAAATGACTTCGAGATTGGTTGGCTTGAGGAACTGAGATGTTGGTGGCAGTCCTTCCCTTCGACTGGAGCACTGTCCTTTTTATATCTGCAAAGCTTCACCACACTGGAGGTTTCCGTACCCCACGTGTGTAAGTGTGAGCAAGCTTCACGCAACTTGGGCAATAGCGTCGCCCAGGGACTTGGACGCCAGCATAGCCGCCAGGATGATGGAAATGCCTCGCCCGTAAACCGCACGTGTGGAGTTTGTCGGGGCTTTTCAGAATGCCTAGCAAGGCTGTTTGTTAGTCTCCCCGTTCGTTTCGCCCGGGCGAAGTGTGATCTGTCGATCCCAGCTCCACCAAAAACCTCAGCTTGCTGCTTTGTGCCTCGGGTATGAGCGCATCGCTCCACTGCACGCTCAAATCGCTCAGTAAAGTCGACAAACATCATGTCGCCTCGTTTTTCCATACCCAGTCGCTTCCTTATCTTCGGGGTGACTCCTTTTTCAATGTTGGACGGGGATAAGATGGCGGTTGGGATTTCTGATGTGAAGACACGCGGAAACACCCCGCGTGTGGCGTTCAATCGTCTAGCCATGAATGCAGTCTTCCATGCCAGCGTAAGCACCTGCAAGGGACGCTGCATGATTGCAGCATAATTAAACGCTTGGCACAATAGGGCAGCATCCAGGAGGCTCTTGAGGTCTTCGTGTAACTAGAGTAGCTATTGATTCATCATGGTATAACATGATATTTGTACCTCGGGATCTTGGCTCGGATTGTTGCGATCTTCGTCAAATGTGACGTCGTACAGGGACCGGCCGCTTGTAAGAATGCAAGGGAAATAGCAAAAAGTTCGTTTAAAAAGATTGCGCATCGCTATTCTATCAAAACGCTAAATGAACCCCCGTAAACTGATCGTACAAAGTCGTAAAGTCGTATCCAAATCATCGTCTATTCCCCGCCTCCACCTCCACCTCCACCTCCACCTCCATCTCCTCCACCACCGCCGCCGCCTCCTCCGCTATCACCTCCATAGCCGCCTCCGCCGCCATCACCTCCATGACTATCTCCCCCATGACCACCTCCCCCATGACCCCCGTGGCCTCCGTATCCTCCATGGCTTCCATAGCCCCCGTGACCTCCATGTCCGTAGTCTCCGTGGTGATGATGATGCCCGTGAGAGCCACCGCGGCTATCATCGTCGTATCCCGCTCCTCCAAAGCCCCACGCGGCGCCTGCTGCTGCATGGTTGTCTTGCGTCTGCTGGTAGTTGTACCGACGCTGAGATGACTTGCTTGGGTCGCCGGTTGTGCTGTAGCCGCCGTGCTTCTTCTGGAGGAGGCGAGTGGACGAGATTGGTCGAGGCGCTGACGAGGTTTCGACCGGCGTGGCGGTCGCCTTCTTCTTCCTCGAGAAGAGGCTTGGAAGACACATGGTTGCGACGCGTGCGGGTTTTGGCTGGGGAAGAGTTGGAATCGGTGGATGTGGATTAAGTAGAGCTTGGTCGGTTTAAATGCGAACTGGGGGAGATTTGTGCACTTTGAAGATGGAGAGGATGTGTGAACGGAAATATTTCTACCTAAAGGTCGAGAGCGACAGCTCCTTATCTATGCGACGCCCACCGGGCTGTACATCCAGAGTGACGAAGCTAGCTAGCGGAAGGCTTGAACCGAGTGACTAGTTCACTGTGTTCACGAGAGCACCTTCACACGTAATGCTCCGGGCGCAGGCAATGGTGCTCACGGGCTGTTCTAGCGACAGCTTAGCGTGACGGCATGACGACGCGGGCGTTTTCTAGAACGCTTCTGGTGTCAGGAGCTTCCCAAAGTTCGCATGCGTTCTGCGTTCTGCGTTCTGCGTGTTGCACAGCCTCAATTGGCGGCGCCACTCCAAGGCTGCCTTACGAGGCACAGCCCAATGAGTCGTGGTCGTGACCACTTCGGCTCAGTGATAAGAAGAGCTGAGGGACACACCCTGCGCATTGGAAGCGAGGGTCTTCGCCCGGGATTTGCGTCTGGGTCGGTCCCGTGATGGCTGCGATGGCTAGCAGAAGCCGAGCTCTCTGACCAGCTTCGCCACGGCGGACGCCCGTTCTTCTAGGCCGCGGTAATACGGGGTGATGATGCCTATTTCCCCGCTGGTGCACTGATTCGCTAACGGTGACGATTTCATGGTCATCTGCTTCAGCCTCTCGCTTCTACTGCTAGGTTATCGCGTTCATTGACACTGCCCGCCATCACACAAAGCGGCATGGTCCGATTAAGCAACATGCCCGACCGAGGATCCCTGCGGCAATCAATCGAGCGCTGGTGCTGATAATGGGAACCAAGGAACGCCTAATGCCCGAAATGCGACAAGAGATCACCGTAATCGCTCGTTGGACCAACGTTGCACACAAATAAAGACGGCCTCTTCTGGGGAGCAGCTTGGCCACCGTCTGGCGGTTCAAGGGAAATATATGCAAATATTGAAGTCGTTATTCCATCGAACCTCACGTCTTTGGGACGTCATCACAGAGACCCAACGTCGTGCTTCAATTCCGGGCAGTGACGCCAATCTCATCGCACTGGTTGCCTGATTTGGACCGCTCTATCTACCCGATGTATCGGGGTCAATCCACACAACCACGTGTTGAAGACTGACTCTGAGCCTATAGTTCGGACTTCCAGCCACCTTCAGCAGCAAAGAGCGGACCGACGGCCCGGCCAACCTGCAAGAGATGTTGGTCTCTGTACCTCGAGGTCACGAGCGCCACTCCTACCGGCATCCCGCTCTCGCCCCCTAACCCTGGAATATTGAGAATCGGCGTATGGAGGGCCTGTACCATATTAGCTTCATAGATAAAAGGGCTTCGCAAGACGTACCGTCCAGATGCCATTGAAGTCGGAACTTCCTGTCCATTCGATTCCGACAGGTGCCACGTCAACCGAACTTGGCGTGATAATCGCCGTGTATCCTTCGGCAATCTGGTCAAACTTCGGCCGCAGAGACGCAATTGTATCAAACGCTCGTAGGAATTCCTTCTTGGAGCAGGTATCAATATTAACAGCCATGTCCGCGAGCTTGTCACTCATCCCATCTCGTGCCGTGTTATACTCCCTATAGAAGGCGATACCGGCCTCGGCTTGAAGCACTTGGTTCTGTAAAGAAAGAAGATTGTCAAACTCAGGAGGCAAGGCGACTTCTTCGACTGATGCTCCTGCATCTCTCAGAATCTGAGCCGCCCGCTCTAGGGCTGCGACGGTCCCCGGGCCAGCCTTCGGCCACACTGGTGTTTTGATCATGGCAAATCTAGCTTTACTTAATTGAATAGCTTTCGGCGGTTCATCGTCTCTCAGAGCGAAGACATCAGCCAGCGTCTGTAGATCTTCAACGCTGCGGGCCATGAAGCCGAAAGTATCCAACGTCAACGACGAGACCTTTTGACCCTCGGCTGAGATAGCGTTCCAGGTTGGCTTGAGACCGTAGATGCCATTAAATGAAGACGGTCTGATGACGCTTCCAACTGTCTGGGTGCCAAGCCCGATGGGGATTTGTTGGTCGGCAACTGCTGCCGCCGATCCAGAGGACGAGCCGCCAGGGGACCGGGAGGGATCATGTGGGTTTTTGGTGCCGGGACTCTCAGTTGTTGCAGCGAACTCCGTGGTTCTAGTTTTCCCTAGAAGCTGGGTGAGTAAATAGAACCATACCGACGGGGCTGTGACGTGTTTTACCCATGATCAAGGCGCCATTTCGTCGCAGTATGGCCACGGTGGACGCATCCGCGAGTGGTGCGTCACCGGCGTGAATCGGAGAATTATATCGAGTTGGAAAGTCTGATATCCATGGTTAAGCGACCTTCTCATGCTCACAGCCGGCTGCCTCACCTTGTGTTTGGATCACGTCCTTGACGCCAATAACAAAGCCGTGGAGGCGACCACGAATTTCCGGTGGGATCTGATCAAGCTTCCTCGCTTGGTCTAGAACCTTGTCCGGGTCGATAAAGGCCCATGCGTTGACATCCTTGTCACGGATCCTGTAGCGGGCAAGCAGCGACTGGACGTAATCCTCAAGACGTAGGGAACTGGACTGGATTTGGCGTTGGACTTCTGACGCTGTCAGTGAGTATAGTTCAGACGCCATAATTGGTCAACAGATACAACGGCCGTATCAAATTTCCGAGGGCCGGGCCTGAAGAATCAACAGCTAAGAAAAGGGAAAGCCACAAGAGACACGACATGCATGTGTTACTGGAAGCGAAATGCCTCACAGGGCGCAAACAAGTGAACAATACCGTCGTTACCCCGCATTTGCTTCACTTGGCATCCGGGTCTGTCTGTGGTGGAGAATGGCGGTCTCGATTAGTCCAGGGCGACGATCGACCGACCTTTTTTGAAGGAGGACGGAAAGAAAAGCTCGAGCTTTCGTAGAGGCAACTCGGTAATATGGATTGCATGGTTGAGCCATGGTTCCGCCTTTGCTGGGGGTGTTAGTAAGGAGAAAGCTTACATAGGTAGCCGGGAACTGAAGGCGGTAGTTACAGCACACGGTCTTTCTGATGCCTCTCCAAGATGGTTGCCTTCTTAAATGACTTAGCATGGTTGATCGGGTGGTTGATAGCATGTCTCAACGTAGCTAGTACATCTGCTCAAGAAGCACAAGTCAATGGTGAGTGTTCTTCATCCGCTCCAATCCATTTAATCCTCAGCCGCACGAAGTGCTGTGTGTCATTGTCCCTTACCGTTGTATTATACTAATCCTTAGACTAGCAATGCGGGGTCGTTGGCCTCGCCAAGGCATAGATTATGCTTAACGTGTAAGCCAAGGCACGGATCATGGTTCAAGGACACAAGCAACCCCATGTACGAAATTCGACACCGTGCGTTATTTATCACAATCGAGTTACCAAGTCGCCGACCTCCTCGCAGTTGACTCACGGGATCGTGGGCAAAATGCGTCCAGACAAATAACAAGGGGCCATCCATGCAGCCCAGCGTCGGGGGGTTGTATCAAATTCAAGCCTCCTCGCGCTACTGGTAAGTTAGAGAGTTGACTAACCTATCTGCTGTCGTCTAGCCTGCGTGTCCGGAGGCTTGCTCGATAACGGGTGGCGCAACGGCCGGCCTACGATCCTCCTTGATCGGCGGAGCGCACCCTTCTTGATATAGCTGCATGAGAGCTGACCTGTGGCGCAGGTACTAGCAGGGAATACCGCAGAATTTCGTGCCTTGTGCTGGGCTAATACAACCCACGCGATGTTGGCCGGGTCGACATGAGAGGAATTACAGGCGGGGTATTGTACCCGTGAAGGTCTGTCCAGGACATGCCCTTGACGTCCTGGGCGAGGCCCAATGATTTATATTCAGGCTGTCAGCCGTTGTCGTTTACTGGCGGCTGCTGCCCTCTGACTCTTTCGATCCAGAGACCTGGTAGATTTACGACCCCTTCCCTACCTACTAGGAAACGAAGTCGATCATGCTAAGAGTTTGGATTCTATTCATCGCTCTCTGGGCAGGGTCCAGCTTGGGATCGTTGGGCCTGAACCTGAAGAAGTCCTCCCAGCACTCACTCGTTGACATTACGAACGCCAAGACGGGGGATTTCATACCATTTGATGGTGGTGCCAATCTATCTGCTGTCCCAGCTCTGGAGGATCGAGGGTTTTCCGGACTTGTCGAGAGGCAGAGCTGTGATTCTGGGTGGCGTAAAACCCCCCACAAACCGGAAGCTCTTCAGCACCGCTAACACGGAATAGATGCCTGCGGAGGCGGATTTTGCTGCCGAACCGGATACAACTGCGTCGACCTTGGCTGCTGCGAAGGCGAGTCGGAGCTGTGCGGGTCAACCAAGTGCTACTATCCCGACACGCAGATCTGCTGCGAAGACTCGGGCCAGGTCTGCTCCTCGGGCGACACGTGCCAGTCCTTCGGATGCTGCCAGGACGGCGCCAAGAAGTGCGGATCCAGCGGCTGCTATGACCCGGACGACTCCGTCTGCTGCGAAGACTACGGCACGTACTGTCCGAAGGGCTTCGACTGCGTCAGCGGCGGCGACTGCTGTCCCTCCGGACAGAAGCGCTGCGGAAACTCCAAGTGCTACGATCCGGATACACAGACGTGCTGCACGGGCGACGGAACCGTCTGGGCCTGTCCCAAGTCGGACGATTGCTGCTCGACCGGGTTTTGCTACGATCCCGACTCGGAGAAGTGCTGCGACAACGGCTCTTGCGATGAAGATACCACCTGCTGCGAGAATGAATGCTGCACAGACATCGCCTACTGCGGTTCTAACGGCTTTTGCTCCCGATGCCCCGACGAAACGAGGACGGTGACGACCACGAAGAGTAGCACAACCTTCATCGTCAGCACAGACATCGTCACAGAGGTCCCCGAGGAAACAACGGGCTTCAGCTGCGAGCCCATAACTGTGACGAACAGCGAGGATGCCACGCTCGTCCTCGGCGAGGACTGCGGGCTTACATACGAGCCGCCAGAAACCACGACATCCTCCGAAGACGGCAGTCGACTGCTCCAAGCAAGACAGGCGTCGTGCAAAGCCCAGTTCACGAGGACTGTAACGAAGACGGTGACGAAGCCCTTCACCGAAAGCTCAACCACCACCACCACCATCACCGAGGCGCCCTCCGATTTGGGATTCTCGTGTCCGCCTATGGAAGCCACCAACGACGCGGGCGACGTGCTCGCTTTGGATGAGGACTGTTCTTTGAGCTTGTCGCTGGCTGAGCCAAGTACAACCACGACCACGAGCGAAGAACCAAGTGCAACTCAGACCGGAGCAAGCAGTTCAAGTTCATCTGATGATGATTCCGCGGCCAGTCCTCTGCTTAGCCCGGTTGTGTCGGCAGGGACACTCGTCATGGCCTGGGTGATAGGGTTCGCTCTTCTTTGATTGAACTGGATTTGATAGGGGGTCTGATTGTTTCTTGCAATGTTGATGAGTTTGATATGTTTTAATGGACTACGTACGCAAAATGCAACGCCTATCACAGACAGTCACCTGTGAATAACAATACGATGAACAGTCACAATTGTAAGACATGTATTGTGACCGAGCTGGGCAGCCAGTTGCTTGATGGTGAACTCTTGCTTGACAAGTTGGTTTCCGATTTCCTCAGGGACGTCATAGAAGTGTTAGATTCTTTTCTACTAAAACCCGCTACCTGCCTCGAGAGAAACCTTAATTTTCTCCGGGGTTTCATTGACGTCTCCGACTCACCCTTAAAATTCTTTACAAACTTAGTCCGAATTCCGTATAAGTCTCTTCTTGGTCACATGTCTTATCACAACCCTATTCTCGGGTTTTGGCTGCCGCTGGTTAGCCATTGCCCAAAGCAAAGAGTAGCTTATGACCGCCAACTACTCCAACGGATATGAATTAGAAACCTGGATACCATTTCAACAGCATGCAACCTCTCTCGAAAATGTGCAGGGGGCGAAAAAGACATCCCTTGCTTCATTCACCGTATCCGTCACAGCATTTGTGGAGGAGGCTTTGGGAATTTCGGTTGGAATTTCACGAGAAATGATTCCCAAAGCAGATGGCAGAGACAATAACGACACATCTAAAACCCAAAGTATTCGAGATCGTTCCTAGACGTAAGCCTAAGAATTAATCCCGACTACTTCTAGTAAGTCCGCCTGATCGGTAACACCGATCAACACTGCAGACATGAAAAATGCACAACGTAGAATAAAGACGCCTTGCTTCCGTTCACTCGTGATCTTCGAGGACTCTTTGATCTTTCTTTCAACTCTTAGAATGCCTTGAGGCTCTTCACGTAGATGTACCTTACAGGTGCTTCGTTGAAGAGAGCATTAAGAATAAACTACGCCTGAAATTAGACGAGGGGTCGCTTAGTAGAAAGTCCTAGCAATTTTGCATGTCAGTAGCAGGTCCCGGAGACTTTCGAGGAGCCTTGACCATGGCACTTTAAGAGTAGGAGCTTGGAATAGATATGTACTACGTTTCGCTCAACTTCCCTAGACCACCTTTCCTACTTAGTCTAGTCAAGGAGACATGGCGCTGCGTTTTAATTCCTGGGTATCTATTATTTTGAGGCCTGACTCTAGTTAATCATAAAGTAGTAGAGCGGCACTAGCCAATCCTCGACTACGAGCCAAACTCGTATCGTTTTCAGCTGTATCCGTAGGTTAATATTGAGTGACGAGAAAGCAGTCAAGCCTCGAAGCGGAAATTAGAGAAGCTTAGGGCGAATCAGTTTCCAGCCTAGGTGGGCCGAACAGAAGGGTAGTGGGGGTAATCAGGAGGTGGCAGATATCTGGTGCTTTAGTCAAGCCTTAGGTCTGCTCAGTTTTGCTACTTGAGTACACTATCGATGTGGCTTGTCGTGGGTCCAATATTCTCAACTGGTCTAGACCATGGCCTTAAAATTGGACCTCCGACGCTTATAAAAAGTTTTGGCCAGCTCTATCTTCCGTAGTTGCATCACATCTCTTGTCCATTCCATCATCCAAGATGCCTTCTCCCAAGACTCTCATCCTCGGTCTCGTCGTGGCTCTAGCCACCGGGGCCATCGCCGGCCCCTGCAAGCCCTCCGACACGACGACATCCGAGACTACGACGACATCTGAGGCTACATCTACTACTTCCGTACCTCCAATGGACGTGTGCCTGGCCGACAGCGACTGTGCTGAGTCTCTGGTGTGCTCCAACAATTCCCCTCGCACGTGTATTGCATGCAACTCCAATGCCGATTGTGGTGAGGGAGGGTACTGCTCGCACGCGGGCACGACTTTGAGTTATTGCTCATATGCTGCGTAAATTGTTGCTGGCTTAGTGGAATGTAAGTCATCCTCCGTTGTAGGTGCTTTGCTACCTTGTCGGGAGTGCAGTGGCGTCACGTTAAGCTAACAAAATGAAGGAGCCGCAAGAACTCGACAATGTTCAAACAGGACCGATCAGCAAAACAGTGTATCAATTCGGAACGACCGTGTTTGTAATAATTGGGCTGTCTTTCTGTTTCCCTTCAAATAAATGCCTTTTTAATCATTCAACCTTTCCTGTTTTCCTACCCAAATCCATCTATCATTTTATACGGTTGCACCCTTTACTCTTCGACAGCGTCTTCGTTGTCATTATCGTCAACCATCGTACTTCCCGCAGGCGGGAAATTAGAGAACAACAAGACGCCCGTTGCAATAACAGCGATAGCCTACCGCAGGTGTTAGCTTTCCGGGACAGAACATGTGCTTCCAGACAATCTAGTCTACTCACTGCGTTGCAGAAAAAAGTCGCATATGACTTTCCAATCCCAGCTAGGCTGGCGAACACGAACCCGAACAATCCCTGTGTTGCTAGCCTCGCAACATTCTCGACAAGTGTGACCGCATTCAGCGCATCCGTTCGCTGAGACTCGGAGCACATCTCCGTGATGACTCCTTTAGCTGCAGGTGCCGATCCAGAGCCAAAAGGTAGGAGGAAGGCAGCTTTTTAGCAACGGGTTAGAGCAATCCAAGGATTCTTTCAGATTGAGGTTTCTTCTTACCGAGATATATATGCCATCTCTGCGTAGCAAAAGCTGCCACGGTGGTGAGTGCCCCGTCCACCACAAGGCTCCATCGCAAGAAGACGAGGTCAAAGTGACTGCCGTCGGGATCCCTCCTAGCCTGCGAAGGTTCCATCGGCTCTTCGGCCGTCTCACCCGCAGTTGCATCGAATTCGCCGGGGGATGTCGGCAACAGGCCAGAAGAGGCCTCGTCGTTTTCCGGAACTGCGGCGGTAGTCGGGGAAGTCCATCGGCGGCCCCAAGAGATGATATGCGGAAAGAGAAAAATCAGGAACAGACTCCTCATAAATGCAAACTCGGCCATCAGCCACCCGTTATCGCCTTGGTTGAAGTCAAACGCTGCTGTAGCGTACATTTGGATTAGGAGGGCGTGTAGCCAGTGGCGAGCTGAATAAAGAGTCAGCGCAGGAGGCAATGTTGGAGGTCAGGCCGCCTTACCACTCCAAGAAAGATACCAAGGCACAGAAATATCACACCGTAATGTTTCCTGATTTTGCCATTTTCGAGCCTCAAGCGTCGTGGCACCAGGATCCTCAATGGCGCCAGGAAGCCTGATGCACCTTGTTGTCCGGGCTTTTTGCCATCGGTCATGGAGTCCGGGGATATGTACGGCAGTGCAAAGCGCGTGTATGTGCCCGCGAGGATGAACGAGACGAAGGCAACGTCGAACGGGGCCCGAATGTCAATGGCATCACCGATCATACCACCAGCTGTCTCAGTGTTAGATAATGGTAATACTAGCCTAGGTGATTCACTTACTCAAATACCCAATACCTTGCCCTAGCATGATGCATCCTTGGAGCTTCCCGAAAAGAAGAGTGCGTCTCATAGGCTCAGCAACTTCGCCTGCGATGATATTGACGACAAGGCTGCAAGAACAGTTAGTAAAGTCGTCGCTTGCAATTTTTCGGAAGCTTTACATGTAGCCCGCAGGTCCGCCCAGTACTGTGATTAGCTGAGTGCATTGAATGATCATCATGCCAGTACTTTTCCCAGCTACAACACCAAGGATCTGGGTCAAGACCCGAATTGCTGGAACGAAGGTCTGGACCATGAGAGCCGTTCGGGGCCCAAATTTCTTGACCGTCCAACCAGCCACGAAAAGATTCAATGTGCCTGAAAACAATTAGAGACTTCATAAAGTACTGAGCCGGAGGAACACACCGCATAGTGTTGTGCTCATTCCTAGAATACTGAACTGGGTGGCCGTTCCTGCGGCAATCTGATCCCGACTACACCGGTCGCCGGGACCATGGAAAGGCGGATGGGTGTCGTAGAAGGTATCGCAAACCATGAGATGGAACACATAGAAGAGTCAATGTGGATGTTAATACACAACGCTCAAGCTCAGCAGTCAATTGGTGTACTTACGGCACTTGGGTAAAGCTGAAAGACAAGGTGATTAGAAACCCCGCAAAGAGAATGCGGTTCTCGACATTGAAAGCACTCCGGGCCCACGAGGTGAGGCTTGTCTTCCCAGTCTCCTTCTTGGGGACAAGGGGCGTTCTCTCATCAGTCGTCATGGTTCCAAGGACACCACGGAATTTCAAGTCACGATTGTGAAGTGGTGGAAATGAAGCCGCCAAGCTGACCGATGAGAAATCGGACTCACTCTCCACTGGTGATAACGACCCACATATTGCGGCCGGAACCGGGAGTACCGACTGCAGCTTAGCTCCCACCCATTGAGAAAGAGATCTACGGTCTAATTGTTCATATTGAGGGCGGGAATGCAACCTAGGACGCTGATAAGAATCACTTGATGTTAGTTACTTGGTATGTACAACAGCGCCGGGCTGCTTTTGCGAGAACGGGTAGGCTCCGTGTACCTCCGTGTACCTCCGTGTACCTCCGTGACTCCCGGCCTTATCATCACGAGATCATCACGAGATCTTGTCCATGTTCGTAGTCCGGTTATCGGCCTTGACGTAAGTATATCGTCAAGATGTTCAGCGTGGAAAACAATAGACTACATCACGCCCAAGCACAGGATGCAACCCTTATGGTAACATGTGAAAAAGCCCGCTCAGTTACTTGCTATGATTCAAACTTCCAACCATCCCGTCATTTCATTACTTCTCAGAGCTAGGTCTCAGACTCTCAGCCTTGCCTACACTCTGGGGGTCGAGGTACGGATGCTCTCCAATTCCCACCACCCGGTTTCCAAACCGATCACCGTATCCCTCGTAGTCGAACGTCGCAGAGTGGAAGACACTCCGGTTATCCCAAATAGCTATCACGCACAGTCAGCAGCACGACCACAAACTAGGGGCTTTATACTCAATCCTTACCGATGTCGTTGGGGTTCTGCCACTTCAACCGCACCTGGATCGAGTGGTCCTTGGCAATGAGCTCGTAGAACCACGCAAGCAGGTTGCTGCTCTCATCCTTCGTCACGCCGTTGATGTGCCCGACGTGCGCTCCGATCGGGAACACGCTCTTCCAGCCCGTCACCGGGTTCGTCCGCACCACGGGGTGGATCGCCTTGAGCTCCGCCCCGATGTTGTCTGGGGCTCCGCGCGGCTTTTCGTAAAGCTTGAAACCCTGGCGCTCCGCAATCTGGCCGAAGTGCGGCTGCCAGAAGGTTGCTGTCAAAGACTCGAGGAACTTCTGGTAAGCGGGACTCAGGCGATCGTAGACGTCGTAACCAGAGGCCCAAAGAGTATCTAAGAAGAGCAATTAGTCCGACCGTGCTCCCAAGTGATGGCTCCCGCGGATGCAAACACGTACCACCGCCAGTCTCAGGCAGCTCAACGAGACGAAGCGAAGTGTAATCCGCAGGCGAGGGCTCGAAAGCAATATCCGAGTGCCACAGCTCGTTGTCACGCTTAGTGACCACGACACCGTCGTCGTTCGTCTTGCGGTAGAACTTGGTGTGCTGCTTGGAGCTGATAGTGCTGACCTCGAGGTCCTCGCCGCCCAAGTCTCGCTCCGAGTTGAGCAGCGGGTGGATGTGAAGGGTAGATGTGGAAGGGCGACCCGTCAGCTCGCCGAGCTTCAGGATGAGTTTCTTCTGCAGGTCATTGGTGAGGTTGTCCTGGGCGCGGAAGAAGACCACACCGCGCTGGGAGACTGTTCACGGTGGTTAGATGACCCTAGGCTCATTGAAACATGGGGTGAGGGTCTGCCGTACTGGTGATGGCAAGATCGCGGATCAGTTCATCTGCATTGGGTGCATTAAGCCAGTCGACGAGGTTCGCCTTGGGAAACTCATGCCCAATAACAGGAGTGACATCAAACGACTCAAAATCCTTCAGGGCTCCCGAGAGCTTGAGAGGCTGTGGGTTCTGGGTCTGGCCCTTGGTGTTAATGGGAATGCCGCTTTCGGTTGCAGAAGGCGCCATCTTGTGTATGATTTATCGACTGGAGTTAGCAGATTAGACTAGAGTTGATGCAGTTGTGAGTAACAACTGTCACAGTATCGAGAGTCCAGCGCGTCCTTATATGCGCACCTCAAAACCCGCGGTTGGCGGGGATGCGGAGCACTCACACCCAGGACTCATCGTCAATTCGTATCATCCTGACACCATTCGTCTGACGGGAGTCGGGATGTCGACGGCACTTCGGCTCTTCACAGCGACGAGCCACTGGTGTCGGCGATAATTGGGATGACGGCAGTGTGGTGCAGCATGTCGTGACCTGGCTTCTGAGCCAGTCCGAGTCGTTTATCCGGCGATGGCGCCATCGACATCGAATCCAAACACGCCAATCTTCCCCGAAAAGATCATCCCGCCGTACCCCAGAGAGGAGATAACTCATCACCCTTAACGGGTGAGCCAATTAGATTGCATGACATGACCGCCAAGTGGTGGGGGACGAAGGAACAGGAGTCATGATAGCGCGTCCAACCTGCACCTGGTCGATGATGCACAGCTCGGCTTACAAATTGTGAGTCTTGAATAGAGGTAATATATGAGCTGCGAGTCCTGAACAGGGAGTTCTGGATAGAAATCTCACGTGAAGCAAGAGGGTAAATGTAGCTCGAGTGTGAACCGAGGATGTTGCTCGACATATCCATTAGACCTGGTGGCCACACACCTCAAAACTGTACATTTTCCCAGGGACTAAGAAAATTCCTTCGTGTCCCATAGATAGACTTGGTATCATCTCTAATATCTCAAAATTGACCTTTTGCGTGCTATTCTTTATGTTTCATTATTCGCAACCGGGCGATCGTCGATGCATCGTGGCAACTCTCACGGTCTTATTTCTCTTCGACCGCTTTGTCACATATAATCTCCGCAGAGGTCCAGTGCTTGAATCATTACTATTCATATCCTTAACTTGCATGACAAACACTCAGCAAGCTACTCTGACAGCAAGGTTCAGTCGCACACAAAGCCTCGTTATATTGCGTCTCTGAAAATTCAACAATTACGTACTCGGAAGATTTTCTTTTCTTTTCTTTACAATACGCCCAGTGAATAAATACCATGCATGAAATCTAGACTTTCAAGTCAGCTTTATAGCTTCTCTTATTCGGGTATCAATCCTTGCTCAGGTGTGCCATAATTTCATATCTAAGCCAAAGTTCTAGGTGGTTAGAAATAAGAACGCCACCAATGGAGGTGGAACAGCCTTCACGTGCCTTCCTCTTCTTGTAGTCTTATTGCTCAATACTTTCCGTCTCAACGTTTAAACTAGGTCACAGTGTAGACTACAACAATATTACACGCTGAAGAAAAGTCGATTTGCACATTACGTCACCTTGGAGGTTCACTAACTATTCACTACCTGCCGTCCACTCATAGCCAGTAAACCGAGTTCCTATTAGGCTCTAGTATCTGCAATATGTCAAATCATTTGACAGTAAAGCTTAAATATACTGACTTGCCTAGTAATTATCTACTATGCCCTATTGGGCTGTGTCTGTCTGCGAGTCAAACTGGAACATTTTAGCCACGAGCTATCTAGACAAGTAGAATGATCCCAGATACAGAGACATACACGCTAGTGGATTCATGTGTCTGCAACAAAGTCCTCAAATGAGTACAGAATGGAGCTTTGGCGAACGTGAACATCTCTAATCGGACGAATGCTCCAAGTCACACAGATTAGTCAATCTCGTTCAGATGAAAAAAAGGTTAACGTTGACATAGTGCAGATCCTTTCTTACTTCTATATAGGCTATCTAACCCAAGGCACAATAACGTTGAAGGTCTTCGCGTCCTCGTTAGTTGTTTAGCTTAACAAAGTCTGATCGCAGGACTCTCCCTTCGCGAACAAGCACTTGGCAGCTTACAAGTTATGACGATGGAGAGAAAACAAGCGGGGGAAAAGGACCAATTCAACTGAGAGATCCCGACTAGTGAACATCGTGACAGCCCGACCGACTTCAAACCAACATGCTATGCACCAAGCGTCCATGAGATTACCTAGAGAACAGAACCCGAATTTCTGCGTTCGCTTGGGAATCTTGCGTACCGGTGACCAGAGCCGAGAGAAACTTAAAATAAGTTCAACACGTCAACAAGAACCTGGAGATGAAGATATCATTGCAGACAGGTCGGCCGGTGTTACCTTTTCCATCAACAACCGCCCCTCTGTCAGGCGAAACATTGGCTAGAGACAAAAGAAAGAATACGGTGCTTGGAATACAAGATGGCGAGGGGTAGATCTTTGTATCAACATGTGCGTTGTCAGCAACACAAGAACAACAGCGAATCTTACTCAATTATCCATCCCCTCCCCGATCCATCACGCAAACGCTTACTCAACTCCACGCAACCAACATCCCCAACCCACGGCCCAAAAAAGCCCATACCCATGAACACCAATTCACAAAAGTCCATTGCAAAAGCACACACCCCCTCCCCCTTCAAGGTCCCCTGCCTTGCTCCAAGTACAGATACGCGATGAAGCCATCCGCCGCCGCAAGCACGTGCTGCCAGGGGAGGGGACGCCGTCATCAGAAAAAGAATGCACACTTTCTAGAAACACAAAACCTCGCAGCGGGACGATTGCAATTCCACCAATGCCTTACCTATTTCCAGAAGCCTGCGTCTGCCTTATCAGTATCCCCGCGCAGTGCGTGGGCGGGACGGACCGATTTCGGTGCTGACAAGGCTGCTTTCGCCATCTGGAGGTGCTTTGACGGAACAAAGGAGGGGGGGAATAGTTACAAGGAAGAGCCTGTGTTTGGCCAACGGGGAAAGTAATCAAGATGAGTAACTAGAAAGTGCATGATAGATCGTGGTTGCTCAGGGGGTATGCATGGCCTTGACTTTACTCATTCGCGACGGAGTAACATTACCATGCGCGCAGACTTTGACACCCGCATCCGACAAGCCTAGATTAAGTTGATCTTTACAGGGTGGTAGTGAGAGGACAGGTAAGGCCAGGAATGTACAGAACCGAAATTGCGAAGCCCACATTATTGGCGTCCACAGAGAACCCAGTCTCCCTCTAGTGCTTAGCGGTTCTTAAACACAATCCACTCAGTTGTCCTTGAAGGGGACTGTGCTACGGGCTCAAACTTAAAGCAAGACCTCGTTGGGCTTTCAGAAACCGAATAGAATAGGCCAAGATATACAACTTCTATCACAGGGAACGTAGCATGTGCAGGCAAATTGCAATTTAAATTCTTCTATGCATCAATGTACACTTTCTAACTGTAACATCAGACGTAAAGTGATATTAGATGACGTGAAATCCATCATTGAGATGCTCTCCAGAGCTCAATTATTACAAAATCAGATCGGGGTATCGACATCATATCGCCCAGCAACAACGGTTGGCGATAAACAACTGCAAACTCGCCATCCAGACAAAAGTACCAAAACAACCCCGTGATGAAGACGTAAGACCAAACACCACGAGCGTACTAAACTTCAACCCGGAAAACTCAATGCTGCTTGGTCTCCGTGTTCATGATAGCGGCATCCAAGGCTTCCTGCAGGTCAAGGTGGAAGTAAGGTCGGTTAAGACCTTGAATAGCGATGAGGCGGGAGTTGGAAACCTTGCTGAAGCCCTTGTCGGAGTCTTGGCTGTTGATGGTGTCAACGGCCTCGACATCCTGACGAACACGGCTACCCTTCTCTCCGAGAGCAATAGCAGTCGAAGCGCTGTCGTCGCCACCGAGGTCCGCGATGCTGAAGATAGCCTTCCACTGACCAGCGGACTCGTCGTCTCGGGGGGTACGGAAGCCGAAGCCAGCGGCGGCCAAAGCCCTCTTGGTCCAGCGGTTCTCAATGTTGGCAAAGTGCCAGTCCACAATCTCGGGGGCAGCGAATCGGTCGAGCTGGTTGCGAACATCAATCAGGCCCTGGATGGAAGTAACATCGACGTTGTTGACGGTGGAAAAGTCGAGAATGACAGCCTTGAGAATGGGACGGTCATCGTCGATGATTTCCTTGATCTTACGAGGCTCACCATCGTTCCAAGGTCGGTCTCCAAGCTTACCCAACAGCGAAGGGTTGGTTCGGCGGCAGCTTGCGAAGACGGTCTCGGTCAGGTGGTTGAGGTATCGGGAGGCATTAGGGTAGTTGAAGCCCTCGGCGAAGCGGTAGATGAAGACACCGGGGTAAGGGGTTCGAACAACGACGTTGGGGTTCGAGCCATCGGCGTGGTCAAGAGGCAAGAAGCCAGCACGCAGAGAGGTCTCGTTGTCAACAGGCACCTCCTTGGCAATGGATCCAGGGCTTGATGTGCCATCGTTGAGGTTGGCCTTCATGGTGCGGATGCGGACGACGCCAAGGAAACGACCCTTGGTCTGGAACAGTCGGACAATGACGACAACAAAGGAGATGCAGATGGTGGTGTAGATACCGTTTTCGATGGTGGAGAAGATAGTGACGAGGACACCCGCGAAGAAGATGGGCACCTCAAGGGGAGACACGCGCCAGAACTGGTAGATGACCCTGGGAGGGGTGATGACATCTCCGACGGCATGGATGATGACAGCGGCGAGAGCTGCGTTGGGGATGTAGAAGAAGACAGCAGTCAACGCATAGAGCGCGAGCAGAACAACAATAGCAGTAATGACACCGGCAAAGGGAGTGCGGACACCAGCCTTGGCCTTAATAGCAGTTCGGGAGAAGGAGCCAGTGGCAGGGTAAGCGCCCAGGAAGGGACCGAGCAGGTTGGTGACACCAATAGCGACAAGCTCCTGCGAAGGGTCGATGATGTAGTTGTTGACTCGGCCAAAGGACTTGGAAATGGAGATGTGCTCAATCAGGACAACAATGACAGCTGCGGGAAGCTCCGAAAGGAAAGACTTGATGATGCGGGTGTTGATCACAGGGGCGCTGGCGTGAGTGAAGCCTAAGAAAATGAGGTCAGTTTCATTCAAAGAAGGGGAACATGGTAAACTCACCACTAGGGACCTTTCCAATGATGCTGACAAGGGGATCATCCTTTCGGTGGATGTTGATTCCAGCGCTGATTCCGGTGTACAGCAGGATAACGAAAGCGGTTCGCAGGGTGGAAATGAAGAAGTAAATCTTCGCACGCTGGGGCTGCTTCTTGGCGAGGGTAGAGCAGATGCCGCGGATGCCGTAGAGCATGACCAAGGCGGTCAAGCCAAGGGCAGCATCAATCTTGGTGTCACCAAGGTGCTTGAGAGTCTCAATGATGACCTTGTACGTGGCAGCACGGGTGTTGACGCCGCTGATGCCCATAAGCTTGGGGACCTGACCGGCGGCGATGGAGACACCGGAGCCAGTCATGAAGGCGCAGATAGCCGGCAGCGGGATGAACTCAACAATCCATCCAATTCGGACGAGACCGATGAAGGTAACAATGCAACCAATGATGACGGCAAGGGCAGAAGCAACAGTGTGACCAGGGACATCAGGAATGGTCTCAGCTGCCAGAAGGACAATGTTGCCGGTGACCTGCGACATGACCGCAACGGGCTGCAAGGTGGTCAGCGGGACTGCACAATGCAGGTCAAGGGGGGGTCAAGGGGCAGGCATACACCAATAGTAATGTCCTTGGACGTGGCAAAGAACCAATAGATGAGGACACCCATGAAAGACGTGTACAAGCCATATTCGACGGGGAGTTGGGCCAATTGAGCATAGGCCATGGACTGGGGAACCACGACGGCACCGACGGTAGTGCCTGTTGGTGTAGGGAGTTAGCGGTCTTTTCGGTGTCTTTTTTTTTCTCTTTCTTTGACGCTTCTCAGGAATGCAGAAAACTTACCAGCAATGAAATCACCAAGGAACCAGATGAAGTTGTACTTGCCGATCCACGACAAGAAGGGGAACAGGCTGTAGAGGTAGGCTGCAAAGCCATGGAGGGTCGGGGTGAACTCCTCTAGGAACTCGGCCACGGTGGGCTCGCGCTCGATGTAGATGTCGGCGTTGGTGATGGAGGGCGCGCGGTCCTCGGGCTCGACATGGTCGGCACCAAGGATCTTCTCCAGGACATGTCTGCCCTTGCTGGTGGGAGCGGCCATTATGATCGAGTGCAGAGAACAAGAACAAAGAGTAGAATGGATGGCTCAAGAGAGAAAAATGGGACAATGGGGTCCTTTAAGACTGAAGTGTGCCGGGCGCAAGTGCACGTCGGACTATCGCTCGGTCGGTCGGGGAGTAGCACACCCTAGGGTCGTTGCCAAGATGGGACAAGCTGTCGCCAAGATGCAGAAGGGAGCGGAGACTTGGATAGCGGGCGGAGTATGACGCGCCTGCAGGAGAAAGCGGTCGGATGTAGGCCGGGGAGGGTCAGGCGTGCGAGCGTGGTGACTGCGAACGTCTGGGTGGTTGAACCGACTGGAGCTGGGTGGTTGCGGTCGAGGATGGGAGAGGACTCTGGGACAGCAAAAGAAGAGGTCGAGAAGAGCGGCGAGGACGGGGTATTAATTAAGTTTCTGTCTCGAGTGTGTGTGGCGATCCAGATGGGAGATGGACAGGCCGCGCCAGATGGAGTCGAGTCGGTCGAATCTGGGCTGGCCGAAGCTGGTGGAGCAAGCCTACGCAGACACCTCAACACCATGCCATGCCATACTCTCGTCACCGGCAGCCCAGACCAAGAGGGAGCGACTTCCATTGCGCAAAGCCCAGGGTCTCGGCTGGTGGATATGGATGACTGGGGATCGAGGAACGAGGAACGCACCCAGGCCACACCGGGGCGTCGGGAGCAGCAGGGTGGGTGGCCAAGAGCATCCAGCAAGCGTCCACCAAGTACCAGTACTCCCCGAAGCCATCGCAGGGCCCGCGCGTACCGTCCATGTATTCTTTCGTCGGTCCGTCGCGCAGGGCGGCACACGGGACGTGGGAGCAGGGGAGCGAGCAGGGGAGCAAGCAGAGGAGCGTAATGATTCCCACCATGGACGAGCATGAGCGGGGAGTTGCGTGGGCGTGGGGGAGCTGACCCTGGACTGCAGCGGGGCGTCGTCAAAGCCATCTCTGGCTCCGATTGCGTGCTGGCTAGGATACAGCATGCCATCTTTTCAGGCCGTAGAGACTCCGCCGGAAGCCCACAGGAAGCCCACAGGCTTGCGTCTCTGCTGGGGCTTTCTGTGGAGCGAGTAGACTAAGATGGGACTTTGTCTGTCCCCCAGGGCGCCGCGCGCGGCTGAACCGTAACGGAGCATGGCAGCGATCAACGGTTTGTGCAACGGACGGTGGGACGGACTAATTCCGGGCGTAACGAGGCAAAGGAAAGAAAACAAGATAGACGCACACGCTGTCGAGTGAGGCGTCGCTAGACGGTCTGGCCGTCCGTCAGGCGCCCCAAAATGAGCTCAGAAAGCGTCGCATCGCGTAAAAAAATTATTAAAAAATCGACTGTCCTGTTTGGAGGATTTCTGTAATAGCACGCACGACGAAGTTGACGATGATGGCGCAATCGCCTCCGGGGCCAATCGTGGGGAGATGCGTCCATCAAAAGCGGGCTCTACAGGGACGCTTGGGCTGGCCCATGCCCGTTTCGGTCTGGTGGAGGAAGCCATGATTGACCTCTTGTGCACGCAGCATTCGCCATTGGGCATTAAGCAGACGGGGAGATGTTTTGATCTGGGGGCATGTGTAATCCTTACGACAGTGGTGATGCTGAGAAAGAGCTGAGAGGGAGCAATGCCCCTCCCTCCCTCCCACTGTTATGACACAATTGACTCCACGGGAGTAATGGTACCTGAGGTTATTGTGGCCACTACAGAATTTCCAGAATTTCCAGAATTTCCAGACTGCTTCCTTGGCTAGAGGGGGAACTGGGCATGACTTTTATTGTGTTTCCTGCCCTGTACGAACAAATCATCCAGAGGGAGCAAAACTTTCTGATCCAGATTCAGCACCAGACAATCACCATTTTACCTCAAATGTCATCATCCCCACCCTACTCCCGTAACGGCAGCCGTCTACGCTAGACAAGGTCCACGCTAGGTACTTCGCAAACATCTATCTCCTCGGATTTCCTTTGTCTCTCCTCTATTGGCTTCGTTTCGGTTAGTCTATTAGCCTTCGCCTTCGGACACCACGGTATGCATCGAGAGGCAAGGTATCCATGTGCGTTGTGCGCCGGCCCCACCGTCCCCCGGGACCACCGCTCTCCTCTGCTCTCATAGCCTTTCCTTACCACTTCGTCACTGTCATCACCAGTCGCGACCACTCACGGCCACTCACGGCCACTCACAACGCTGCCGAAACTCATCCATCCCTGCGAATCTCGCCCTGCCTTCCCACGCCTTCCCACGCCTTCTCCCCGTGTACCTCTAAGTACCTACCCCGTGTGTGCGTACCAACCGGCTCGTCGCGCCCAACCGGCCATGGCGGGTGGATGCTGCATGGAGAATCTCGCCATGCACATGTGTTGATGGCCGGTAAGACGTGGTTCCGATGCATGATGTGTGTATATGCGTACTTGCGTACAGTCCCTGCTCTACCAGCCTGTCACTGTCCCCATCTCTGTTAGGTTGCCGCTCCACCGGAGCCAGGACAGACACCCTAGGGCATCGCAGCATCGGATGCAACGAACCCCCAAATCTACCGTACCCTCCGTCCCTCTAACGCCTTCCGGGTGGCCATCATCAAACTGTCTCTAACGTGTCTTCCCAGAGAGAGCACGCTGCAAGAGTCTAGACTCACCCTTGGGCGAGCCGTAGCCTCGGGAAGCCATGCTAATGCTGCAGATCCTGCTTCAGTGAATCAGGTTTGTCCCTGCATTCATCCAAAATCGCGGCTCACGAGACTGTGACTTCATACTAGCTTTTCCTTTTTTGCATCTCGGCCTGACACGTTTTCGTCCTAATGGAATGGCTGAAGTGCCCAATGGCCTAGACCTTCCCGTGGGCGCCCTGGCATGGCTCTGCTATGGCCCCGTCTCATACAGCCTGCTCTCACGCAATAGACCCTGATATATTGCTCTATTTCTAGCGCGCCTTTTCTCGACCCCTTGACTTCACCGTGCATATGCTACGCCTTTGATCTTGAAAACTCGTCCCAATGACGCCGAAACGCAATCATTGCCAAGCGCCGGGTCATCCGATTCATCATCATCACGGGCCCTCGCCCTCCTCGTTTGGA
Source organism: Neonectria sp. DH2 (assembly GCA_003934905.1). Classification (NCBI taxonomy): domain Eukaryota; kingdom Fungi; phylum Ascomycota; class Sordariomycetes; order Hypocreales; family Nectriaceae; genus Neonectria; species Neonectria sp. DH2. The sequence continues at coordinate 178,080 of RQWH01000020.1, read as the reverse complement.
ACGTCGGCGGTTTCCCCGTCTTCTAGTTACGAAATCGAAATAGAAGCTACTACTTCATGAGGAGCAGACGCCCCGTCAGCCCCGGGGCACGTCATGGAGCCGCTCGTGTCATCCTTGCTCGTGCTGAGCTGGCGCAGGCTGCCAGCGGGGAGTATCCTCGCTTGCCGTCTCCCTTTGCATCCTCCTGCATCGCAGATGGGGCTTGGGGGCCTCCCCTGCTTCGGACCGTCGGCGCTCGTCCGATGTTCCAGCTTGGCTTTGAGAGATTAAGTGATCGCAAGGTCTCGCCCTCCTCGTGGCCCCACGCTTCGAGAGATTGCCTCGCCTCCGGGCCAGACTTCATCCATTGAGGTCGTCGTCAAAGCTCCACAGCCGCCCGGCCTGACAACATCTCGATCCGAGTGGACATTTGCTTCGTGTCTGATGGTTCCTACAGTACACATGACGCTCTGAATGACACCCATTGGCCTGTGTGCGTCCCAATGACGATCCTCCGATGGCGAGACTTGATGCTATATTGGCAAATCTGCTATGGGATTTTACGCCCCTTCAGCTGTCTTAGTTCGCGATGCAAATGCTTTGTGACACCACGCAACAGCCTGCCTCGCCAAGTCTTGGTCTAGCGTCCGCGATTACTCCTGCTAGTTTCTTGGGCTGCTGGAAGGGAGTGTGCGGAAAGCATGCCAAGGCGCATGCAGATCTGCCCAGGCTCACCGAGAGATTTAGTCACAGAGTCGTCCTGGGGGAGGCTGCATGGCGGCAGTTTGGGTCTAGGCTCCCGGCGCCAATCCCAGTTAATCCCCATCCTTCAGCGTCAAGTACTGGTACTTGTCCCTGCCGAGCCAACAAAGGGGGTGCCATCCCGGCTTCAGGCATGCGACCACCCGTTTCTACAGTACCGGGGAGGCGGTAATGACCGAGCCGTCACCCGCAGCAAGCACGTCTTTCCGTCTTGGCTGAACCAAGAGGCTCTTCGTGGCGTCCTACTGTCACGCTTCGATCGCTTGGCAACACACCCTTCTCGGCTTCCGGCACATATCCCAGCCGCGAGGTCATCGTCAACGACAGTTTGGTTTGAAGGCTGAATTATTGCCTTCGTGATGGGCGGCCCCCATCCTCATTCTCGGTAATGCGATCCACCACCGACGCTCCTGAGAACCTTACCCCCATGGTCGCATGTCTAGTTCCCAGGGCTATTGGGTCGCAAGCAGTTCACGGCGAGGACTTGTTTTCCCGCTCCCCCCATTGGCTTGATTCATTGCAGGGAGGTGATGCTAAGTGGTCGAGAGCCTGGTCCTGGCTCGGAGGTACTTCCTTGAATTCACTGCTGGAATTGCGTGAGGCAAAGCAATGTCGGTCTAGACGATGACGACTACAGCCATGATAATGATGACAGCCTCACGAGCAACAATCAGGTTGACGTGGTGCAGTTATACCGTCGATCTAGATCTGCCGCTGCGTCTGGTGGCTGACACTTTGGGTGCCGATATCCCGAAAGGCCTGGGCATCCAGCAAGACCCAGATGGGACCAGGAATGGACACCCCGTCGCGTCCCCTACACATGAGACCCTGTAGGCCGCTCTTCGAAATTTATGCTCATATTTTGGCTTTCAGTTAAGCTTACCAGTGACCCACTCATTCAATCGAGGTGATGTGTGTTTTCGATGCCCTTTTTCGGTGCTGCGCGGGTCATGCGTGGTGTTGACGGGAACGCTCAACACCAGATGTCGTCAAAAGATAGGCGCGACGCGGCTAGAAATGCATTAAAAAGCCGTGTTGGATTTTTCAGGGGTCCAATTGATCGGATCGGGCCGTGCATCAATGCACGAGTGAATTTGGGTGGTTTCGGGGAGTTCATGGGGAGCTTGAATCTTCGTCGGGGAGTTGAACGCAGCCTCTACGGGGGAATGGATCACCAACAAGAGATGCCAGCGGCCTGCGCCCAGCTGTATTTCGGAGACATGGACGAGCCATTGTATTCAGCAGTGATGGCGAGTAATTGATGGGCCAAGAAAATCTATCCAGAACACGCCATTGATCCAGGTTCATCGACGGCCGACCGAAACCACACTCACGGTACCGGTACTCAGACAATGCCGACGAACGCATCCACTCTTCCCTAGCTTCAGCACGCATGTGAATCGTGCAAGATCGTACCGGTCCCTGCCTTGGAATCCCTTGCAACAGTTTGCGACGCAAAGAACCCGACAGTTCAGTTGCCGCGTTGCGCTCCTCCTCGGGGAGATGACGCGGCTCGGGGAGTTCGCCGCCAGAAAGCACGGACTTGCCGCGCGTATTGCGCGCGTGTGCGTGAGTCGTCGTCAAGTTCATCTTGAAAAGTAGGCCAGTGGGTCGAGATTGCGACGGGCGCGGACGCAATCTTTCCTGGGGTCTACATTGGCGTTAACACCAGTGGATTCTGTATATTGTATTTAATGGGTGTCCAGGGTAGGTTCGCTTTGCAAATGGAAGCATTGTGTTTTGGGTCAGAGCATATGTATCGTTAGTCTAAACTGAACCTTTCTCTTGAATTGCATCGTGGTTTAGAGAGATAATAATAAAGATGGGTCCAAGCTACTTTCTTAGCTGCTGTGAGGTTAGACTTGTAAAAGTTGTGGTGCATCATCAATGGTCCAAAGGCCCGAACAACCATCCCCTCAATGACAAGGTTGATACATCACAAGAATGCATGTCAAACTTAGACCTAAGGTTTAGAACATAAAAGGTGTAAATCACTAAACCATAAGACTGCCACAAATTAACTTTATTGCCTACGCTTAACTAGACTACCGTTTTATACCCGTCCTAACTTAGAAAGTCACATCCACATCAGGGTGGGCGCCATCATGACTCGCCAGCCGAAAGAAAAAACATGTCACCATTCGTCGTAGTAGGTCCACTGAAAGACAGCGACTCAACGAAACTTATCAAGAGTAGTACCAAATAGTTGCGCTTTGACAAAGAATCTTACTGTGGGTTTTGCTAACGATACTTTACAAGGCGTCGCATTCCTATAGCCAAGTACTGTTCAAGCAGTATTCGTAAGCGTAAACCTCGGGGTGTTTGGTGCATTTCTTTTTACCTGCCACAAACGAATGAATGCCAATTATGTAAGAGTGTCTACAATCACCACTCTTGAGAACAAACATTGGACTTAGTCTACCCTAGGTAATGTGTTCGTAGATTATGATTTAATTTATAGGACGTTGACGTCTTGCTGCCAAGTGTAATTATTATGTGGAAGTACAAGGCGGAGACACTCGAGGCAAATGGTCAGTTGTTTTGATGTAAAGATGATTGATTTTTTTTTGAACACGCTACCACCCGAATGTTATGCCGTCCAGAACAAAGGAAGCTCAAGTCTTCTAAGAAAATTAACGACCAGAAACCCCAGAACCTGGATTGCTCCACGACACACCGGCCAAATACGTTATCCTCTCCACTTATGGCGATGCGTCACAGAATGATATCCGAGATTTAGCCTTGGTCCCTTGCAACCAGCCGATTCCTAAATTCCGATAGAATGATGAGTCAATTGTGTCAACTCCGTCACCGCAAAATTTCATCTTCAACTTAACATCTCCTCGGAAAAAGAGCTTAACATGTCGAGTTACGTCTTCACCTACCGTACCTGTCCGGATGGGTTGTTACAACTACTCACGGGCCACCTACCGTTCTCACTGCCGCTCCTAAGACGACTACAGTATACAAAGTACAGTCACGGGATAACCCCAACATCGAGAATCGTGTTTGTTTCCGACACTGGCGAGGTTTCCGATGGACTTCCTCAACCGAAACGATTCGCTGTGTGTTATGTTGATGTAGGCAGTGACCACAACACGCAAATGTGGCTGTACTCCACACTAGAGGACCAGAAGCAGATAGGCGCCGACGATGACAGGTTTTATGAACAGCAGCTCAGGGCCCTCGTGGACGAGATAATCCGCATTGCTAAGGAACACGGTCGCGAACTAGCGCATCCTGGTGCTGTGCTTATCGGGACTCTCCACACAAGTGTACGCAACATCTTGGAGAGAACGGGCCGAATCACCGGGAGACCAACGGGACTGTACGACAAGTGGCTCTTCAAGATCGAAGATATACCTGACAACGGATCGCCGCTGCCAGAAGGACTGCATTGGGCCACGGCTACCTTGGCGGACTGCAAGCTTGCCGTCTCGCGCTCAGATATTCCACGGACGGCGTGAGCATCTTCCCCGGAGCATTACAAAATGAAAAGCCGACTGATTGGTACTCTGCTGCAGAGAATGGCTGTCTCTGATGCCGAGTCTGACTCTCAAACTTGAAGATGGGACACCAATTTCTTGGGCATTTCTGGGTAGGTTCTAGACGAGAGAAAATCGTTGCAAGTTACTTACACCAAGACAGGCCCAGACGGATCGTTGGCAAGTCTTCATTGCGAGGTTCGTTACAACTCTATTAACATGAAATAAAAGCATAGGTGCTAAGATTGTGCTTCTAGGAAGGATACCGACGACAAGGCCTGGCCAAGACACTGGCTGCGAAGCTGTTCCGGGAGAGGACATCCGAGTACGGAGACGATGGGTGGTGCTCCGCTGATGTCTGGCCATCCAACCAAGGCAGCCGTGGAATGTGCATGCGGTTGAATGGGAAACCATATTGGACATTGTCGTGGTAAGTCTTAACACCCATTCTTTGAGATGAAATGTCAACTTAAAGTTACTTTAGGGTTCTCTTGAATGTCCAAGAGACGGTATCGGGGAACATAAATGCAAACAAATGAACGGAATATTGATTACAGGACATAGAGGTTGGGTTTCACCAAGCTTGGACTGTCCAGATGATAAAGTGGTTCACGTAGAATCTTAAAGCCGGCCGCTGGTACTAAGTGTACAGCTACCTAGGTAGGCGATGTGGAGATACTCAAGTACATTCGATGTGTCAAATGCAAACACAAAGCATTTCGCTTAAGCAAACTTAGGCTTTTAATGTTTTGTACATTTTCGCCGTGACAAGAGGGACGATAGTGGTCGTCCGTTTTGCCAACGGCAGTCACACACTAAGTTATCAGTATTACATGATGCTACGTATTTCCAGTTTATAAACCTGACGGAACACCAGGGGGTATGACAACGGTCGAAAGGAGTAACCGTTTCGGAAGATGCTGGAGTTGAAATCTTCATTCTCGAAACTATGATTTTCGTCGATGACTTAAGTCTCCTAGAAAAGGGCAAACATACCGAACACCAGAGTTTAGAAACATACGGCGGCACCCACTAGACGGTTGGGTTTGTGCACGACCCCTGAACCGCCCGCAGCCAAAATCGACGACTTCAGCAAGTCTGGGCGAGGAAGAAATGTTATGGCGATTGAAAGCGTGTGTCGAGAGATGGAGGAGGCAGCTGGGAATTGACACACTCGATGACACAACCACACCGTTCAGCTAAGAGTGCATTTACCGAGGAATAGTCGCAGAAATCCGATGTTTACTTCTCACTTGGACATTTACACACAATATGTTATTTTGACAAGACAAGCCAAATGCCTTGATCAACCAGGAGCGCAAGAACATGGAGAGTAAGACTATTAACATTTCGCAGGCGCTCAAGCCCTCGAACAGCTTAAGTTCTAGCTTGGAGATTCAGTGCATCTTGGCAGGTGGATTTCCTTGCTGAGATTCGTCACTAATTTCAAGAGATGCAAACGGCTTCGGCCCCTTGGAAACGCTTCTGGGTGTGCCGCACCTGGCCTCAATCTCTTAGCCATGTCTCAAATGCCAACAGCAAAGTAGTCTCAGAGACGAAAATGTCTCCCAGGTATGAACGAGAAACTGAGAACAGTCTCATTGAATATCTTGTTTTATGTCATTCGAATATTCCATTTAGACATTGTGCCAATTACTTCGGAGATAGATCATGCCATTGCCCAGTCGAGGGTAACGACTCCAATGATGGCCAGGGCAGAACCACAGCATGCTTTGGATGGTTACACCTTGATAAATAGCGTTAATAGATTTCTTGGGCCGATTTAAGTTCTTTGGGGGCTTGGGAATGTGCAGTCAACCTTGTGGGGATGGACAGACTGAGGCGAAGGGGTTGAGAGGGCTTGAATCTGTGTCGACTTCGTGCAATCGACCATATTTCTTGAGGATTAACTAGTGGGCGCAAATTGAATGAACTAGGAAGGTCTCATCTAACTCAATTTGTCTCTTATCACTTCCTAACGCGTCGTCAAGTAGTCCAACGGGCCGCTTTGAGCGTCCCTGTCTGTGATGCACTATCCTTTGCGGTTCGCTGATTAACTTCCAACCGTGCACTCCATTTCCGTTTTCATCAATCACCTTGAGGGTTTCCGCTCACATAAAAGAGCGATCCCATCCCGGCACACGCTCTCAGCCATTTTGCCAATTTTCCTGCAACATCAACAGCAACGCCTCACAATGAACGCGACAACTCCAACTAGTTTGGCGAGCCTGCCTACAGAAATCATCGACCAAATCTTCTCTGTGCTACCTACGCCGCCGCTCCTCTGCCTCCGACTCGTCAACCACCGGCTCGGCGACATCGCCACGGCTTGGGCATTTCGACACGTGAACCTGGGAGCGCGGCAGGGCTGTTACGACCACCAACATTTCGTCTGGATCGCGCAGTCGGAGAAGTTGCGTCCCCTCGTGCGAGAAGTCACTTGCGATTCCTGGCGCGGGCACAGTGTCGGCTATTGGGCGTCTCGGGATCGCTGCGGTTCGGACCGCCCGACTGACTTCTTGAATGTCCTGCCACTGATACGATGCTTCCACAACATGAAGAGTCTGCATCTGCACTTCGGTGGGTACTCCAAACACGACTACGTTGACCCCAGGAACATCTACAATATGAGTGTAGAGATGGACGGCTTCAGATACAGAGTGCTTGATACCGTCTTCCACTGTCTGGCTGGAACCTGGTCGACCGAAGGACAACTAAAAATGGATGAAGATTGGCTGCCGTATGACTTCGAACCGGACTATGAGACGGCGCCCCTCGAGGCCGCAGATTTAGGACCTATTCCCGTCAGGGAATTGACTATCTCCAACCTGTTTGACGACCACAACAAGCACTTCGGAGAGTCGGAAATGTTCACCAAGGCACTTTCAACAAGTAGCCTGAGGGACCTGAAAATACACATCACACCCGGGAAAGTCGAGCGACACAACGAGGCGGGGACTCAGTCAGAGGACGCAATCTGTCTTCGTGAGAACTACGACATGTTTGACGGTTTGCTCACGATTCTAACCATATGCGCTCGGGATGTCTTCGGGTGGCACCCAAGGATGGACTTCCAGGCCCTCCGATCAGGGAAGGGTCTCGATCCAAACTTCCCTCATCTAAAATTCCTCACACTGGGAAAGTAGATCTTCCGCCACCAATGGCAAATCAAACGGATCGAATCCCGCTGTCAAACGAATGCCTCCGGCGGACTTGAAGAGTTCTATCTTAATGAATGTATCCATGTCGCAGGCTCGACATTAAGCACTTGCCCACCATGGTAGCGCAACTGTCTACTCGGAGTCACGACTGGATGCCCCTGGAGGAGTGGTTGATAAATCCAATCGGCCTTCACATAAAGGTCCTGAGGGAGGTGTTCGGCGAGATCAGGATGGACCTGTTGACACCCCTTCGAAGAGGATTCAGACGGCAACGACATCATTCTTTCCAACGAGGGCTACTATTGAACAACATAACCGAAGACAACGTATTTGGGTTTGACATGACCTGTTAAAACGACAACCTCCGACGTCATCAAGTCTTCCCTCACTGGTGAGAGCTCACAAGAGCTTGAATAGTCTTCAACGTGGGCCGCAGCTGGGATGCCGCGTCTGCACAGTCAACGGGTGCCTTTCGCAGCAGAAGTACAATCCAGTAGTGCGACCGCGAGAATATGGAGACTCTTCTTGCCCGTCGCCGCCTGCCAGCAAGATAGATGTGGTCACAACTGGGCTCGCGGAAGGGAAAAACGACATTGACATATGTCAACGCCCACAGCATCAAGCGGCGTACATCTGCTCCGACGGCAATTTTGGGACATCACAATGGTGTGTGATGTACTGCCCTTCGTGTAGGTGTCGTTCGCAACCGCAGCTGGATGAGGAAGTTCGACATAAGGACAGAACAGAACTGGCCTGTTGCTGCACAAGTTACAAGACAGACGAATGAGCAGGTGTGACGGGTTAGAGTTTATGGGTGGTTCGGGATGAGATGATTCAAGCAATAGATCCGACAGGGGGCCGTAAGGGAGTAAAGAATAGCCAGCGTCTTGGTAAATGAAAACTTGGATTTCATTCAGCTAGCACAGCCGGACTTTTCGAGATCAATAAAACCTTCATCGCATTGATTGACAGCTACGGCTACTCACAAATTTTCCTTTCTGAGTCTATCCATAAATCTTCCGGAGCCTTTAGCTCTCAAGCATCCCATGCGCTCAGACTTCCAATCGGTTACCCGAATTTCTAACCGAAGGACATACAATCATAAGCAAATCCCCAGACAATATCCAAAGGGCGGGCCGTACGAAGTCGTGTCATTTCCCGAAGCTTCGGGTCTGGGCAGCAGTCCGCATGAATACCGAAGATTCAATTTCAATGCGTGGCGACCAAAGGAGAACAATTCCGGAGGCGACCCAAACTAGAATGGCAGCAGTCGCCAGATATAGTCACCAGATACGCCGTAGTCCTCTTTCAGGAGCCCGATGGGCCGGAAATATCGGCTCACCACCGTATCGGGCGTCGGATCATGCCTGTCGAGGCGGCCCTTTCGCGCGTGGGATAGAATGCTCGGTCGCGTTTCCGAACTGCCAAGGCCAAGTTTAAACGGATGGAAAAACCGTGGGGCAGCGATCCTTCATTTGCGATCTCTCCGGTGGCTCCATATGGGCTGTCGAGTGGCGCTCGAAAAAGCTTCACCGTGGCTGGACCCGTTTCAGGCCTGTTTCTGTTTCCCCGGCCGGATCCATGCGAAAAACCGGACGAACTGCCTATCAGAGATGTTTCCCCGCGGTTTTGACTCCATATCAACTGAACGCTATTGACTTTTGGAGACAGGGGAATAACACGTAAAGACTCGGGTTCTTCCACTTCTTAGGATGGGAATGAAAGATCGTTACAGTCAAAGCAGACATTATTAGTCACTTCTTCGTTCTCTCTTGTCCTGTAAATCATCATGGTTGCCTTTACTTCACTTCTCGCAGGGTTTGCCCTTGTCGCCGGAGCCTTGTCTGCTCCTAGCGAAATTCAGAAGAGAGCTGGTACTCCCAGCAGCACTGGTACGAACAACGGGTATGGAATGTCTTGAGTACTCTCTGCGGTCATATAAGCTAAACCTTGTCCTAGATTCTACTACTCCTGGTGGACCGATGGCGGCGCAGACGTGACCTACACCAACGGGGCCGCTGGCCAGTACAGCGTGTCTTGGAAGACGGGAGGCAACTTTGTTGGTGGCAAGGGATGGAACCCTGGCAGCCGACGGTCAGTACTGGTTTTACCATGGGCCATGACAGCAATACTGATCGTGTTCACAGCTCCGTCGAGTACTCCGGCACCTACAGCCCCAATGGCAACAGCTACCTCGCGCTCTACGGCTGGACAACGAGCCCTCTCATCGAGTACTACGTGGTCGAGTCCTTCGGAACCTACAACCCGTCGACGGGCGCCACCAAGAAGGGCGAGGTGACGACCGACGGCGGCACGTACGACATCTACACGACGACGCGCACCAACGCACCGTCCATCCAGGGCACGGCGACCTTTCAGCAGTACTGGTCGGTCCGCCGCACGAAGCGCGCCAGCGGCACCATCACCACCGGCAACCACTTCGACGCCTGGGCCAAGGCCGGCCTGAATCTGGGCACGTTCAACTACATGATCATGGCCACCGAGGGCTACTTCAGCAGCGGATCGGCGAGCATCACCGTCAAGGGATCGACGTCGAGCAGCAGCGGCACGACCACGAAGGTCAGCACCGTGACCGAGAGCGACAGCAGCAGCGGGTCTGGCGCCAGCGTGAGTTTCTCCATAACACCGTATTAATTCTGATTGTAGATTCTGATAGCTGACCTTTTATGTTGCAGTGTGCTGCTAAATGGGCCCAATGCGGTGGATCGGGCTGGACTGGAGCGTCTTGCTGCGTGTCTGGATCGACCTGCAAGTCTGTGAACGAGTGGTACTCCCAGTGTCAGTAAATGTTACGGGGGACGCCAACGATGGGGTTTTGAGACGGAAAGAGGATATGGTGGTTGCGCTGTTCTTGTACATATAGAATGCATCCAGAGTTGAGCTCTATGCTAAGGAACATATTCGAGAGATTTATCCCTTCCGGGAATTACTCCATCTTTGGCTGCAAATGCGCTCGTGATTGTAAGCAATGGCAAGGCTGGATTGCGACAATTACCTCGTTCGATTTGCATTGCCCAGAACGACTAAATGGATCATCCTGACATGCGTCACTTGTTTGAACGAGCGGCTACCCAAGAACTAGTTGCTACCACCTGGGAACCAGCGACTACCTAGACTGAGTAGTTGGCCAGACAGGCTGCAGCAATACACTCCAACCCACAGCATGAATTGCAAAGTCACAGTCTTTCAACCGATAGGTGCACAAAAGACTGCGCAAGTAAGAGTGTCTCATTGTGTACCGTCCTCAAACCAGATGAATAGCGAATCAATCAGTGCCGCTGGTTGCCTACTACGCAGACCCACAGTGTCACAAGTCGCTGTACGAGATCTGCGCACTGTTCTTGATCCACTAAGCTGAGATCCCACGGTTGCTTCGATTGCCCTTAAGCACAGTGCGCAGATCAGGCAGCTTTCACCGTATTGCATGTCTTTCACGCGCTCCCTCACAAGTTCACGGTTACATGGACAACACTCTTGCAAGCAACGTCCAAACCCCAACAAGCATGGACACGTCGTCGCCATCCCGGACCCAACCACCAAACTACTCTCGCTGGCCTTTCTGATTCTTTCGAGTTTTTCTCTTTCGAGTCTTTCTCTTTCGAGCCTTTCTCTTTCGTTGCTAGCTGTTGGTTTGCATCCGGCGGCATTTCACCATGTCCACCTTCAACGGCATCGTGTCCGAGTTTCCAGACATCAGAAGTCAGTCCAAGCTGTGGATTTTCGTAGGAGCCAGCTAACCAGTCAGCAGTTGACTTCTTCCGGAAACATTCTGATATTCAGCCTCCCCTCGCCTGCTTCCTGAGCCATGTCCACAGCGACCACCTGGCTGGCCTGGAGAGCCTGCGATCGCCCTTGTATGTCCACTGCGTCGACTTCTTTGCATTATTCTTACACACTTAAGCGTATACTGCTCTGCAGCTACGAAAGAGATTCTCCTCCGGTTGGAGCGGTACCCTTGCCGCATCAACTACGCCACCGGCATCCTCGAGGCAAGGCAGCATACCTACAAGCACCTGGCCAAGGTCTTGGTATGCTCACACCTCCCCAAACTGCCCGGCGGCTACTTACTTTGCCACAGAAACCATTACCATTGGAGACATCGACTACGATCGAGCTTCATCCCGGTCGTCACATTCAGGTGACCCTGTTTGACGCGAATCACTGCCCTGGAGCTGTCATGTTCTGTAAGACCAGTAATCACCACACCTCCTCCCTATACTAACCCATTGGGCTCAAAAGTGATCGAAGGCGACGGCAAGGCGATTCTCTACACTGGCGACATACGAAGTGAGCCGTGGTTTGTCAACTCAATAGCGCGAAGTCCCATTCTCGTCGAGTACACTTCGGGCATCAAAACGCTGGACAAAATCTATCTCGACACGTCCTTCATCCAGGACATTCCATTCCAAACAAAGGCCGAAGGAATCGCAGAACTCCTTCGCAAGGTTGCTCGATATCCCTATGACACCGTATTTCATTTCCAAGCTTGGACTTACGGGTATGAAGACGTATGGGTTGCCTTGTCCAAGGCTCTTAAGTCACCGGTAAGTCGGCTTCACGTCATGTTTAAAGTGCTCTATCTGACCGATGGCAGATTCATGTTGACGATTACAAACTCCTTATATATGGCTCTTTGAAGGCGCGTCGGTCGGAAGCTCGGTTCAGCAGCGATTACCACCTCACCCCAGAATCCCCAGCGCTCACGGGGTACATGTGCGGCAACGCTCAACATCCAGGTTGCTTGACCTCGGACGAAACTGTTCGTCTTCACAGCTGTGAAAAAGGCAACATGTGTGAAGTCGCTCGACGTCCATCCACCGTTGTCATCCAACCGATCATCACCCACCTGGCGAACGGAGAGAATCTGGCTGAAGTTGGCGTCGGCGGTGGCGGTGATGATCTGCAACGAGAGGCAGAGCTGGATTACTTGGATCAGGGCGGCCTCGGCATTTTACTGGATGCGTTCGTCTCCGAAGTCTTTTCTACTAGTTCATGGATCACTAACAGTGTGTAGGCTCTGGGTTGACGCCGTCTCACCAGAGGCGGTTTCGAATCTCAGAAAGGCTTTGACACGCGCAATTTCGACGGGTCGAAATTTTTATCTTGATAAAGAGATTGCCTCGTTTGATGATGAGCCTTCGGTAGCGGAGGCTGTCGTCCGAATCGCCGAGAAGATTTATGCCGCCTCAAAGCAACCAGTGGTCGAAGATCGACCAGGGCCAGCCGGCCTACCCACAACTATCCAGTTTCCGTATTCCAGGCACTCATCCTATTCCGAGCTCTGCCAACTAGTCGAAGTCTTCCGACCGAAGGATGTTTGGCCTTGTACTGTAAATCCTGAGGAGTGGTTCAGGGAAGGTAAACCATCAATTTCCGTTGAAGAAGCACAGGATTAATCCTAGTGTTCAGGAATCAGCATCGAGTCGCTATTTGGACAGTTTTGTTCAGGTAGTGAGTTTGAGTATGACATCAAGATGACAGTACAAAGGCAAGGACTTGTCATACCAACCAACCAAGCCGACAGCCAAATCACGGCCGATTCCGTACCAAGAACTCCGCCCCATGTTGCTTCTCAAGATACAAAGAATTCCCCAGCCCTGCATCAAGGCTCTTCCCCGGCACACAATAGCCATGAACCCGAAAGGCTCATTAGTCTCTTACCAGAGACGCAACCACCTATTAGCAGCGAAGAAAATCAAGAGGAGGTGCATCCAGAGTTTAAGTCCGGATGCACCCCCATCTTGATTTCGTCCTCTCAACACAAGCGATCTTTCGATACCTTCGCTGGTGAAGTCCCGGCAGACTCCAGTCCAGTCCAAGGTGCCCCAATTAAGGCTTCTGGGTCGTTCAGTTCGACCATCTCAACCCGGCATTCGACGACTCGTCGAGAGGCATACTATCAGATGCTGGACAATCTGACCACAAATACCTGGAGACCGATCGAGCTGATGTCGACGAGCAATGAGTATACGATGATGGATAAGGAGCTTTGAGGCAGGCTTTGGCGGCAACGGCGGCTGATCTCGCCATCTCCAATTTCTTCTCGTGCAAACGACTGATCGGCGTGGTTGGGTTGTAGGCTACGCCATCACCATTGGTACAAGTCAGTCAGTTTCTGCTTTGGCCATTGGAGTAGTTGCAGAAATTTCGATTGTCCAGAAAGCTTGGTCTCGATATGGTCTATTAGCTGTCTCCCCCAGCCTCTCGAGTACCAAAAATTCTTCTCCAGTATAGCAAGGAAGAGGGAATAATACGCGAGGGTGAGGAGCGCATGCGGCCGGTATGCACCGATGTCCATGAGAATGCTATCGTCAACCCCATACATCCAGGCAATAACTGCTCCGGCTTCGACGTGAACACCAGCACAGGAAATAAGCTTGGCAGAGTCTTCGAGTCTATCAATCAATCCGATATAATGCTTGAGGCTGGCGGAGGGTATTTCGGCCTCTTGAAAATTGCGTAGTCTGCGAATCGCGTCCCAGGTATCTAGGGGCAGAAGGGAATTCTCGAGAGATGGATAGCTGCGTGGATTGTCAGCTCCCCGTATTGGCCTGCAGCTGGGGAAATACTTGCCCTGGTGGAGGTTCACTTTGATCTATCGGCCAGATGCCGTAGACGATGGGAGCAAATTCTGATTTTAAAAGGCCCGACACAACCGGCGATTGGGTTGTCCTGATGCCTTTGAGAAGACCAATAAGCTCCAGTAGGCTGATTATGGGATTTTCAAGTCTTCCGGTCACCGATCGGATAGGCAGAGTGAACATGAACAAAACGACAACAGATGCGAAGCAGAAGAGTGCCCCCTGGCTTTCTGGGCAGACGATCGACAAAGTGGAACGGAAGCCTTCTGAGCCGACAGTCTGGTGATAATCTGACAGAGCCAGATACCTTTTTCGGCTGTTAGGGACCAGGTACGCCTTGTGGGTGGCAGCGATGGCGAGGATGCCGTGCATAACGAACGGGTGTTGGTAGCCCTCTCTAGGGATGGCGACCCTCCAGACGTGACGCATTTCTCGTCGAATAGACAATGAGTCGGCCGTCACAGTGCAATAGTGGTGCATGAGCTCGACGTCCTTACTCCAGAGTTCGTGAATTGGTAAGGGTGCAAGCTGCTCAGAGACAGCAGCCATGGCGACAGACGCAGGATCAACCGGGGAAGCAAATCCATTCTCATCGCCCGACCTTGGCGTCCGAGGGAGGAGATTGGGCTGCGAGGAATACGAGTTAGGACTTTCGATGCCGGGAGATTCGTCAGCGGGCTCAACGGAGAGACTGCATGGCACGCCCTGTCTCTTGCAATTGAAGCATGTCGGAAAGGCTTCGTCACACTTTGACCATTGTCAGCCACCACCAAAGCTTCGCTAGAGATATTCCTAGCCCTATCCCAGATGAAAGGAGCAAATGGAATCGAGCCGAGCACGATCCAAGAGAAGAATCAACATACCTTGACTTTTCGGCGCTTGCAATTGGAGCAGCCCGTCCGAGACTTGGTGTGCGTACGTCGCGGGGGCATCTTTTCAGGTCGGTTTACCGGCCACAGGTCCGCGGGTTCGGACAGAGACAAGGCGAGAGGGCCCAGAGGAATACGACAAACAAAGAGGACAGGCGTGGCTTAAGACTGGTCGAGTCGTGATCCAGGAGGTTGAGGAAGCGAGGAGGATACGAACCCGAAGTCGAATCCTCGGAAACCACCAGCGGAACGCGGGTTTCGGACCCGCTAGGCCGGCTCCGGCAAGGCGCGAGCCTCCGGATCCCTGCGGCCACGCACAAAACTGGAGAACGAGGAGGCTTAGCAGACTATGAGACTGAGAGTCTGGCTGCTTGGCGGGTTGTTGGGGGTTTTGGCTCGTCCGTTGGCATTTCGGATGAGGTTGCGCAGGAGCAAAACGAAACACCTTGCAGGCGGCTCAGTCGGTGGAGTCTGGGGGGATACGAGATGCTTGCGAGATACGAGGAGTTGACTTGGCCTCGCTCCCTCTTTATCCCATAAAAGAATGGCGTTCCGGTTGTTTCTATCAGATCTGAGTGACCAACCCAAGTCAGCTCTCCGCGGTTCAGACAAGATCTAACATCTACCATCAACTCCTTTTCTTCACTTCTTTCAACGTCGATTTACGCCCTTCCCTGCGAGTCCCGAGTTCTCCTCCGAGTTATACCCACCCCCAGGTGGTCCGCTCGACGACCCGAGGCTGCCCTTTCGAAACAACAGAACCCTTCGAGGCTACAAAGACGCCATGTCCGACGACGCTTGCAATCCGGACTACAAGAATGCACAATGGGCGCTGTACCGGTTCGAGCCCTCGGTTGAGGCCAACGTCGTTTTCATTGTGCTCTTCGGCATCACGAGCCTCCTACACATTTTCCAGATTTGGAGGACCAAGACGTGGTATCTTTCAGCCCTAGTCGTGGGTGGTTGCGGTATGTTATACGATACAACAGAGAAGACTTCGTTCGAGAGTGCTGACTTGAGCGTTCAGCCGAGTTCATCGGATACATTGGGCGGCTTATGGGCGCGATGCAAGACCCTGGATGCTGGACGCTGGGCCCGTACATCATGCAGAATCTGCTGATCCTCATCGCGCCGGCGTTTATGGCGGCGTCCATCTACATGATCCTAGGCCGAATCATCCAGCTCACCGAGGGCGAGCACTACGCCCTGATCAAGGCGCGCTGGCTCACCAAGACGTTTGTGCTGGGCGACGTGACCTCGCTGCTCATGCAAGCATCAGGCGGTGGCATGATGGCCATCAACCACGACATCGGCAAGATCGGCGAGAAGATCATCGTCACCGGGCTCTTCATACAGCTGGTCTTCTTCGGATGCTTCATCGCCGTCGCAGCGGTCTTCCACCGACGCATGGCGGCGAACCCGACGTCGCGCGGCTCGGACCCGGCGGTGCGGTGGCGGCAGTACCTGACGACGCTGTACGTGACGGGGACGCTGATCCTGGTGCGCAGCGTGTTCCGTGTGGTGGAGTTCATCGAAGGCAACGCCGGCGCGCTGATGCGCAAGGAGATCTACGTCTTTGTCTTCGACGGGCTGCTGATGCTGGTCGTGCTGGCGTGGATGAACTGGTTCCATCCCGGCGAGATTGGGCTGTTGCTGCGTGGCGATCAGCCGATCAAGAATGGGCTGGAGCTGGTCAAGGTTGGGCGCGGGCAGCGGAGGAGACGGTCGGCGACGATGGAGAGCTTGTCTTCGGGGCAGGTGGCTGACGGGGCGACGAAGCTTAGGAGTTAGTGAAGCTATCATGAGTTGGCTATCCTCGTTAGACGGTGTTCACAGTGGCGAGGGTTCTTGTTATTTGCCTGTGGGACAGGATGGCAAGCATAGACGTTTTCTTCTTTTTTCATTTGTTGTCAAAGAAACGGTTGACATGGAACCGAAACAGTGGTGTTTTCAAGGCTGTTAGACAAGGACAGGTTGGGGCACTTAGACGACGTGGACCAGGATATAATTTCTTTCAATGGTTTACATCAATAAAAGTTAGATGTACAGGGAGACAATACTCTAACTACGGACCGTTACAACCCTAGCATTCATCTACAACTTCATTGAAGCCATCCTGTGCTAAGTGACCTACCCTAGACTTCCTCGCAGAGAACCCCACTGCTTAACAAACACAGGACGGCAATTGGCGAAGCAACCAGCAGCCCACTAAATATAGTTGATAACCCTGGGAACGAAGCCCTACTAGGCATCTAATCCAATGCATGTCGTCATTCTTCACTCTCAAACACCAACTCGCGAGGAGCAACGTTTCTGAAACTGGCGGGAAACTCGTGGGGTCAAGGACCGTAGCCTTCTTCACTGACGTTGTTTCTGTGTTCCTTTTTGTCTCCTGTCGAGGTGGTTGCTGAGCTGTCAATAGCAGACGACGACGGCGTCTTATCAGCTGCACGTCGCAGTCAGCATCGTGGTCAGCATCATAATCGTCAGCGCTACCCATCTCTCAACGCCATCGACGACTTATTCTCGCCCGGAAACAGCTTCCAGATATCCTCAGCATCACAGGGAAGCCAATTGACATTGTCGCGATGGCCGAACAAGACCTCTCCGTCCTCTCCGCCGTCCTCGCCTCCCTCACGTGGACCCGGGTCCTTGGCTATGGCGCCCTCTTCCTCGTGGCGTCGTTCGTCTTCGACACGGCCACGCAGCCGCGCTATCCTCAGGGCATCCCGTGGATGGGCAACGGCGGCGGCGGCTGGCTGGCCAAGGTGCGCAACAGCCTGTCGTACTTTGGCCAGCACCGCACGTGGATCCAGGAGGGATACCAGAGGGTGAGAGCTCCCGGGACAGACCGGCGATGGCTTCATGGCGCTGATACCTGATACCCTTCCAGTACGGCAAGCAAGACATCGCCTTCGTGGCGCCGGCGTCCATCTCGCGCCCCGACGACGTCGTCCTCCCGCGCTCGCAGATCGCCTGGATGATGGACCAGCCCGACGACGTGCTCTCGGCCAACCACGCCCACAGCTCCATCCTGCACTCGCCGTACAACTTCCTCGGCCACGACCTGGACCGCGACAGCTTCGCCTCGCGCGCCATGCACAAGTACCTGGCGCGCCACCTGAGCGGGCTGATCCCGGGCGTCGAGGACGAGGTGAGCGCGGCCGTGGACGATATCTTGGGCGTCGACGTAGACGCCTGGAAGACGGTGAACCTCTGGGACATGTGGCTGTCCATCGTCCCCCGCGTCACCAACCGCCTGCTCGTCGGCGAACCCGTCTGTCGCGAGCCGCGCTTCCTCGCGGCCATGGTGCGCTTCGTCGACGACGTCATCCGCAACAGCTTCCTGCTCAACATGTTCCCCGTGGTGCTGCACCCGCTGGTCGGCCGGCTCCTCGCCATCCCCAACTGGCTGCACTGGCGCGCCGCGAGCCGCTTCGTGCTGCCGTCCATCAAGCAGCGCCTGCACGCCATGCAGCAGAAGGACGCCGGCGACCCGGAGTACGCCGACTGGACGCCGCCCGAGGACTTCATCACCTGGGACATCCGCCTGGCGCGCCTCGAGCGCAACGCCTTCGAGCTCGACCCGGCCGTCATCTCCAAGCGCATGCTGCCCATCGAGTTCGCCGCCATCCACACCACCGCCCTGACCGGCCAGTCGTGGATGCTGGACCTGCTGACCACCCAACCCGAAGACGCCGTGCTGGACGCCCTGCGCGCCGAGCTCATTGCCCACAAGCCCGCCGCCGGGCCCTGGGCCAAGACGCACCTCGCCGGCCTGGTGCGCCTGGACTCGTCCATCCGCGAGTCGCAGCGCCTCAGCAACTTCGCCGCCACCCTGGTCGAGCGCCAGGTCGTTGCGCGGGACGGCCTGCGCAACCCCACGCTCGGCTGGACGCTGCCCTTCGGCGCCTTCGTCACCGTCAACCTCGAGGGCACCCACCACGACGAGGACCTGTACCCCGGCGCGCAGGGCTACGATCCCTGGCGCTACTCGCGCGTCCGCGAGGCGTGGGAGCGCAAGACGGACGAGGAGCGGCTGCGGAATCCCGAAGACGGGGCTGCGGCCAGAGGGCTCGGGATGGTGACGACGAGTGATCATCACTTGGCTTTCGGCCACGGGCGACACGCATGGTAAGTCATCGCTCCTATCTCGCGTAACAGCATTCGCCCAGGGGCGTTACTAACTACTCACCAACAGCCCCGGCCGCTTCTTCGTCGCCCACGAGCTCAAGCTGATCATGGCCGCCATCCTGCTCAAGTACGACATGAAGATGATCCCTCAGCGGCCGAAACCCCAGTGGTTCGGCGCCACCATCATCCCGCCCTTGGATGCCTGCGTCGAGATCCGCCGGAAGCCGGGGACTGTCTGAGGAGTACCGCTGGAGATGTGATGTCATGTAATTTGATTCGAGGAGTCGTGTTGCATTGATCTTTGGATACCGGCGTGGCGTTGGGCGTTGTCTTGGACACTGTGTGGGATGATGAATATGTAATCTTGATATCTACGCTTTTTTTAACGTTGGCTTACAACAATGGACTGTAAATGACACCAACGTCTCTCTCTTCCAGACTCGCTGGTTGCCCCTGAGCATCCAAAAACACATCTCTCGACCCTCAACCCTCACATCTTAAACCCCAACGCATCCGCGTTCCCCAGAAACACTCCCCCCTTGGCGCCCTCCTTCAGCAACGTCGCGATATCCACCCTCCCGCCCGCCACGTACCGCTCGCTGACGCCCAGATTCACCCGCCGGCTCAGCTCCTCGCGAAGCTGCGCGCGCATCGCCCCGAACTCGGCCTTGCTCATGCTGCGCGCCACCGCCTCCTTCTGCTGCCGCCCGCCGTGTCCCGGCTTGCCCTTGGCCGCCACCTCGATGTCCTCCGAGTCGTACTCGACGCCCAGCTCGTCGGCCGCGTTGCGCATCCATTTGTCGTCGCTGTGTGCCTTCTCCTTAGCCATGACCGTGTCCGCCAGCCGCTTGGCTAGGCTCACGCGCGGCTTGAGGCGCGACGCCATCTTGGGGTCCAGCGGCAGCGTCTGGATGAAGTGCTCGCGCTTGGCGTCGCGCTTGGCGTGCACCTTGCCCACGAGCCGCCGCGTCGGGAGCACCTCGTCGGGCGCGCAGAGCATGATGCTCGTGCCGCTGCGGTCGCCACGCGCCGTGCGGCCGGAGCGGTGGATGTATGTGTCGGCGGCGCGCGGCACGTGGTAGTGCAGCACCTGGTCGACCTCCTTGATATCGAGACCACGGGCCGCCACGTCGGTGGCGATGAGGATGGCGTTTCGCGACGCCTTGAAGCGCTCCAGCGAGCGTAGTCGCGCCTTCTGCGCCATCTGCGAGTGCAGCGGGAGCGCCGTCAAGTTGAGGTTGGCCAGCAGCGGCGTGAGACGGCGCACGGCGAAGATGGAGTTGGTGAAGACGAGGGTGCGACGACCGGGGTTAAGGAGCAGCACGGTATATAGGTAGAGATCCTAGATGCATTGTCAGTCACGGCTCTTATTGCATGTCAAGTCAAGACTCACCTTCTCCATGGCACCGCACTCAATCAGTCCCTCGCGAAGCCCCGTAGCCATCTGGCTGATGGGGTTGACGTCGATGAACTTGGGCTCACGCCGGAACTTGAGACACTTCATCAAGTACGCCATCTTCTGCTGATCGTCGTCCGGCAGTTCCTTGTCCTTGCCCTTGCCCTTCTTGCCTGCACTCTTGCTCTTGCCTGTACCGGCCAGCTTCGTCTGGAGGTCCTTGTCGAACGTCGCTGAGAAGACGAGCGTCTGGCGGGTCGAAGCTGGATCGTCCTCGTCCTCGTCCTCATCCTCATCGGAGCTATCGTAGTTTGCCTCCGGGGCCTTCTTGTCCAGCGCCCCGATGATGTCCTGGGCTTCCTTGAACTGGCCGACCTTGAACAGCCTGTCCGCCTCGTCCACTACGAGGAACCGAATCTTGGAAAACGAGTCCTGGAGATCCATGTCCTCGCCTAGAACCTCCCACAAGCGTCCAGGCGTGCCGATGACAATGTCCGCCTTCTCCAGCTGTCGCTGCTGCTTGTGGATGCTCAGACCGCCGGTCACGACACAGACCCATGGAGCATTCGGGAGCCCTTCGCACAGCGCTACGAGATGGTCGCCCAGCTGCTTCGCCAGCTCGCGGGTCGGGCTGAGCACCACCGCCATGGGTCCCGTCTTCTTGACGTCTTCGCGGCCCTCGTACATCTCAAGCCACCGCTCAACCATAGGGATGCCAAAGGCAAGCGTCTTTCCGGAACCCGTCTCCGCCTTGCCGATGACGTCCTCGCCGGCTAGAATCTCGGGGATGGCCTCCTCCTGGATCAGGGTGGGCTTGGCGAACTTGAGCCGGGCGATGGCGGACATGATTGACGGCGACAGGTTCAGAGGAACCCAGGCCGCCATGTCGATGTCTTCTTCTTCTTCTTCTGCATCGGCCAGCGCATCGAACGCGTTGCCCTGTGGAGCGGACTTTTGTACGTCTTCCTGGGCCTTTGCCAGGGCGTCGTCATCTTTGGGGTCCAGCTTCTTTTTGTTTTTGTTCTTTGCGTCCTTCTTGTTGTCTTTGCCTGCCGCCTTCCCGTCTTCCTTGGCCTTGGCCTTAGCCTTGCCCTTATCCTTTCCCGGAGCGTCCTTGCTCTCCAGGCCAGCTTGACCACTGCCAGCTTTGTCGGAATCGACACCCCCGCTCTCCACAGCGTCGTCGCCAAATCCTTCAAAAGAGTCGTCTGCGGCATTGTTATCGTCGTTGTCGTTGTCGGTGTCGTTCTTGTTGTTCTTGTCGTCGTTGTCGGCGCTCGCTACTGGTTGTTTCTTGTCCTGATCCGAAGCCACCAGAAACTTCACACTATCCCCATGCCGCACCACATCCACGCCCTCGATCACCTCGAGTCCTCCAAACTCCTCGCCCACCGTCTGCCACCCAAGCGAAGTAGCGTCGACGGCCCGCCGCGGGGTCACGCTGCTGGCGGTGCTGCCTTTCTTCCCCTTTCGAGACTGCGGCTTCGAGTTCTTGGTGCGCTTCGGGGCGGGACCGGCTGAGCTGGGAAGCTTGCGCTTCTTGGATGGGGGGACCATTAGAAATTGAACGTGCCTTTTCGAGGACGACGGTACGTGTCCAGGCTTTGATTTCGTGTTTTTGTCGTATGTCTTTTCGTCCACGATCCAATTCCGCCGGTAGTACGATAGTGGGATAAAGCTCCAAGAGTTGACGAGGGAAGTATTTTTTTTCTTTGCTTATCGTTATCGCTTATCGGCAAAAGTTGTTGCCGATCCCCGACCTTGATCCACATCCACCAACACCAACAACTATCTAGACACGAATGAACTGGTCTGAATGCTATCAGTGTCATGTTTGAATACTTACCTAGGTTAATGCCCGACCCAACTCAACTCTGGTGAGTCCACGGAGCGACACGATTAACCTAGCTGATCAAAATATCAGAAACTTCTCAAAGTATCCCATAAGATCTACAATTCAAACGATCACTGGAAGCCACTCTTCTGCATGAGGCGAACCCATAAATATTAAACAACCAAGGAAAAATAGTCTTTTGTCTTCCGTCGAAGGAGGCCCGGAAAAGGTACAGAAAATGCTCAAATACTGGCCCATTGCCTTCCGTTCCTGTCCATCCCTTCCATGTTCCCTTTGCCATCTGCGTTGGCAAACACTGCAAATACGAGTACATACTTGTAATACATCCTGAACATACCATCACTCCTCTCGTCTCACCGACATAGAGACAGACTTTGATCAGTGTGCTCCTCTTGCCCTCTTGGCTCCTCCACCAACCTCCGAATCTCCCCTTGGCCGCTTGTTGCCGGGCTGGAAGTCGTTCGCCACAGGGTTGAGCGAATCACGTCCACCTCTGGCGCCTCCTCGTCCTCCACGACCAGCACGGGGTGCGCCACCCTCCTGGTTTCCGCTCGCCGCTCGCTGGCTCGGTGGTACATAAGCACCACCTCGGCCTCGGCCACCGCCACGAGGCATAGGAATACTAGATCGCACAGGCTGTTGCTGTTGCTGCTGCTGCTGCTGCTGCTGCTGCTGTAGCTGCTGGATGTGTTGCTGCGGTGTTTGTCGCTGGTGTGGCGGCGGCGGCTGCTGCTGCGTCTGTTGCTGCGTCTGTTGCTGTTGGGGTTGAGCCACAGAGGGGGCAGTTGTCGTCGCTCCCTCACCCTTTGATACAAATGGGTTTGGCGCTTCTGTGCCGGCCGCGTTTGTCGAGACAGCGAATGGATTGTTAGTCTTCGGCGCAGGAATCCCCCTTGCCGCAGATTGTCCACCTGGAGCTGGCTTTGGTTGTTCGGTTGTCGCGGGAGTAGCTGCGGCAGCCGGAGTTCCCTGAGCGGCGTGAGCGGCCTGAACAGCCTTGCCAGCAGGCGTGGCTGGTAATGGCGATGGGTGCGCACCAGCTGTTGAGCTCTGTCTAACGGGTGTCGGCTTCGGGGCGGCCGGGGTTGGTGGGGGAGCCTGCGCCACCTTCGCAACCTCCCAAACCTCAACAACGGCCTTCTGAGGCGTCTCGGCTGCAGCCTTCTCCACAACAACGATCTTCGCCTGGGTGTTCCTCAACTTGTTCTCCGCCATGTTGATTCGCAAGGTAGACTTCTTGGACTCCATAAGCTGTGCTTGCTCCCTCGCTGATATAATCTTGGTGTCGTATTCGTTCTTGAGGGTCGATTCCAGATCCGCCCTCAACTTAGCACTCTCCACTTCAAGCTTCTTCTTGATGTTCGCTGCCACAATATTCTTAACAGTCGAGTTGGTGGACAGGAACTGGCGAATGCGAGCGTCGTCAAGTTGGGAGAGATCCGGTGGCCCAACCGAGGCTGGCGTCGATGGAACGGTGGCAGCCTCGGCCTTCGCTGGAGTAGCCGGAGGTTGGTTGCTGGCAGCAGGTGCCTCGGTCGCCGGTTTGGTTGTGGTATTCTCGGCAAGCCAGATTTGTTTCTCTTGCTCAAACTTGAGCTTGAGGTCCTCGTCCTTCTTCTTGTACTCGTCCTCCATCTTGGTTCTAGTCTCCTTGAGTTTGTTATTCAAGGTGTCCCGCATCCTGTCGGAGCGTTCCTTGACAGTCTGCTGGATCTTGGTCTCGATTTCGGCAGCCTTTTGTTCGAACTCGGCTGCCTTGGCCTCAGCTGCGGCTACCTTCTCCTCCAGAGCCTTCTTCTCCTCGTCCGAAACAGCAGAGGTCGTCGTTTCCGCTGCAGCCTCGGTTGTCTCAGTAGGGGCGGTTGTAGCGGGGGTCTGGTCGGTCGGCTGAGGGGCGGCCGGAGTGGCCTGGTTGGCCTGAACAGCTTCCTGCAGCTTCTTCGTAGCTTCGTCTCGCTCAGAAATGACGCCCTGCAACTCGGCCCGAAGCGTCTCGAGCCGCTGCTCAGCTCCCAGCTTCTGGGCGTTAACAGCCTCCAACTCCTTTTGAGAATTGGCCAGCTGCTGCTCCAGGTGTGAGACCACCTCCGCGGAAGCGGTTGCCTCGGCTGGCTGGGGAACTTCAGAGACCTGGGTAGCCTGGGTGGCCTGGGCGGCTTGGGCAGCCTGAGCTTGTTGTCGTAGTTCCTCCACCTCCTTGGCGAAGTTCTGAATCTGTCGCTCAAGTTCCGACTTCTGTTGGCCGGACTCCTCCACCTGGCTCTTGACACCCTCAAGATCGCCGTTGGTCTTGTCCAAGGTCTCTTGAAGCTGGTTGGCCCGTTGGATCGCCTCGTTTCGTTCTCCCGTAATTTTCCTCGACCGCTCCTTGAACTGATCCACCAACTTGCCGCGAGTCGTGCTCCAGCCGTTTCGTTCCGTCTCCAAGGTGGCCTCAAGCTCGGTGACCTTAGCCTTGAGCGGCTCCTCACCCTCCTTCAGGGCATCTCGCTCCGCCTCCAGGCTGGCGATGCTCTCCTTAAGCTGTTCCATCTCGGCAGGGTCAACGCGACCATACTTGGTCAGGATACCCTCAGTTCGCTTCTGCCATCGGTCGCGATCTTCCTGGATTTGCTTGATCTCGTCCTCCAAGAAGGACTTCTGAGTCTTGAGGGTATCAATTTCGGCTTCAAGCGGCTGAACCTTGGCCTCCATCTCCAGAATCTTGTTATTCTTCTCCGCAATTTGATCCTTGAGCTGCTGGTTCTCGTTCCGAAGAGTCATGCTGCTCTCGCGGTAAAGGTTGAGCTCATTCAGCTTCTCCATTAGGTCTTGGTGGGTCATCGAGGTTCGACCGCTCTGGGCTGTCTGAGTGCGCTCCTGATCAAGCTTGAGACGTGCTTCATCGAGTTGCGATTGGGTATACTCGAGCTGTTGCTGAAGTCGCTTGGCCTCGCCAGTCTTCAAGTCGTACTGGACTTCGAGGATCTCCTTCTCGCGGCGGAGGTAGCTGTTGAGTTCACGAAGGCCTTCGGTGGCATCTCCCATGGGAACAGGTGACATCCTCTCATCAATGTCGTCGCTGTCGCTGCGCTTCTGCTGAAGTGCTACAACCTGCGCAGTGAGGCCTTCCAGTTGTTGATGGAGTAGCTTGTTTTGCGCGTTGACATCCTCGCGTCTAGTCTTCAGCTCAGCCATCTCCTGCTCCAGTTGCTGTCGACGGTCCTCCCAAGAAGTCTCGCTCTGTGCGAGAGTCACCTTGGCAGATTCTGCCTCGCTCCGTAGAGATGCTGCCTCGCTCTTGAATTGGTTGTGCTCAACCCTCAGTTGCTGAACGAGCTTGGCAGCTTCAGCGTGCTTGACGAGCTCTTGCTCGTAGTCTTGTTGCGCCTTCGTGGCAATCTCGGCTTGTGCGCGAAGGTCCTGTTGATGATACCTCGTTGCCTCCAGATGTCGTGCACTCTCCTCCTTCAATCTGCTGACCTCTTCCTCAAGAATTGCCTTCTCATCCTCATACCTCCGCGCCACTTCTCCTTGCGAATCTCGGAGGCTTGAGAGCTCGGTGTTGGATCGAGAAAGTTCAGTAGACATGTCCTCAATTCGGTGGCTTAGTTCCTTTATCTTGGCGTCCTTCTCCTCAATGAGAGCCTCGGTCTCTTGGCGGTACTGGTCTTGAGAAGCCCGAAGGTCCTCCAATGCCTCCTCGTTAGCCTGGCTCAACTCCTTGTACTGCTCGGCCTGAGCCTTGGCGTTCTCTAGGTGGGTGTTGGCCATGTCCAGATCACGCTTGAGATCAGAGATCTCAATGTTGAGTTCTTGGACTTCGGCTTCGAGTTGCTGCTGCTGCTCATTGACCTCTGCAGCAGTGCCGGGTCTCGGGGTCGGTCGGGGCTGGAGACGGCCAGCTCGCTCCTCGGCATTCCTCAGCTCAACAGCCAACTCGTCCACTCGAGCTTGCAGGTGATCTCTGCTAGTCTTGACAGCGACATGGTCTTCGCGAATTTGGCTCAGGCTGGCCATAAGCTCATCGATCCGCTTCTGAGCTTCCTTGGCCTCATACTCCTTCCTAAGCTGCAACTTCTTGGTCTCCTCCGCTTCGTAGGACAGCTTCCGTTGGGTGTCGCTCAGTTCCTGTTCCAGGCTTTCGATTCGAGCCTGGGCCTTCCGTCGAGTCTCCGATTCTCCCAAGTTCCGCTCATTCTCGAGCGACTGCTGGGTGGCGAGAAGATTATTAAGTCGGTTCTTCTCCTCAATCAGGCTCTCGTTGTCCTTGCTCAGTCGGTCTTGGATGTCCTTCCACAGTTTCTTCTCGGCCTTGAGATTGGCAGTTTCGTTTCGCATGCTGTCGAGTAAGCCCTTAGCCTCGATGAGCTCCTCGGCAACTTGCTGAGTTCGAATATCTTGCTTGGCCGCTGTCTCAGAGAGGGTCTGGCTTCGCTTTTGCAACTCCCGGTTCTCGTTCTGGAGGGCAACGTAGTTGCTGTTCAGCATCTCGCGTCGCTCATCCCCAATGCGCACATCGCCATGCAATTTAACGTTTTCGGTCTGTAAGGCATTCTTCTCGGATGCGAGGCTGCTGACTTGGGCACGCATGTCCTTACGCACACCATCTTGTGCATCCCGGAAACTGTCGTACTCGGCTTGTAGCTTGCGTAGTGCCTCATTCAGAGCCTCCGCCTGCTCTCCGGCTTCGATGCTAACCAAGGGCAGTCGTCCACTGCCGTCCAGAGAGTTGCGCATCATGGACGCCTCATCTCCGTTTGTACCTCGCTGTTGCAGAAGACGTCGGAACATGTCTCGCTCCATCTTGTAGCTCTCCATGGTGTTCTTGATTGACTTGGTCTCCTCAGTCATGTGTTCAAGCTCCTGCTGGAGCTTCTCGACCATGTCGTGATCCTCCTTCGCTTGGTGCTTCACAGCCAGTGCTTCTTCACTCTCCAGCTGTTCCGCGAGTTCGCGGGTGATGCGCATGAGCTCCTCGTTCTTGGCCTGCAGAGACTTGATGTCCTTGAAGACGACCAGCTTCTGCGTAATGAACTGATGGGTGTCGGACAGGTCGGAAAGCACCTCCTCGGAAATTTCGCCCTTCTCCAGCTGCTTGAGACGAAACGTCTCCTCGTCAGTAAGCTGGTCCACGCCCTTCTCGATGGCATGGATATTGAAGACAAGCATTTGGATCTGAGTTCCGAGATCCCGGAGTTGAGTGCGCAGGATTTTAGTCTCGGCCTGCGCTGTAGCGAGAGCACCCTCGGCCTTTCTGGCGGCCCTTCGAGAGACATCGCGCTCCTCGAAGCTCTGTTGAGATAACTCGGACATGCGGGCGATCTCGTTGCGGAGAGTCTCCGATTCGGCTTGCAGGTCTTGGATTTCGGGGGCCTTTGCCTCCAAGGCGGTCATCATATTGTCCAGCTCTTCGGAGAGCTGCTGGTTCCTTCGCCGCTCACTTGTCAACTGGCCCTTGACCTGGTACAGCTGCTCAATGGCCTGTGTGGCTGTGATGGAAGACTTGCTGCGAATGGAGGCGGGTGTTCCGAAAGGTGACGCGGCCCGTCCAATCATTGATCCGTTGGGTCGGGGAGTCTGCGGTGCCGACTCAGGTGGTGGAGCATGCTCCAGTCGTACTTGAAGCTCGTCGATTTCCGTCTCGAGTTGACGAATTCGCTCCTCCATCTCAACTCCTGCCTGTTTCTCCTGCTCTAGTTCCACTCGAACGCGTCGAATCTCATTCTCGTAGTTGTCCTTGAGGCGTTCCTTTTCGGCTTCCAGCTCGCGCACGCGTTCTTGGTGTTTCTTGCTAAGCTGGTCAGACATGTCCACCAACCGCCTCTGGTCGTCCAGTTCCTGCTTGTAGCTCTCGATCGTCGTTGCGAAAGAGCCCTCCTGCTTCTGGATCTTGACAAGGGCGTCATCCGCTTTAGCTTGCATAGCATCAAGTCGTTCGCGAAGTTGTTGCTCGGTTCGCTTCAGGGCATCGACCTGCGATTGAATGTCCTCGTTCTGTCGTTGAAGCTCGGCAATGCGAGAGCCCTTCTCCTTCCGGTACTTAAGACTCTCCTCGCTTTTGGTCTTGAGCTCATTCTCGAGCCATTCGCTGTTCTTGCGGGCCAGGTCCAGTTGTTGCTGTGTAGACTCCTCGCGGTACTTGGCGCTGTTGAGCTGGCCCTTGGCGTTCTGCTCGGACTGCTGCAGCGCTGTGACCTCGCGAGAAAGCTCGACATTGCGTTGGTGTTGCTTCGTCAGCTCTTCTGTGAGCGTCTGGTCGCGCTTGTTGTTCGACTCGATGATGCTCAGGTTGGTTCGGTTCGACGACTGGAGGGTTTCAATCTTGTCGTTGAGGGCCTTGACCTCGGCATCGTTGTCCGACTTCTTTGCCTTGAGAATCTGTAGCTCGTTTTCGATGGACTGGCGCTTCGTTTCTATGGTAGGGAAGAAAGAATCAGCAAACGGAACATTTTAGCATCAGGGACACATCGCAAGCACCCACCTTCGTCCTTCAATTGCTGTCTTGCCTCTTCGACATCCTTCAGGGCCTTGTCGGCAGTTGCCTTGAAGGTCTGTGACCGCGTCTCGGAGCTCCGCACGGCATTCTCCAGCTCGATGTCGGTCTGGAGCTTTTCGGCGTAGAGGGTGTCGAACTCGTGCGCCTTCGCAGCCACTGCCTGCAGGAGTATCGTGACAAGGTCGACGGTGGGCTCGGTGGTCAGCGTCCCCAGGACGGGCTGGTCGAGGCCGAGGTGGCCCGCGATGTAGCCGATGTCCACATCTGCGGCCGCCATGGTCGTGGATCGTTTATGTCAACAGCGCGGCTCTCGTCATTCCCGCAGCTCGTTTGCACAAGGAAAAGGAGGGAAAATAATCCGCAGCACGCAGTTCTCGTCGGTGGCTGGCGCGTGCGCACAGGAGTATGAGATGAGGCTGTGCGAGGCTGGCGGGTGCCGTGTTGTGGTGAAGAACAAAGGATCGAATTTGGTGGTGAGGATGAGGCAGAGAAATTGGAGCTTCGCGCCTGAACGACGAGACCACTGTTTTCGGAAGCAGACAAGGCTCAGCTCTGTCTCTGTCTGAAGGAGCAACGGCGCACAGACCACCTCGCTAGCCGCCGCCTCATTTGAGCTTGTCCGCGTTCGCGTGAACTGCACCCCACCGCAATAACATTCTTCCGACTTCTTGGCCTACCCTATATCGTTGGAAGAATCGGTGATTCGATGTGAAGAACACAATTGACAATTAGATGTTCTTCAGAATGGGTTTCCTCACTAAGATCTCTGTCCATTTACACTACCAGCAAATATATCTGAAAATGCTGTTTCTTCAATATTAAACATATGTTTAGCTATTTGCCTGGTTGACATACCGTTGCCCCCCAACTTTGTTCAAACACCAAAATGAACTGTGGTAAAATGTGTCGTCGGAACTCCGACATTTAAGTTGAAAATGAATACATGTTTTACATTCTAAATCGCTGGAAGTCTAAATCATTCACCGCTAGCCAACACCAAACCAACAACGCCAGACTGGAGCACATAAAACCATACCAAAGCGCCTCATAACCTCGCTCGTCTTCATATGTTTGTCAACATCGTGTACAGAGACCCCTATTTCGCCCACCGACCCACATTCGAGTCAAGTTCGTATGATTCCACTGGCCCAGCTTGCCATGCCGAGTTTTGTTGCCCATTGGGTCTCTGGGCGGCTGGTGGCGGGTGTGCCGGGAACTCATACACGGGCTGCCCGTTCTGTAACTGCGGTGAAGGCTGGAAACCATAGACAGCTGGGCTCTGTAGCTCGTGGGGCGTTACTGGCGAGGGTGCGTAGCCAGCCTGAGGCGATGGATGCCCGTATTGCCCATGTATAGGAGCATGGTATCCCTTGACAGGTGGGTATTGGGACTGCAGTTCGGCAGTGACCGTGTGGCCTGGAGGGAGTTCTGCCACACTGGGCTTCATCTCGCCGTATAGTTCAGGGCGAGGAGAACTGTTTCCTGTAGACAGTTCGGACACGCCATACATTTTCTTGTCATCACCCATGCCAGGTGTCAGGTGAGTACTCCCCATCAATTCCGGTTGGCCGTGGTATTCATGGGGATCACCTCCACCCGAAGGGATCACCTCTCCTCGTGTTGCTTGTCGCCGTTTCCTTCGCCAGAATAGAAAAAGACCCAAGCCCACGGCGACCACTGCCACCGCGCCGGCAATACCGGCTGCAATCGGGACAATGTTGACACCCTTAGATTCTTCCTTGTTGTCATCAGAGGAACTGCCGTCACTCGTGGCAGCGGTTTCGCTAGGGGAAACGCCGCTACTCGTTCCCGATCCGGTTTGCGCTGGAGCTGTCGATCCACCCCTGGAACTGGCGGTTGGGTAGGTGTGAGCTATCGACTCGCTAACTGTGGCGACGACCTTGCTCTCTGCCGCACTGCAGTAATAATCCCAAACTGCGACGGCAGAAGAAACATCGGCGGTGGCGGTGCTTTCACAAGACCACTTGACCTCCGAGGTCAGGATACTGGACATGTACTTTGACATTCCCGACTTGATGCACACGCAAGAAGCCAGTTCTTGGGGTCCACTACCGCATAGCCAACTGCTTTGCTGAAGAACCGTTAGATGAGAAACGGAGACAATCGAAGCACGTGAAGACAAGACGTACACTGAGGATGGCGTAAGAGACCGCGCTCTGAGCACAGTGTCGAAGTGATTTGAATTGAGGCAACGCAGTGATTTGGTATGTCACTGAGAAGGTTAGTGGACCGTTCCCATAAGATGGGTTGTGATGACTGACTATCTCCCGGGGGCCCGTTTGGAGTCGCGAAATGCGTGGTGCCCTCGTTCATGGCGCAATACTCATTGTAGAAGTGCTGCGCGGAGGTGACATCCTGGTTGTTGGAGCACGAGTATTTGACTGACTTCCGGATTGTGTCGCTGACATCGCTCACAACAGCTTCCTTGCTGCAAACACAGGGCGCAAGGAGCTCAGCGGCTGCGGGGCATCTGTATGCTGCCTGGGATCGTGGTTAGTGCCTGAACCATGGTGTTCCAAAGAAGTTATTCATACCACTCCCATTACCGCCTCAGACAATGCCGACTGTGCGCACGGCGGCAAGTAGTCCATTTCGGGCAGATCCGTGATATAGGCGTTGACGATGTTGGTTGTCGGAGAAGAGAACGTGACGGTCATGCTGTCCTGGTCGCAATATTGATCCATCAGTTTGGATGCGCTCCATGTATCGTCCGTGGCACTCGAGCCGCAGCTATACGTCACGTCGGTGGAAATCGAGGAGGAAAGGTCATTGAACATGGCCGAGTTTGAGCAGACGCATGATTGCAAGTCGGTCTCTGAATCACCACAGGCGGTTGAGTAGGTGAGGGCAAAGACGTCGGCTGAGATGGCACTGGCAACACACGGGGCCTGGTGAAGTTAGCATCATGGATTATACTCATGAGAAGATTGGCGCATACAAGAAGCGTAAAGATCTCCAGGTCGGTCACGTAAACGATCTCAGTCGCACTGGAAAGAGTGGCAAGGCCTGCCAAGACGACCAGTGCAAGGCCGTGTAAGTGACGCATGGCGCCGGAATTCAACTGGGGCGGGCAAGAACAGAATATGGAGTAAAGGAATGGATGGACCAAAGAAAGGTCCTTTGGATCAAGCAATCACGACCACAGACAACGACGAGAATGCGAGATTTCCAGAGGAAAGAAACGCCAGGCGCCTCATCGTTTTGCGAAGGCCTTGAGACTTGGTGCCTGTGGGGGAGCTGGAGGGCCTAGGTCGTGCCTAGGCAGGGCGAGATGCAGTCGGGACCGGGACCCCTGAAGCTAGTCCGAATGGCTTGGAAGCTGAAAACTCGGCTGCATGTCGTTCCATTGCTTACACTGCGTTCTAGATTTGGCGGTCCTAGATTGTCGACGGTCTCTGGGGTTGTCGCAGGAACCATTGAACAGCATGCGCCAGGACCCAACCTTCCAAGGCGACTCCGTGAAGTCGTTCCTGGTCCTATCTCAGGAGTGCAGCATCGAACCGAAGCTGAGGATGGGATGTTCAGCTGTCAATCGGCAGACTTAGATGGTGTTTTTAGCGTCTTGCGCAGTAACAATCTCCGCATAGCATCTCGTCGGTGTGTAGTTGAGCCGACCTGTCCCAGCATGACCGACTCATGGTCTGGGCAGTCACAGCCTATCGGCAGTGAGCCCATGGTTATGAACCCTGAGCTATAACTCATAACTGCACGAAGCATATACAGCCTTGCCGATGGAACAGGGAGGGATCCTCTCGCGTATTCGTAGGGCTGGCCAGGGAGCACTCGCTTGCCCTGGTTCCGGTCCTTAACGTTGACGAGCTGTCTGGGAAATGGGGAGAGATGGGGAGAGATGGGGCAGCGTCAAGAGCGGGATTTCTCCATCTACGCGTGGAGGGGAGGGCATTCCCAAAGAAGTCAAGGGTAGCGCCACCAGGAGTGCTGGCTTGAACCAAACTGTGTCCCATTGGCCCTGGGTGAAATGAGCAAAGCAAGCTGCCAGCCGCTAATGGGGCAAAGATAAATGCCGGCGAAAAGTAGTGAAACTGCTGACGCCTGCGGGCGAGACTGCGAATCGGTGAACTTATTTGGGCTGAGGATGGATTGAAATCTTGGACGGGCTAGAGCCAACTTGATTGGAACGAGGAGACATGTAGTCTCGGCTCTGGTGTTTGCTTGCTGTCCCACGTGAATAATCACGTGAACATCTTGAGATACCTTCAGCTTTACTTTGAGGCCTCAATACTAGTTGCAAATGTGGGCAATGGCCCTTGATTTGAAAACCTTAAGTTAGCAGTTCCATGGGTTTTGGCAGCGTCGAAGGCTGGCCTTCATGGAGCGGGCCACAAGGCACCAGGTCGTGTTCGTATCATTGATCGTTGTTTCATTGTATTTTCATTGTCTAGATGAGACAGAAGCTACCGCTACCTGGAACTTTTCATTCGCCGTTCCTTGATCCCCAAATCCTTGCATCCAAAGATATGAATCCAAAACGCCGTGCTTAAAGATAATCCCTTCAGGCGACCTTGCGTCGACCTTTGTCCGTTCCCAAAATCCTCCAGCGCCTAGCTAGCTTGAAGAGTATAATCGCTTGTTTGCGCCATGCTGAAACCAAATGTCCAAAGTCAGAAAAGAAAGCTTGGTGCTGCGACTCAAAGGGTACTCCCATGACCCTGGATCCCGTGACCCTGGATGATGCTTTCGCCGAAAGAGCCCATGGTCTTCCTAACGGCGTTCGCGCAGCTGTTGGGAATCATCTTGGGTAACCTGTATCGCGACGGGGTAGCAGCCTTGCTGGTGACTTCGGCAGAGGGCGCATGGGGCAACTGAGAATCGGTAGAACGGCGGGTGGGAACCTTTCCATTGCTTCCTTTGCGGAAGGATGAAGCTAGGTCGGCGACTGATGCGCGACGAGGACAGCCACCGGCATCCTGGTCTTGTGAATCGGTAGATTGTTGGCGGGACTTTTTGGAGAACCTCGATTCCGTCGATGAGCGAGAGTTGTTTCGAGATCTTTCAGGCGTCGGGTAGGCTGAGGTTTCTCGGCTGGCCTGAAAGGATGAAGCCAGCTCCCTTGAGACTCTCCCGCTTTGATGGGTCTTGTTCTTGAGGTTCTTCCAGAGGCCGTGACCAAGATCGTCCCAAATTACAACAGCCTTGAAGAGGCGCCGACAGGCGTGTGTGCCTTCGGTCTCGGGCAGCTCTCCATAAGTGAAGAGCTCTTGCATGGGAGGGAGCGCATCCCAGGTGATGGAGATTTGATCCAACTGGTCGCTCCAGATGGAGTCCTCGAGAAAAGCGGCGAGGAACTTGAAGGTGGCGGTCTTGGATGCCTCCTGGGCCTCCAAAGCGGCGCGCTGCATGATGGCATCTTGTTGGCGCTCCTGTTGTTGGCGCTTCTGCTTTTTCTTCTTGCCGTCGAAGAGGGGAACCTTGGATGTTGTGGGCATTGTTGCGGTGTTGTTGCGGTGATGATGCGACGAGGCGATGATGGGTGCGATGTAGAGTGGGCTAAGTGAGATGAAGTCGCTGGCCGAGACGTTGGATGCGATGGCGCCAGGGTCGGGACGGAGAGTCAATGAGGCCGCGCGTGGTAGATGGGCGGGTGAATGACTAGTAGTGGTATCAATTGCCGCTGGTTTGCGACGGCGGGATGGCGGGACGGCGGAGTTGGGGCCGGATGTGGAGATGTTGAGACGGTCGAGTTTGACAAGCGCCGATGTTGGACAAGTCCAAGAGGGTGATGAATGATGGCAGGGAGGTTTGGTTATATGTGTGTCCCGGCGACCAGGATGCGGCGACGATCAAGGCAGATATTTTTAACTCCGATGCGACCCCGGCAGCGGCTCAGGTGGCCCTTTTCGGAAGCGCAGTTGGGCTGTTCCGGATGGCGGCAAACTCAACGGCCGGCAAATCAAAGTTTGCACAAGTTGCCGACGACCAGGCCCACGGACTCAAGGTTTTAGGCTTGCCTTACGGCGACTTACTCGCAGACCCGACTGACCGGGATCATTGTGGGATAGCGGAGGCTGAATAGGTTCGCCGATGCTGCTTGCCACGAGGAGGGAGTGAAGGTAGAGTTGGAGAGGTCGTGGAGTGCGGGAGAGAGAAAGAAAAGTGGGAGAGAGAGCAGCGAGGTGTGGCGTGAAGGGAGTGTGTGATGGGAGATGGATAAGTGGGGGACCGCGGGAAATGCGATTGATGGCTTTCTGACATTTTGCTGCTGACACAGTCTACGTATTCCTGTTGGCTGGCGAAGTGCGTGCCAAGACTATTGCTTAGATGAATGCTTCGATGTGTACCGAGAAGCTGACTGTGCGACTCAGTACCAGCAGCAGTTATCGGCAGTGATGATTTGCCTCGGTGCCGAACGAAATGACATGCCGGCTAGTTAGGCATTCGGGACAGAGGTGAGCAGGGAAAACCGCACATTTCCATTTCCACAGGCATTGTCGGCCAGCCATCGTCGTGCCACCCTCGCTGATCGATATACGCACGACTCCACTGCCGGCTGTCAATCACATCAAGCAGGTTAATTGCGCATTTCTGCGATGACGGGGCATCTAAGTTAGCCGGGGTAATTTTGACAGAAAGGCCCCACGGTTCAAATGCCCGCCCGCCCACGGTTCACTCAGAGGCCCCGGGCCACGGGCCGCGGGAAACCCCCCCGCTTTGCCCTTCCCTCCTCCCTCCCTTCCCCTCCCCCTCCCCCTTGTTGCTCTCTACAGTTGGAGGCGCTTTTTGCGAGGTTTCATGGCTGTTATTGGGGACAATAGAAAACTGGGTTTGTATTGCTGCTGGGCTTCGCTTGTTTTGGTGGCGGATGGATTTCCTGGTACGGTACGGATAGTGGTCCCCGGATTCCCGGCCACGATTTCCTCAGATCCGTGCAAGGCGCAGTTGGCGCGGGAGGCCCTGTGCGCAGCCCAGAGACCGGAACCGCGGGGCACACCTCAAGGGGGGAACTGGGCGACAGCTGGGACAACCAGTTCGACCAGGCGCCTGGGATTTGACTGGAATGCCCACCAGGAGAGAGAGCTAACTAGATCTGAGGTACGGATGCGAATGTCCCTGCCGGCCGGCTCGCCCAACTTTGGAGCCCCTTCGACCGCCCACTTCGGGTGACTACGGCAGGTGTTCTGCCACATGGCCCAGCGTTCACGGCTGACGGAACAGAGAGTGGAAGATGGAGACGCGGAGAAGTCAATTATGCTCTGACTTTGATTCTGGTCTTGTTCTGGTGTTGTCCAGACCCGGAATGCCCACACGGGGCGTTTGTTCTCGAGGTCTTGAAACGGGCCCGCGTCTCCCACATCCACCACCGTGATGCCCTCCTCCAGACTTTCTGGCCTCCTCAAGCAAGGTCGAAAACGATCCCCGGAAAGTCTTACGAGTTCGCCGGTGGCGGTGGAAATTGCAGTTTACCACCGCACTGAAACTTTCCGTCAACCCGCCCCGAGTCCCCGAGCCCGACGCCAGCTGTCCCCCAGAACCTGACAGGACAGCCACCGAGAACTGCAGGCACCAGTAGACATGCTCTCCTCATCTCACCTTCGCGGCGCCATCTGTCTCGCACCGAGCCTCATCAACGCACCCCACAAGCCGACTTAGCTCACAAGGCATCTTCCGTCTGCGTAGTACGCTGTGTAGTGCGTCAGTGGCTCCTTGGCACTCCGTCTTTCAAAGTCAAATATATGGGAAGCCCGCCAGCAGCCCGCCTCGGCCACATTCCAATGGGCCCCGGGAAATGCTCCCACCCGCACACCCTCTTCCACGCTTCTTTCTGGGGGTGGAGGTGGCGGGGATGACTGCGGACCGCGCTGGCTGGCACTCCGGTAACTGGAACCGCATTGGCATGACAGAGACACACTCGGAGGGAGGGAGCGAGGCGAGTGCGCGAGGTGCGGATCCGCATCATGGAAGGCCAAGGCGAATGCTATAGCTGCCAAGCGAACCATCCATGGAAGTTGGGCAACTTACTCGGATACGCACAATACTGCTTAGAATGCCTTCATACCAAGTAATACTGTTCGAGAACCCAACTGCCAAGCAAACCACAAGGCGGGGCCGAGTTCCCCTGGGCCTTAGCGGTCTCGACCCTCTCACAATACACTTTCCAAACGGAAACCTACCCAGTCTCTCGGAAGTTGACCTGGGTCATTCGGTCTCCCCTTGGGCTGAGTTTCTCGGGTGATGCACTTCCCCGGTGGGCGCTTTGTGGCTTTTCGTTACTTTCTGGGCGTTGTCTACGTCTCCGGGGGACGCGCTCGCAACTTGCCTCTTCTGGATGTCTTTCAAGGGCCTCCCTTCAAGGCTCAATACGATCACAATAGCCGGCGAACGAGTGTCGCTTGTTTCATGGCGGTCGCATTGTGAAGGTAACGTGTTCGCAGATCTAATAAGCCCAACAAAGACTTGTCGTTGTCACGAGCCCCCCCCTCTCTAGTCTAAGAATATATAGCTTTTCGATGCTTTGTGCAGGCCAAATCACATGGTACGAATCAAAGGGTTCTCACGAACCAACGGATTATCACGAATGAAAGAGCTTTTTCTTTTTGTCCTGACTGCCGTGGTGCACCGTGTGTCCCTCTCATTTGTCGAACCGTGCTGCCAGTGCAACGGTTCGTTGCATTGTTTGCTTCTCGGAACGCCCTCACTTTGCTCTCACCTTGACATTCACATTCACCACAGCCCAAACGTCGATTCGCTGCAAACACAGCATGGACGAACAAAGGATTGCGGGCTTTCTGCCCAGGCATTCACTCTTTGCTCGCCTTTTCCAAACATCAAAAAGCCTCGAGGAAAACACCACTGCCTCCTTGACACAAGCAACCCGTTCACCTGCGGAACCAGGCCTTTGCGACAAAGTCGACAACACGCATTCGCATAAACAACGAAACCCGGATGATGGCATCGCCTCAAAGAATTCCGGACTGGGTTCGTCCTCTCGAACCACCAAAGTTCCGGGACATGACAATGCCGGAGCACCTCATGCAGTTGGCCCGTCGGGTGGTCGGATGGTTCTATCACTTCGCACTCTTGACGTACGAGCTCACTTTTTCCATGGCGGCCTTTTCGAAAAAGACTGCTTCCAATGTTCGAGACTTTCCGACACTCGTTGCTGCCAACGATGAGTTCCTCGAGCAAGTCCGCGGCGCAACAAGGCTCAAAGTCATCCATGCGGTTTGCATTCTCTACCTTGTGTACTGCATTCTCTACTTCGTCTATGGCATCTTTAGTCAGCTGTGCCTCCCCATCTTAGTCGCCATCACCACCGGCAGCTGGGCGTGGGTCCCGCCTATTAAAGACATTCCCTACCAGACCAGAAACTTCTTCTTCGAGCAGGTGACTTCGACGGTAAAGGCGGGTCAGGCTTTGGCCGACTGGTTCACCTTATTCATCATCGTGGGACTTTTGTCCTTCTCCGGCTATCAGATTTATCTGGTTCTGAAATCCTTCATCAACCCCACGCCATCTGACACGCAAGACGATGTTTGCGATTCACCTCCTCAAGACCAGAGCATTCCCACTTTCCGTGCAAGGAAGCCACCAGGAGCCGCATATGTCGACGTCAAGAAAAAGGCGAACAGGCAATCTCCTCCTCCGAAGGCCAACATCAGCAAGTCTCGCTCAGACAGAGACTTCAAACACGAAGAGCAAGATGAAGACGATTCGGGAAAAAGTGAGATGGAGGACCAAAAGCAGGAGATCCAACGTCTTCAGGAGAGTCTCAAGGCTGAGAAGAGCCGGGTCCATACGCTGAAGGTGAAGGTCGAGAATATAGAGAAGCTGCCCCAAAGCGCACCCGAGGCTGCGAAGCTGAAGGATGACAAAGATGGCGGCCAGCGTCTCCAAGGCGCACTGATGGTAGCGCATCAACGGATCCGTGAATTGGAGAAGGAAAATTCCGAACTGAAAGAGGAGCGCAAGATCGCCGAGGGACAATGCTTAAACCCTAACGACAGGGCTAGCCGTCCTCCAGACTACAAGTACCAAACCGCGCTTTACAAATGCAAGAAGGAGAGAGACGAGAGAAAGCGTCTTGAGACCGCCGCCCTCGATCACCTGGCCCAGATCGAGCGCCTCTACAAGGAACTCAACGCCGAGAAGAAGAGCAACAAGAACAATGAACGACCGTACGAGCGGGAGCTGTACGCAGCGCGAAAGCGAGTCATCGCACAAGATGTGAAGATGGGCGAGTTCAACGAGCTGATCGAGGAGACCCAGGCGAAGGATGTGGACTTCACCCAGCTGCAACAGCTGTTCGAGGAAACCCAGGCCAAGCTGGAGTGGGAGATCCAGCGCCACGAGGAATGCAGCGAAAAGTTGAAGAACTCCAAGGAGGAGGAGAGGCGGGCCAAGGTGCTTATCAAGCGGTACCAAGATTCTTACAAAGGAAAAACGAGCAAAGCTGGCAGGGGAATGTGATGTTGTTCAACAGCTTGGAGGGGGAGATTCATAGTACGAGCACCTACGAGGTGTGCAGGTTTGGTTGTGGTTTTAGGCGGGTGTATGGTTTTGCAGTTCGGGTCGCGGGAGTCGAGGCGTCAAGGAAGCACACATGGCTTTGCGGAGCTATATCACGAGGTTCACGATTCAGTTGACCTCGACAATGAGGAAACGCATGTATGACAACAGAAAAAGTGGCTACCCTAGGTCTTGGCATTGAGGCATTAGGAAACAATAAGGAATCAATCACATGAGCTGAACGTGATGCAACAACTAAACGATGACGTGGCAGACTAGACGCTGTGGACTAGACGCGGTGAAGTTCAAATTGAAGCTAACATGACAGCGGCATCACGGGAAAAGGACAAAATTGCAAGGCTATCTATCATGAGACTCACTACACCAAGCAGATGACGCAACAATGAGAGAAAAGTTGAAATCAAATTGACTTTGAGACTAATCAGAGAGGTATCATCCATGTCCGTTCCGTTTCATTCCAGTCCAGTCAACAAAAGTGAAAATACCTAGACGCCATTCGCCCAGTTACCCATCCCCGCATGGCCGTTTATGCCCGTCCCTCCGTCACATCGGTAAGGTACGGAAAGGTAGGAATTATGAGTTGCCCGATTGAGCGAGCGAGAGCGAGAGCGAGAGCGAGAGCGAAAGAGAAAGAAAAAGAGAAAGAGAAGAGAGGTGAGAGACAGTAGTCGTCTGTTGGGTGTGAATCATGTGCAGTCGAGTTCCGTCTAGGGCCAGCCTGTAGTCTGTGTTCGTTGTCATGAATTCTCATCCTTTCCTCATTTGCTCGTTTCTTCACTTCGGTCTTAAAACACCCTCAGCCATCTGCTTTCTCTCTCCGGGACCAACCCTCCACGCCTCTAAGCACCGG
Organism: Neonectria sp. DH2; assembly: GCA_003934905.1. Lineage (NCBI taxonomy): Eukaryota > Fungi > Ascomycota > Sordariomycetes > Hypocreales > Nectriaceae > Neonectria > Neonectria sp. DH2. Next base: position 138,003 of record RQWH01000020.1, on the reverse strand, counting down.
GGTAGTACAGCTGCCAGCCCAGAGCCGCCTTAGCGGTCTTGTCGGCGCCGCGGACGGCGCAGTTGACATCGCCGCGGGCACCGAGCAGGGTGCCGGAGGAATGGTCGTTGAGAGCATTCTGCAGGATCTCGCCGATGTCGACGTCGCCGACGGCCAGCAGCTGGTCCAGCGAGCCGGGCTTGAGGGCGAGGGTGCACGAGCCGGACTGCATGATGGGAACGTAGCCGGCATTGCTCTTGGGCTTGGCCGCGCGCTTGCCGGTGGCCGGGTAGTCGTAGCTGGGGGGAGCTCCGTTGCCGGCAGCCGTGGCGTTCGCGTGGCCGACGCTAAAGGTGCCGTTGTACGAAGCCCACTCGCTGTACAGGGCCGCACAGTCGCGCCAGTCGGCGGGGGTGACGGGATCGTCGGTGGACTCGTTGGTGAAGGAGGCTTCGTCGCAGGCCTTTTGGTGGTGCGCAGTGGGCATCCACGTGATGGGTGTCTCGGCGGCGGCAGCAACAGTGGAGGTGGCCGCGGGGACAGAGGAAGCCGTGGTGGATGCGCAGGCGAGGACGGTAGAGACGACGATGAGGTTGTCGTCGTTGCTGCTATCGTCACTGGTGACACCAGAGGACGAGGCCACGGGGGCGGCGGCGACGATGCCGGCGAGCAGAGTCGCGAGGACAGCAAGAGAACGCATCGTGACTAGTGCTGTTGGCGTTGAGGGTGACACGGGTAGTTGTGATTGATGGTGACTGAAAACGTGGCTGAGAAGTGTGATCGAGAGAGTGACTTGGGCGAGTGAATGAATCGAAGACTGCTTGCTTCGAGGGGTATCGGGTGAAAAAAGACGTCAAAGGAGCGACTGCGAAAGTATAAAATTCTGGCGATCAACACCACTTGAGGGTTCTGAAGAATGTGAACGAAAGGTAAGACAGGGAGTGTGTTGTGGGTAGAGCGAGAGAGGGGGAAAAAGAAGGACTAGGAGATCTAAATAGGCGGCGGGAGAGAGGGAGGGAAAGACGCAGAGATGAAAAAAACGAGAGTGAGAAGAGGTGAGATAAATGTGAGGAGAAAGCGAGAGTCAAAGCCCCGAGTTCCCGTGTCTGTGTGTTCAGCCCGAGCGAGGCTGTGGGCGAACATTGAGCACGGAGGCAGGCTGGTGAGATGATGGATTGTTTCAAGTAGATCGCATCGTAAAACGGGCTGGAATGGATGGACATGCAGGCAGCCAGCCTTGACACTTTCATTCCAGGAAATAAACAACGGATACTTGTCATAGATTACATTCATTGAGCCTTGGCTAGGTAGTTGGCCGTGAATCAATACCCGGCCGCTCAGCCCCCGGTGCTGGTTTGGCTAAAAGGGTGGCATGTTGGCGATGCGGTGCTTCCTGGTTGGCGATTGTGTTTATTGGGTTGTTTCGAGTTGACGGCCTGAGACAAAGAGCCGGTCTATTATGCCTTAGGTGCTCTATTAACCCGTGCGGGCACACCACCAGACACCCCAACGAGACATTAGGAGACAGCTGTTCGTTTACCGAACAAACCTCAGCCAAGAACAAGAAACAATGGCTTTTCACCCGCCGGTTACCAGCCCTCACCGTGCAACTCGAAATGAATCGCAGCATCTGATTGAAACCTCCCATTCCTTATTCCTCAAAACTACTCTATCCGACGCCGCCATTGGTGCGCGCCGGCATATTGCCCGGGCACCTTTGCCATGCGCGAGGTGGGGCCACATCCACAAGAGATCGCCGGCCCCTAAGACCCGACCTTCCAACGCGACCCGGGAACCACTCACAGTACCCAGAAACACTCAATCCCGCCCAGGCACACCAAACAACTCCCCGGCCCGCAATGACGCCCCCAGTGGGACCCAAGCTTTACAGGGCTCGTAGCGACCACCCGTACCTAAGCTTACAGTGAGGTTCAACCCCCGGGGGCCCGAGGCGATGACGAAATCGCCCAGCTCCGGCAACCCTCAAAACGGCCCGATCTGTGAATATCCCAACGTCACCTTTTCCGGTTCGTTCCCTCCCCACTCGATTCACGTTGCCAAGCGTGGTGCCGAGCCGAGAAAGCTGACAAGCTGGGTTTTGTCTCGCCAAGATCTTCACGTTGGCCCCCGATTTGTCCCCATTTTCGAAGGCACCGGTTGTTGTGCTAACAGGTCTCGGCGTGTCATCTATCGTCATCATCACCAACATGGCCCTCAACGCCGGGAGCAGGAGTAGCATGACTACCGACGACAGGTTCTTTCTGGGTGACTTGATGCATCACCGTTCTGATCATCCACTAAACACCATACTGTCCGCAGCTTGACATCGTCACTAACATCACCCGACACCAACATTCCCACCCGCCCATCGCAACTATGACAGCCAGCACACGACCACCGGCAACACCAAGCAGCCGCGTAAAACGCATCGTGGGCAAGATCCGCCGCCATCCGGACGGCGCGCCCGCCACCAACCCCTGCTCCGCGCCTGAAACTGACCTCTGGAACACCGCCTACGACACCCTCAAGACAAACCTCAGCACCGCCGGCCTCGTCCACGCTTACGAGTCCATCCTCTCCGGCCACGGCGTCGACGGCGGCCCCGCCGGCCTGCCGGGCGGCGCCCCGCGCAGGTTCGAGGTCATGACTACCGTTGTCGAGACCGGGCTGGCGCGTGAGCTAAGCACCAAGTCGGATGCCGGCGACGACCTGGCAAGAACCGTCCTCGTTGACACCCGCGAGACGGTTGCGTCGCTGCTGGATGCACATCCCGGCGCCGCGATTGCATGGGCGGGAGTCTGCTCCCTCACCCCCGTACGGTTAAGCCAGATCATCTCCATCGTCCCAACTAACTAACACAAGCACAGCTTCTTCTCGACCCTCTGCTCAGACACCAAGATACGGCCCAAGTCTTCCTGTATCTCACGGCTAACATCCCGCGCTTCACATCCCTCCCGCAAATCCTGCACCAGAGCGCGTGGCAGCACCAGCGCGACTACCTGCGGCTGCGCGAGCACACGCGCGACACGGTGTTGGTGCTGTGCCGGCGCATCCTGGAGTGCGAGATGAACTGCGTGTGCGCGGCGGCGAGCGCCTGGAACCGTGCTGCGCGCAACGTCGTCGACTGGCACGGCTGGCAGGCCATGGCGGACCGCATGCGCGAGGCTGACGAGGAGCTGGCGCGGGACGTGGAGCGGTACGCTATTGAGGAGGTGAGGACGCTGTTACGGCGGGATGACGAAGCTGTCCGAGCATCATTGTTAAATGGAAGTAACGCCGGAGATTCGTCTGATGTCGGTGTTGGTGTTGGCCCCGGGGGCAGGGGTTGACTGACTGCAGCTGGTGCAAGGATTGCGTTGTCGGACGTCGACCAACCACCCAGCACTTTGCCGTCAGTATTAAGGGGTATTGGCCCTGCGTCTGACTCAAACAACCAATATCAAAATCTAAGCATGACATGTTGGTTGTTGGTTGGAATCAACGACATGAACACCATACACTCCCGGCTGATTATGTGTAAGAAGCACAACAGCAGGTATGAGGAGTCAACTCATTTCACATTGAAGAAAGAAAACATGTCACCTCACGATTTCAAGAGCAATCTCGCTTGGAAAAGAAAGAAGAAAAATGTCAAATTACAATTGATCTGGTCTCTATCCAAGTCACCCTTATGGCACCAACGCTGTGGTGGCAAGCCTTGCCAAATGCTAGCCATCCACCTGGGTAGTTGCTCTCAACTCTATGTAAAGCCAAAGCACTAAAAGCAGGTCGTGAATTTAACTCCGCCTAATGAGTCGGGGGCAGAATACCGTGCTGGTCCAGATCTTTCAGCCGTCCATTAAAGTCCCTCATGCACCGCTTCCATCGGTCTGGAGAGATGCCTTGGAACTCGAAGGCCTGCATCACCACCTGCCACCCAACAGCCTTCTCCCGCGTGACGACATCGTACACACGGCAGAGAATGTCCGAGAATTTGTCGGCTGGCTTCACCGCAACGGCGTAAATATGTCGAACCAATGCACCCCAGCATGCAATGTAGTCGGTGTCAAACGTCGAAGCTGGATACCGGAACTCGATGGTGTTGTGCTTTGTGGAAACAACCAAGGCACACCTCCTGGTCGTGTGCACTGGCCCCTCATCGAACTTGCGCAACGCCTCGCCGAGGGTTTGTAGGTCGGGCTGGGCGTAGATGCGCCCCATGGCCTGCAGGATCTTATTGTCGACCTTTGACCGTTTACCCAAGCGTCCCACGAGAGCCTCCAGAGCGTTCAGCTGGATGGCGCCATCACTTCCCATCTTCAAAGCCGCAATATCATTTTGCATGGCGATCTTGGACTCGACGCTGATCCGCGCAGAGTACGGCGATGTGTGCCGCGAGGGGTGGCTGAGTGGCATTAGCACCGAGTCCTCCAGCAGATAGACGAGGCAAGCGACGCGCTGGGCTGTCTGGAGATCCATCTTTCCTGCATCATTGACGTGGAGGTGCAGCCCACAGCTGGCATTAATGGCGACTTTCATGCTGTCCTGGATCGCAGTTAGGCCCAGCCTCAGTGTCGGCAGCCCCTGGCTGAATTCTTCGGGACGTGTGAGTACGGGACTATTAAGTTCGGTGCCATACCAGTAGTAGTCCTGGGAGGGCGACTTTTGAGGCACCTTCCTGATATCCTCGGTGATGTGGCGCTCGCGGACCACGAACCAATAGTCGGAGCGTGATACAGCTCCGGCCTTGGATGTAGAGGTGTCCTTGTTCCAAACACGCAAGTCAGTTGAGTCTGGGAGTTTGAAGACAGAGCCTGCAGGCGCATTCTGTGAGATTGGGTTCTTCGAATCTGGTTCGGAAGCATGACGGCACGCGGTGGGAAGGCCAAGACCGGCGAGAATCTCACAGGACTTGAGAATAGACGACGTCTCGGCCCAATGATGAGGCGATTTACTTGCGAGTTGTTGGCTGGAAGTTTGCTGTTGCAGGTATGGGTCCCGAGATGGCGGATCGCAGGCCCATCGAGGGTCGACGTCGTTGGTCTGGGAGGTTTCGTTTAAGTGCTGTGCAGCAAGGAACTCGACCTCTATCCCGAGACAAATCGAATCCTGTACGGACATGTTGATGAGTGAGTGGCAGTAAAGAGGAAATGCTGGTCTCAGTGAAAGTGTGGCAGGTCAAGTGATGGTGTTTGAGGTCAAATCAACCCGGAAAAAGGGCGCATGACTCGGAATATATACCTATGAATGTCTTGAATGAAATGTAGTTACAGTGAACCGGTAAGAGAGAACAGCGGTCGACTGTGCAGCCATTCAATGTCCATGTTCACGATGCAGTGGCGCAAGATGGGGATATTGTTGTCCAGTCTTTGAACAGGACGGAACAAACCTAGCTGGTGTGACTGGATGCGAAGAAACAAGACATAAATCCTGAAATGTGCCTGTTGGACAAGGGGTTGTGTAGTTCGTTCATCGAACACACCTGGAAAAGGGTTGTTGGTGTGGTGTCTGTCGTTGGAAATGTAAAATGTCGTCGTTCCCAAACTGCAGAAGTTGGTTGGGGACAGCACTTTCTGAATCACGGATCCAACTGTATGTGGACCAAAGTAGAAGCCGGAAACATGCGAAAGATGTCAATTAGCGTGCGAAGTTAGAACTTGTGTTGCCGCTCTCGAGTCGCCAACTCGTTCGCATTGAGGCCATCTCCACCTCATCCTGGACCAGGCGACCACAATGGTGGAACCACTCATCCCCTAGGACAAACGATCTAGTAGAATCAGGTCAACGGGACCTGCTAATTCATAATTCCGGACCGGTGAATGGTAGTCTTGCTGTGAGCGCAGTCGCCTCAGTTCGAAGTCTCGCTGTGAGCTGTGAGCTGTGAGACTGTGACAGAGCAAAGTGACCCGTGGCCCGTGACCCGTGCGTGACCTGTCCTCAGCGACAAAGCCATTGGAGATTTTGCAAGTCGGTCTACAACGAGTGAGTCGCACTGAAAGAAAATGTGAAGGGAATATGTGACACGCTCGAAAATCTCTGACAGTTAAGCTCACAGAAGAATGATCACATGGCATTCTCCCGTCTTCTTCGTGTGCTCGCTGCTGTGTTGTCGAGGAACGGAACGAGCTGCTGTGGAGTTAATCCGACTCTCCAATCACAGCCTCGTTGTGTCGAATTCTACCGTGGGGAAAGCTGCGAAGCTGGCACCCCGGAGCTCCGTGAGGACCCTGGCCGACCAGACAAGAGGTACGTACCCGCTCTTCTACTGGTTCAGTACTACTAGAGTACTAGTAGCAGTACTCCGTAGTGAGTGAGTATGTACCAAAGTTGGCGGCTTCATGCAGTGACAGGTACCTGTAGTAGCTCGGTTTTAGTGTGTGAGCGGCGCATTCGACACACAAACAGGCAGTCTAAGCAGTCCCTTGTTCTGATTGATTGAACCCCCGAAAAGTCACGGCTTTGCTTGGCTTCTAAAAAAAACCGACGCGACAACACCGCAGCGCAGCGCGTCACTCACCCGACCTCACCACCAAACAATTTTGGATCTGTCACCATCTCCATCACCACCACGACCCAATCATCGCCAACCACAACCACCACTTCTTCTCCCATCGCCGTCACCACCGCATCTTCACTTCCCAACTTTCAACCCTCGTCTCCAGCTTCGCGAACGTCTCCGCCAACATCCGCGACTGCGCACACGCACTCTCCGCCCGTCTCCCGTCGCCCATGTGGCTCGCCCTGCCCCGGCCGCCGCCATCGCCATGCATCTCATCAAGCCCTCATGGCTAAGCCATAGTGGCGAACAGAAAGACTTTGAGGTCTACAGCTGCCACGTCTCCCCCGATGGCAAGCGCCTCGCGACCGCTGGCGGCGACGGCCACGTCCGCATCTGGTCCACCGAGGCCGTCTACAACGCCAACAACCCCGACTACAGCAAGCCGCGCCAGCTCTGCCACATGAGCCATCACCTCGGCACCATCCACTCCGTCCGCTTCTCCCCCAACGGTCGCTACCTCGCCAGCGGCGCCGACGACAAGATCATCTGTGTCTATCATCTCGACAAGGGCCCTCCCGCCGCTACCTTTGGCACCAATGAGCCTCCTCCCGTTGAGAATTGGAAGACGTACAAACGTCTCATCGGCCACGATAACGATATTCAGGATCTTGCCTGGTCCCACGACTCTACCCTTCTCGTCTCTGTTGGACTCGACTCCAAGGTCGTCGTCTGGTCCGGCTACACCTTCGAGAAGCTCAAGACGCTTTCCGCCCACCAGAGCCATGTCAAGGGTATCACCTTTGACCCGGCCAACAAGTTCTTTGCCACCGCGAGCGATGACCGAACCATCAAGATCTTCCGCTTCACCTCCCCGGCCCCCAATGCGACCCAGCACGACATGGTCAACAATTTTGTCCTCGAGACCACCATCAGCTCGCCCTTCAAGAGCTCGCCCCTCACTACCTACTTTCGCCGATGCTCCTGGTCCCCCGACGGAAACCATATCGCCGCCGCCAATGCTGTAAACGGCCCCGTCAGCTCCGTCGCTATCATCGAACGAAGCAGATGGGACAGCGAGATCAATCTGATTGGACACGAGGCGCCCACTGAGGTCTGCATGTTCTCTCCCCGACTATTTCACACTGTGCAGCCGGACAAGGATGACACCACCAACGCGCATGGTGGGCAGCTCGTCACCGTCATTGCATCGGCTGGCCAAGATAAGACGCTCAGTATCTGGAATACCAACACGTCCAGGCCGGTTGTTGTTCTCCAGGACCTGGCTGGCAAGTCAATATCTGACCTGGCCTGGACCCCCGATGGCCAGACCCTGTTTGCCGCGAGTCTCGACGGAAGTATAGTCGTGGTAAAGTTTGGAGAAGGAGAGTTAGGATGGGTGGCACAACCCGAGGAAAACGACAAGGCGCTGCAAAAGTACGGTGTGTCTCGGAAGGGGATGGGCATTGTTGAGGATGTGGATGGTTTGATGCTGGAGAACCAAAGCAAAGAAGGCGAGTCGAGGGCCGCTGAGTCAAGGATGGGCGCCTTGATGGGTGACTTTGCGTCAGAATCCACCAAGGAGTCGACACCCGCTGCCAATGGCACCAAGGCAAGCTCAACGACCGCCAAGCCTGCCGCGACAAATGGCCAAGCGGAGTCCGAGAAGAAGGCAGAAGAGGCCGCAGACAAGACTGCTGAGCGCGTTAAGGAGCTCAAGTCGAGAGTCACAATTGGCAAGGATGGCAAGAAGCGAGTTGCGCCCTTGCTGGTTTCATCATCGGGAACTGGTCAATCCTCGTTGCCTCAAACACAGTTGGTCGGATCCGCCACGGCCAAGACGAATCAAAACGAGGCTCCGCAAACCATCCTTGACCTTACGAAGCCGTTCGATGGGCTGCCCAAGGGAGGCATCGCGTCCATGCTTCTCGGGAACAAGAGGCGAATGGCCTCGACAGGAGCTGAGGATGAGGAGGAGCCTGCTGCTAAACGAGTTTCTACAGGCCCGACGCCCATTCTTACCAACGGCACAGACGGCGCAGAGCCTGCTGCACTCGTGCCCGTCCAAAACGGTGTTGTGCCAACCCCTGAATTTCTCCGACCAGCGGTTCTTAACCCGTCGATATCCTTCTCCCAGGTTAGGCTAGCCGTGCCCAGGATTCGATCACACATCCTTCGGCCACTTGAGCGTGGCATTCTGCAGGAAGAGAGCTCGCTCGAAGATGCGTCCAGGATCTCGGAGAATTTCATTCTGGAAGCCAAGAATGACGTCAATCCGCGAGATCCCTCACATGTCATGGTTACCAAGAGAGGCGCGTTGTTGTGGCAGGAATTCTTGCCCCGGGCCATCATCTTAGTGACAGCCAACAAAAACTTCTGGGCAGTGGCTTGCGAGGATGGATCTATCCACACTTGGACTCCCGCTGGAAGGAGGCTGCTCAACCCCATGGTGTTGGAATCACAGCCAGTCATCCTCGAATGCCGCGACCATTGGCTTCTCTGCATCACTGCCATGGGTCTGGCGCAGGTCTGGGATCTCAAGACCCAGTCCTCGCCGCACCCGCCCGTCTCCCTCGGAGCAATCTTGGATGTTGCCACCACCTCCTTGAACCAGCACACTGCAACCCCAGGCCCTGGTGTTACCTCTGCGCATCTCAACTCTACAGGGCATATTGTCGTAACCCTCACCAATGGCGATGGCTACTATTACGCTCGAGAGATGTACACCTGGCAGCGGCTCAGTGAAGCCTGGTGGGCAGTCGGGTCCCAGTACTGGAACTCCAACGACTCGTCCATATCTGCCCTGCAGTCTACCGCAGTGGGCCCGGCTTCAAAGGACAGTAAAGACAAGGACTCGACCAAAGCGACAGTCTCCTCTGGCGTCATCCCCTTCCTGGAGCGTCACACAACCAACGAGTTCCTGCTCAAGGGCCGGTCATATGGCCTGCAGCGCATTATCAAGATGCTCGTTCAGCGTAAGGAAGCTGAGGGTTTGGAGAGCAGCATCAGCATCGCTCACTTGGAGAACCGAGTCGCCGGAGCCATGCAACTGGGGTCGAGGGAGGAGTTCCGACTATATCTCTTTATGTATGCGAAGCGACTTGGAGCAGAGGCTGCGCGGGAAAAAGTGGAAGAGCTCCTCAACAGTCTCATTGGCGGCATCCTGGAAGATAAGGACAATGCCACTGATAAGGATGCTGGACGAGGGTGGTACAGCAAGGAGGGTGAGATTTGTGGATGGGATCGAAAAGAGTTACTCAAGGGGGTGGTGATGATTCTCGGTACGTTGATAACGATGCTGGCTAGTCGCGCAATACACTAACAGATTGACAGGAAAATTCCGCGAATTACAACGGTTGACTCTGCAGTACGCGAGGGTTTTGGACTTGGACCTGGAGGATGGATCAGTCGACGTGGAGTCGATGGACATAGAGACGTGAGGGTTGTATCACAATCCGTGTATCAGTACCAGTACATGTTGGTGGATGGGCAGACCGGGACATGGCCTGCCGACATGACGTGACCGGCGTTGGGGATATTTCTTGGACGATGTTTGAGATTGGGAGAGACAGAGTTTTTGGCTGTATGCGGGTATAGAGAACTGTATGTTTCTGTATTAATGATAGCCTGTGATGATGATGGCGTGGTGTTGTGCTTGTTGGTGAGATGTTTGTGATCAAGTAACTCGACCAGGTGATGTGTGATTGCTGGCAAAGGTATGTGCTTGAGATTGTTGAGATGGCGGTGAGGGTTCTAGGCTCTTGGCTGTCGGCTTTTCAGTTATTGCAGTGATTCCTTGCTGATCTGTTATTCATTCTCGCGTCACGCTTGCTTGGAGCCGCAGTGCAACCCAAGCTTGCCTCGTTTTCTTCCCTTTTCCACTACCAACGCGACAAAAGGGTCAGCAGACTCAACGACGTGTGCGACCCCCACGGTATTTGCTTGGGCATTCTCCTTGCTATCTTTTTACTCTATTCCCTTGTAGAGGAGGCTCGTTGCTATTGTCAACACTGGCAGCTTCCAGGATTTGGGCCTTTGCTCTTTTGAGGCACCACGCCTATTGTCTCTTCGGGGCTGACTGGCTGAATGGGCTAGTCAACTTGCTATTGTGAAGCACCCCTCTCTCTCGAAACGGATCTCCTTGCCAAAAGCGACGCTTCTTCTTGAGGCAGGGCCCCGGCTCAAGGTTCGATTCCACGAATGCTCTTGCTGCTCGCTGGTTCAAGGCTACTCACTTGCCCTAAAGTACCTACGTATTGTCTGTGAGATTCCAGCGCATCAGTCTCCTTCTGCGGATCGGCCGAACTCGGACGACGAAGGGGGCTTGGCTTGGCTACTATCAGCGAGTGCCAGCTGGTCCAAACATTGTCCATTGTTTGTACACCCGTCTCGCACCTGCCACCGGCTGCCTCCGTTGCCAGCGGAGGTCTTCCTCCTTTTCTCGCGTCCTGAACAATAAGGCCTTTCTTTGCTGGGGCTCACATGCCCGTCCTCAATCCTCAACCCTCACATGTTTCCAACCTCACACCTCTTATATTCTTTTCCCTGAATTCTTCTTCCGCAACTTCTACTTCTGATCTTCCTCCTGCTTTCAACTTCAAGGTCAACTTCAACTTCCAGTTCAGCCTCTACTTCTACCACTCTTTCTGATCCACCACCTTGTCTCTGACTTTGTTTCCTTTCACTCCCTTCGAATACAGACGAGTCTCTTGGTGCGTTCGACACGACAGTCTTGCCCCGACACTGAACACGACCCTCCTTTCATTTGCCCTTTCCCCTGTCTCTCCCGCCTTTGAACTTCGGCCCTCTGTGCCTCTCACGCTCCTTTCAATTTTGCCAACACCATTGGAAACCCTTCACTATGGTCAAGCGGGTGTTATCCCTCCCGCTATGGGTGTGGATCAGCTTCTTGCTCCATATCCCGACCCTCATCCACGGCCTGGGTCCCTCTGACCCAGCCCCGCGCGCAGCCCTAGTGACACTCGCCTATGACTTCGATCTCCCTGCCATGATCTTTTCCATGCGTCAGCTTGAGGATCAGTTTAACAGCCGCTACAGGTATCACTGGATCTTCTTCAGCACTCGCGAACTCAGCGAAGACTTCAAGCGCTTGACTTCAAATGCCACCAGCGCCACCTGTATCTACGAGGTCATCCCCGACGAGCATTGGGATGTTCCAGGCTTGGTTGACCATGATCGTCGCTGCGCTTCCTCTCACGACGAACTGGACTACGGTGTTGACCCCGAGACTCCTGTCGATGCTCGACAGAGGTACCGCTGGAACTCGGGCCTCTTTGCTAGCGAGAAGCGGTTGAAGGACTACGACTGGTTCTGGAGGGTCGAGCCTGGCGTGAGTAACTGATGTGCTTGGCAGCTACCCCGAGAGGTCTCTCGATGGCTAATAACAGTGAATAGACGCAGCTCACCCATGACATCGACTTCGACGTATTTCGCTTCATGCGAGATAACGGAATCAAGTACGGCTTCCATCGCGACGCTCTTGCTGAGACGAACTTGCGAGCTCTATCGCCTCAAATCAGGTCGTTCATTGATAAGCACCCGGACCTTCTCCACGAAGAAGCAGATGTATCGTGGCTATTCGATAACTCACATGCAGAGACCTGGTCTTCTGGAATGAAAGAGGACGAGAAACTACTGGATTATGAAGGCTCACGCAAGTCGAGGCAGCGGGTCATCTAGGAGGGCCGCCCAAGCCTTGCAAGCCGCTCGGAGACGACTTTGCCTCAGGATGACTTTGATGGTGACACCGATGGAGGCGACGATATGATATCCTCACTGACCTCGGCGTTTACGTCTTGGATAAGTGACATTTACCCGACATTTGAGATTGGATCTCTAGCTTTGTTCCGCAGCCCCAACCATGCGGCGTTCTTCGAACATCTCGACAGCGCAGATTTCTACCATCACCCATTCAAAGACGTGCCGGTGCACACAATTAGTGCTAGCATGTTCCTGCCACGGCAGAGTATCTTGAACTTTGGCAAGGGAGCGAAATTCCGAGCTCGCCAAGAGGATCGGCCAAGCCAGCCGGAAGCGACACTCGACCCTGACATCGACTTCAAAGACAGCGCTCACCGTACTGAAAACTCGACCAACAAGGCGGAGTTGATGAGGGATGCCAAGGAGATCTTGGCCATCTGGTTGGCTTGTTGGGAGCTGATGGCTCGTGACATCGAGAGGCAGGAAGCCATTCCGGGCCTGATGTCGGGGAACACGGTCATTGATGAGCGTAACTTTTCTCTCGCTTGAGGAATCTCATGGAATGCGTTGTACAGACAGAGGCACGATATTATGAGTCAAGATAGCGGTGGGGAGATGACAATGATGACTGAAGGTTCGTGTGTTTACGAGGAGCAATTAAGCGTGATTAAGCGTGACGTCTCGCAGGTTGAGGGACACAAAATGTAAGATTGACAAGTTTATGGATGTCAAACGTAGCGGTGAGGAGGCAGTGCATGGCTAGCTAATGTCTTACAAGTCGACAACGTTGCGAGTTGAGGCCGACGATGTCGTTGATTGTAGTACAGAATGCGGCGGCCGGACTGGCTTGTCCGCATGTCGACAACATCTAGGCACAAAGGAACGGATGGGTGGCTGGACGGACAGCCGGATGGCGGCTGCGTGGTCTCGTGCCTTGCAGCCATGCAGACCTACGTCACTTGGTAGGACGCGGCTGCGGTAAGACAGATGGCGAGGGAATGCGCCGAAGCAGCGTACATTATGACGCCATACACGCGGCAGTGACCTGGCGCGGGTGGTGGAACAATGAGATGCGAGATGCAATGGAGAATGATGTCACCACGGCGGTTCGACCGCGGTTTAGACGGACGGTGAGTGGGAAGTGAAATGGAACAGACAAGAATCGGTGTAACCTAAGCTTGATGATCTTTTTGATAAGGGTGCTGACTGGAAAGAGCATTATTGGGCACGTGGTGGGTTTGGTGGTTGGGTAGCGCAACCCAGTCCCGTGCCTCTTCTCAAGGACATGGGGCAAGTCAAGTGAGATGGAATTCAATCCCTACCTAGGCACGGGGCTTTAGCTAACCGACCGCTAAAGAGAGGGGAAATCTACAGTACAGGCGTTTGGCGATGTGATGTTCGAAGCACGTCATTGATCGAGAGATAATCTGAGTTGTGGGGTGTTGTGGATGAGGATCGGCGACAGACATTACAGTCCGTGTAGTTGAGTGTTAGCCGATGTCGAGTATCGTCAAGTCAGTGAGCGCACTGTCCTTCAAGGAGAAATATGGACCCAATAAGACTCATCTGCTTGCATGATGGGATCTTGGAAGTGCACAGGCTTGTTTTACTGGCCTCTACTAGTAGTAAATTTATGCGGGCGATGCACTGAGTTGGGTGCAAGGTCATGATGAGGCTAGACACCATGTACTTGCGAATCGATACACTACAGAGCACAGGCTGTCGATGCTGAATACACCATGTTGATATGGAAAGAGAGGGGTAGATGGCGGGGGACGAATTACACATTCCCCAGTAATTGCAGAAAAGGCACGGTGCGCTTGAGGACGAGACGGAGACGGGGACGGAGACGGGAGTCGGGGCATTCTGACACAAAGCTGTCAGTGTATCAAGGCGTCAGCGGTGTCGGCTCCAACCACCTAGGGTCGGCCCTGCAATGTCTCAAGACTCCAGCGCGGAGACGATAAAGAGCCTCGGGAACAATGGGGATTACAGTGCTGACTCAGAAAGGAGGGGATGGAAGGGGATGACAGCTCAGTTGCCTTTCAGCAGCCTCTGGGTGGCTTAGACTTTAAACCTGGCTGATGCTGGATCAACTGCGTAACAAGGGGCGGGAGGGGAGCCTTTAGTTGTTCGTTTCGCTCTCAGGGGAAAACTCGCTCCTGTCTCTGCTGTGTCTCCTTTGCATTGCATCCATCTCACCTGGAGGCGAGCCATGTCTAGATCGGTCACAGCGCTGCCGCAGATGTGAACTTTTCTTGGACCCGGCGGGAAGACTCTTTGACCACCACTCCCGGGTCGAGTTTTGGCGGAGAAGAACAAGACAAGAGCAGGGGTAGCGGCCCTAAAAAAAAAGAAAAGGGCTGGACAGGGGGCCCGGGCATTTTGCTCCATGCCTGCTGCCCCCTTGCCCTGGAAAATAGGGATGTGCAAAAGGCGAGCGGTGATTAGACTAGTACTTAGTGCTAAGGCTTTGTCTGAACGTAGACGCTGGAAATGACAAACTTTTGAGAACAGAGGACACGTATTCTATACTGTATCTTTGGTATTCGTACTGTAGCAGAGCCAGCCTGAGAGGTTCATGAGTTTCATGACCTAGGTTAATGCCCTGGGTTAATGCCCCGGGTACCAGGACGCAGGGTTGCAACGTGTGCCCTGCGTCGGGCTGCACTGTAAGGACCGAGGACCGCATAAGGCCCTAAAACCAAAAGTCGGGGAAGGTTAAACCTGCCGGGCCTGCCCCTGCCCAGCCCGCCACCAGCACTGGAGAGTACCCACCCACAGGGCCACAGCACCCTAGCCATAGGGCACCGAGGCACCTAGGACGCAGTCCAGCGGGTGACGGCACCTCCACCACGGCCACGACCCGACCAAACATCCCAAACCACATGTGACCGAGTCCGACAGACAAGGCCGACAGACCGACCTTGCCCTACGGAGCACCCTTGCGTCCTTGCTTGCTTTGCCTTTAACTGCTTGTGCGACAGGGCGTGCAGCTGTCCGCTTTCCTGGCCGCTGGCTGGCTGGCTCGCCGCAGTGGCTGCATTTGCTGCTCACATCTGCATTCGCGTTGCTCCTTCCATGTTCCCCCCCGTCGCGTTTGCCCTTTTCGAGGCTGCTCCTCCCCTCCTCTGACGCCTCCTTGTGACGCCTCTTTTGACGACTCCTCTTTCTACATCTTCTTCACCTTCCAGCTTTGTGCGACCTGCTCCTCTCTCATTCTTCCTCTCATTCTCCCTTCCTTCACCCAAATTGATACTCTCCTTCATCCATTAGAATTCTATTCTCCCGGTCGCCACTACCAAACTTCGCCCACCACGGAAAATCCAGGGAGCAGACCAGAACCCAACGGAGGATCGAGAAAGGACAGGTCGTTGGCTCTTGAGCCTGGGCAACACCACGGGGTTGCGATTGCGGAGGGGCCCTGATCACTTGAAAGAAATCGACATCCATCAATTCGCCAATCGCGAGCCTTCTCCGAGTTTCGGCATTCCTCGACGACGCCCGATCGTGGACGAAGCCAACAGGGTCTGCGACACACCTCGACAGAAGCACGCGCAGAACGGTCGCATTTGCAGTCGACATCCCAATCGCAAGCGCACGC
This sequence comes from Neonectria sp. DH2, assembly GCA_003934905.1. Classification (NCBI taxonomy): domain Eukaryota; kingdom Fungi; phylum Ascomycota; class Sordariomycetes; order Hypocreales; family Nectriaceae; genus Neonectria; species Neonectria sp. DH2. The sequence continues at coordinate 122,224 of RQWH01000020.1, read as the reverse complement.
ACGTCGCTTTGATTGACCCGACCCAAGTAATCATCTGATCCAAGTCAAAACGAATCACTCTCGACCAGTTGTACACTTTACGCTCCCTTCTACACCAACTTTCCTCTGAGTCGTTTGCGTCATGGCTATCCTCGACAGATACCCGCGCACTCTCGCGCTGTCCAGCCAGGGCACTTTTCTGGGCCTCAACAAGAAGCAGTGGTCGCTAACCATGGTGCGTCCCCTCGATTTCTCCTTCTCCTTGAGACTCGAACTTTGGCCTACTAGTGAGTTCGTAATACTGACAATTCTGTGTCGCAGTTAACCTTTCAAAATTCAGCTCTCATCTTGGTACGCGCCCCATTCACCACCCCTCTAAGGGTCATGGCAATGCTAACTAGCTGTGTTTCCACAGATTATGCACTACTCCCGCGTCATGCCCCCGTCTGGCGACCACCGATACTTCACATCCACTGCCGTCTTCCTCAATGAGATTATCAAACTTGCCGTCTCTCTCACCCTCGCCATTTATGAAACCTCAAAGACGCTCGCACCCACCACCCCCGCCACCGTCCTCTTCGAGCAAATCTACAACTCCGTTTTCGCTGGCGATGGTTGGAAGCTCGCCCTCATTGCTGCTTTCTACACACTTCAGAACCTGTTGCAATATGTTGCTATCGGTAACCTCGACGCCGTCCACTTTCAGATTCTCTACCAACTCAAGGTATGTCCGCCTAGGGCGCAAGGCGCATATCTGATGTTCGCGATTCAATCGCATAGCAATGTCTGTGCTCGGCCCGAAGCAAAACTGACAATCGTCTAGATCCTCATCACCGCCATTTTCAGTGTAACCCTTCTCCGCCGACATCTCGGCCCTAAGCGCTGGCTCTCCCTTGTCATCCTTACTATCGGTGTTTGCATCGTCTCCATGCCTCAATCCGAATCATCATCAGGCTCTTCTCCCTTCCTACGAGACATGACGGACCACTTCTTCCCTCGGTCTCTGCATGAACTGGGACATGCCCCCGTTGACTCTGCTTCTGGGGGTAGTCTCTCCAAGCGCTCCGCTACCTACCAGGGAATTGATCACGACTTGCCACCCCCCGACCCGCTGATGGACTATTCCGTTGGCCTCACCTCTGTCTTGGTTGCCGCCGCTGTTTCTGGCCTCACCGGTGTTTACTTCGAGAAGCTCCTCAAGGAGAGCCCTACTCAAGCCAGTGTGTGGATTCGCAACGTCCAACTGAGCTTTTACTCCCTTTTTGCTGCACTTTTGGGAGGTGTCATTTGGCAGGACGGAAGTGGTATCAGTGAGCACGGCTTCTTTGAGGGCTACAACTGGGTTGTGTGGACCGCCGTGATCCTGCAAGCTGCTGGTGGCCTGATTGGTAGCGTTGTTATTCGCGATGCCGATAATATTGTCAAGAACTTTGCGACAAGCATTAGCATTGTCGTCAGTTTCTTGGTCAGCGTCTTTGTTTTCGACTTTGCGGTTACATTCACGGTAAGGCTTCTGTCGTTGGCTATAGTTTCGTGCTGCCTGTTTGAACCTGTGCTAAGTCATTGTTATAGTTTATTCTTGGCACCTCGTTTGTCCTCCTGTCCACATACATCTACAGCAGCTCAGAGCGTAGTATTCACCGCCCTGCTCCGATCAAAATCGCCAAATTTGAGAGGCCAACCATTGAGCGAGTGTACACGCCACGTGGATCGGCCGGGGCCCGCCTCACACCCTTTGACCCCAGCATTGCTTTGACCACCAGTCGGCCCAACAGCCCGATGCTGCCCCGACAGCCAAGTCGGACCAACATCAAGCGGGATGACTGATTTACGACCAACAAGAGCGGAGAGGGCCTACATGGCGCTATGAAAGAACCCAAAAACAAGTTGGCATCCAAGTGCAAGGTCAGCAGCACTCTGGGGATGTCACATCTCACGACTTGCAACGATCTCACGACATGAACCATTTTCACATATATACAGACATATAGTCAACGTATCCTGAATGCTATGGATGCATTTTGGACAGCTAGAACAATTACTTTCGGTCTTAGATGGGCATTGTCCTGGTGGCAGTGCAGGCAGGAACCAAGCAAGGCGTGCGCGGAGATACCACGAAATGTCCTCACCCCTAACGGCTTGGTGGGGGATGGAAGAATAGAGTACCTAATCTTGGATTTAGAAAATGGAGGAACTCATTGGATGATGATCCATGAGCTTTCTTTCACAGCTATGATGAGCTTATGGAACGGAATTAGACGTCTATCTGTGCTGGCCTCATCTGCTTGTTTTATTTTGATCCGAACCGCTCCCGTTCTCAGTGGGGATGGCTAACGTGATGTTCACCTCCGTCCCTCACTATGCTCTCATCCCCATTAAGTTCCGTGTTGTCCTGATATCATTTACTCCATGGTTTTGTGGTGTGGCAAACGAGTTTTGGGTTTCATGCTCTGATATTATGTGTGGTGTGCGTCCCCTTTTACATGATGACTTCATTAGAGACATCCTAAACATTTCGCATTAGTATGTAATCCATACGGTGGTCAGGGGGTCAGGGGATGTACGTACCCGCTTCAATTCCTTGTAGGGCAAGCAGATGCAGTTCTGCACGTGGACCTCGTCGCCGACGCCGCAGTCCTTGCCGAGAATGGTGATGCTCTGGACCTTGACGCCATGCTTGATGATGGTGGTCGAGTGGCCGCCCATGGGGATCGGGGTGCCCTCGACACGGGCCCAGGCACCGACGCGGCTGCCCCAGCCGATGATGGAGTAGAGCACACAGGCGTCGTGCTTGATCTCCGAGTCCTCGAGGACGATGCTCTCCTTGATGCGGGCGCCAGCGCCAACGTGAACGCGGGGGCCGATGCTCACGTTGGGACCAAGCTTGGCAGTAGGGTGGACTTCTGCGGTCGGGTGGATAAAGACGGGGGGCACAATGTTGGCGCTGGGAGCGGAGAGCTCGTTGTCATTGGCCTGGGCGGCCTTCTGCAGGTAGAGGGCGTTTGCGGGGACAGCGGAGCCGGCTGTCTTGATCTGGCGCCAGAAGTCCTTGGTCTCGTAGACGTAGAATTGCTTGCTGTCCGCCATGTCGCTTAGGATGTCTTGTTCGAGGCGAATAACCTCGTTCTTCTTTCCTTCGTCGTCATCGTCATCGTCAGGCAGGATGAAGCTGTTCTCGAGGTTGTCGGACGAGGGGTAGGAGACGAGGCGCGGGGGGCGATCGAGGCGGCGCTTGATGGCGGAGCGGATGGAGGGGAAGATGGCCTCGGTGGAGAAGAGGTAGACACCGCAGTTGATCAGGTTGCTTATGTGAGACTCAGGCTTCTCGACGTAGTGCAGGACGCGGCGGGTGTGGGCGTCGGAGACAATGCAGCCGAAGTTCTTGGCGGCCTCGTCGCTGACGCGGGTGCCGAGGATGACGGCCTCGGCATCCTTCTCGATGAAAAGGCGTAGCATCTCATCGAGGGGGAAAGAGCAGCATACATCGGCGTTGAGGACGAAGAGGCGCTCGGGGCGGCCCTTGAGGATGGCATCGCGGAAGTGGTACAGACCGCCGGCGGTACCGAGGGCCTCGTACTCGCGGAGGTACTTGATGGTAATAGAGGGGAACTCCTTGGCGGAGTCCTTGATAAAGTCGCGGAAGACAGACTCGTCGTAGTAGCCGATGATGTACACCTCCTGAATCTGCTTGTTAGGGACGCGGGCAACGGAGCTGAGGCAGTGCCAGATGATGGGGTGGCCGGCGACCTCGAAGAGGGGTTTGGGGAGGTCGAGGGAGAGGGGACGGAAGCGGGTTCCGCGCGAGGGGCCGCCGACCTTTCAGAGAGAGAGTTAGCTGGGGTTTTCCTGTCACTTGTTCTTTAACGGGGGGGGGGGAGTGAAGCTATACCAGGATGACGGCCTTGGTGGCGCCTTGCTCCTTTGCGCGATGCGCCATGGGGACGTGGAGGGACATTTTGCAAGGGCGGAAAGGGAAACGAGGGCCGGGTGGAAGGAAATGCGAGAAAGAATCGTCTCGGAGGACGGTCTTGGGAGAGTTGCGGGTGACGATGGGCGGTTGAGCGGTGGTGGGAGATTTGGTGGTTGTTGGCCTGTTTGGCGGGGAGGCGGTCACCTGCTGGACTGGGACAGGGGTAGCTTGGGTGCGAGGATTGGTTATGCGATTAAGCGATAAGAGACGCCATGAAATGTGTCAACTACGTATTGCAGCAGGCATGGGTAGTAGCAATGGTGCAGTTCGGTATTATGGAGAGGAATTATTCATGGAAATCTCACACAAGTCTCCTTAACCCTGGGCGGATGAGTTTCGCGTCAAATCGGTACAATGCTACCGCGTCGTGGGGAAGAGTGAGACCCTACGTGCGTTATCCCTCGCTCGGTGAAGACGATGCCCCACCAATATCGCTGACGTTCACCGGCACACCGAAGGTGAGCCTCCCGCACCATCCAGGGGAGAGTGGACCCACCCCCCTATCGCGGCCCGCTCACACCAGGCACGCTCCCCCCCTGGCCACTTACACGACACCGTGCTGCAAGCACTAAAGCCCCCCAGCTCCAGGGCCTTGGGCTTAGGTTAGGGGCCACAGTGGAGGGCAACAAAGCAGCCTGGCGCCCAGCCACTCCATTTTTTTCTGTGTCAACTTGTCGGATACGTACCTGCACTGGCGCAACTCCAGGAAGCATTCATTTCAGTTAGGACCAGCGGAAAAGAAATGCTTCTGAATCCAGTTGAACGACTGTTGGATACATCATGCCTTTTGGATTCGAGTCTAATGACGCTATTGATGTCGTCCTCATTTCAACGGAATTTTTGAGATGGGTGGAACCTTTCACATGACATGACTAAGGCTGGCGCGTTAACACCCATTATCGATGCGCTGTGTTGCGCCAGAGCCGCATGGCCTGGGGGCGAGAAAGAGCAAAACACCATTCACATCCACCCACCAACATCTCTCTCTCCCTGTCAATTTCGTCTCGCAAGCTGTCTCACCGGCTGTTCACCTTTGAATTCTCTGTCCTATTTTCTATTTTGGTTGTTCTTTTGATACCCTCTGGATTCTCTGTCTGTTGTTTAGACTTGCCACTTCTCGTTCATCCATTCGTTCTCCTTAGCAACGAAAACACGTCCTAGCAACGCAACCGCAGCTGAAGCGTTTGGCTGCTTGACCATTCACTCACCTTTCGTCCCCCAACGAAAACGCCTTTCCGTTCCCTCTCATCGGGTGGGCCCCACTTGCGTCAAGGTGAATGAATTCTGAACCGGCATTCACCCCCTCCCCAAACAGGATGCTTCACCCAACAAGACGTCGGGGTCCTCGTCCTGCCAACTCCAACCGCCACATCAAGGAAGACCCCGACTCCGTCATAGCCCCCATCACACTTGTAGACTCAGGCACTTTTGTCAACGGTACTACTGGACGGGGTTCTTCGAATACCTCAAACTACGGCGGCAGCACCACCTACATGCCTGTCGACCAGTCCTTCTACCGCCAAGGGCGCTCCGATGCCCGTAAGTTCACCTCGTCATCTCACTCACAACCTCTATCATAAACCATCGACTGACTCACCTCATCACAGCGACGCCTAGTGAACGCAACACAGAGCCAGAACCCTTGCTGCGGGAAATGAGGATGCGCCCCCCGATCAGCGCCGTCGTCGCTGCCGTGGAGAGTCCTACCAGCATGGACGCCGGTGAGAGTTTCTTCCACACGTCCTTCCAGGATATCGGAAAGAAGCTCAAGGCATGCAACGACACGCTCGGTGAGCTTCAGCAGCTCGGCGTCTCTCATGATGTACAGCTCCCAGAGCTTGTCCTCATCGGCGACCAGTCCGCCGGCAAATCCAGCCTGATGTCGGGACTCGCCAGCCTCGAGCTTCCCCGGAGTGAGGGCACTTGCACTCGCTGCCCGCTGCACATCCGCGTCTCTCGCAACAACGACTGGTCTTGTCGTGTTTGGCTTCGCAAGGACTACTCCTACCAGCCTCCTGGGGACCGTCCTATAACCGAAAACGACGTGACAGATCAAGACCCCTTCTATCCTTGGCGGAAGCTGCCTTCCACTGTAGTGCACGAATTCAAGATTATGCACGAAAAGAACGAGATTGAGGAGGTCCTCCGCTGGGCTCAGATTGCCATTCTGAACGATGACAAGAGTCACAAACTGTTTGTTCCCGGCTTTGGTTCCATTGCCCAAAACACACCAATCACCAAGGCCGCCGAGGAGGTCACGGCCAAGTTTTCACCCAACATTGTCGCTCTCGAGATCAAGGGCCCTGAACTCCCTGATTTGTCTTTCTATGACATGCCTGGCATCTTCCAAAACCCCGCTGATGCCCGGGATGACTACCTTGTCAACGTTGTACGGAACCTCTCGAAGGCCTACATCAAACATCCTTCTGCCATTATCCTCTGCTCCATGCCTATGAACAGCGATGCCGAAAACTCCTGTACCTTTGGGCTTACTCGCAAGTTGGGAGCGTTGAACCGAACTATCGGCGTTCTGACCAAGGCGGATCTCATCCCCGAGGGTGGCAACCATGACCAATGGCTATCCATCATGAAGGGCGAGGCCCATCAAACTGGTCTTGGGTACTTCATCACTTCGCGACCCCAGGGCAAAGACCTCGATGAATTGAAGGTTTGGGAGGAGCATGTCTTCGAGAACCACTCGTTCGAGAGGTGGCCACAGGAGTTTCATTGCTTCTCTGAGCGATGCGGTATTGAGAAACTCAAGTCATACCTATCAGAGCGCTTGGGGGAGGAGTTTGCGAAGAGGTAAGATATCCCCACCAATTAGTCCATTAAGCGAAAGTCGTCACTAACCTGTGCATTTATAGCCTCCCTAACATCAAGTATAAGATCAAGATGCACCTTGAAAAGATCAACGCACAACTTGGCAAGCTGCCTGAGTTGCCTGACAACGTCGAACTTGAGGTAAAGACTGGCCTCATGGAGTTTGGCGAACATGCTCGGTCAGAGCTGCGGCCTGCCGAATTTTCAAAGCGTTTCGGCGCTCTGCCTGACAACTTCCGCGAATGTCTCCTTGGGATGAAGCCAAAGTTCAAACTCAGAGACGACAGCGACTACCCAGTGGTGGAGATATCCGACGATGAATCTGATGCCGGATCTACAGTTCCAAGCGCTGTGACACCTACCTCGAAGCGACGGAATATGGCACCACCTATCACCCCAGCAAAGCGGCAGCGAATGGAGCAAGCAGCCAACGCAAATCCCTTCAATGGACATAATGGGCACAACGGGACTATTAAGCCAGAGGAAGGGAGAGGTAGTGTGCCTCCTCAGCGTTCTCCCACCCCCCGGCGGGCTCCCTCTCAGTTCCCCGAACCTTTTGCTCAGTTCAGTAACGTTGGACGAGGATTCCGAGATCTGCGTCAGGTTCGGGATGAAATCAAGGCCAAAACCAGGGCTGGTATGCCAGATGTCATCACAGAAGAGGTCTATAACGACATGTGCAAGGAAGCAATGAAGCCTTGGGATGGGCCAATGAAGGCATTCCTGGAACACATTATGCGACAACTCCAAAACCTACTTGAGGCAGCCCTCAAGAAATCCTTCAGCCGCCTCAATAAGCGTTTGATTTATCAAGAGTGTCGAAAGCATTTGAGGGGGTACTTGGAGGAGCGGTTCAAGGAGACTTTCGCTGCCCTTGAAGTTGTGTATCGGTTGGAGACGTTCGGTCTCTTCACTATCAATCGTGAGGCATTCCACGACTGTCATGCCGCTGAGACCATTCTCTTGTCCCGATACCGTCACGAAATGCGCATGAAAGCACATGGGTTCTCGGATGGCCGAGTACCGCATCCATGGGAGAGCTTGACGGAGGAGAAGCGAGCACAAGACAGAAAGCGACGCGAAGTCGATCTCATCAAGATTGGCCCGGATCCGTTTCGGCAAGAGCTCGAGGTGGTTGCATATGTTAGAGGATACTACCGCCTCGCAGCACTTCGATTCGCGGACACAGTGGCACTGCAGATCACGAACGGGATGCTTCCGGACATGCAGAGGCACCTCCCCTACTATCTAGACGAGAAGCTGGGTCTTCGGGGGGCCGATGCTACGAGAGTCTACGAGCGGCTCATGGCAGAGGACGAGGCAACGGCGACGAAGCGGGAGACTCTCAAGGGGGAGTGTGAGAAATTTGACAAGGCACTGGCCAGCATTGAGGGCCTGGAGACGGGGGCGGAGAGCAATGGCTTCACGCAGGAGGAAGAGTTGTATGAGGAGCCGCAGGACACCGATGCTATGATGAGCGGCGCGATCCAGGAGGATGGAGGAGAAGCCTGAGTTGGTTCCATGTGCGACATGGTTATTGCTTGGCTGTAAACAGCTAGTGATGAGAAAATTGGTGGATGTGTTTTCGGACAGGGTGGAGGTGTGATCTTCGTTTGCTGTTGGCTTTTGGCTGAACGCCAGGACGGAACTTGTGTATATCACAGTGGTTGATTGGTTGTTTTGATCTTGCTTTGATGCGAAAGGGGCGGAACGCGATTTGCCTGGATGAGAGATCCGCTCTGGCGGTATGCAGAAATTTGCCACGATGCCTTGTTGCACTCGCTTAGGTGGCCGAGAGCTGAAGGATGGATGGAGGGCGGGTAAAGGGATGCGCAAGACCCCTGGGAATTGTATCGGGAGGCTATGTGGATGATGCTACGCCTCGAAGGGGACTTTTCCGTGTAGAAAACAGCATGTTGTCAGATAGCTGAAAATGTAATGAGATGTCTTGATGAAGGTCATAGGATGAAGGGTCTATTTCTCGAGCCGAGATCCGAATAGAGTGGTGGCTGCTGGCCGAACCGGGTCACGGGTGACAGACAAATGGTAGTAGTAGGTACGGGGCGGAACCAGGGGTACGAGATGGATTGCAGATAGGCTAAATACGAACAGCGGCACGGGTAGTGTCGTGGTAAAACGCACACTCACATATTCACTATTGCTACCCTTGCCGAGGAGGGAGAATATACATATTAGCCAGGGTCGGTGGCGCCTAAAGTGAATGGTGCCGTCTTGGATGTCCGGTCATACGAGCGGCGAGAGTCGAGACTCAGCTCCCAAGTCTATAACTCAAAGCAGGTAGTAATACGTGACATGTGTTCGAGGCATTTCTCATCTCTGGTTTATGTCTGTTTTGAGAGATCTCCGGCATTGGTCCATAGATGGAGTCAACAGCGCTTGCCGGGGGGCTTACATGCACACTCCCGAGTTTCCGGCACAGGGTTAGATTCCTCTTTACAGAAAAAGGTCCATGCTTTTCCAGACGTCTGTCTACCTTCTTTTCTTCCCTTTTAGACTATTGAAGTGTGTATAGTCCCAGGAGAGGGAGTGGTGCGTGAGAGGGCAGCCATGGCCGATGATCCGGGATTCTTGGTGGGGCAAAATACGAGGTGGTGGTGTACAAAATAAGGCAAGAATGATACCAAACTAGATACATAGTGAGAACTTTGTATGAGGTTCAAGAGATAGATGTGGAAGGCTGAGATGGACTCTGTGTCGCCCCTAGCGGTATACAGTCTCTGGTCGTCCCAGTCGTCTCGCTACGAGAACACGCAACGGCAATGAGCTCTCTACCATCTCACCGACACATCGTCCTCAGTGGTCAGGTGGCTTGGCCCCCGAAGCAAACCTCGCATAGCCGTATCCCAAGGTATTCCCCGTGACGGCGGTTTCTATTACTGGGTATTCGCACTAACAATCTGCTGCCCACCTCGTCTGTCGGCATCGATCCCGCAGCTCCGCACCGGCCCCACTTAACTCGGACCACGCCGTCGACCCCATGTTCGTGGGCCGGAGGTTAGTCGTAGGGCTTCAAGTGCAACGAGGCCGTGGCAGGCAAAAGGAGATGGGGCTTGAAAGAATGGGAACCGAGGTACCGTTGCGATGGGTCTACGAGAAGATGGGTTATCAAGCGGACAGGCGGACAGAAATCTGGGAAAATAGAAAGATACCCAACCCATCGATCGGCAGTGTCGTCCCCGTCCGTCATCCTTATCACGGGAATCTACCACCCACGCGGGAGACGACTATCTATTTAGGAAGATGCGATGATTGTGTGATGTACATGTGCCTTGCATTATCTTCATCCAGTATACATCCTTTACACTTGGACCATCCTGGAGTTTGCAGGCTTGAACACTTAAAAAGAAATTGTGTGCCTGGGGCTGCCCGTACATGACAATGACAACCAGCACCAGATCTACTCATCCTCCCGCTCATCTTCCATTGACCCGACATCACAAACGAGCAGCATGACCCGCTAGCTCGGGCCATTCCCGTTGGATAGGGCTGTCCACGGTCAACGGTTTTCATTCTCAGCCCTCATCTCTCGTGTGCTTGGGGCGGGAACGTGGCCAATCTCGGCTGTAAGCTCACGACCAAGGGCGCCGTGGTTTTCGGCCCTGCCATCCGCAAGCACGGTTTCGCGCAAAGACCAGGGGTGCATCAGCCGCAACAACCTCGCAATGCCCGTATAATTCGTACCGAGTCTGGGGTCGACTTCGTCCGGGGTCGGGCCTCGAGAGGCCTTGTGCCGCGTTATTGTCCCTACAACTGCCGAGGGACAAGTTCGGGTACCGCGCGACCTGCTTTCCATGTGGCCTTGGACAGTTGCGGGACGCATCACTCGTTCTTGAGTGATGGATGGAGTGGGTAAGTGGGCGTTGGTGCGAACTGACCCTTGGACTTTGTGTTACCCTGACAAGACGTTGAGTGATTCGGTAAGGTCAGTTTACAGTAGCATCGGCCTTATTTCCGCATGAGTCTGGCCGTCCCGTCCTGTCCAATCAGATCAGAGACATAGGACAGCCACCGAGGATACAGAGAAAGCACAGAGTTATGCCAGCTTTAGCCAGCGACAACTCCAATCGATCGTCACGTTCAGGCTGGCAGGCTCAATCCCTTTAGTTTACAGGGCCAGCCAGCCTAATCTAAGTTAATCGACTTCCTCCACTTCCTCATTCACTCACTTACCCACGACAGTAGAAATATTGAAAGGACCATGGATCATGGATCATGGATCATGCCACACAAGGGCACACACCACCATCAAGCCGGATATTGATCTAAATAACCCGGTTGTTATACCCCGGATTCATTGGACGTTTCCACCTCCGCCTCCACCTCCGCAACAACCCTTTCTTTCCAGACCCGCATCCCCCAGGTCCTCCACGTTTTGAAGCCGGTCCAGCAGATCACCTCATTGCTCCTTTCGGATTCAAGGGAGGGGAAGCCGTCGACACATTGGATGGATGAATTGACGGCCCTATTTTGCCGGTTCTGCCACACCCGCTGCCAGGATGCCCCGTCAGACTGGTCACCCTCCCAAACTTGATTTGGAATGGCACGGACTTCTCACCCCATCCACCCCAGGCCGCAAACCAGCAACGTTAATTCTCGAGCCAAGTCGTAAGTCGACTGTGGGGACTTTTTGTCACGAGATGGCGTTGAGGTTTGAAGAATGGTTCTCTTTTGAGAGTCATAGAACAACCAACGTGTGGGTGCAAGTCAACATCGGACCGGCAGTGAGCTGCATGCCAGGGAACTAACCTGTCAGTAGATGTTGGCCCTCATGCGACCCTGGCACAGTACAATACTCGTGCTGCTGGATGCTAATACCGGCAAAGTCCAATCGTTAATGCATACCAGAGTACCGGTGTGGGATAACAGCCGCTCAGTTTCAGGCGGTCCCAAGCTGGGCCGAGGAGCTTTCTACTGCCTGTATATCCCGAACCCTGAGTTTCGCGACGCCCCATGGTGCGGGACTTCTCACGATCCTACTCGTCGGAGTCGCCATGGTGCCCTCCGTTAGAGTGCATCTCACTTCTCATGGTAGCTACTTTTTACATTCTCGAAGAGCTCCCGAGCCTGTGTCGCGTCCACGAGACCGTAGGCTACCCCAGTCCCAGAAGGGGCATAGCCCGGCCAAGATCTGCCACTCTCACGGCCCCTGACCCCGGACGTCTGAGAGACGAACCGGACAACACGAGACCCTGCTGCAGTCATCGCAAGGGACTTGTAGCCTGTAGTCTACCGTACAGTCGAACTACGGATGCTCCGTCCAAAGTACCCTGCCCGCCTTTCCGCCCCAGCTGATGCTACACCTGCCCACCCCGGTTCGGGACTCTCCCCGCCATGTCCGATGCATCCCCCACACCCTTTCGCCGCTTCTCTAGAGCTCTCTATAGCTCCGTTGCACTGTAGCTCTGGGGTGGCCAGACACAGATCCAAGAACAGAGCTCACGCTCCCGAAAACAATATAAGTGGAACAGACATCCCCCTTCATATTGGGCACTTCACCTCGTCAATCCTCATCCGAGAGACAGCTTCTCAGCCAATTCCTGGTCGGGCATTTTTTTTACTCTTCTCCTCGTCAACACACACAACCTCAACTCAACCGCTGAGCGTCATCACCATGTTGCCCAAGTTTTTGATGCCCATCGGCGACAAGCGCCGTGCCACACTCGGCACCACGCAAAGCAACCTCGATACCGCCCGCGGAGAGGCCCCAGGTTCGAAAAGGTAACCTGGTACAAGGAGCCTCACTTGCGAAACCTCTACATCCTCTCCATCTTCCTGCTGGTTGCCTCCGCCACCACCGGCTACGATGGCATGATGGTCAACACGTCTCAGCAAATGAGCAAGTGGGAGGAGTACTTCCCCGAGCACGCAGACAACAACAAGCTCGGAATCCTCATCAACATGTACAACATCGGTTCCATCGTCTCCTTCTTCATTGTCCCCTACATGGCCGATAACCTGGGCCGAAAGCCTACCATCATGGTTGGCTGCGTCATCATGATTACCGGTGCCTTCATCTCCGCCTTCTGCAATGGCTATGGAAGTGAGTCTTGCCTCAGTATCCGTGTGCCAATGGCAGTTTTGTGCTGACAAGTTGAACTCAGTGTACATGGCTGGTCGATTTGTTCTCGGTTTCGGTAACTCGATGGCTCAGATGGCGTCTCCCATGCTTCTGACTGAGATCTGCCACCCTCAGCACCGTGGTCCTCTCACTGCCGTATACAACTGTCTTTGGAACTTGGGCTCTCTGAGTAAGTTGAAACTCGATCATCAAGCCTGCACAGTGAAATCCTACTTGCTGACTTGCAAAAGTTGTCTCCGTCGTCGGCTGGGGAACTGCCTCCATTGGCGGCCACTGGTCGTGGCGATCCATCACCCTCCTCCAGGCCCTCCCCTCCGTCATCCAGCTTTGCGGTATCTGGTGGGTTCCCGAGTCCCCGCGATTCCTCGTCAACAAGGACAAGTCGGAAGAGGCCCTTGCCGTGCTCGCCAAGCACCATGCCGGTGGCGACGCCAACAACGCCACTGTCCAATTCCAGTACCGCGAGATCAAGCAGACCATCCAGGCCGACAAGTACGCCAAAACAGCCACCAGCTACATGGACTTCCTCAAGACCAGGGGTAACCGATGGAGGCTCGCCATCATCATTTCCCTGGGTGTCATCTCGCAGTACTCCGGCAATGCCCTGTTCTCCAACTACATCAACATCATTTACGAGGGTGCTGGTATCGTCGAGGAGAACAAGAAGCTCGCTGTAAGTTCCATTTGCTTTTGACCTTTCATGAGCCACCGTGCTAATATTACCGCCTCTTCAGCTCTCTGCCGGAAAGACCATCATGGATTTGTCCATCGCCATCGGTGCCGCTCTTACCGTCGACAAAATTGGCCGTCGTCCTCTGTTCTTGGTTGCCATCTCCGGTATGGTCGCCTCTTTCGTCCTCTGGACCATTGTCGGAGCCATCTACGAGAACTCGGGCGAGACCAACGCGGAGGGCGAGATTGTTTTCACCAACAAGGGCTCCGGCTACGCTCAGATTGCCTTTGTCTGGCTGTTCGGTGTCTTCTACGACATTGGTTTCTCTGGTCTTCTCGTTGCCTATGCCCTTGAGATTCTCCCCTTCCACCTCCGTGCCAAGGGAATGACCGTCATGAACATTACCGTCCAGGCTATCCTCGCCATTGGAAAGTGAGTCTTTTGCCCCCCTGATCCTCGTTACAAGCCGTGGAAATACTAACATGCGACCAGCCAAACCAACAAGATCGCCTGGGACAACCTCCCCAAGCACTGGAACTTCATGCTCTTCTACACGCTCTGGGACTTCCTCGAGCTCATCTTTGTGTGGTTCTTCTACGTCGAGACCAAGGGCCCCACGCTGGAGGAGATTGCCAAGATCTTCGACGGCGAGGACGCGGTCGTGGAGCACATCGACCTCGCGCAGGTCGAGAAGGAGGTCCACCTGGGCCGACACGAGGAGGACATCAACCTCACCCACACGCGCAGCGAGAAGACTGCGGCCTAAGAAGTCCCACGAGCCTAATGCGGCTGCATTTTTGCTACCCCTGAATTTTGCGTTGGATCTAGGAAAGCCCGGTGTTTAATGATGCGGATGATACCAGAAAGCGGAAGACAGAAAACCCCCCTGTTTTGATACGATCGTTTAGTCCTATGATGGGCGGCAGAATATGTCCCCTGTGCCACTATTTTACTATTCTCCTCATGCACTTGTCCGTTGCCCAGGCTTGTGATATTGCCCCTTTGTGATGATGTGGAGCAAACATATTTGCTAGTGGCTTTCCCACATCCATCTATGGATTGTCAACGTCCCAGCACTCGAAGGCAGTGGGACAACAACTGTATCATGACCATAAGCCCTCGGTCACTTGTCTTGTCCACTCATCGTCGAAGATGTCTATGTGTGGTGCATTATCGTAAGTCTGGGTACATACGACCATAGCTCTCAGAAAATACGGGATCCCGTCCGCTCTCCCTTAGTCAAGCTGAGAAGCGGCGAATTAGTACTCGGGTCGGTGACGACCGGGGAATCCTCGCTGTTGTATGTTTTTGGTTCATTTTTGGACTCCTCTAAGAGAAACGTGGTAGTGAAAGCGCCGGCTTCATGATCTGCATCGCCGCCACTTCAAGCACATACGACCATAGCTCTTAGAAAATACGGGATCCCGTCCGCTCTCCCTTAGTCAAGCTGAGAAGCGGTGAATTAGTACTCGGGTCGGTGACGACCGGGGAATCCTCACTGTTGTATGTTTTTTTTTGGTTTTGACCTTGTCTTGTCTTTTTGTTGCGTCGTGGGATAAGTTGAGGGTGGCCGGTGATGGTGGCGGGCGGGTTGGAGCTTGGATGTTGTGTAACCCACTCGTCTTATGCGCGAACGAGAGAGAAAGATTGAGCATTGGTCTCTATTGGATTGTCAGGAACCACGAAAACTGTCTAGAATAAGCTACTCCAGATTGGAATTAGGATATTGGGGGTGAGGTCAGTATGAGGATGAATGCCAGCCAGCAACAGACAGCTCATTAACCTAAGCATCTCTGCAACGATGCTAATGAAGGAGTTAAACGCCGAATCAAAAGGACATAAGAAACACGCGCTGTTGCTTCTAGAGCTTTTTCCACGTCGCTCTTCTCTCTTGGTCCAAGGATGGTGTGGGATTTCGACATGCCGTGCCATTGTGTTTGCCCCTCAACACCATGGGGATAATCTAGACTGATTCTATGAGAGATTCAAGGCTTCATAGGTCGGTCTGCTTCAAACATCCAAGCAGAATCCCCCGAATCAATACCCATGCCGGCCACGCTACATAGACCCCTGAGTTCCTACGCCATGGGATTCTGCACTTTCTGTCTGGCTCTCAACCCTGAGACACATTGTTCCGTCAAAACTGTTTGCCGGGAGCAATCACTCCGGGTTGTCCGGTGATTGTCTTCGTTGGCCAATAGATTAAGAACGTGATTCGCCGCCTGCATGTCGTGTTGCCCATTCATAAATTGGTAGGGCCTACGCAGCCCCTGGGGAATCTCCTTCAATGGTTTTGGGCGACCGGTCTCCGTCACTCCCTTCCTCGCCCCTGCGTGCCTGCCACTTACCTCGCAGCCGACAACGGGGAAGGAACCTCCACCTGCTGTTCGTTACTGCCGCAACGGAATTTCTTTCTTTCTCCCCTTGGGTGGTTTTCATCCCGTCTGCATCTTTATTCTTCCTCTTCCTCTTCCTCCCCATCTTCCTCTTCCTCCTCCTCCCCCTCTCCCTCTCCCTCGTCATCCTCTTCTTCTTCTTCTTTCTTCCTCCTTCCTCATCCAGTCACCCGGTTGCCTAGCCACGTGGTGATCATCCGCACCCGCCTCACGTCTTCCGTTCTTCCGGAGACGGAGGCAGCAACTACCTCACTCAGGATCACTCGCGGTTGTTGGGGAACCTTTGCACTTCCCTGCTATACCTCTTAAATAAGAGGTATGATCATTTCTGGCCTTTGCTCTTTGTTTCTGTTCCTCTACATACACACTGGAGAAACACACCGCGGCAGACTCTCTATCACTGCAAGGCGGTGTTCATCTGTTGCCCAGCGAGACCTTGACTCATGATTCTTGCTACGCTCCTCTACATCTCCAACCTCTCTATTCACCCTCCTCTTTCCCCATCTTCTCCTTCACTTCTCCGTATCATTTCTGCGCACCGCGGGCTAACTTCTCCCAGGTGGAGGCACGGGGCTTAAGGTGGCCACCGCCAAGATGGGGGGAGACCAAGTACGTTGGCGGCTCAGTCCTCGCCCCTCTCCTTTCTTTCTGACTCTCTCAGGTCTCTCGAGAAACCTCTGCCCTAGAAATTATTCAGTGGCATGTGAATAGCAGTCAACTGCAACACGACTCGCAGAGAGAATCTGGCCGATACCGGGCATGGCGCAGCTCACCCGAATTACCCACGGCTGCAGAACTCATGGATTCGGAGCCCCCCATCCTACCTCGGCCATTCTCAGACCTGCAACCGACCAAGGACGAGTACTTGGAAACCCAGTACTGGTTAAATCGGTACGAAGGAACCGAGTTGCTCCGAAGAGCAGTGAATCAAGTCCGCCGTCACCCGAATATGATGGAAGACAATGACTTCTACATCTACACACAAGTATGGTCTATTATGTTATGCTTCGTTCCCCAGCTAACCGCTTCAAGGTCCACGTTCAAGGATACACGTTTACCAGATCAGGTGCTGCCTGTCGTATTTGTCTCTCAACGGAACGATCTCCCTCGAAGGTCGTTTGGGCACAGTCCGGACGCCTCACTGCTGGCACCTTGGTAGCATTATCGCACCGTAGCGATAACTTCAGAACTCAATGTTTCGTAGCAATCGTTGCTGCGAGGTGTTTGAGAGGTGGCCTCGAACCAGATCCTGAGGCTGGAGAGGATGAGAAGACTCCCCCCAGAATTGACATCTTCTGGGCAAACCATGACGATGCCCTGCTTGATCCTTCCAACGACCTCATCATGATCGAGGCAAAATCCGGATACTACGAGACCGTCAGGCATGCAATGGTCGGGCTCCAGCATGCAGCCGTTTCCGAGTAAGTTCTCTCTCATTCATATTTTGCAGCCACTAACCTCGTTAGATCAAAATTCGATAAGTATATCATCGATGGTTGCGAAAGAAACTATACGGCCAAATATGTCAAGACCTCCAGTCAGATTGACTCCACACTGAACGCTCTACGGCAGCTTGACCATTCCCAAATGGAAGCGTTTAAACGAATGACTTCACAGGAGCTCGCTATTGTCCAAGGTCCTCCCGGAACAGGCAAAACGTTTACCTCGATCCTTGCCATCCGGAGCTATATTCAGACCCTACAAGCGATGAAAGGGAAGGATGAGCCGGTATCCCCAATCGTCGTCTCGGCCCAGACGAACCATGCTCTAGATCAACTTCTTGAGCAATGTATCAGGTCTGAAGCGGTCATTGTACGCCTTGGCGGCCGTTCTGCGGTACCTTGTGTCGCTGAACGCAGCTTGTACAAGCTGGAGCAAGATTCCAAACTCCGCAAAGGCAGTGCTAAAAAGGGCGAAAATGCCCGGAAAGCTATCTTGCGCAAGCTAAAGGATTCTCTATCTATGTGCTTCCCCGGTGGCTTTGTGGCGGCAGACCATCTCCACCGCGAGGGTCTCCTTACCCAAGAGCAATTCAATTCTCTTCTTAACAATGAGTGGGAGACAGCAACCCCAGTCAATGCAGATTGTACAGCAGATGACTCCTTTAGTGGTCCGATAGCATTGTGGCTTGAAGACTCCATTGAACAAGACCAGACGTACGTCTACCATCCTCCTCAGGGGCAAACTGAGACCCCACTGGAGGACTGTGAGAACGGACGATCCCCAGAGGATGATGAGAGGGAACGACTACAGGGAGAATTCATCTCTACCGAGTTTTACTGGACTGGCTCGGTTCCAGTGGCCAACAATTCGCACCTCCAAGCTCGCAAGCTACTGCGAAAACACTCAGATCTATACAACATCAAGCCGCCTCAACGTGGGATGGTCTACAGGTGCCTTCGGAAGCAACTTATTGACAAAATAACCGAGCAGCTCCCTAGGTTTCTCAAAGAATACCAGGGTGCGTGCGACGAGCTCAAGATCAGCAGCTTCAATCATAGGGTCAAGGTCATTCAGCATGAGGGCGTGCAGGTGATTGGGTGCACAACCACAGGATTGACCAAGTACCGCGGACTGATCTCAGCGACGAAGCCTCTCATTCTAATGATTGAGGAAGCTGCAGAGACCCGGGAAGCCAACATCACATCGGCCTTGTACCCATCTCTCGACCAGGTGGTCCTGGTTGGCGATCACCAACAGCTGCTACCCCACGTCGACGTGCGCGAACTGGAACAGTACGGTTTGAAGATATCTCTGTTCGAACGACTGGTCCATGAGAACCTTCCTTATTCGATGCTGAAAGTCCAGCGCCGCATGATCCCCATCATTCGATCGGTCGTTCATACTTTCTATCCCGAGCTGGAAGACCACGAATCCGTCAAAGACCGAGCCCCAGTCCCAGGCATGGGGGCCAAAATCTTTGGTGGTTCCAACATCAATGGGGTGAGGGCCAAGATGACAGGTTTTCCTTCTACAACAAGAAGGAGGCAGAAATGATCGTTGGCTTTGTCAGATACCTGGTGCAAAATGGCGTCCGCCCGTCTCAAATCACCATGTTGACCTACTACCAAGGCCAAGTCGCGGTCATCCTCCAGGAACTCAAAAAGAATGCTAAACTCGCCGAGTTCAACCCAGCCCAAGAGTGGTCTGTGAGAACCGTGGATGGTTTCCAGGGAGAGGAGAACGAATTTATCATTCTATCACTCGTCCGCAGCTCCACCAATCCACTTCGCGCTCGAGCTGGTTTTGTTGAGGACGAGAACAGAGCTGTTGTTGCAACCAGTCGCGCCCGTCGTGGCATGTACATATATGGCAATAGCAGCAACATTCTGAAAAGTAGCATCCAGAGCCGCAACACCTGGCAAAGAGTCTACGACGTCTTCGTCAAGGAAAGGTGTATTGGGCACAGGTTGCCGGTCGTTTGCAAGAACCACAGCCAAGTTACTTCAATCCTCGATCCCGACGACTGGTCAACCATTCCAGGCGGTGGGTGCCAGAAACGTTGCAGCGAGAAATGCTCAGAAGGTCATTCTTGCAAAGAAGTTTGCCATGCGGTCGATCATGAACGACTGAAATGCACAGAACCGTGCGAGAGAGTTCTCCCATGTGGCCATCAGTGTGACTCCCGGTGCGGGTATGTCTGCAAGTGCCCTCGCAACTGCAATAAGCCATTCATCATTGCAATGCCACCCATGTCCCAAAATCAAGCAGCTCAACAGTCAAGGAATAGCAGAGGCAACGGAGGTCAGCAGCTAGCTACCGTTCGGGTGCCTCGAACACACGCCCAACATGATGAGCCGACCAGTGAGGACCTGATGGAATTTGGGTACCACATGCGGCTTACAGACGACAGCAGCAGCAAATGGACGAAGAAAGTTCGTGAGGGGGATACAGCATTGCAATTAGAGAGAAGTCGGCTCAGTCCCAGTCGAGCTCCAACCATGATCCGGCAAACCTATACGCCCACGACAGGTTCGCCAACAAGATCAAATGGTGGACAGCCCGTTATAACAGAGCACATCTTCCCGGCACAGCAGCCCAGCACTGTTGGCAGTGCTGGAAGCAGTGCTGGAAGCAGTAATGAGCTGGCTATCAACGCCACAGTTGGAAGGATGGGTCGTCCGGAGATGGATGACCTAGAGGAGGACCTTATCCAGTTTGACTAGGGAAGGAAATTCGAGTATCGGAGAGTTGAGGGCCAAGAGTTGCCTCTCAAGTTGCTCGAGGCGGGAACTGCTCTAGAGACTTGTGATGAACCAAGTAACTGGAACTCTGGCGTTATACACAATTGCTCGGTTGGAGGACGCAATTATTTCAGGGAGAGCCTTAAGACTAAAATACTGAGTCGTGATCAAAGCCATTTACGTCTACGTGATGTTGAATAACTGCGGTGTCAAGTCGGTGATGTGCTGCTGCGGTGTCGGTAAAGATGGAGAAGTCGATCTGAGTCTCGAAGTGGGCGACGGACCTGGTGGTGGGGAAATCTCCGAAGTCAATCCGCCAAAGTTGGACGCACTTGCCTCCGGTCAAGGACACGCGACTTTGAACTTGGACCTGTACTTCTACCCCGACCCTCGACCAATGCTGCGCAACGACCTCCGTCTTGATTCCCTCGGTTTCCTCCTACTTGCTCTCGACGACAGACGTCGCGCTTGTACTCGTGCCTAACGCAAGCACCAGCTTCGCGCAACCATCAGCTTGTCCCCACCGGAAGCACGAGGCAGAGCACCGCGCGCATCACGCCTCAGGGCCCTTGCTTGCCGCCTTTCTCGCTCTAGAAGCATGGCAAATCGACCATAGCGGCCATACCTTGTTTATCGTCGGATTGTGAACGGATCGGGCCAGGTTCCGGCGAGGTTGGCCGGTTGCGACAGGATGGATGACGACCGGTTGTCGGCGAGCTCCGGCGAGTCGGATCACGACAACGGCAACGAACACGAGAACGATGCGGATGAGATCATGGAGGACGCGGAAGATGTTGGGGGTGATAACGACGCCGATGCGGACGACGACGATAACAACGAAGACGACGAGGATGACGGTGATGGCGATGGCGACGGCGACGGCGATGGAGACGGTGATGGAGACGGCGATGGAGACGGCGACGCGGACGGAGATGGCGATGGCGATGGCGATGGTGATGGCGATGGCGATGGCGAAGGCGAAGGTGAAGGTGAAAGCCAGTCCGCGACCACGGGGACAAACGGTGACGCCAAAGTCAAAGCCGAATCTAGCGGTCAGGTCAATGGCGAGGCCAACGGCAACGCGTCTACGAGGGCCAAGTCTGCCACTCCCTTGCTTCCAATTTGGCCTCCTCGGTGGCCGCGCCCCAGTCCTGAAGTCCTGAATGCGCGCCAATACGACATTGTTCCCACCATGGCGGCGCCTCAGTCAACGAGCGTCAATGCCATGGCCATTACGCCCGACCTGCGATACTGGATCACCGGAGGCTCCGACGGATACATTCGCAAGTACGACGGCCCAGGCACCATCAACGGCAAGTCGGCTTTGACCGTGGCGCAGAAACACCCCTTTGTGGATAGTGTTACCAAGGCCGGTATCCTCATGTCGTACTGGGAGAATGAGGAGCCCGCCCCCCCGGGCCGTGGTGACCAGGAGCATATCCTGTCGCCCGTGTATTCCCTAGCGGTTCAATCCGAGGCGCTCTGGCTTCTTTCGGGCCTGGAATCGGGAGGTATCAACTTGCAGAGCGTGCGGCACGATGAGGGCAAGCGCATCCACTGTTTACAACAGCACACCAACGCCGTGAGCGTCTTGACCCTGGCGCAAGACGAGAAGAGTGTACTCAGCGGCAGCTGGGACAAGAACATCTTCGACTGGGACTTGAACACCGGACAGACTACCAGAAGTTTCGACGGCAGTGCAGGACAAATATCAGCCATCGAGCTGCGACCGGCGATCGGGGCTCTGATTCCAGATGAGGCTGACGAGCCCATACCGTCGGCGACAATAGTGACTAATAACGCCCTTCCACCAGTGAATAGGACTTTTACCAACGGCGTCACAGAGACCAACGTGGCCGACTTCACCCAAGACTCAAACGCTGGGGAAATGGATGCCCAGGGATCGCCGGCGGACGGAAGCTTGTTTGGCGGCAGCGACGCCGGCAGCCTCTTCGGCGAGACGAACGAAGATCAACCCTTTGGACACGACGAGGATGAGTACGCCACGAACGCTATGGGCATGATGCCAGGCCATGAACACGACAGTGGGATGGACCACTCTGCCGACATGGCCATGGCGAGCCTCAAAGAACCGGAGAAGGACCCAGAGACAGAACCGACCCCAGCCGTACAACTGCTTGCCGAGGCAGATGCGATGGAGGTTGACGCCCCATCATCACAGCTGCTAGGCGAATCGGAACCTGTCATTGCGTCCCACGTTGAGCCCGATGACAGCCAGGCCGAACAGACTTCGCTGGCGAATCAAGACCTGCAGTCTCAAAATACGGATGGGGACATTACTGCGCTGAAGAGGTCGCAGTCTCCATCAACACTCCTCATGGCGGAGCAGACAACCCAGCAACACGACCCAACGCAGACGTCGTCGACGACATTCCTCTCGGCGGCGATTGATGGGACACTGCGCATCTGGGACCGGCGGGTGCAAAACCCCGTGGCGCGCATCGACAACCGGCCAGGCGTGCCCCCGTGGTGCATGGGAGCGTGCTGGAGCCCCGACGGAAACATGATCTACGCTGGGCGCAGGAATGGCACCGTCGAAGAGTTTGACGTGCGCAAGGCGAGGCGAGGATGGGAGCCTGAGCGCGTGTTGAAGTTGCCCGGAGGCAGCGGAGCCGTCAGTACGGTGCGGCCGATGATTAACGGGAGACACCTAGTGTGGTATGTGTTGCTCTGCGAGTGATCGCCCTGGATTGTGAAACCTGACTGACATGGCGAACCTCTTAGTGCCTCGTATGATATCCTTCGACTCTACGACCTGCGCGAGACTCGTTCTTTCAAGCACTCGACCGTCCCCTTCCTAATTATCCCTGGGCCGCCGAGGGCTGGTGTCATCTCAAGTCTGTTCATTGATCCAACTAGTCGTTTCATGCTCAGTGCGGCCGGAACACGAGGCTGGGAAGGCACGAGCACTGAGGTGCTAATCGGGTACGAGATTAACGTGTCAAGCAACGTGTGAGCAGCGGGGGCAGAGAAAATGACGAGAAGTGCTGAGGGGATGATTGTATTGGGTGTTTTTTGGACACGGCGGGTTCTTGGAAAGCCGGGGTGTTGGGCGTCTAGACTTGTATTGGCGGGAACTTGGGCCGTGAACTTGGAGCGGCGCATATATCCCTGTGGAAAGTATTCGGGTGCCTGGAAGAGAGTGTTTTTGCGTGAGATGGGATGGTGTGGTGTTGTGTATGATGGGGTGAAGTTAACGTCGTATACTCAGTATAGTATAGTTGCAGAGGCGAAGCAAGCAGATCATGTTCTTCATCAGGTCGCATGTGTACAGGAGAACGGACCTCACTACAAGTCTAAGATCTCTTTTTCTAAAGATGGACTAACTAGCTAACGAATAGATACTACATTATACTGGAGACTTGCTTGGCTACAAAATCATCCCTACTGCTAATAAGACTACGACCTGTGAAGAGGACCAACCTCTATAGTACTACGGATCTCGCTCAATGACTACTGCTTCCCTTCGGCCTCTCCCTCGAGGCAAATTCGCAAGCACTCAGGCTGTCCTCGGGCCCAAGAATCTGCGAGTCAATGCCATCGTCGGACATCCCCGCGTCGCTCTGCCCAGGCCACTCGGTCAACATACTCTCGCGGCGTTGCTGTTGTTTCTCGTCCTTCTTCTCCTCTTTGAGAGGCGCGACTTCTCCGCGCCACGCCACGACGTGATCCCGGCGCGCTCCGTTCTGGCGTATCGCCTGCGCAACTTCCTGCGGCGAGATGTACCGCGCCGGCGGCTTGGCTTCGGCTCCGGCTCCGGCTTCGGCCAGCGGGAAGACCTCGATGCGCGGGCGCGTGTCGGTCGCGGCGCGGTGGACGACGATCTCGCCGGGGAAGTGCTGGCCCGGCTGCCGCGGGATGTGCGCGTACAGGGCGTCGGCGGCGGGGTTGTACGAGTATGCGCTGCGGTGGGTGTTGTGGCTGCTGGGCGATGAGTTGCTGCGGTTGAGAGCTGGCGGCGGCGGGACGGCGGCTTGCGGGCGCTTTGGCTTGGTGGACTTGAGGCGTGACATGACGCGGGACAAGATGGATGGTCGCCTACTGGTGGTCGAAGTTATAGAGCGGCCTACGAGGGGGAGGGACGGGTTGGCAGTCGAGTGACGCGGCCAGGACCCGGAGGGTTGGGATCGGGATGCGGATGAGTGGGACCCGGGCTCGGAGGAGGAGGAGTAGTGGGACCCGGAGGCGAAGGACTCGGCGGCGGAAGCAAGATCTTCATATCTCGACGGCTTCGGCGAGTCATCAGACGCCATGTCACCAAAATCAGCCTCCGTATATCTCGGCCGGTCTGGGGCCTTACCGTCGTCAGCGTCGTCAAAGACCTGATACTTCCAAACCCCGGGCGTCTTCGGCCGCTCCGGCTCCTTCCACGGCTCCGGCGACGAGGAACATCCCCGCACCCACTCCCCGGGCGATAGAGTCGCCTGCTCCCGAAACAAACCCGCCTCGGGCGTCATGCCGGCGTCGGCCTGCCGGCGGCGCTTCGTCTCATCCGACTTGCGCTTGAGAACGGCGTCGCGGACCTCCTTGGGCGCTGTGGCGAGGGCCAGCGTGTCGATGAAGGACGGGGATTTGGACTTGGTCGATGAAGATCGGGACTTGGTGGACAGGTCGGATTTGGACGACATTGTTGATGGTTCGGTCAGTTTGCGTTGGGCAGGTTAACCTTGGGTAGGTAGGGCGGAAGGGATTGGGGGGAAGTTTCGAAGGGAATGAGGAGGCCATTTATACTCATGGAAAGATGTTCTGTGAACTGCAGGAAGTGTTCATCGTTGCGGTTTCCAAGTGTGTCCGTCGAAGTTGAGATCGTGTTCTCGAGACTGGCTAGGTAGATAGAACAAACAGCCCAGTGACAGCCCAAACCCCTCCTCCTTTCTCAACATGGCCAAGGGTTATCCAAGTAATCAAGTGCGTCACCCTGGCTCAAACCTAACACAGACAAACAAAAGAGAAATGCCTGCCAACACTTGCCATCCCTTTGTTCGCATTACACAGCTCGCGTTCCACCTTCCAGGATATGTTCTTTGTGCAACATGATCCACTAACTTGACACTCTGTGAAGAATAGCCTTGTCCTACAGTCAAACGAGTCTCGAGACTTCGACGTTGCATGCCAAGCAGGGAAAGCATATTATACCTGAGCATTGTAGCCAACATGCCCATATTTCACCTCGCCTAAACCGGCACCTGGTTAGACAAACACTTCAACCTGCCAGTCTAAGCAAGACATGTAAGCTAGATAGATATTCAACAAGACCCACGTTGCCTTGCCACCAGTTCACAAAATATGATCTTCATAACAGCCTTGTCTTGTCTCAGGTACGAATTATGCACATCTCTGTTTCTCCTCAAGGCCCCCCTTGCATACCACCAGTTGCCATACCTTCAAATTGATAGAAGCATCCCCTTGCATGCACTCGCACCTTCACTCACACACACACACATCTTGAACTGATATATGAAAATCATCTTGTCCGGGGCCTTTTGCATTCCGTTTCCTAATCTTATCTTACACAGCGGGCATTTATACCCCATGACACCAGGCTGAGTACCGAAGCACCCTATGTATGCGTCAACGTCAAGAAAGCCCATTCATCATGTAGATCCACTCTCATGTCTCTTTCCTCCTCCTCCTCCTCCTCCTCCTCCTTCTCCTCCTCTTCTTCGTCTCCTTATTCTCCTTTCTATACTTTCTTCCCCTCTTCTCTTCTCTCATCCATCCAATCGAATTCCCAAGCTCACAAACCAAGGAAATAGTGGGGTACAGGACAGAATGCCTCCAACTCCGTTTTTTAACCAGCACATAAAGAAGCCCAACAAGTTCCCATATCCCACACCTGCTATGAACAAATATGAAGAGAAAAACACAAAGGACAGACGCCCTCACCTGTCGTCTCGAAGGGGGGTATTATCATTATCTACTAAAGAAAAGACGAAACAAGGAAATGTGTGCTTGCACAGACACGAAGTCGAGTCGGTCGAGTCGGTCGGTCGGGGTTCGATCCAATGAAAAAGGGGGGCGGCCACTGATGGGCAGGCCCTCCTCGGTGTTGCATGCCATGTGAACAAAAAAGAAGTTTCAGACGTCTCAGAGACGTCTATACAAAGAGGGAAAACGATGCCAGCTCGACGAAATCGAGCTCAGCTCTCATGAAGTGACTCGAGGATCATTGAAATATTGCACCATGCCCCAGTCAGCCTGTGGGGCGCCGTTGTGCTGCTGGTGTTGCTGTGTCGGTGTCGTCTGTTGCTCCATGACAGCACCAGCGAGGCTCTCCCAATCGTCAAATACGACAGGCGCGGGAGAGTATTCGAAGTCCATCATTGAGTCACCAGCCTCCTGAGCGTGGGACGGTGGTGGCGGCAGCTCACGCTTGTCAAGAGGCGACGGCACGGGAGGCGGCATCAGGGGAGAAGTAGATGACGCCAAGGGCGAGTGAGAGGTCGAGTCGGGCGAGTGTCGCGCCGAAGGGAACGGTTGTGAGGGTACGAGGATCGTATTGCGGAAGGGTGTCGAAAAGGGGTTCTGCTGCGATGGGTCCGGTGAGGGCATCATCGACTGGTGGGAGGCCTGGGTCGGGAGGGTCATGAAGGACATGCGAGGGTCGAAGCCTTGAGGCGTCAGGCTAGCATGCGAGTACTGCGGGGAAGGGATGGGCGCCGAGGTAAGAACAATGTCAGCGAGATCGTACGCGACGCTGACAATCCACTGAGCCTCGCCCTCGTCGCCAGAGAAGAACTCGAGCAAATCCTGCAACTGGCCCGGGTTCTCGTTTTCGAGGAAGCCCTGTGCACGGCCGGTCTTGCTGGGGTGCCAGCTGAACTGGGGTCGACGGCCGTTGTACTCGGGCTGCTTGCTGATAACGAGAGCATCCCAAGCCTCGTGAATGAGGGGTTGATGGAGGAGACCGTAAACGACGCGCGAGTGCATCCAGTCACCCTTGGTCATGCCAGACTCGAAATGGCGAGCCACGTGCTCAACATGGCGCTCGCGAGCTGGGTGCAGAGCAGAGCAGAAACCACACGCCCAATACTTGCGCTTGCGGAGGAACTTGACCACCTTCTCGGCGTGAGGGCACGTCTTGCAGCCGTGGCACTGCTTGTGATGCTGGTTGAACGAGTTGGAGCCCCAGAAGCTGCGGTTGCAACCAGGCTCGGGGCAAGGGTACTTGCGCCAGCGCTCGTGAAACTCGTCCTCGTGGCGTTTCCAGTCGTACTTGCGCTTGAAGCTAGTCTCGCACGATGTGCACCAGTAGATATTGGTCTTGCCGGTGGTGCCGACGGGTGCCCCGAGGGGCCCGGAGACGGGAGTCGTCGGGGGAAGGGGCAGCGGCGCCTGCGATCTAGCGCAAGTCGAGGTCGACTGCCAGGAGAGGGAGGACTGTCCCGAATTCGTGGACCAGATGGAGGCATGACCGGATGAGCCGGAGGACGTCGACGAAACGGAAATCCGAGGGCGATGGCTAAAAGGGGCCGAAGGAGGCATGAAGATGGCTACACAACACAAATGGTCAGATCATGTCGACGACTCGGCACAGTATGGCGAGGCGCGATGAGACGCAACCACAAAAACAGAACCTGATGAAGGGAGAGAATAGAGACGTACAAGAAACGTCCTCGGGAAGAGCTTCAACTTTGATGTCGGTGGGAGGCGAAGTGGTCGTCGAGGTGTGGGTGCTGGTCGGCGTGGTAACAGTCGAGATCGGGACAACTTGGACAGGAGGAGGTGGCGGGCATCGCATGGGTGGCGGTGGCACGAAGCTGGCCTGTTGTTGCTGTTGCTGGTGGTTAACGAGCGACTGTTGCTGATGCTGCTGATGCTGCTGCTGCTGGAGCTGGAGCTGTTGTGGGAGCTGCTGCGCGAGTTGTTGAGGCGCCTGCTGCTGCGGAAGCTGCTGCTGCTGCTGTTGTTGCTGTTGTTGAGCCATAGCAAGCTGTAGCGATTGGCTTTCGTCAACCCATTGGTGAAGAAGGTCCTTGGAAAGGCCCGAATCGATCAGGACCTGGAGATTCTTCCTAGCCTCGGCGAGAACATCTCTGGGGTGGGAATTGTCGTGCATCTGGGGCGGCGACGGGCTCGGGTGTTGAGAAGACATGATCGGATGTTGTTGCTGTTCGTGCTGTAGCTGATGGTTTTGCTGATGAGGACTCTGACTCTGATCCATGACCCGCTCTTACCACATCTGGCGGTTCAAAAGCGACGAAGAAGAGAAGAGCGAGTGAATGAACGAGAGACTAGAGCGAGCGTGGGTTGCAAGTTGCGGTTGCTTGCTTGCTACTTTGTTGGTGAGTGCGTGCGAACGGGCTTGCGTCCAAGCAAAAAAGAAGTTGTTTTTGTTAATTCAAGCGAGTGTGGTGTGGACGAGCCGACGACGATGGAAGGCAACACACACAAGAAATGTGTGTGATGACCAGAGGGATGTAATTGTATGAGCGGGTGGAAAAGAGGAGGAGAGAGGAGAGGGACAAGTGTGGGTGGGAGAGTTGGAGAGGTTAGATTAGAGAGCGAGGCTTGGAGGAGGGAGTGGGCGATGGAAGCAGGAGGGGAGTGGGAGGAGTGAAAAGTAGACGAGAAGGAAGGAGTGAAGTGGAAGTGAAAGCGAAAGCAGGTACCTAGACGAAGGAGGGGAGGAGACGGGAGCGAGGACAGGAGGAGAGGAAGGCAGGAGTACGAAGTAGAGCGAGAGCAGGAGCCAGGAGCCGGGAGCCAGGAGCCAGGAGAGGAGAGGAAGAAGGAGGAAGGGGCCGAGTAGGAGTGGAAAGGAAGGAACGCCAAGCGTGGGAAGGCACGGACAAGGATGGGATACCCAGGCCAGGGACACGCCAGGGACTGGTCAGGGACAGGATCATAGCATGCATGCGCGCAGTAAGGTAAGGCAAGGCAAGACAAGGTATTCCTAGGTACGTACTTCGTACTCCGGGACTCCGTAGCGAGGCTCTCTCTCGCGTTCTGTTCCTCGCACGCACGCACCTTCTTCAGTGTCTGGTCTGTCGGGCGTTGGCATATTTCTCCGAACATAATTAGATCCCTTTTTAGGGGGGGCGTGGTGTGGACTGGGTTGGGTGGGTGTGCGAGAAACACGCCGTCGTTCTCTCCTCTCTCCTCCCTTCTTCCCATGGGCTCGGGGCTCGGGCTTTTGGCGCTGCAGCGGGCTGGCTGGGCTCCTCTCAAACCTGGATCCCCCAGCGACGGCGCCCACTCACGCGTTGCCCGCACGATACGATACGGCATTCGTGCAGCAACGCAGACGCACTCATAACCACACAGCGCAACCCGCAGAAAGTCTTACGCCGTGCCACAGTGGCTACAGGCGCCCTGCACGCCCCCCCTTCTGTGTCAGGTCCCCTCTCCAGCTTCCAGGTGTCTGTCACGGGGGGATGATGCCCGCACGTCAGGGCAATCCGTGCTATGGCAGCCGCTGCTATATTGCCCACAACCCAAAAAAAGGCACACCGGGGAACTGGAGAGGGAAAGAGTCGTGCGTCTGGTGGCTTGTTTCCAGCTGGGGGTCTGTGGTCTGTGGAACCCTCTTTTTTTCCTGTTGAACACACAGACTCACCCGTATCGAGCACAAGGAAATGGTGGCGAGGACAGCAGCAGTACCTGCAGTCAGGTACGCCGATTGAGTACGAGATAGACAGCGACAGTAGCGACAGTTGGGGAAGCCACTGAGTAAGACACTAAAAACTCGATCGAGCGGGCGGTGCCGCATCCATGTGTGAGGTGAGATGTTGTCTTTGACCTTTTGGAATGCCTTGCCTCGCCCATCGTGTCGGGCCGGGATGATTCACTGGTTCTTTGCCGTTGATCAGTTCAGGGCACGCACGATATGGAGAATGTAGATGCTTCGTACAGGGGAGGAACATGTCCGGCAAGGAGATACACTACTGTACGAATACTACGTACAAACTCAGAGGACAATAACCTAGATTCGGTCCCTCTCTCTCCGCACATCTGCCCGCTCAACGACCAAAGGGGATTGATTGTCTTGCTTGAGCCCTGGCTGAGCCTGTGCGTGATGGGAACCGAAGGGTGGATTTCGCATGGTGGATGGATCATCCCGGGGTGGAGACAACAGCCCGCAACCTGTTCCCGGCCCTGTTCCTGTTGCTCTTGCTGTTGTCTCTCCTCTAATATTTTGCATACAGGAGAGTGCGACCAAGTCGCTATCCTAGTCAACTCGCTCCGAGACTCGAAATCCATCAACGGAAGAGCAGCCCAGAGCAGAAGCAGGGGTCCCTCACCCGAGCATGGATTTGGTTATGGATCTCAATCCCTGGAGGGGCGAAGCGCGAAATGGGGCTACGAGAGTAGGCAGGGTCCATGGCACTGGGGAGTGGGAGGGGGGCCTGGGATTTTGTCCGGGATCCGAGACAACCCCCGAAATGTGCTAGAATGGAGGCTCCCAGGCCCGTGTCATACTGAAGAAGAGAGAAGCAAGCAGGAGAACGGGTGCTCGTGTTCTCGATTAATTAAAGAGCCAAAGATACGGGGAAAGGAAGACAGACGCGGGGAGGAGGTAAGGCCGAGCCACTTACCTAGTCCAATCCACTGAGTGGTTGCTTGCCGATAGGTAGCCGATCTCATTGTCATCATCGTCGCCATGGCGCTTCAGAGACGCTTCGCTCGCATCGTACCCCTGCGCCGCTGAACTGAGGTCATTCCGCCCCCGCCAGCTCTCCTCTAGCGACTTGCACAGCAACACTGTCCGGCGTCCATTCGTCCTCCGAACCCCATGCCACGAGCTAGCCCCGTCGGTCTGACCCGTGGGTAGTGGGCATCTCTCTGAGTGTCTGACTTTTGTCGTCAATCAATCAATCAATCACCTGCGCGTGTGTGTGTGTGTTCGTCACGTCATTCTCGGCCCTCTCTACCGCTTTGGTCTGGTAATGTCTTTTTTTTTTGTAAATTCCTATATCGCTGGGTGTTTATTAATACGGTCATTTCTCCTAACCTCCGAAGCCTGTCGGTAATGAACTATGCCGGTATGTAATAGTAGAACGGGAAAACAAAACAAAAGCGCCCAAGATCAAGGGAAAAATAGGAGGGATGGGGGGGAAAGGGGGGCGTGGACGCATACCATAGCACAACGACAAAGATCCCGCGCTCTCTTTCTCTTGGTTGCGCACACCGACTGACTTGCGGACTGGTTGACTGTTTCTCTCTACTGCGCTCTCTCTCCAGACATCCTTACCTTACGGGTGCGCGCACGTCCAGCAAAAAGATGCAATGCAGACTGGGCGCCAGCCCTCTTCTTTTTTTTGGGACAAGTCTTCTGCCTCTCCCGTCGCACCAGGAACAGGCGTACCTGAAACAAACACAACAACCAGGGCCACACCCACCAACCAACCAACCCAACCACACACACCCGATGCCTTTTTCCTCTCTCTCACTGTGAAAGCTGAGTGACAGAGAGAGAGTTTCTTTCAAAATCCCACGCCGAGCGTTTCGAAACGGGGGCCGATGGCGGCCGTGGGTTTCCCGCCAATCATGACCCCTCGTCCCGGCCGGGAGGGTGACGCTAAATCTTGCCGTCATCTTATGATGCTCTCGACTTTCACTAGGAAAAGCACGAGCAGCGAGAGACAAGGCTTGGCTCGTCTTGGCTGGCTTGCGCCGGGTCTGCAACCGGGCTTGAAGCCAGGCCTCTCGTTGGTGTGCTAAGCGGAAGCCGTCGACTTTGTCTGCGACCCGGGCCCAGCGAGGCCCAGTGGCGGCCGTTGTTCCCAGCCCAGGAGCCCACTCTCAATCCAGGAGATAGATCTGCCGGGGGCGCAATTGTTCCCCTCTTGCTTTTCCTCCCCCCCTGGCTAATGGATCATGGCTTTTTACACGCGGGTCAGAGGGATCCAGAGTGGCCCAAAGGAGGGGTGCGTCTGAGTACAGACCATCCATCCAGTTGTGGTGCCTCGTCATCCGACTCATCCAGGTAAGGTATCTCGTCTTTCCATCCATCCATTCAACGTCCATAATTAGTTTGCCGTGTGTGTGTGTGTCTGTGTGTGTCTGCATTGTCTGCGTGTCAACCGCTGCGTTGTCGACATTTGCGTGTCGCTGCGTGTCGTTGCAATGCACACAGCCTCCCCCTTTGCAATCTTGGCTACAGCTCTCTATCAGAACCCGTGTCTCCCTTCCCTTCCTCACGCTCTGGCCCGGACACTTTTCTCTACTAGCCCCGCTCTTCTGACGTGCCCCCATCAGCATCCATCAGCAATCATGATCCATCATGGATGGTTCAATGTCAGCCAGGATCCATCGCATCGTCATCCATGGTCCCCGAGCTTCTGTCGCAGCCTAGCCCAGGCTCGCCCGTCTAGACTGTCCAGACTTGGCTCTGTTGGTCTTAGGCCCAAGATCCTAGGGACAGCACCAGGAACCACCGGCCGGGGGAGCACCTAGAGGAGGCTTGTTGGGGCGCCTAGGCCTATCCCGTCATCATTCATCATCCATCGGTTCCATCGTCTTTCCCACGTTTCCTCCCCCGGTACCAACACCAGCAACCCACCCGGATGAGATCATCTCCCTCCTTGTTGTGGGCGCATCAGCACCTTCAGACACGGAGAGAGGGGGGTTCCATCAGGTCAGAATCGGCGGGACGGAGGGCTCCCTGCGGCAATTGCCGTAGCAGCAGTGCAAATCGGTGCTGACCCAGCCCGCTGATGGAAAGCTCCAACCACAAGGCATTGTACCGAAGTCCAAAGGAACAGAGCACAACCTGGGGCCACACATCCATGATCCCATCCATGATCCATTCCCAATCCCAATCCCTGCGCACATCCCGCCGCTCCATTGGTTCCCCAAGGCCCCCGAGCCAGTCCTCTGTGAAATTGTCATTTCGCATCTTTTCCTCGCTCAGAGTTCGAGAAGGCGAAAAGGCGCGCGCACGGCTCGATTCCACTCGTCGGTCTCTAGTTCTCTAGTCTTAGACCCATGCCCAGTCTGCTCAAGCTTCCCCCCGGCTCTACTGCTAGCCCGGGCTATCCAAATCCATCAGGTGGATTCTTTCCCTCGATTATTAATGTGTCAGTCCGCCGTCCCGTTCTCCAGCTTTGCCGCCAGAAACCACTCGGCAAAATCCACAGACTTAGACAGACGCTGGCCATGACATTGCCGCATTGCAGTTGATGCAGCTTTTCGAGTCATGGACTGATTGCGCCGCCAGATTGACGGATTGGCGCCGCGGCTTTCTTGTGACGACCCCTAAGGTGACGCCCTCGCGGGTCAGGTGTAGCAAGTCCCCCCAGATATGCGGATACCACAACCCAACATCTTCGCTCTCTCCGTCCCGTGTTTTCTGCGTGTTGGTCCTCCCTCGTCATTGCGCTCTTTTTTCTCCTCCA
This sequence comes from Neonectria sp. DH2, assembly GCA_003934905.1. Classification (NCBI taxonomy): domain Eukaryota; kingdom Fungi; phylum Ascomycota; class Sordariomycetes; order Hypocreales; family Nectriaceae; genus Neonectria; species Neonectria sp. DH2. The sequence continues at coordinate 88,738 of RQWH01000020.1, read as the reverse complement.
GCGTTACATCCCGCGGCAACGAAAGGAGAGAGAACAAAGTATGAAATCCTCCACCCCCAGGAAAGGGGGAACCGCCCGGGGGCGACTAACGAAACTCCTGACCGTCTTGCCACTTGATAGAGAGAGTTGCGTTGTTGTCTGCCTCTGGGATGCTGTCACTGCCGCTGCTTCCTGCTTCAACACAGCACAAGGACATTCGGACGGACCAAAGGGTGACGAGGTGACTTCTATTTCTGGAATAGCCCGCCCCCAGGTTAGAGGCTAAATCTGGTGGCTGGCTCTGAGCGATGAAATTAAAATGAAGTCATTCTTGTACAACCTGGGTCGTGCATATCGTCGTGTAGTGCGTGTCGTCGTACAATCCGAGTCCGTATAACATGCATCCATGCAGCACGTGATATGTATATCTTTCCTTGTGCTACCTTGTCCCAATTATTTGTCTGGATCCTGGAGTACGGAGGAGGTAGGTAAGGAGCAATTATAAACATTGTTTTCTGCTATTGACAAGAGTGATAATAATAGTAGGTTACTGTACAATGCCAAGTCAAGGCCAAAAAAAAGTTTAAAACATATTAAAACAAATAGAGAGGGCGTCGTTGTTGTTTGTCTTCATCATTGTTTCCCTCTCCAGCCGTTTGTCTTTGTTTCTCTGGCGTTGCTTCTCCCGACTCCCATGCGATGCAAGCACTCTCTCGACGTCTCTGCTTCCGTGTCTGGATCATCCTGTTCCTCGTCTCCCCCAACTTGGCGGTACCTGTTTCCGCTTCCGCTTTCTTGTTTCTGTCTCGCCCACTTCCAAGTCCACCTCCACTGATAAGTTGCACTGGCACGGGGGGGGGGGGGTCCAATTTTAGGGCCCCGTCCCTGTTTTTCCTCGTGTTCGCTGTCCAAAGGCTGAAAGTTTGTTTCACCGTTTTCTTTTTCTTCTCCTTGGTTCCGACTCGTCCAACGGCGTTTGCTTTCTGCTTTGCCGGTGCGCGTTGCTCTCCTCTCCTCTCAACCTCGGAACGGCAAGAAAAGCCCGCTTTTTTCGTCATGAACCAAGATGGTAGCTCCACAAGTCCACCAAGAATCCAAGAACCGGCGCCGGGCGAAGAGTAGCGCCATAGCTAGTATATCAACATCTGAGACAACGGGAACGTTCCTGCGATTTGTTTGAGGCGGCCGGCCCCTTGCGAAAAATGGTTCCCTGCGCGCTGAAGAAGGTCTGGAAACATTCAGCCGGGTCCCCAAGCCTCAAGCCTCTAAGACCCAAAGCAGGTCCACCAAGTCATCTCCACTCCCCCTACCCAGTTTCCGCCGCCGGAGCGTCCCTCTTTGGGACGGGAAATGTCTCGGAAGATATTTGGAGGGCCCAACACCGTGGCGCTGCACGTCACATCCCATGCTCGACAACAGCCCACCAAACGCTCCTCCAACTTCGTTTCTGCGGCTCTCTTGCAGCCCCGTTGGTGTGTGTACTTTGACTTTGCTGTGCCTGTGTATGTCCATGTGTATGTGCCTGTTGTGCCTGCTGTGCCCTGCATCTGCGTGCTGCATGTGTGTTCCGTGCTGTGCATGTGCTGAACGTCAAACCTCCGGTCCTCTCAGCCCCTGCTCAGGAACCAAGCCCCGTGCATCCACGCCAGGACCGCTGCATGTTCCATGTTCCATGTTCCTAGATGATCGTCCCTTTTTCCCACGCCGTTGAACCCTTCTTCCGCACCAGGAGCCCGCGCACAAGGCACCAGGCACGCCCGGCATGCGCGAGCTGAGGTGTTCTCGGCCAAGCACTGCCACAATCGCAAACTCGTACTTCGTAGTGTACCCCTTCTCGTTTGAAGTTTCCCATTATGCCCAGCCCTGGCAACTGGCTGGCTTTCCCGCGCGTCCGTGCTGACGCCTCCAGAAACTTTCTCGGTGATCCCCAAACTCCATACATCATCTCACCGATCACCGTCGCGAATCCACACTGGTGATATCGTACGGCCGCCAAAGCCTCCCAAGAAAAGATCGGCCATCAACCCAACGGAACCGGTTCCAGTCCCGCATCCATCTACCCAAGGACCGCCCTCCCTGCCAATGTCGCCGGTGGCTTCGCCGCCTTACGCACTCGTGCTGAAGTAGTAGTTCTCCCAGAGATATTCGTAGTCCTCCAATATCCCGGCGATGAACCCTGGCATCCGCTTGCTGACGCCACCGACGACACCCTTAGTTACATTCTCGTAGCATGCTCCCCGCAACGCCCACCAGCCCATCGACCACCCGCGCTTGTTCCACTCGTCGCGCTCCAGGGACGTGGTGCGCAGCCCGCGATCCCGCAGCTGCCGGGCCGCGTATTCAACTGCCAGCCCGATCATCCAGGGTGTCCATGCCTTCTTGTTGTCGCTCCGGGCCATGGCAATCGCGTACACCAACGGGGACAGGATGTGCAATATCTCTGCGCCATGGCCGCTTCCCTGCAGCTGGTTGAGCAGCTTAGTCGCCGGCTTGATGTCATCAGCTGTAAGGACACGTCCTAGCAGATACGAGCTGATATCGCCAGCAACCGGGAGAGATGGCAGGCTCATGCCCGTCCTCGGCATGGCCCACTCGCGTTCGTGCGGCGGTTTCAGCGTCTGCGACCCGCCATTCAGCCCATCCTCAGATACGGACCCATTTGCCGAGACGTCGTCCATCAGCTCACTCTCACTGCGGAACGCAAGCGCATCTTCGTCCTCTTCGGGTGTTTTGTCCTCGGGGATGGGTTCCCGTTCCGGTAATACGGGCGAGACCAAGGGCCGCGACCGTGTGATGCGCATCAGAAGGAGTCGGCAAAATGCCTTGATGGCTTCTATAATCACCACTACCTTCCATCGGGATCGCTCGCCGCCCCGGCGCTTGGCTGACATCTCCCAGAGCATCTCGGTGTAGATGACCATCTGCAGCAGCATGGCGATCCGACGGTAGGCACTGCTCTTCTGGGTCCAGTAGCGGGTGTATCGCGCGTGGGCTGATGGGATGGAGGCCATGGGGAGGCGTGACAACGCTTTCTGGAGTAGCGTATCATGGTAGAGGGAGAGGAGTTGCACGCCCGAATGGATCGACTCTGATGCGATTTCGGCGTCGCGGAAGCGGCCTGGATGCAGCATCTCGTATTAGAGGCAGTTCTTCTTGGAAGAGCCAGGACCAGCCCTGTGGGCACCAGCACAGTCTACTCACCTGGAATAATGTATGTCAAGCTGCGTAGGGCGCTCTCAATCTGCGACACCTGGCCGGCGTTCTTGGTGATAAATTCGTCGTACATGGACAGCCATTGTGGGGGCATGGACAGGATGCTACCGAGCGATGCGCGCGGCTTTGGCTTTGCTTTGGAAGTCGAGGCAGAGGTACCAGCGGGTGGCCGGATTGTCGAGGATGAAGCCATCACGTCTGGATGCGCCTAGCGAAGGCGGCCGTGAGGAAGAAGCGAGCGCGCTTCTCAGTCGTCTAAATGCGGCGTCGGTTGGCGATACTCAGCCCGCAGCATGACTCGAGTCTCGTGAGGATGATGCGACGGCGATGATGCTGGTGAAGATGATGACAAGTTGATGGTCGGATCCTTAATTCTAGGGAGCTTGCTCATGCCCTTCCGCTGCCGAGGCACGTCACGGCCCGTGAAGTCGGGAGGTGATTTATGCCTCAGGCATAATTCAATGTCAACCCAGCCAACCTCGCATTTGGGCTACCCTGTACTGGAACGTGAACTACTAAATTTCACCTCAATGCGTATGTAGGTGCGCTCTTAGTCTTGCTATAATTTCCATTTTTGCAGTTCCGTTCATTTCAGTTGCATTTAGGGGTGATGCTTCTATCTGAAGAACCTTTGAGCATGAACGGTGTGCTTATTGGCCGTGGACTGTTAAGCCGAGGGAACAACATGGCTTGGCCGACTAAAGTAATGGATCGACACAAATAACGAGAGATGAGAACTTCACATTTACATACGAAAACCGAAGCAAAGGCATGACGAGTAGTTCTCAATTATTTACAGTTTTGGTCTACATTAAAACACCATGCAGATGTGTTTGTTGTCTTGGTGCTTTTCCCGCTACGCAATATCACTTTACCTTGTCTCATCCCGCATTACCTCACACAATAGTGTTTGGCCAGGACGCCCAAGGGGACTAGACCGCAGATGCCCAGCGTTGGACAACCACTTGGGAATCACCAAACACCGAAAAGGCGTGAACATAGTTCATTCGTTTACTGCAACTATGTGATACACGACCTGTACAAAAGGTCTTATGTATATGACCTTTTTCCTGCTTTTGAGGCGATGTGCTTTACCAGCTTGGCGGCAACTCCCCCAGCAGACTGCTTTGCATCCCTCTCCCTCGGTGTACTGGAGAGAGCTACGGAAGAGACCGAAACAATTGGGTTGTTCCGAGAAGCCATTTGATGCAGCTCGCAAACCCCAAGGGCCCTATAGGCAATCGTCCTGTCTGCTGGTCCCTCTCTATGAATGTTTGTTGATTATTCAGATGTTGGTCCACTGCCGTTTCTGTTATCGTGTTGGAAAGCCTCGACTTTTCCGAAACCGGGAAGTTGAGTCTGGCATCTGCGACAACCTGGTGCGTCAATATATCGCAAAGCCAGCATCTTCCAACTCCTGGCCGCCCGGGAGGATTGGTCGTCCCTGCATGGGAAACGGCCAGAAGAGAGGATTCTCCATACTGTCTGCCGTCTTGGTAACCGAGGGCGTCTCGCCGCCGCCTGCCGTGGTCTTGCCAGTTCCCCAATGGCACAAGATGTCCGCCTCTCGCAGATTAGGCGCAAAGAAGTTAAGGCTTCCCGTGCTTGGCTTCACAAGCCTATCGTACTCTTCCGATGTGAGTGTGTCACCGTTAATGTCCACCTCGATGTCCCACTTCTGCGCAAGGTGGCGGAGTATGTTCAGCGCTTGCTCGGCAAAGCGATGACACGGGGCCATCTCGGTGAGATCGTCTATGCCCTGGCGGATAGCGTCCTTCACATGAGGGTCGATCTTAGCCGCGGCCTCCACGGTATCAGGCGTTGAGACATCTGAGCCGGTCTGAATGTTGCTGGCGCCAATGGCCAGATGCATGATGGCCGAGGTCAATACAAAGTATGGTACGAAGGACGGTGTTCTGCGTAATGTATATAGCTGTGAGTATGATTTCAACAAGCCTTGAATGGCGTCTGCAGCTTGCGAGCAGACATCTCGTGGCGACACTTTGGAGCCGATGATCCGCAGCTTGATCAGCGGCCTAAATAAGAGCAAGATTGCAAAGTGGTAGTACATGCTTCAGGATGTCAGTGTCTTCACACCTACGTTGGGGCTTTGCATCGTTACGCGTAAGAAACTTACTGGGCAAAGAGTACCGCTGGGGTAAAGTTGTGCCCCAGCCTCAATACCTCCGGTATTCGATCGTACCAGTTCAGGTATTGTGTGTATATGCTCAAAAGATCCCTTGCTGTAAGAGGTCGCCCAGGGGAATGGAGAATATACAGAGACTGGTGAACTAGCTCGCTAAGTTCACAGAAACACTTGTACACTGAGCGTACATTAGACGGTTGCTCACAAGAGCGCTGTAAGGGAGCACCTGTATCGTATTAGGACCAGTTGTGGGCGGGTGTATGGTACTTTGAAACTCACCATCGTCAGTATATGGTACCCAAAGAGAGGCCTCGATGTCGCCGATAATCGCCGGTTTTGGCGGCAGGCGAGGAAAGCAGGAACACTGCGGCAGCGAGCCGGTGGCAAGAGACCAAGCGCTGTGATAAAATGATGAGAAAGGGGTACCGTATAACGCCAAGGGATCATGAACTCACTGGTCTAATGCAAAGGCCCCCCAGAATGTTGCCGCTTGCACAGCTAGTTCATCCTCATCTCCTTCGCCCTGAATACGATGTAGGCCCATCTCAATGGCTAGCCGAATGCTCTGGCCTGCGTAGTACCAACTTTCCGAGTCTCGACCACAACTGGCTTCCCGGATCGACATGATTCCAAGTGCCTGAATTGTGGTCAAGTTGTGATGGTCGGTCTCTTGTTGAAAGAGCCGTTGCGACTCTTTGAAGAAATGGTCACCGGATGAGTACGGGTCGTTTGGGTTTGCGCGTGTCATGGGCTGTGTCGAGAAGCGACAGCCTAGGGCAAGGAGGGCATTGATTAATATTGGTGAGCAGTAACGGTGTCGACCGTCTTGGAAGTCTTGCAGAAAGTGTTCCTTGCTGAGAGATGCGAAGGTGGGATATTCCCAGCAGAAGTAGAGGGCGAGGAGGTGCTGGACTAAATTGATGTCGCCGGTGATAGCGGTCCACGAGCTGGATGGAGTATGCATTTCGGGATCGTTCAGGGGTGATAGGATCTGTTCGAGACCCCGGAACCTCGGCAGGCCATCAGAAAGATGATCTGGATGTATGCCATTGGCCCACAATCCTATCTGAGATTGGGGTGGACCTCGAACATCGGTGGTCCAGCTCATGGCATCTGGGTGAGAGTTGCTCCGTGTAGACCCAGCCTGGCTCTGAGAGGAAAAGTGCCATGGGCTATTTCGACCCATCTCAGTCTGCGCCGCGGGCGGCTGTGGTTGCGACGGGTTGACGCCGATGCTCATGGCAGCCAGTGAGCTGAGACTACCGCCAGGAAAGCCAGCCACGTGAGCCGTAGAGGAAGTGTCTGACCGCTGGGCGAAGGAAGGCACGGCACCTCCACCGGAGGGTAAGGCGCCGCCCAACCATTCGGAGACGCTCTCGACAGATTGACCACCTCGGAGGCGCGTCAGGACCTCCTCCCAATGCTCTGGGCGGACGAGGGCGGCAAAGACCTGGTCATTGGAGCGTTGACGGTGTCGGAGGTTCTCGATTTCGGCTCGCAGGTTCTCTTTTGACTGGCGCACAGGAACCTCGTATACGCACTCAATGTCCTTCTGGCCCTTGCAGCGCCCACAGGGTCTTTGGCCATCGCACTATAGGAACAAGCAAGTTCGTCAGCGAGGGGGTGCGACGACCACCGGGAGACAGGGCATGAGGTATACCACCACCAAAACCCACCACTTACTTTTGCACGCTTCTTGCGGCACTCAGTGCAGGCATTGGGCGTTACAACGCCAAGCCCGCGACGCCGTTTAGAGTGGGAGTTGGCCAAGGCCGACCCCGAGGTATTGGAGGGAGTGTTTGAGGGAGTATTGGAGGACCGGACAGACGTCGGGGTTGGATTACTCTGCGACTGCGACCCAGATGCTCCCTGGTTCGTGTCGCTAGAGTTGGGCTGCAAGCTGGGCGCCGTTGCTGGGGTGTTAGTGGTATTGTCCTCGTCCATCGCGTCCAGGCCGTCCGAGAGGTCGCTGGGCACCCAAGTATGAGCGGATGGGTCGCGGGCTATTCAGGTCGAGGGAGTTCGGATAAGCCAGGGTCTCTTCGGGGCGGCGGTGGCTGCGACTGAGGCGACGCACTTTGACATGCTGCGGAGGGGTGGCGGAGGGAACGAAGGATGAGAACTTGAGCTTGCAGCGGCGGCGGATATCGCCGGTGTTGCGGGGCAGTTTTCCGGCGTCGCACCTGGGAAGATGGCACGAGGTGAAGTAGCGGGGTATCCAGGTAGGGGCTGGAGGGATCGGGAGCGTGGGATCGCGTGGTGGTGAGAGAAGTCGCGAGAATTGACTTGGGCGGTTAGGGCGGGCTGGTTCGAAGTTCGAGTGGTTCGCAGGGCGGCTTTCGAGAAGAGGCGCAGGCGGCCGATTACCCACCAACGCGGGCAGGCAACGGCGAGGAAAGGAAGAGTGAGAGACGGAGAGTAGCGATGGCGAGTGGTTTTGCGACCAGTAAAGAGGATGGCCAGAGGGGTAGCAACGCGATTTTCGGGTCCGTGGCCAGGGGTCGCCCGCCGACGTGGAGGTCGACGTGGGCGTGAATGAGAGAAGTGATGAGAGAGTAAAGCGGCGTGGTTTTCTCGAGTGGGCGAGATATCAAGACGGCGGAAGCTCGGCGAAGCTTGTCCATGTGTGCTTTCGCCTAGACTGGAGAAGGGGAAACGGAACTGTTACAAGGCTAGGCCTCCACCTGTAGCGCATCGTCTCGTGCCCTTGCCGGAAATGCGGCCTGTAAGTTGAATATTTGGTTTCTTTCCGAAGACGAGGGCCGTTTGTTGCGATTGGGAGTGGCGCGCGTGGGCGAAGTTGGACACGGAATACTTATGGGGCTTGTCGAGGCTTGGTCAATGGAGGCTCACCAACCCATCGTCATCGTGCATCATGTTGCTTCTCTTTTGGGCCATCTCGACCAAATTATATTTCCGAGACGGTTGCACATATTTTCTTTTAGGTAGATGAGGTGGTTTCGATCCTTCCACCACCGCCACCTACCTATCAGTCGCACTCATATATGCTCAGCACCAGCACTCAGCAGCACCGGCACTCATCACCGGCACTCAGCACCGACATCCACCGCCTAGTCTACTTGGTCCTCGCTACCCGGTACTTTACTGAGTATGTAGACTACTAGGTGTCTAGCCCACATCCAATCCCATCCACGACTCGCCGATCTTGCGCCTCGCCATCCATCAGACTAAATAACCCAATCCATTAATCAATCAGTCAGTCAGTCAGCCAGGCGGAAACCTGGAACCGCCTAATTGCACCTCTCTGACCATCTTGCGACATTGAGGTAAATTATTTTCAATCCTCATTGAGCTTCCGGAACGCTCCATTACATGAAATCCCTAGGCCGGTAAGATCCGCTGCGCACAACTCGGGCTCGAATACTTTTTGTTCACGTAAAATGATGTCAGTGGGCGTTTCCAAATAAGCCACCACACGCAACCACACGCAACCACACGCAACCACCAAAAGTATACATACAATGTAACCGGTTTTGGGAAAATCACGTCGAATGTCTACACTGTCCAACAAATTTTAGTTTCGATTTGAATGACTGCCGTGCCAAGCAAACACTTGGTGGACTAGCCTAAGCGAGTCCCAGCTCGGCAGTTGTGAGCGCCATCTACGTCGAGGGATAGGCTTCTCCATTGTCGAACCATTAATACTACTCGTAACTAACATCCCACGAGAATAGTTCCAACGCCGACAGAGCTTAAGCTAGCGTTTTGGCTTCCCCTTGCGCCACCTCTCCGCGACTGTGTGCCCGCCATACGTCATCAACTCATCTCAAGATAACTTCGTCTCGCACGACGTTCTTGCGATTGGTGCGATTGTGCTGTTAGTATAATTAGTAAGACGCCTCCGTCGAAGCTATATCATAATCGTTCGACTTTGAGTGCGCGTCTCTAGGCCTAGGTCTAGAACTGCGGCACATCTTCACGGGAAGCCTGTCAGCTAGTGTGTTGGCGCATCATGCATGCATCCTGAATACCATATTATTCGTGTATTATACATTTTAACCGTCTCTTGTTGTTTCTTCGCCCAGTTGCCAACTAAATTCCCTTACTCGGGGCCCGCCCGTACTTGATTGGACTCAGTGACCGATCTCTCTTGCTCGGGCTTCGACGCGATGGCGTGTATGGTGCGGCGAGGAGGGGTTTCATCTTTGGAGGCGAGCTATCCGTGTCCGTCCCCTCGTCCATTATCGCGTGTCGGTTCAGTCTTGGTGTCTGAACGGGAACCCACATGAACCCAGGGCCGCTCTCGGGAGGCATCGATGGGTCATGTATCGCGGCTGACTGCGAAGGGACGGCTGGGACAGACTTGTCGACACTATTCTTGCCCAGCGTGAGGTTGTTCGCAAAGGCGCAGAGGATGAGGATGGCAAAGAAGAAGCCCTATCCATATGTTAGCACATCCAATATCTTAGTTCGTAGTTGACTCGCCGGGCACTTACCCATGCCTTGAGGTTCATTGCCTCAGAAAACTCGTTGATAATCTCGGCAATCTGCTTCGCTGTGACCTTGACGCGCATAATTGACTCTGGGTTCTGCATCATGCAATCATACCACTCGTCGCACATCATCTTAAGCGCAGGCCGGTCCTTCTTGGAACACCCGTTCATGGTGTACTGATTCTGACACTCCGTCATTTTGCTCATCAGCTCTAGGCGAGCCGCCTCATTGGCGTTGCGAATATCTGACCGCACCGTGTCCACGATAGCCCAGCCAATGTAAACAGAAATGGAAACGAGGAAGAAGTTGACCACCAGCTGAATCCATCGGAACAGGTTGTCGGGGGCATTCGGATGTTGGTCCAGCATGTGAAAGATGGATCCCACGATGCCGCGTTGGGGTTCCCTGTTCTTCTTGCTGCGTGATCGGCTTTGCAGCCGCGGGACAATACTATCATCCGAGTCGGCATCTGAATCCTCCCATCCCTGACTACGATATCGGGCCAGACTGCCGACGTCCTTGTCAAGATTGTGTCGCTTCCTCTTTCTCAGGAGATCCGTTGCTGAAAGGTCCCGGGTGCCCCGAATCTCTCCTCTCCCCGAAGTGTACTTTTTTGACGGGAGACTAGCCTTGCCATATCGAAAAGACTTATCAATCTTGGAGGGGGTCATGGTTCCGCCCATAATCACATCGCCCATACGGTCCGCCTCTGGGGTATCGTTGGGGAAGTCGGATGCCTCTGTGAGGGCAGGACTGTCTTCAGCACCAGACGCTTCGGACAGAGCTAGTTCATCGAAGGGTTTTCGAGGCGTCGTGAATGCAGGATTGCGGAATGCAGGGGCTGAAGCCCTAGAGTGTAGCTGTGGTGTGAAGGAGGACGTCTGTGGAGGAGGGGGTTGAGATCTCGTAGGTGTCCCCAAGTTGGCAAATGGGTTCGGTCGCAATAGAGGTTTTGAAGGCGAACCAAAGACTGTGCGATGATAAGGTTAGCCAGCTGTTGTTATGTCACGGTAAGGGTTGCAGCTGTAGGCGACGCCATCATGTACCAACCATTTTGCGAACCACTCTCGGCGGCATGTGTAAAAGGACTTGTGGGATCAAGAGCACCACTACCCTGGTACTCCCAATCCATGTGGCCTTCGTAAGTCCGTCGATCCATCGTTGCTGCAAGATGTTCGTTGGTGGTCACTGTGATCTTTGTTGGGATGCGAGAGATGATCGTTTAGCCCGTCCTGCAGAGGCCCGCACTATACCCAGCTTTTTGGCATGTTGGCCTCGTTGATTGTCAATGGCAACGAGCTCCAGAGTAAACAAAAGTATGTCTGCCTGAGGCCGCAATAAAGACCGTAGTGGTTGCTTAGGTCAGCTGCAGGGGTGCGCCAAACCTCTGTCGCGGCTCAAAGATGACCCCGAGAAAGTTGAAGCTCCCTGACAGTTCATCTCAGAGTTGCCCGAGAAATCTTCCTCTAATCCACCAGCAACTCCACGCGCGACTCTCTTTCTCACGGCAGTAGCCGGGTTCGTATTTGCATCTTTCACAACCGGCAGCCAACCCTCGCCCACTCGACAACATGTCCGACAACGAGTCTCCGGTTGGATCGCCAGCCAACGAACCCGTCGACAATGGCCGAGAACGAGATCATAATGAGGACGCTGCCGCCGCCGAAGACTCTGACAAGGAGTCAGAGATGCTTTCCGAAGTGGATGAGGATCAGTTTGAGGACTACGACCCCGAGACCGCCAACATTGAAGACCGACCGGTCGACATTGATGAGGACATTGCCCGTACTCTGAAGGCGACCAAGCGAAAGCGCGTGGACGGCGAGGTCGCTAAGAAGCCCCGAGAGGGCCGCAGAGAGAAGAAGCGCCGAGACCGAGACGATGATGTTGCTATGGACGATGGTGCGGATGAAGGAGGCAAGCAGGTGCGGAGATCGAGGCGCCAGGGTGAGGGTGAGCGACGCCCTCGGGCTAAGGCTGCCACACCCGAGCCAGAGAACGAAGACCATCTCTCCCCTGAGGAGAAACGGAAAAGGGCAATCGATCGCGCGCTGGATGCCGCCATCAAGAAGCCCAGCGGTCCCAAGCGCAGAAAGAAGGACGAGATTGTGAGTTTTTCCAGAGCCCCTAACACGCATAGTCACGGTCGCTAACACGCGCTTTCCTACAGGACCTCGAAGACGAGATCGATGAGCAGCTAGCTGACCTGAAGGTTCAGATGGAGCGGGCGTGCCAGGCTGACAACCAGGCCCGCGAGGCCGGCCAACCCGCTCTTCACAAGCTCAAGCTTCTGCCCGACGTTACAGCCATTCTCAACCGCAACAACGTGCAGCACGCAGTGCTGGATCCCGATACCAACTTCTTACAGCACGTTAAATTCTTCCTGGAACCCCTCAACGACGGGTCTCTGCCAGCGTACAATATTCAGCGGGACATCTTCATGGCGCTCACAAAACTGAACGTTGAGAAGGAGACACTCCTTAGCAGTGGCATCGGCAAGGTGGTTTTCTTCTACACCCGAAGCAAGAAGCCCGAGCCAAGCATCAAGCGAATGGCGCAGCGGCTGCTGGGAGAATGGAGCCGACCCATCTTGAAGCGGACCGACGACTACAAGAAGCGACATATCGAGACTCGCGAGTTTGATTACCAGTATGTTTCCTCATGCCGAACCTTTTCGTCTTGCCCAACTAATCCTGTACTACAGGGCCGCCAAGATGGCACAGCGCCAGAAGACAAACTCGCAGTTCAGTCTCACCCAGCGCCCTGCGGTGTCGGCGCGGGATGCGGAGCGGGAGCGGTTCCTGGCACCGGCGCGAACCAACAACCAGGCTCGCATGGCCAACCTGCCGTCGAGCTACACTATTGCGCCGAAGAGTACATTCGACGGACCGAGCGGCGGCATGGAACATCGCCCACTGGGCGCGGGTGGTATGGAGGCTTTCCGCAAGATGACCCAGAAGAGCAAGCGGAAGAACTGAGGCCTTTCTTGTGGTGGATCCGTATGCGGATGAGCATGAACTCGTTAACAAGAGGATGCTGTGTATGTATGCTATTGGCCGAGGACATCAGAGGATTGGTGTTGGCAGGTACCATGTTATTGGCGTTTGGGGCGTACCGGGAGTCAATCAGTTACATTAGTAGCATCCGTACAACGGAGCTTAAAAAAGAGAAACCATGCCGTGTTCTGCAGGCCAAACTATACCGGGAAAGGCTGGGAAGTCGTGCCGACGAGGGGTGTGACTGTGGTATCTATCCATTCAGCAAGCAGGATACCAGGTGACCCGATAAGCGGCTCTCTTACAGTTCGACCTGGAGGATGTGCCCTGTGATTTGTGCACGCTGATGTGTCTCGCCACTCTCAAGTCTGAACTGTTGTGGTCTACGGCTTTCATGTGAAGGGCGGCCTAGCGGGGCATCGCGGGTGGTGCATCGCCATGTAGCGCATTCACGAGGAGATGAGGCCATATGACCTGGAGCAAGGAGCAGACAGCGGTAGCCTCGGTCCCTGCTTTTGTGGTTGTGCGACCACCTGGTGCGAGCCTATCGGAGAGGAGATGCCGGCCTGAGTCTTTGACATAGAAGCTTTATTTGATGTCCACGTAGGATTATGTACTAGTAGCTTTATGGTACCTCATGCCACTTAAGCGAGGCCAACCTGGGGAGTGAGGCTTTGACTGGGAGGGCGTATTGTGTAAGTGCGACGACTCTCAAGATCAGCCAAGGGCAAGGGGAGCTTGTCGCCCGATACAACCAAGCACAGTAGCTTCAGGTCAGGACAGTGCAGACGCGCTCGCTTCTCTGGCGGAGAAGTTTCTGACTAGAACGCACGTGAAATGACGGTGGGCAATGCTTGGAACTCGAGCCAAATCTGTTGGACAGCGATAGCGATGGCGACAGAAGGATCTTGGATGGGGCGCGGCAAAGCGGAGGTTCCCTGCGAGTAGTGACGTCAGGCCAAGTTGAGGGAACACCGGGTGCCGCAGATGCAGACGAAGAGTCGCACTATGGACGCAGGCGAGTTAGAGGTTTTGGGTGGATGCACTTCGTACGGGAGAATGGAAGACGGAAGATGGAAGAATGGAGATTATTGAGGGCATGGATATTTCTTTGATGGCAACATGCGCGATGTCCTTCACTGTGCCGTGATTGAGGTTTGTTTGATGTCTTTCCAATTCAGAGCATGGCAGAAAGAGATCTGCGTGGAAGAGGAGCATCGTACAGGGGGATGCGGTTTAGTGAATTGTAGGCCGGGAGGCCCTACAGTACAATCAAGCCCACCTAGCAACGACAAGGACTAATAAGTAAGTAGCATTTGGCGTGGTACACGAATCACGACCAAAGAAGGGAAGGAAGGCATTGAAGAGACGAACAACATTTGATCTTCATACGCCGTGTTATTAGAACCAAAGGAACGGGACGGGATGGGCGGTTTTTACTTATCGCATAGCTTTGATGAGAAACAAGGTACGGATACCTCTGCCCAAACGAATGTCTCCGAGTACAAGTAAGTTGCGCCCATGATGCGTTGCCACCATGGTACCCTACCACACACTCTGGCTGCTGCTGTGACACTCAAGTCCACGCCTTAGGAGCAGTAGCTCCAACGACGGGCCACTGCCGGATGCTGCTCCTGCCGGTTACTACTCCCGCCGGCTGGGCAGGTACGGTTGGTTGCTCCTGCTGCTGGATAATGTCCATCGTAATCGGCAGGCCCTTCCCAAAGCCTGCTTGCAACTGCATCCGGGTTGTTAGTGGACGGAGAGGAAGTCGGGTCCTTCCCACCTTCAGAGTTCTCGTTCTAAAATTCTCCCTCTCTCTTCCTCCCCAAATCCCCATCTTCATCATCAAATCGTCGTCCCATCTTTTGCTGCTTGTACATATTGTTCGTGATTGGACATTTTCTCGGCCATTGCGTCGACGACTATTCTTCTCCTGGTAAGCTCTGCGCGGCTGCGGTTCTTGGTTTGTCTTTCTTGTCTTGGTTGTCGGCAGACAGTAAGAGCCTCATCTTCCATCGTCCCGATCAACCCCTTCCCAGTGCCACCTTTGTCGCAAACAACGCAGAAGCTACCAACGCCTCAATGCCCCAATCCCCTCCCTATCAAACTGTGTATCTTGTTGTGCATCTTGATATGTTCAGCTGCCTTGCCCAGGTCCTGTCTTAGCCTGGGCGGCTCCGTATCCCAAGCGAAAAGACATGGCCTTGAGATATCATATTCAGCGTCGCATCCGCTTCGTCATTCCATCTGCCCTTTCCGTTTTCTCGAGCTCCCGGTTGGCAGTCATCTGGGCACCTCTGTCTATTCCTTGCTCCCCTTCCTTGGCTGCGCGCAATTCTGGTTATCCCTGAGCGCATCTCATGCAAGATGTCTGTCTGTCACAGTTTCCATCACCATCCCCACACCCCAAAGGCCCCCTCCAACCCATCCCCAAACAGTACTTGTCCCCTCTTCCCTATCTCCCCCTCCTTGCCCTTCATCCACCTTCTCTTTGTCAGCTTGACTTGTCTTGGTTTAGGTCCCATGAACTTTTTTTTTGTGAGACGAGCTGCGCCCCCGCTGCTGTTGCCCTGCCTTTGCGCGGCAATCATGTCGACTAGCATCTGTTGCTGTTGAGCTGACGATTCGCGACAAGGGATCTCCGCTAGACTAGTCGAGTTGCTAGCACCCCGTCGACGACGCCTTCTTTTGGTGCGGGTGTAATAACTCACCTAACGAACTCGACCCTCCGACAACACCGACGCCCCCCGACCTCCGTCCCGCCTCCCGCGCTTGCAGTCCTTCTCCTTCTCACATCACGCCAGGCCTCCGTCGTTATAGTCATCACGGCCCGCACAGAGTGCTATCGCAAGCTATCCATCATCAACTCAATCCATCAATCAATTCGGCGCCCGATTGGCCCTGGAAGAATTGCGCAGCCAGATTGCAGCTGGTTCGACTTTTGCGACGCGACGACCATAACGCCACTGCCCCTCTCCTTCGACGACGACCGCCATACCATCACCACCATCCATACCTGACGGCCGAGGCACATTGAATCCAATCCGATTTTTGCGCCGTCACAATTTTTGAACCGATTTTATCGAACCAGTCGCCGAAACGAAAACTTATAAACAGTCTGCACTATTCCGTCACCCTCCACCCCACCCGGTCTCGACTACCTACGCAGTCCCGATCGTTTTGCCAAACGAGACGTTTGACGACACCGCGCCCACACTGCCCGCAGTGATCTCGCCCCCCGACTCCCGATTTTCACATCTCTTGTTGCGAGAATATTCGCGACAATCACAACACCACAATCATGAACGGTAGCCAACCTCCGGAGTCGCAGAAGCCGCCACCAGCTTCGTCGGCTGGTACCAATGGGCACAACAGCAACAGCAGTAGCAGTCTCGCAGCAAAGAAGCGCAAGAAGGACGGGTTGAAGCCCATCATTACCATGGAGGGATCGAGCCCTCAAACCCCCGGGTACGTACAATCCATATGTTTGTTTCTTTTGTTGCTGGGTATCTCTGGCCTCCTTCTGGCTTGCGTTGCACGTTCCCTTGTTGCCGTTTGTTTTTTGAGGATTTACTATGGCTTGGTATTCTCGGATGGCAGTCTTGTCCTTGGATCCATGCGCTTAATCACATTTTTATCTTTTTGCGCTTGCGCGACTGGTGTGCTGGACGGCCCACGAAGAGGGGATCTTCCCCACCTGGTCTGTTCAGCAGCTCTGTTTCTCCTTTGGCTGGGCGGATCATCCATGGCATGTGGCAAAGATCGTGGGCATGGCCACGAGCATGAGCATGGGCAGGCGAGAGGATGGCGGGCATCGATAATGGGGAACAAGATTGGCCGTGGGCGTGTCTTATTCCCTTTTGCTTTCCCGACGACCACTGGCCTGAGCTCTGGTCAGGGGGTACCCAACGAAAAGCCCAAGCTCAGGCCGAAACCGAGCCTAAAGAGCAACAGCAGCAACAGCCATAGCGTGGCATGGTTGCTGGGCATCACGTCACAGAGTGGAAAACAAGTGTGGACACTCCCTCCCTCGGCTGCAGGCACTTGCCGGATCTTGAAAGCTCGAGGTCCTGCGTGTGTCTTGCGCATCCATTCCCTTGATCCCCTGGGATGATAGACTCGGAGAATGAGTTGACGATCGGGCATGGCAGGCGGCGGCGGTAGTGGATGGTGCAGTCAGTAGCTCACGACCACCTGGACCCAGACAAGCTGTTTCGGCCACAGATTCATTGGGTGGTTGGCAGTTGGCGAAGGTGTTGGAGATGGTGGTGGTGTCCTGTCCATGTGTGCACACTGCCACCACCTGACTACTTGGTGATGGTGCCCGCCACCGACTGTTACCTGATCCGACCTTGTCCGTCCTGCCCTGTTACCACTGGGCAATTTTTTTTTGGGGTTTCCTTCTTGCTTCTTGGTTTGCTTTTTTTGGGAACCCCAGGCATCTAGCATCATATCTGGCACCACATCTGGCAGCTGAGAGTTGGCAGCAGTGGTTCAGTGTCTTGTGCAAGGATAAGCAAGCCAGAGCAGGGCAGACGAAGCACAAGGCAAGAGATCGTCATCGGACGGGACGCTCCGTGTCTGGTGTCTGTCCGTCATTGTTTCGCCGCCTTGGTCGTTGAACCCTTCCTCGGGTCCTTAGGTCTTGGCCGGAGCAGTGGTATCCTCTGCCTTGTTGCCGCCGGCCGGCCGCCATGGTCCCCGTTTTGACCCAAGCAAACCCACTCAAGGCCCCCATTCGTTCATGGCATCCGACCATGGTCCAGTGTCCCCAGTGTGTCGCAGCGGTCGCAGCGGTCGCCCCAGCGGTCGCAGCGTGCCATCGTCTCAGCGTCCATCGTCCATCGTCCATCGACGGTCAACCATCGTCCATCCCGCATCCCGCATTCCCCCAAATCTCACATTCCACCTTGCATCTTCTCTCCTCTGCTTCCCTCGAATCTTACTTCCTCCCCTTCTGCACCCTACCTCTTAGCTGCCGCCTTTGCGTCTTGCGCGCGCGCAGCCCAACCCAGCAACCAGAAGCAGCAAAACAAGCAAGCCTCTTCCTCCCCCACTCTTCTTTCGCTTCTTCACTCGTCTTACCCCCGCCTCGCTTGCCCGCCCGCCAGTCCGCCTACCTGAGTGTCTTCGCCTTTGCATCACCCACCACCAAGAAAAACCAGCGCGTCTCTCACCCAGGAGTGTCGGTCGCCAGCGCGAGCTGCGCCATGTAGAGTCACAATGAGCTTCCTCAAGACAAGGTGGCCCTCTCCTTCTCCCTCTCCCTCCCCTCGTTCTGGCTGTGTCTGGCCTCCCTTTGTGGCCTCCCTCACCCCCACGCTCGCCGAGTCTATCAATGTACCTCCCTTTGTTGATCTGCTGCTCCTTTGTTTGTCGCTTAGCAGCAGCACCAAAAGAACGTATCGGTAGCATCAACATTGGACGGCTGCTTCCCCGCCATTTCCACCACCCAACCCCAATCCGGCCAAGCCCCCACCACCGCGGCGGCCACCAAAGTCGCTGAAGTCACACACGTTCGCGATGGTTTCATCCCATTGACACATCCCACATTGCACTTGTTTCTTCGTCGTTCTGCCTCGCTTGGAATCATCACCGTCGCCTCGCTCTCCTCTTTGAGATCTTCTTGGTCAACCCTGCTAACTCCTGCTCTTCTCGCTCCACAGATCCCATCAATTGTCAGCAATGGCGACGCACTCCCCATCATCATCATCCGTCGACGAAGCCGCCGAGAACACTGCCGACGAGGAGGATTCCGAGGATTACTGCAAGGGCGGCTACCACCCCGTCCAGGTTGGCGAAAAGTTTAAGGATGGCAAATACACTGTCGTCCGCAAGCTAGGCTGGGGCCACTTCTCCACTGTTTGGCTCTCTCGCGACAATACGAGTGGCAAGCACGTTGCCCTCAAGGTCGTCCGCTCTGCCGCCCACTACACCGAGACCGCCATCGACGAGATCAAACTCCTGAACAAGATTGTCCAGGCCAAGCCTGATCATCCCGGCCGCAAGCACGTTGTGAGCCTCCTCGACTCCTTCGAGCACAAGGGACCCAATGGCACCCACGTTTGCATGGTCTTCGAAGTTCTTGGCGAGAACCTCCTTGGGCTCATCAAGCGCTGGAATCATCGTGGCATCCCCATGCCACTTGTGAAGCAGATAACCAAGCAAGTTCTCCTCGGCCTCGACTACCTCCACCGCGAATGCGGTATCATCCACACCGACCTCAAGCCCGAAAACGTTCTCATCGAGATTGGCGACGTCGAACAGATTGTCAAGCGTGTCGTTAAGCCCGAGACCCCTGAAAAAGAGAACAATCGCAATGGTCGCCGCCGCCGGAGGACTCTCATCACCGGCAGTCAGCCGCTGCCCTCGCCCCTCAACACTAGCTTCAACCATACGAACCTCTTCCCTTCTGCTGCCGGTCACGCGAGTCTTGCTGGCGTGCTCAATGAAGGTTCGCTTCCCCACGCTTTCTAAATCCAGCTACTGGCTTCAAATTAATCTTGGCTAACCATACCTCTCAACAGGCAACAAGTCCAAGGACTCGTCTCCCAAGCCCGACGATGCCCAGAAGCAGCGAGAGAAGTCTGCGTAAGTACATCCCATTTCGCAATGCCTCACTGCGGCTACCTTGAGATCGAAGCTGACTTTCCCCAAAAGCGATCTCCTCTCCCGAGAGGTCTCCGGCATTTCTCTCGACAAGTCGAATTCGCCATCTGCTTCCACGGGCGAGAAGCGCAAGGCCGACGACTCGCACGCCTTTGACATTATTAGCGTCAAGATTGCGGATCTAGGCAATGCCTGCTGGACCAACCATCACTTTACCAACGACATTCAGACCAGGCAATATCGGTCACCCGAGGTGATTTTGGGTGCCAAATGGGGTGCCAGCACCGATGTCTGGAGCATGGCCGCCATGGTATGAATTACCCCGGGATTACTTGACGTTGTCCCTGCACCTTCACTGCACGGACCGGGATTTGCTAACGTTTGCGCCTAGGTCTTCGAGCTCATCACAGGCGATTACCTGTTCGATCCACAATCGGGCACCAAGTACGGCAAAGACGACGACCACATCGCCCAGATCATCGAACTGCTCGGGCCGTTCCCCAAGTCGCTATGTCTCAGCGGCAAATGGAGTCAGGAGATCTTCAACCGAAAGGGCGAGCTGCGCAACATCCATCGCCTTCGGCATTGGGCCCTGCCAGACGTGCTGCGGGAAAAGTACCACTTCAAGGAGGAAGAGGCTAAGCGCATTGCAGACTTCTTGACGCCGAAGCTGGAGCTGGTGCCCGAAAAACGCGCCAACGCCGGCGGCATGGCGGGCCACGTATGGCTAGACGACACGCCGGGGATGAAAGGCGTGAAGATCGAGGGCCTGGAAGTTGGCGGGCGTGGGGAGGGCATTGAGGGTTGGGCGACGGAGGTGAGGAAGCGATAAAGCGGCGGAGGATGCTTGGACATGTCGCGGACAGGGACGAGCCACATACCAAGGGCCACCAAGAAGCATTTGTCGTTGGGCTCTCGGAGGGCTCGATCGGAGGTCTAACTGTTTGAACCTCGGTATTTGATCTTTTGGGAGCGGCCTCTTGATCTGGTTTCATGCCTGGGAGCAAATGACTCAAGGCTGTCCTGTCCGTCTTGCCACGTTGTTTCACGTCTTGTTCAAGACTACTGTCACCTTCTTGAATTATACGGGCAGATATAAAGCCAGAGATGCTACCTGATTCTTATATACCGACAGGGAGATTTTTATTACAAGGGAAGAGCAGGTGGGAGAACACCCTCTAAGGTACGGGTACATACTCTTATCGGAGATGTTGGACACTGGTGACGTGGGAAACCAAAGGGATATTGATTTGGGATGGGACGGGATGCGGGGCGGAAGCAAAGCTATAGATAGACTATGCGGGCATGATTCCATTTTTGACATTTTGACATTTTTGACGATTCCTTTTGTTGATGTCATTAAGAGGGGGTTTGTGGACAGTCATGCGATGCAAGAGACGGATGTGATATGGCAAGAGATGGAAGGGAAGTGAAGAAAATCGTACAGCATGAAAGAAGATCCGAGATACATACGACGCCAAAAGTTTACTTATGTACGCTGCCGAAGTCTTGCGCCATTCATTACCTCTCAAATAAACAAAGGATTACTTCTTGCCCTTGCCCCGGCGCTTCCTCACTCCCGCCGCGGGCCCGTCTTTTGTGTCCTCCTGTACCTCCAAGAGGTGCTCCTTAGCTACATCTACAACATCATCGCTCGAAGAGTCGTCGGCACCACCCTCCTGCGTTGCTGCGGCGTCATCAGCCGCCTGACCCAACACTTCGTTGACGATGCGCTTGCCCTCATCAAGCTCGCCGTTGAGGGCGCCGCACGACATGCACTTCCAGGGGCCGAGCTCGGACAATGTCTTGGTGCCTGGAGGAGCTTGACCGTTGACGAGACGGCAAGCCTGGCAGATGAGGACGATGCGGTTCTTGAGGGCCGTCTCGTCCTCGCCGAGGAGGACGTCAAAGATGCGGTCGTACCAATGTGGCTCCGATACGGTCGTGTTGTACTGCGGGTAACCCATGGGCGATGGAGGAGGAAGAGGCCCCGTACCGCTGGGGAAGGCGGATGGCGCAAAATCGGCATTGGGGGCGAACTCGGCGTTGGGCTCCATCGGGTTCGGAGCGGGATGGTCCCGTCGTTGGATGTTGGCCGTGGCAGGGGGGGGCATCCGGGTCCGGTTCGGGGCTCCCGAGGCTCCGCTGCCTTTCATTTCCTTGCTTTGCAGCTTGTTGTCGCCATCGCCGTCGCCGGTATTGTTCTCGTTTCCCTTGGGCTTCCCCTCCTGCCCACCGTACTTTTCAATCAGCTCCAGAGTCGAGTCGTATTTTGTAGCATCCTTGAGCTTCTGGATCGTCTTTGCGCGCTCCTGCTGGTATTCATTAAGGCGAGCAGTCAGGCTTTCAATGCGAAAGGTGTAGAAGGCAGCGAGGCTCGTGCGGGTTGCGTAGATGCTATGCATCGTAAAAGGCATGTTAGTCAGTTGACTCCTATCTACGAGAAAGGGACAGACGGAATGAGGGCTTACAGGAGAGGCCCGCCGGCCAAGCCAGCCCACTCAAAACGGCCGAGGTTCTTATATCCAACAACGAGGAGCAGGACGATGGTATAGACAAGATAGGCGAAGGAGAGGTATATGGTCGAGAGGACGCGGGCTCGGCGGGAACTGGAGCGAACGCGATCAAGGCGGGCTTGTGTGTCTGCGATTTTGGTTGAGAGGGTCGAGAGGGTCTTTTCAAACGAGGCCGTCGAGGAGGACTCGCCCTATAGATAGAAGAGAGCTACGTTAGTCGCAAGACTTGGTGGGGGTTGGGTGCGTGCGCCAAAGAGAGCGACGAACCTTCCAGGGCCAAAAGGCCATCATTTTGTATAGTCAAAGGGGCAGAGCGCGGGGTGACCCCGTGTATCGCGCGGGTGTGCTGGGAAGAGCGAGGCTCTGGGTGTCTCTGTGCGATAAACGACCTGCTTCAGGGCACCGAGGAGAAAGGAGTGGCAAGGCGGTGCTCGATGAAGAAGGATAGAAAGACGGAAAGACGGAGAGGAAAGAAGAGCAGCACTGGTCAAGAAAGAAACAAGCAAAGAAGCGAAAAAGGGTGAAGAAGAGGGAGAGGAAGGAGAAGAGAGGATAGGAAGGAGAGGGAGAAAGATAATAAGCGCGCGGCCTGGAATAGGCACTGCAAGTATCCTAAGTGAGCGTGGCCGTTCCTGCTGGCGGTGAAGTATCGCGAAGTGAGGTGATGTGTTCGAGTGAAGTGTGGAAGTGCAGATTACGGTGGAGGTGGATATACACAGCTAGGTACCTCGTTTCCAGTGACCTCATTGAGGAAAGACACATCCCCGTTGGTGCAGCTTCCCCCAAGTACGGATACGGATACCGGGGTACGAAGTATGAAGCGCAAGCCACCGTCATCCACTGTAACAGACAGCCTTGGTGCGGGCCTAACAAGGAGTCTCAGGGACCCTGCCCTTCACTAGCCACAGGGCACCAGAATCCTTCCAAGCAATCCTTCACTAGCACAGCCCTGTAGTACGGCTACGGGTACTACTGCTACTGCTGCGCTGCGCTGTGCTGTGCTACTAGTACTCCGGAATTATTTACCTGGCGCTCGGTACGTATACGTATCCAATCCGCCTTCAAACGAAACAGAGCCGTCCCCTTTCCATCTCTCTTGTCGATAAATCCAGAAATCCTCGCCACGAGCGTCATGTGGGTGCTCTGCTGAGTTGTCTTCATTTCGTGCAACTCCTTATTCTATTGTTCTTCCCTTGTTTCTTTCTGCGGCGTCCTTGTCCGGATGCGCCCACCTTTGTGTTCCCATCCACGCCGACAACGAGACGCTTCGCTCGCTGCGTAAGCTCCAAGACGCCGAACCCTCCCAAGGAGAGCCGCCACAATGTTACAAGTCAGTCTCGACCTCTCTGGACCCTCTCTCGCAGTAGCTACGGACTAGAAACTGATACAATCTCTTCCCCCGTCACAGCGATTCCGAGGCGTCATCGACCGCACCATCGCCGAGGAACAGGCCCGTCAGAAGAGTCCCTCCGAATCCTCTCCGCCGTCCCGATCCACCTCGACTTCGTCGCGCAAGGGCGACTCCCCTGTAAAGCGCTCTCGTGCTAACAAGCAGTCCTCCGACTCTGGCGACGCCGCGCCAAACCCTGATCCTGCCGTGTTCGAGGCCGCCTTTGTCATCGACGATAGCGACGAGCCCAGCCGAGCTGGCACCCCAAAGCCTGTGGAGGAAAAGGACGCAGCGAATGATAAGCCTGTTGTTCAAACCAATGGCTCGGGCGAAAAGTCATCAGATGCTCAAACTACCAAGGGCGACACTACAAATGACGGCCATGGGGATGCTTCCGCCGCTCCCTCCAAGCAACACGACGTCGGTGCTGCCGCGCCGGTGCCGGAGCTAACTCAAGAGATCAGACAGAAGCTGCGCAAGTTGGAGAAGCTTGAGGCTACGTACCCAGGTAAGAAAAAACAGTCAGTGTTCTCTACGAGTCAGACGCTGATGACTACGGTTTAGAGCTCCTGCGGTCCTACCGTGTAGCCCATCGACGCGCCACTGCCATCGAACCCTTCGAGAAGGCCCTCCGAGAGAACACCCCCCTGACTTCCATCGCCGATCCCGACTCCTTGGTCGAGTACCTGAATCAACTGAACCAGCGCGGCGACATGGTCATGCAGGAGCTCAAGAGAGTTACCACGGAAAAGGACGAGCTTCAGAAGAAGCACGACAAGGCCGAGGAGAAGGCCAAGAAGTTCGAAGAGGAGTTTGAGGCTGCCATGGCTGACAAGTCCGACGACACCAAGGTCCACGACGCCGAAAAGCCCAAGGAGGGACATGATGACAAGCACGAGGATGTTACTGAGAGGGTCAAGTCCCCCGTAGCATCCGTCATGGGCATGTTCTCGCCAAAGCACAAGGCCCAAAAATCCATCCCCGAAATCGCCGAGACTAAGGATGATAGCGGGGACCTCTTCTCCTACGAGGATGAGGTGCCCCAGCTCCAGGCTGAGGTGGCCTCCAAGTCAGAGGAGATTGAGAAGCTCAAGAACGAGGTAGATACCCTGCAGACCGAGTTGTCGACCATTAAGGAGAACAGCGCCGGCCTGGTAGAGAGTCTCGAGAATGCAACCCGTGAGCTCAGCGAGTCCCGCGAGACTTCGGCGACCACGGAATCTCTCCAGACCCAACTCGAGGCCCGGAACACGGAGATTGCGACCCTGAACAAGCGCCTGGAGGATGCTCGGACCCAGCTCAAGCAGCTCGAGGAGGACAAGAGCACGCATGAGTCCAAGGTCAAGGAGGTAGAGGCTTCGTTGGCCACTTCGGACAAGAGGGCGAGCGAGCTGGATGCTGAGCTAGCCAAGGCCTCCAGCGCAAAAAGTATCTCCAAGAAGCTCATCGACGATCTCAACTCCCAGATTGAAGCCCTGAAGAAGGATAGGTCCGATAGTCAGGCCAAGGTTGACGATCTGACCAAGAAGCTGAACTCCAAACCGGCTCCTGTAGCTTCTACACCCGCAGCCCCTGCTTCACAGCCCGCGGCAGCCGCCTCAACCCCGGCCGCCGGCGGTTCAAAGAGGAAGAACAAGAACAATAAGAAGAAGGGCAAGGGAGGGGCTGGCGGAGCGTCCGCCCCGGCCCCCGAGCAGCCGGCCATCCAGAGCCCTGAGACGGAGCCGGAGGCAATTGTTGAAGTTCCCGAAACCGCCGCGCTCGAAGCCGAGATTGCCAAGCTCAAGGAAGAGGTGGTCGAGAAGGATGGACAGATCGAGCGCCTTGCCAAGAAGCGAAAGACCGAGGAGGACTTGCGGGAGGAGATCGAGTCCCTGCAGGATGACCTGATCACCATTGGCCAAGACCACGTCGAGGCCAAGGAGAAGATCAAGACCCTCGAAGCTGAGAAGGCGGACCTCAAGGCCCAGATCGTTGGCCTCGAAGAGAAGATGAGCTCATCCGCCTCGGACGCTAAGGCTAGCTCAAAGCTACAGAGCGAGATGGGCACCATTCAACAAGAGTACGAGGACCTCAAGGACAAGACGGCAACGCTGCAGGCCGACCTCGGCGCCGCGCAGGTACTGGCGCAGAACCGCTACAAGGACCTTACAGACTTACGGGAGGTGCTACAGAAGGCACAGCCTGAGCTGAGGAGCCTGCGCCAGGAATCTGCCACGCTCAAGACTACCAAGGAGGAGCTGGCAGCCAAGGCCAAGGAGATGAAGGATATGGAGAAGCGGGAGAAGGACCTTAAGCGGGACCTCGCCCGTGCCCAGCAGATATCCTCGGACCGAGACACAGAAGTCAAGGGCTTGCAGGAGCGGCTGACAACGGAGACCACCGCAAAGCTGCGCCTCGAGGATGCACAGCGTGTGGCAGGGCGTGACCTCCGACGATCCGAGGCTGAAAAGATCGAGCTGAGTGCCAAGGTCGAGAAGACGGAACGGGAGCTCCAGGCAGTGCAGGATGAGTTGACCAAGCTGCGGCCGCGAGTCAAGGAGCTCGAAGAACAACTGCATAAGCTGAAGCGCGAGAAGTCGGCAGTGCAGGAGGAAGTAGACTTCAAGGGGCAGCAGTACACCAACGCACAGGGCCTTCTCAGCAGCATGCGCGACCAAACGGCGGAGATGTCGGTGCAACTCAAGGAATCCAAGTCGCAGGCCGAGTCGCTCGAGGAAGAGCTGGCCGAGGTGCAGCGACTGTTGCAGGAGCGCACCCGCGAGGGCGAGACGATGCGGCGCCTGTTGGCCGACGTCGACGAGCGCGCGGACAACAAGGTGCGGGAGATGCGAGCGCGGATGGAGGCGGCCACCGAGGAGCGGGATCGCATCGAAGACGAGTCGAGCACGCTGGCGCGACGCAAGGCCCGGGAGACAGAGGACCTGAAGCAAAAGGTGCGAGACCTGGAGCGGGAGGTCAAGACGCTGGGCCACGAGCGGGACGAGCTGGAGCAACGGGAGAAGGAGTGGCGGCGCCGGCGCGAGGAACTCGAGTCGGTCGAGGAGAAGGCCGAGGCAGAGACGGCCGAAATGCGGACGACGGTGTCGCAGCTGCGGACGGCGCTCGACGCGTCTGAGAACCAGGTGCGCGACGTCGAGAAGCAGCGCGCCGAGCTGCGGCGCATGCTGGACGAGGCACGCCAGCGCTACGAGAAGCTGTCCAAGGACCTCAAGTCGGCGCAGACCAAGCTCGTGGCCAGCTCGGGCCGGAGTTCCTTCGACTCGGTCCGCAGCGGGAACAACGGGTCTCCGAGCGGCGGAGGCGGCGGCGCCAGTCCCCCCGGAGGCGGCGCCAGCAGCGGGACACCAGAGACGGCCTACCTCAAGACAATTCTGCTGCAGTTCTTGGAGCAGAAGGACAGCAAGCTACGGGCGCAGCTTGTCCCGGTCCTAGGAAAGCTGCTCCGGTTCGACAAGTAAGTTACCCATTTCCTTCCTTGCCTGGGTGGTGCCAAATACTGACCGAATTGGTGTACAGAGCCGACGAGAAGAAGTGGATGAAGGCGGTGCAGCACATCGATGTGCGGTAGTCTTCAGAGACGACGTGATTTTGGATAGCCAGCCAAGCTGCCAGCCGATGTATTTGTTTAGCCATCAGTGGGCGTAGCCTGGGCGGGGTGTAGGATTACTGTGATATAGCGAAGGACTGAAGAAAGCCTCGGCATCTGTACTATCGAGGACGACTGGATGCGGCGATAGACGGGAGGTTGGGTTACCAATGGTGGGATACTAATGGCTTATACACACCCACATGTTCTACGAGCTTCCTGTCATCGGAGACTGTGAGAGCCGCCGATGTGTTGCTTATGTTGCTTATCGCTGGTGCCTCATCTCTGGAATTTGGTACTTGAGGACCAACTACTGTGACTACCGACGTCAGTACGTCAGCTATCTCCATCCCATGCTTCTCGCCATCAAGCAAACAGCTAAAACCTTCCCGAGCCACTACCGAAGCCCCAGAGCCCCGTTTTTTGCTCCCCCACCGAACCTAAACCCTGTCCGTCAAGGTCCCTCACCGAAACCACCCCCCCTTGTCCCATCTTCTTCGCCTCTCCCACACACTCTCACTCCCCGTTCCACATCCGCCCTTCGTCTGTTTGTTCTAGAAAGCATCGACGGACGGACGCTACCTACATTAGCTTCCACCTCCGCCAGCTCATCCCTCCCGTCTTGGTGGCACTGATTGATAACCCCCCCCCTGGCTCTGCCTGCCTGCTGCACCGATCGCTCCCGCATCCTGCGAGCGGCAACGCCCGCCGTCAGCATCCAGGGTCCTGGGTCCTGGGTCCTGGCCTCCAGGCACGCTTAGCCTCTAGAGGCAGTGAGTTGCTTCGCAGGGTTGAATTGGCCCTGTGGTGACGACTGCGCTTCTCTGCTCTGTTCGTCTATGCCATTGCAAACTCCCGTCTCGACGACGTCTTCGCTGACCTGGGACCTGGGCCCCCTCCGGCAATCCTCGGCAAGCCAGCGGTCGAAAGGGCCAGTTCACCACCCCGCGCGGTCCAACTAAGTCTCCCCGGGTGCGCCAAGGTGCCAAAACATTTCAAGAGTAGACCAGGTAGGGAGCACTTTGGGTTTTGCGCGCAATTGTGCTACGCAGAGTGCCGTGAGGCTGGCAAGTCGGGGCCTGCGACACACTACTACTGCGTGGAAAATTGTCGCAACTTCTTCCGCAAGCACACCCTCACCCAGTTCCAAGTACTGGAGATCGTCTGTGCTGTCATTGAAGTAAGCTCCTGGCATCTCCACGCACACATCACCTTCATATGAGCGTCACTTGCAATTACTTGTTTGGTTTCAGAATATATCCATTTCATCACCCGTCTACCTAGGAAATGGTCTCTTCATGCGTGGCTTCCCCTCGGGCCAGCGGGTTGTGCCACCGGCCCTCCCTTGACCCCTTGCCCTTACAGAGCGGGCCCTCTACCAACACATTGTCAAGTCGTCCAGGGACAACTTGTCGAGCCCGAAATCAGGTACGGGTCCTCCTTAATGGAGAGACCGGCCCTTTGCCGCCATCCACGGCGTCCGCAAATCAAATGGGGCTCCTCAATTCACCCTGATTGAACAATCCGGGGGAACAAAACGGCAACTCCGTCCCTTCCACTGATTGATCCAGTTGGGGGGTTGCCGTGACAGTAAACAAAACGCCATACATGCATGCACCGTCCGCCGTACCCGTATCCTAGAGTTTAAAACCACTCTCGTCCAAAACAGGATAGGGAACAAAGTGTAAAAGGGGAAGTGAAAAAGAAAAAGGTGGAGTGGTGTGACGTGATCGCGCAGGGGGGTCAGGTGTATATCGCACTCCGGGTATCAAGGTGAGAATTCCCTAATGCTCTGGTGTATCGTTCAAGAACTGTGCCGTGATGCCAAGTAGTGCCCGTGATGTTATGCAAAGGAAAGGAAATAAAAAAGGAGCCGAGGACAGAAACTAGTCAAGACCATAGACCGTAGACCGCTAATCATGACCATCGTGAAGAAAGGAGAAGGGGACAGAACATAGGAAAGATAAAACTCGAAGAAGGGAAGGCCAAATTGCTCGAGCCAGTCTCGCGTCCCCGATGAGGGGAAAACAAGTACAAGTGTGACGTCGTATAACAAATCGCTAGATGCAATGTGATTCCAGTATTCGTAAAGGAAAATATCAAGGTCGTGAGGGGAGAAACGTCTCGTTGGGAACTTCAGTTGGGTTGGTGACAAATGGGGATCTTCGTGAAAGAGTGCCGTATCGGGGGACGTGAGACATATCCAGTGCCTCGTCGCCCATGGATCGGTCAGTAAAGGGGATGGTATGGTCCTTTAGAGGTACTGGCGCACCCAGTCAGCGTCGAGCCAACCGACTTTGTCAAATGCGGTCCACAGCTTTGAGGCCTTGTTGACGTCAATCTTGCAAGCCTGTTGCGCATCCGTCTTGCGGAACTCCTTGCCATTGCGCAGACACTGCAATCGCCGCTCGAAGATGCGACGCTTGCTAGTCAAGTACGTCGCGCAGTCCAGCCGCAGATTCCCCGCCAGGGTCAACTCATCAGGATGCAGGAGCATGGCGTGGGGGTCGCTGCTGAGATCAATTGGCTGGCCCTTCCAATCCACCTTGAGACTGTTGGGTCGGTTCGGCAGAGAGTTGAGTGGCGGGCAGTAGTTGGGCAGTGCCTTGAAGTCCTTATCCTCGCGGTTGGGGGCGACAACCCGTCGCGACGGTTCGGGCGTGGCACTAACTCTGGGCCTGGGAGCAGTGGGTCGCATGGGGCCGGGGGTGTTGGTGCCGGGGTGGGTGCGGATCGCGCGTGGGGCAGTCTGGGGTTTCGAGATCCGGTCGGCGCGCTGAGATCGCGGGGCTTTGGCGGCGACGACGGACTTGGCCGCCGGCAGGATGGTGTGGTATCGCTGGGCACCAGCACGTCGGTCGGCCTCGAGGAAAGCGCGCTCCTTGCGCAGCCATGCCTTGCGGTTCGCCGTGAAGTGCTTCATGACCTGCGACCGGAAAGTGAGGGCCAGCTCGTAGTCCTCTCGCTTCGGCGGCAGCACTCCGGCAAACGACGCCCGTGATCGGGCCCGGACATGGTCGTCGACAATGCGGCGGTGGTCCTCGAGCTCGGCGGGGGCGAAGAGAGGCTGCTGCACAGGACTAGAGAGGACGTTGTCCTCGGTGGGATACAGCAGAGGATCCTTGACGGGGTGGGAGGGAGGAGTGGCCGGGGCGTCGGTGCTTGACATAGGCTTGCTGTAGGGAGAGATGGGCGGCGACATTGGCATTGGGTGCTTGGTCGAAGAGGACATTCCATTGCCTCCGGTGGCAGACCTTCCCATGTCGGTTTGGATATGGTTATGGCTGAAGCTGTCGAGAACGGGATCGGGGGGCGACATCAGACTGGTGATGTCGAGCTTCTTGGAGCCCATGCCCATTGAGGCAGCAGGGACGGCGGGAGGGGCCATTGAAGTAGCCGCGTGGGTGTTGCGGGGGGAACTGTCCGCCATTGTGTTGTTTGAGGATGATTGAGGATAGGGGAAGAGAGGGAGAGGGGAGAAGAAAAATTGGGTTGTTGTAGTAGGAGTAGGGGTGGGCGACGCCTTGTTCTTGTCGAAAGTGGTGGAAGATTGCATGGCGCACGGTGGTTTGTCAGCCAGGGATGGGCGATGGTCACCCTTTTGTCACTGCGACTGACGTGGATGGGTGGCGAAGCCGTAACGGTTCGCGAATCCGAAGGGTAGCACAGTGAGCAAGGAAACTCTCTTGTCGGTGTGAGTCTAAAAGTATGACTCTGCCTTTGGGGTTGGTGTGTTTGCGTTGCTGGATTGTCCTCTGCTTATAGGTCCCAATTAGGCACTTGGTGCTGTGAAACAGGCAGCAGGGCTGAGGCGGAGGCGGCGATGGCGGAGTTTAGGCGGGAGGGGTGGGGGCTATTGGGTGGTAAGACGCCTGTAGGACGGAGACCGGAATTTAGGCGGCGACGGAGTTTAGACAGGCCTGGAGCCGAAGAGGTGGACGTGGACGTGAATTGAAGAGGAGAGAAAAGGAAGACCTTGAGCGGGAGAATCGGAACACTGGGGCGCCGTGGCCGAAGTGCTTTTATTAGTATTGTTGGCTGTGAGGAGAGGACCGCTCGAGGAAGCACGATGGTGGTCGTTGCTGTAAGTGGATGGGGTGATGTGATCCAATTGTATGGGCGCCTCAACACGGCCGGGGGGGGGTTTGTCGTTCAATGGGCAACAACAACCGTATGACGGGGTGCGGTGCAATTGTTGCGATGGGGCATCCGATTGTGAGATGGGCGAATAATGGACACCATGGGCAGACTGCGGCGCAAATGGTGCTCAACTGGCGACACTGTTTGGGAGTGTCTGGGGCCGTCGGGGTGCTCTCGGAGGCCCAAGCTGGCGCTGTCGATGCGTGGCGGACCGGGGGCTGAGAGTGGTGGGACGGGTACCGTATGACTTTCGACGACAATGAGTCTCGAGCCAGCCGGCTAGGCAGTCAGTTTGCACGGCGACCTGACGACTTCTGGGTCGGGCGAGGATGATGATGTGGCAGACAGGCGAGTCAAGGGTTTGCGCAGGGTTGGTTGCTGCGAGTGACGGGGATCTGGGGACCGCGGACGGACAGCCGATTCGACTGGGCTGCTCTCAGGGGGGGTGATTGAAGGATATGATTGACTGAATTGGAGTTGAAGGGGTATTTGGGATTGGGATTGGGATTGGGATTGAGGATTGATCGATTGATTTGGCGCGATGCGATGCGGTGGGATGCGATGCGATGCGATGATGAATGGATTTCACTGAAATTTGGGGGGGCGGTTTGCGCGCGTGTGCGCATACAGAGCCACACACACACAAGACAACGCACACAACGTACACAGGGGAGGGGGAAGAGGTCGCAAACACACGTAAGAGTGAGGCACTGCGAATTGGGGTTGGTATTCCCCGGGAGAGTGAATTGACAAGGAGGGTTTGTGTGAATGTAGTTGGAAGAGGGAAAACGGGAGCGAGAGGGAAGAGAGCGAGAGACACAAGAAGTACTGTCGAGTGGTTGGCAGACCCCTCAACAACCAATGTCCGATTGGGAATGGATTGGGTCGCAACAGCAAACCAAAGTTGTGAGAGAGGAGAGTCGGAGGAGGGCCCGAAAGACCAAACCTAGCGAGCGAGCGAGCGAGCGAGCAAGCAGGCACAGGCAGGCAGACGAGGTAAGGTGTAAGCGTAGGAAGACCAGCGTCCTCAATTCGCAGTAGTCAGAGAAGAGGGGGAGGGGGCGTGGGGGGTGCCCAGTGGAACGAGATATCGATTGATGATGGTGATGATGGCCGGTGCTAGCGATGCGATGCAAGCGGGGGGAGATTGGCGCCAGCTGGGTTTCTTCGTTGTCGTCCGAGATGGAGATTTGGGTTGGGTGAGGGACCGACGACGATAGTTGAAAGGGGAGGAATGAGAGTGCTAGGAGAGGAGAGGAGAGGGGGAAAAGGGAAGGGAGAAAGGAAGGGGTGGCACAAGGCGGGTTTGATGACTGATGAATGAATTGGACGGGAGGTACGAACAGAATGGGCTCTCAGACTCTCACACTGTTATTGTCTGGCAGCCCTTTGCTTTGGATGCCTTTTTCTCTTTGGTGGTGGGCGGCGCATTCATTTGCACTTGCACGGGCACTGGAACTGACCAGACCTGGACGGTCGACATTGTGAGGTGGCGTCCTGTGAGGGACCAGGCCTGCCAGGAGGCAGCGCGGGAAGGAGGGGGGGCACCTTTGGAGAGCGGGTCTGCGGAGTGGGGGGGGGTGTGCGCAGCAATAGCAAACGTGGGTTGCGAGCGCAGCAGCAGGGACAAATAATGGGACAATGCGACGACGATGCAACGATGCGAGATGCGATATCGCCACTCCCTTTTCTTTTTCAGCCCCAAAGAATATCCAGAAGAAGGGCTCTGCGGGCTCTCACTCTCAACAACAGGCCAATGGACCCCACCCCCTTCCCTCCCGCGACGGGTTGAGCCCTTGAAGCAAGCCCCCCTTTCCCCTTGCACCAGATGCCCAGCACTGGGCTGGACCACAGCCCAGGAGGAAGAAGCTAGAACGCTGAGGCTGGCTGGTTGGCCTGCAGGCGCCCTGCATCCCCCCTCTGGAGGCTACTGCAGTTCCCTGTTGTTGCCCAGCAGTCGGTTCCCAGTTCCCTCCGGTTCACGGGCTGAGGCTTCGGCAGGTAGCCAGCCACAAGCATCATCAATGGGAAAAAGAAAGGAAAACGGGAGGCAAGGTGCATTGAAGTCCCGGAATTGTGTCTGTACTACGTAGATTGGTTCCCCCAATGACCGAGGAACCGCGAATTGCGCTGAGAGCAGATCTTCTCTTTTTCTTTCGGTGGCATGTCACCCATGGTTATAGTGTAAAGGCGACATCGGGGCGGCAGAAGAAGAAGACTTTGGAAGAAAAAATCGGCCTTGCTATGCCCACACCTCCCCCACCTCATCGGGCTCGCACCAGTCAGGTGTGAGTCGCAACCCTCAAGGCGCCCAAGACCCCAGGTCATCAGGGACCGCCCATCAGCCACGGGGCGTGTCACTTGCGATTCGTCGCGCCCCACGCTGACCCTCCCCAAAAACATCCATCAAAGTGTGGCTGCTGCACCTGCTTCCCTTGTCGTCGTCTAGGACATCTAGGCTTGTTCTGTTCTTCGGTGGGCAGTCCGTCGTGCGACTGCGACAAAGCCCCCTCCTTCCTCCTCCTCCGCGTGTCTCTCGTGTTTCCTGTTCATCCTTCTCTTCGGCCAATCGTGTGCCAATTGCTGAGCCGGGCTGGGGCTTCAGCTGGGCTGTCGACTTCCATGTCTCGCATTGCCTTTTGCGCGGAAGAGATGACGAGGTGTTTCGCCCTGGGCCGTTCAATCACCACTTGAGCGTTCTGTCTACTCTGCAACACATGTGAAAGTCCATGTCCTGCGTTTGCTGTTATTGTGTGAGTGGGTATTGAGTGGAGCACAATGACGAAGCGAAAGGGCTCAATGAGAGAGGGGTGGTTCTGAAATGGCGGAGAAGATGCAGCAATGCGAAAGACGCTCCAGACAGAGATGGACAGTCAAGGAAGCGCCGCCGGCCAGAGGGACCATGGCCCACGGCGCCCGGCCATGAACCATGCCAGGGCAATTGATGCGCATTAGTGGCCGATGGAAACACCGACCTAGATGAGGCACTGCTTGCTGACCTGGCGAGCCTCGTCAGAGCGCAGCGAGAGACGGGGACAGGGCGGCCGCGATGTTGGCCTGCGGGCTCCTCATCGGTATGCAGCGGGCAATGTGCAGTGGTGAAGGTGCTAATGAGACCTCAGCAGCCAGCTAGGTAGCTCAATTCCCCATCTCGGGCTACAAAGTACGGTACTTCGTACATCCATACTACTACGAGCACAATCCGTCCGAACTGTACGCGCGCATCGCGTGCCAGACATGGTACACTTCGACATCCAGCCCTCCATCTCACTTAATGGAGGCGCTCGTGGCTTGGTCAGGACGGCAACGTCCACGAGGCCCGGCGCCAATTGTCTCGCTGGGGAGTGTGATGGCTGATCGCCCGCCCTCTAGTCCTCTAGTTGCGCTGCTTGGGTGTGCCTCCCAACCATCCATACATCATCTATCCAACCACCCCGTCCTATCCCATCGCAGTGTGCCAAATTGCTGGCGGCAGATGCGCGTCGTTCCCTACCCTGCCTACATACACCAAGACACCAAGACACCAAGACACATGCCCATGTCCATCTAGAATAGTGTCGCACTGATAACTACCCGTCCGTCAATCATGGTCAGTTGGGACACGCCACGAGGGTACCACGGCCCACAACCACCAACAAACCTGACCCAGGGCCGGCGTGTCTGCCCTGCTTGCGAACTACCTCCCTAGTGATCCGTAGATATCCTGGGTATCCTCTATATGTTTTCTATCCATCCAACTGTGTCTGCATCTCCTCGCACTTATCGCTGCCGTCACCTCCGGCTACTTCACCATCTAGGCTTCCTTTCGAACCCTCCCTGTTCTCTTTTGGGTTAAACATGGTTTCGCCCAGGAGAAAATACGGAAAATGGGGGCGCAATGGAGGGGTGTGGTTGGTCGAGGTTCTCGGGGCGTGTGGCTCTCTGCTTGTGACGGTTGTGTCTTGAACTACGCACCTAGTCGAGCGCTCCTCCTTCGATGCCCAATGCCCAATGGTTCAAGAATCGTTGGTGCGCCACGTTTGTCACGTGGTTGCATGGAATCATTGTCCTCAATGGGCGGGGAGAACTATCGTCTCTTTATGAAAGAGGTGGACGAACTTTAGATGCAGATGTCGGGTTAACGTTGCTGACGCTCTAATTAGAGAGCATCTCCTAGAAAAGGCGCTCGCTTAGTCGAGCATCTTTGCTCTGGCGAGCAATTTCGCTCAACTACCTAGACTACGTAATAAGCGTATTCGCTCTGGTCAGTGCCTTCGCTTTTTGGCTCCGATGAGGGGCGTCTTTACTCTGACAAGTAACTCTGTACCCTAGCAAACCCTTTTGCTGTGATGGGTCTTTCGCTCTGGCTAGCAAATTCCACTTAGACGAGCATCGCTCTCAAGAGCCTCTCATGTGAGAATCGCTGTGACGAGTTTCGCTTAGTTGCGCACCTCTCAAAAGAGAGTCTGCACTCGCTCTGGATGGTTGTGCGTGTGCGCATGTTTGTGTCATTCCACTGGACCACACCGTACTCGTCCCCTACATGGAAGGGTCCTTTTTCCTCTGGGAGGGTTCTCCTTGGCTTGGCCTGGTTGCTGCTTGTGCCGCCCACCCGCTTGGCGCGCTGCATCTCGTCAATCGGGCCCGCTTGCAGACCCTTTGTTGGATTGGGGGTCCTGCGTTCCCACTCGTCAAGGCGCAGCAGCGCCCACGCCAAACGTCGACGACTTCAATCCGTGGTTCAAACTTCTTCGTTTGGCGCTGGCGCTGGCCCTGGCCCTGGCGCAAACGTGCAAGCAGGCTCGCCAATTGACGGAGTGTTCCTTTCCTGCTCCTGCCAATTGCTATCCCCGCACGCCGCGTTGAGGGACGCAATCCGTTGGAAACCTGTTCGTCGCCCCGTCTCATCCCGTCCCCGTTCCCGTCCCCGTCCCCGTCCCCGTCTTCCATCCCCCGTCTTCCATCCCCCGTCTCCGTGTAGCCCGTCCCTCCTCATCTCATCATCTCATCTCCCACCCGTCTTTCGACAGGGCCCCCGCGTGACTGGCTCCCCTGGGCTGGCGGCTGGCGGCCAGCGACAGGCCTTCAAGACACCGACGAGTCCAGGCTCATCACACCAGGTCAAATCAGGTCAGGCATGGACCATACACCATAGTATTCCGTATTCCGGGCCTGTTCCGTAACAAGGGTACTTTGTACCGCCATTGCCAATTCCAAATTGCGCTTCCTCTCGTTTATTCGTACTACTTTACTTTGGACTTTTGGGGCCTACTAGGCCCTGCTCCTTGCTCTGCGTGCCTACCTTACTCTTCTTGACGGCCCTCCTCTCCCCACGCACCGACGATGTGAGTCACAGGATATGGAGAAACAGGCTGCATCCGCTTCAGATGCACACTAGAGGCCGAAACAAGGCCTGACGCTACGCCACCAGCGGATTAGTGGCTGTTCATGGGTGGGTCTTTTGAGGCCCATTGGGCCCTTTTTGGAGCCACGGCAGGGGCCATCTGCGTCCGACGGGGGGTGGCGTGGGTGTGGGCTATCGATAAGAGCAGTTGGCTCCACTATCACACAACCCAAGCCAAACTTGGATACCTGCATTTGATGGGATGGCTTTTTATTGCCCATTTGCCAATTGCCAACGTCATCCTAGGCCCGGACCATGACATCGCCTAGGATGCGGGATTCGGGGGGCGTGGGCTTAGGCCCGATTCACGACGGGACAGCAGAGACGAAGAGGGAGAAGGAATAGAGAATTATTGAATGCTGGAGACTTTGCCGCATTGGATTCGCTGTTCAATGGCAACAATGGCGTCGTCGACTTTATCGCGTCCTTGCCGCATCCTGGCGCAGAGGAAGGACCTGCGACGTGACGCCTCCTCCCCCTCATCCTCGCAATTGGATGTCCGGCGGCACAAACTTGACCCGTGGCAATGGCTGCCGTGGCCTTTTGCCTTCGAATGCCCCGACCAGACGACTACTAATTTACCGCCTCCTCTTCGGAGTTGAACGGGGCTTCGCTTCCCCTCACTCCAAACTCCGAGGTAACGGGCACGAAATATCTTAGGGCGTCCGAGTGAGCCGACGCGCGCGCGACAGTAGTCAAGCCAGACGGGTCATAATTGTAGCGAGGGAGGGGAGGCCGCGACGTTGATCACATCAGCATGGACTCAAGGACTTACGTTCCTGGAGGCAACGGGTTAGCGACGATGAGACATCCGAGCCGAGGAATTCAGCTGAAGTCCGTTTTGATGCAGCCAGTGTTGCCAGCGTTGGCGAAACTTGCTCCTGGTCTGGATCGCATCCAGTGAGCACGCACAACACATCTGTAGTTGGACGTGCAGGGGGGGTCACCGTCCCGATATTTCCCCATTCCCAAACCGGATTTCTATCTCCTGGTGAGACGATGCCGTCCTGTCGGTGGTGTTTTTGCTCCGGAGTCCTGACGCGCAACTGGGGCGAACCCAGCAACATCTCTCTTCATGTCTACGACTCGTCCTTCGCACGCCCCTCCCATGATTCCATCCCACGTCCTAGAGTCAGTCTCCTCTGTTTAGTGGGTGGGCAACAGAGGACCACATGACCCCCTCTATCGTCTTCAAGGCGTCTTCCGTTCTCTGTGCCAGGTCTGCATTATCAGTAAGGTAGGTCAGACGTGATATCGCGGCATCCCTATGGCTCACATGCCCAGAGGGGAGGTGTCAAGGCAGGCAAGCCTCTCACCCACCCACCAAGACACTGCTGGGAGGGATGGTCCGCGGCCTAGACGGTGCCGGACCTACTAGATCGTCCCCGTTCCCTTGTGAAACGGCCCGCTCGCGCACCCTCCTTCTGCTCTAATCGGTGAGTGTCGGCTGTTGGCCGATGGCTGGTGGCTGGTGGCTGGTGGCTGTCTGAGTATAACACAAAGCATGACGGGGACGGGTGACGCTAGCACCTGTCACTTGACCACTTCGGTCTGAGACAATGGAGTCTGAGCCTCTCTCTAGTCCAAAGCCTGAGTTTGACTATGCTGGGTCTACGGAAGCAAGAGCGTGCGTTTGGTGTGAGTTGCTATCGGCTTTGACATGAATTGGGAGACAAGTGAGTTCGCAGAAGGGAGGTTACGTTGGTGGGCGGCGATGTTATCGCCACGTTCCCTCCGTTTCCCTCCTACAACTGATAGCTTCCCGTCCGAATCCGCTGGGCGCATTTGGCGTCTAGGACTCGGCAGGAAAAACACGCCAGGCACTGATCTCAATGAGCCATCCACAGACGAGGCAACGAACGGGACGAGTCGTGCACCCACATGGGCCCAATGGGCCCAGACGCATGTGTGCCAGGAGGACGTACCTTACCTACGTTACTACCGTACTGTACTGTGTAGGGCTCCCAAAGACGTCATGTCGCCATGCCTCATCCGTGCTTGGCTTGCACTTGCGCTTACTGCGCACCGATATTGTGGCATTCACACCGATATGGGCGTTGGAGTTTGGTTGGTGCTTGGCTTGCTGGTGAGGACCCCGCGATGACGGTTTCTCTGTTTTGTCTACCCCCACCATATGGATTCGTGCGCTCGTGAATTGCTGCGTCGATGCTCTGGATGGAAGACGGATGCTTATCAAGAGATCCACGTCCCCGGCGCTTTTCAGTCTGGTGACTGCAGTTGTACCATGTGGGATTGTCTCTGATTGTCTTTGATTGCCCCTCATGTGTTGTGCATTGAGCGTCAGTTGATAAGTTTAACAGATGGGCCTGCAACCTCTACATGCAGTGTCGCAAATCTGGTTTCTTATCGCTTATCACCCCTCCTTCCCTTCCCAGTGTCCCATGCATCTCATTCCCCCTCGTTCTTGCTTGCCGCTACTGCTGCTGTAGTTGTTGTTGTTGTCGTTAGTACTCCCGCTTCTCCTCGTGGGCATCCTCTTCGGCCAACACCTATCGCCCGACAACAGACGAAGGATCAGAGGAAGTTGTGCATCTATTCCTCCTCTTTCGGGGGCCGTGGTTCGCCCGCCAATTCCTTCTCTAGGGCACTCTGAATCCCACCACATCTACGGAGTACTTCCACTAATTATCCAGCATCAGACGTATATCACCGGACATCCATCACCGGCCAAGTAAGCGCCCTGCGCCATCACCAAGCCCAAAGCACAAAGCACAACAAGTGCCACGCCGTCGTCAACTCCCCCAACCCGCTACCCTGCTGAAAACATATCCAACGATCCGGTCCACGGCGTGCTTTCCGCCCAATGATTCGGCTCCTCTCGCCGTTCCGGCTAAATTCGACCCGCGGTCGCGGATCTCCCATGTCCAAAGCGTTACAGCCGCCAAAAGTACTGCGAAAGCACGACTGCGCAATTCGCATCGAGCCCCAGCCATATCCGTGTCAAGGTCTACGGTGCTTACTGTCCACACACAAAATATTCCTCGCTGACAATGTATCAACTTGGCAAACCGCGATGGCGCTGCTTACCAGCAGAATCGGCAATGGCAGTGATAATAGCCTCACTCCCCTCCCGCAAAGTGCCACGGTGCTCCACTGCCCGGAGCCATCCCCATCAACGGACGGCCCCACCGCCCGAGCCTAAAGCTGGAGCCCTGGCTGCCGAGAGCTGCGAGAGAGAAAGTCGTGGACTGTGTCTATGGCGCCCGGGAGCGGGGGTCGAGGGGTCAAAGGGTCCAGTCGGTCGCGAACAGCACCAGAAGCAGCACCAGATTCCTGCATTCCACTGGCAATGGATCCTTAATAGCTCCCAATGACTCCTCAATGGCCCCAGACCAGGCGTAAGAGACGGTGAGTGAGTCGATTCAGATGCAAAGAAAGTCGCACCCCAAGCCAGGCGGTCAAGCGCAGCACCACACATGGTGCGTCTCGCGAGGCCCACCCCCATTGAAAGTGCCGTGAATTGGCGACGCTTCTGCAGCAATCAATTCAGTGCGCCTGCAATTCTGACGTAGCCAAAGGCCTTCTTCAGCGCGTGTCGCCTCCTGCTTGGGCCTCAATTGCTAGCCCCGCCGAACCAGCACGTTTATCCTACCACGATGCTTTTTGACCTTCAAGTTTGGGCTCTCTGATCGCGGGGCTTGGCCCTCCTCTTTTTTTTTCGCCTTCTTGTTGCCTTCCCCTGGCTGGTTGTCTGGCTGGCTGGGCTGACCTGATGCGTTGTCAGTAATGCCGTGGACCCAGCTGCATGAGTTGCAATCTCGCGGGCCCGGCGTGCCACCCCTCTCTCTACCTCGATCCAGCCTCTCCCGTTTCTCGCCGTGACGGTCGATCATGTAACTCTTGAGGCCTGACTCAACGGAACCGTTTCAGATGCCCATCGTTCGAGTCCGGCTCATGTTGCAGAAACTCGGGCATGAGGGGTGGGGACAGCATGGCATGGCCCTCTCATTCGCAACGTTGCGTAGCGTTGGCAGCTGCATTGACAATGGGAGTGGCATTGACTTCGCATTGGCATTGCATTGGCATTGCGTTGGCATTGGCATTGCATTGGCATTGGCCTCGCTTCTTCGAGTTGTAAATCTATCAACAGGGCGTTGTTCTTAGTTGCCAGGTTCAGCCTCGGCGCTAGACTATCACCTTTTACTCCGGGCGAAGCTGGTCAATACCACAATACACTCCCCGCCAATGTGCAATGGGTGTGTGCGCAACGCTGGCGCTGCTCGAGTTGCCTACCGGTTGGCCTCACTTTGGCTCTGCCTTCTTCGTACCGTATCTACAACTCCATGCATGTGCTGTACACTTGGGCGCCTCAGCCTGTTTACCTGCCAGAGTTGACCTGTCGACCTGTCGACAGAAACCCCCTGCCTATGGCTTCAGCCCGTTGTCCTACCAGACCAGTCATCTAGGGCGGACACAGTTGCACCGAATGTCACCAGTGTCGCGTGCGCCACCAGGTTCCGACTTCCTTCTGATCGTCACCTCGCGCAGGGATGCACCCTCTCACCGAGACGCCAAGAACCCAGAGTCTCGCCATTGCCTGGTCCGTGTTGACAGGCTTGCAGACGTCTCCTCTGCTCACCTCTGGGGGTTGTTGGGCAACAGCGCCGTGCTGCCTCCAGCGCGTGAACGTCGCGCCATCATTTGCCAATGGTTCCGGGTGCCTAGCCACCAGAACCAGGCTCCCGGATGCCACCATGCGCAGTGCGCCACGGCTTCGTAATGTCGGATACGCCCAGGCGAGTCCGCTGCCCGCATTCCGATCCCCCTACGTGCGGCGCGGGAGCTGCTGTCGCCTTGTGTTGCATTGTATTCGTATACAGGATCGTGCCTGTGGCGCGTTTGCCTGAGGAAGCACTGGACTTTCAGAGGCTTAATTCCAAGGGGGAGACGGCACGTATCTCGATATGTGCTTTGCCGTTGGGCGCGAGGCCGACGTCGCATAACTTGATCGGCGGCAACCAAGGCCAGGTGGCGAAGGGAGAGTGTTGCCAGCGTCCCCGGCATCAGCATCTGATACCCTCCAAATGCTCCAATACAATGCGTCCACGGTGTCCATCATGTAAAGTCGTAGACCATCAGGCTCTCGCGCCCATCACGCGCCTCCTTGAGCACGATGACCATCTCATCATCGAAGCCTACCCAGTTTCTACGGTCCTCCCACTCAGCAAGGTCCATCCCCAGCGTTTTTGCCTTGTTGTCATAGTCACAGCTGCTGTCGGGGCCACTCAGGTCGTCGCCGTCGTCGTCCGCGTCATCCACCGGCTGCCTGGGCCGTACCTCGATGCTGCTGCCTCCCACGCGGCCCTCGAGCTCCCACACGCGGATCTCATCCCCGCGCGTGCTGATGCTCACAGCCTTGCCCCGCGGCGTGATCTCCGCGTCTGAGATACCGGACGTGTGGCCCCAGAGGCGGATCCCTGCGGACAGGCTGAGCGAGGTAGCCGTCGACGTGCACAGGTGCAGCACCAGCGTGTTGTCCGGGAGCGTGGCAAGGAGGTACGGGTGGCTGTAGCAGAGCGTCGTGAGAGGCTGTGAGTCATCGGGGGGTGGCTGGCTCGGGCGTGAACTGCGCGGCGAATTTGACGATTGCGGGGGAGGAGTGGTGCCGTCGTCGTTGCTGTTGTTGTTGTTGATGTTGCCCCCGGTATTGATGGGGAGGGTGTAGGCGAGGCGGGAAGAGAGCTTGACGGCGCCTGATGAGGAGGGCTCGATATGGATGGCCTGGACGCCGATGCACCAGCCTGTGGGGGTCAGGAAGGTGTACGCGATGGAGGCGCTGACCGAGGCGGCCATGCGACGGATTGAGAGGGCGATGGGCTGGGGCGTGGTGTGCGATGTCAGCGAGGTGAGTAGGTAGGGAGGCGGAAGGCTGGGCTGTGTCCCGTTCGTCTGTTGAGGCGTCGTCTTTCCTGCCATGTCATGAGAGCCCTCCCGGCGTTGCTCCTCGGCGCCCTCCTTCCCGTCGCCTTGAGGCTTCACAGGCGGCCGGTTGAAGGTATACAAGGAGATGAGGCCTGCACTGGTCGCCGTCAGCACATAGGGATAGCCATATGCCACAGCGACGAGCTCCCCGTTGCTGCTCTTCTCGTGCCGATATCGCCTTGTGAGCTGCCTCTGCTTCGCGTCCAGCCTCCAGATCCCGAAACCTCCGTCCGTGAACCCGACCACGACGTCCACCAGTTCACCCGAGTGTCCCTGCTCGTCCACCGCCA
This sequence comes from Neonectria sp. DH2, assembly GCA_003934905.1. Classification (NCBI taxonomy): domain Eukaryota; kingdom Fungi; phylum Ascomycota; class Sordariomycetes; order Hypocreales; family Nectriaceae; genus Neonectria; species Neonectria sp. DH2. Next base: position 46,086 of record RQWH01000020.1, on the reverse strand, counting down.
AAGAAGTCGGCGCATTCTTGCTGTCATAGTCGTCTTGTTGTAAGTCCGCTTGCGCGATCGGCTGTCGTGTTCGTAGATCCCACGCCCGCAGTCCCGACGCCGAATCCACCGTCACGGCTATGCCCTCCACCACCTTGACAAGCGTCCTGTTCTGTCCCGCCGCGCCCTCCGAGGCGTCTCGCACGCGGACTTCTTCAACGGCGCACTTTCCGCGCGCCCAGTTATGCCGTAGCTTGTACTGCCTCTTCCAGTCGATGTTCCCGCCGTGCCCGGCCGTCGGCTCGTCCAGCACATCCACGAGGCCTCCTCTGCGGCCCCAACCGCCATCTGCCCACACGGCCCTGCGCGCGGAGTACTGGAGCTTCGGTCCGCGGCTGGCTGGCGAGGCCGTACCGGAGCCGGTGCCCACACGGAAGCCGGGGATGCGCAACGCACGCGGGAGGACGAAGCGGGTGTAGTAGTGGGCGCGCCAGAGCTGGGAGTCGGCAGCGAGGCGGCGGAGGCGGCGCGACACGGTCGCGAGGTCGAGGAGGGTCGTCTCGCTGAGGAACGACAGAATGCGCACGAGAAGCTCGTCGGATAAGGTGGAGAGAATATCGCGGGTTGGTGGGCGGTTGGCCGCCGTCATCGGCGGGGAGAGTCGAGATCGTTTCGGTCGGGGGAAGTCATGATAGCTGTCTTCATCTGCATGGGAGACAGTGGCCTTCCGTTTTGGTATCATCTTACGATTGTCCTGTTCAAGCTGGGCAAGACGGAGCCTGCGTGACAGCCGAAGGACTTTTGACGTTGAAAAAAGCTGAAGATATAAAGGTAGGTTCGAAATGTCGGTGGCGATGGGTTGGGGTCCGTCGATAACGGTGCGTCATCCCGCCTTACCCTACACTTCAACACCAAGCTCCGTTGTTGTAAGGTACTAGTCAAGGAAATCACTCCCAATGGCCTGTCAGTACCGTGGCAGCGTGTTTGTTCCATATCATGAGCTAGAGCTGAAGTGCTGTCACACTATGTGGTGAAATCGCCCGCTCAAACAATAAGGTCTGTTTCAAGACTTAAGTTAAGTGTGAACGTGGTTCCAACTCGTCTGTTCGTCTATTTGTCTTCCTCAATGCCTTACTTGTGGGTATTGCCGCAATACACATAATATATAAGTTTTCCCATAATGGACCTGTAAATGAAAACCAACTCCGTCCCACTATGCGATGCACTTCATATCTTCTTATCCGACTTTGATCATAATCCGACCGTCGCAAACATGTCGTCGTACACCCTACCAACCCACCCATCTGTCAGTCCTCCTCTTGCCACAACAGCTAGGCCTCCGACTGCCCACAACGCCGCAAACCCAACAGCGGCACCGTGTACACCGGCCCACTTCCTCCTTCGGTACTTCTTCTTCTTCTCAGCTGCTAGAGTCCCCGTCCTCTGTACTTCCTTGGTTGAAGGCGCTATTCCGAGCCACTTGGCCTGGCCCCAAATCATATGTCCGCAACCCACGGCTAGGAGGCCAATATAGGCAACCTGAGCGATAACGGGGTGTCGTGCAAAACTGTGAGCAACGTAGGCGAGACCAATGTTGGAGCTATCGCCCTCGACTTGAAGAGGTAGGATGCGATTGGCGAATACATGAGCGGTATAGAATATGGTAAAGGCATAGCCCGATATGGAGATGTAGCTGAAGGACGGCCATGGCGAAGTTGTTCCCGGCATGGCTCCCCCATACCTCCTCAGGTTTTGAGACCTTCTTAGCAGGCGCAGGGCAATACCGGAGCCCACATGTGCTATCACGGGGAGAGCGACTAGAATGGGTTCGGTGAGTGACGTCTGGTATACCTCGCGGGTCATTAGGAGATATGTCTCGGAGCCAGCCACGGAGCGAGTGATGGCGGGGATGAGGGAGACGTTGGCGAGATGGAGGGAGGTGAAGAAGCCCATGGCGTAGCTCGAGAATTTTTGTATTCGCATCACTGTATTTAGGGAATTGGTCAGTGGATGCCTCCTGTATTATTTGGGCAATTGGAAATCGCATTGAGGGACGAACAATAGAAGATAGGACCAGGGCCGGCGGCAGTTGATCTTGCGGACGAGGTTGAGCTGGCGAGATTTGCGCTAGCACTCAACCCCGGAGCCCCAGCCGAGGGAGCCTTTATCGTGGCCGAATTGCCGCCCATACTGTCTGCGTCCGTGTCATGGTCTCGAGACGTTGGAAAGTCGAAGTCGGTGGGAACGTCGGCGTCGACAAGGACTGGCGGAGAATCGATGGGGGAGGGATCGAGTTGGATAAGCGGAGAGAAGTTCTCTTGCGAGTCTTGACGATTGGGGGACTTGTCGGCGTCCATGGTGCCGGCCATTCGCCTGGGAGACACTGAGACGGGAAAGTAAAGGAATGGTGATGAAATTGAGAAAGTCCACGAGACCAGCAGAACGGACGGGCGGGATGGTGACGGTGATGGTGGGGATTGAAGTTGGATTAGCGCCTCAACGCTCCGGCAGCCCTGGAAGAAATAGAATGTTGCTGCTTTCCTCGAGATCCTGGCCAGCGGCAGTGACGTTTGTCGCTGCATGGGCACACTGAAGGCACCTGGCCCGGTCAGCAACGCCCGCTGAAACTCGATTGGATAGCGAACTCAGTCCACTAAAAGGTCTCAGGAACTGCCCCTCTCTAGCCGAATTTTACCTAGACCCAGAGCCCCAGTCCGGACCAGAGTGGACGGAGGATGGTTCCGCTCTGACTAGAATTCGAAGCCGGTTGAACTCCTGCCTCCAAACGTCGGCGCGGTTCCCACGTCGCGTCAACTGCCACCACTATCCACAGACCGACCACATCGGCAACACACAGAACGATGCCTCCAGTAAGCCACAAGTCGTCCATCAGTCGGGGTATTTCCTTCATACTCACTTCATTATAGCTACCTCAAAAGTTTTACTGCACTATTTGCGCGAAAGGCTATGCTCGCGTCAATGACTACGAGGCTCATCTAAGCAGCTATGATCACAGCCACAAACAGCGGCTCAAGGACATGAAGGCTATGGTCCGCGACCCCAACGCTGGATCCCGCGCTCGCAAAGCAGAGGCCAAGGCAGACGGCATCGTCAGCATCAAGCTGCCTGGACAAGAGGCCGCGAACGCCACCGGAGGAGGCGGCTTCAAGAAGGGTGGCTTCAAGAAGAGCGGGTTCAAGAGCGCTTTCGCCCGCGTTGAAGGTCCCGCGAGCGGCTCGGACAAGGCTGCCAAGCCGACCAACGCCCCAGAACCCCCGACTATGAATCCGGGCCTACAGAAGGGCTTGCCTGCGGAGAGTGATACTGAAGATGAGGGTTATGAAGTCTACGACCCCAGATTCCCCACGAACTAAGACAACACAACGGCTACAGCCTTCGATCACCCACACGGGCCAGTTTTCTCAATTCATCTATATGTGGAGTCGGGAGTCCGTGTATTATCATTAACCGTCATCGCTCATCTGTCGGCCGTCTACATCGGCCCAGGTTCTGGCCATTGAGGACCGCCGATTTGCGATATGTCTTGTTCCAAAAGTCCCAACAGATTTCGGCTCCCTGAGAACCAATCCGCCATCTGAGCCACTTGCGCGCTCCCTGTCGTCGCCCCGTTGGCCTCGCTTACAGGGCCCGTGGCCGCCTGCTCCTCATTTGGCATGAATCCTAGCTGGCTCAGGTACATATCAAACTCGTCTCCGATCGGGATCATGTTCTGGTCCTCCTGCTCGTGCGTTTTCGCCTCCACATAAAGCATCGCCACGTTGCTCATTACGTGGCACAACCGCCATAGCTTTTCCATTACCTCGGACGATTCGGCCGCTTCTTTAATCGTCTGAGTGAAGTCATGAAGAAGCTGGAGATCTTCGGCCGACGATGTCTCGATGACATAGCAAAATATGACGAAAAAGGGGGTGAAGGGAGTTAGGAGCAAGTTCCTACATCCAAAGTTAGCCAGCTATGAAGCCGGTCCGCTCTAGGCCAGTCGGACACATACCAGTGGACGTATATGGCCTTAGCATAAGCTTCGCGTCGAACCAGTTCCATACAAGACAAGTGTTTTTGCATCGCCCGGCGTGATGTGTCGATGCACTCATCGCAGAACCGACTCAGGGAGCCTTCTGGAGCGGGGATGGCCTGGAATACGAGCGTCATTGTCGCTAGCAACTGCACCTCGTCCCCCTTGACGTGGATGTCGACAAGGTGAGAGGCCTTTATCCTTTCGAGTGAGGCAATAGCCATTTTCCGAGCCTCAGTCGCCTCTACCTCTACCTGGCGACACTGGGCTGCCAGCAGGCGAGCTCGTTCTGCCAATTCGGCCTGTGGTCGTGCCAAGGCATCTGGGCTATACCTGTTTGGTCATCAGCAGGATTTTCTGGAAGCCAGGTAACGCGAGATGGGCCACGAACAGTTGCGCGTAAATCTGGCCTTGAACGGTTGCTGTCTTCAGCCACATGAGGGCGATACCCGATGTCTCATCACTCATCACGCCATCAAATACGAAGCCTCGAGGGATATCGATATCCCAGTCCTGTATCACAGGTGCGCGTCCTAGTCTTAGAGCGAGCGCCCTATCATTGGTATAGATGTACCAAAACAAGCGCGACCTGATCGCATATGTTTCTGGATCTGACTTGCAAGTGGACTTGCGATGGAACCCGGCTGTCTGACAAATTTGTGCGGCTGCGCTGTTAAGATGCCATGCGACGGACGGTCTGGAGACGTCGATGGCATACATGGTCTACCAAAAGTCAGTGATTATGGTCTGGATATTGCTTCGCGGCAGAGATCAGTCACTCACACCCAACAGGAGAGCCTGGATGGTTTCGATCTTGGCGGACATAAAGAGAGACATGTTGGCGAGGGCAGTCTCGAGGTTGACTCGACATATCTGGATGTATGGCTCATACTCTTCCTTGGTCGCCTTGTCAGTGGCGAAGGAGTGCTGCTCCAAGAACATGTAATAGAGCCCTGCGTTCACAACAACGAAAGTTGAATCGGAAAAGTCTTCGGCGGGGAAGTAGACCATCCGACATAGACTGGAGAATTCTGCCACTCCGACGAAGTAACAAACGAAAGTGAAGAGCCCTGGAGGAGAAGCTTGATGGAGGTATTAGCATTGAAGTGAACGGTGGGAACATTGTCAAGAAACGGCCTGGATGGAAATGGAGCTTACCCCTAATGCTCTTGAGGAGACTCACAACAACATCCATGGGAGGCATGTTGAGCTGGGCCAAACCACCCGGGGGTATCGGCTGTTGGAGGGGAAATCGAGGGCCATGACTGATGGACTGGCGATTCTGCAGCTCGACCAGTTGCCTCAGGTTGGCCAGAGCCTCCCGCATATTGGGGTTAATGTCGTGCAGCGAGGTGCGCTCGACAGCATACTCAAGGAACTCGCTGGCGAAGGTGGTGTGGGCGGCAAGGGTTGAGTCACCGCCAAAGGCCGATTCACTATCGGAACTATCGCCGGCGATAGTGGAGGCGGGGATGGTGTGAATGCCGGGGCCGGGACCGGACTGAGGAGTGTGCAAGCGGAAGCCGCTGTCAGGGGTGGCAGAGCTCTGCCGGGAAGAGAGATCTCTCAGCAAGGTCTCGATGTTGGCGAGCCTGACCTCGATCTGGTCAATCTTCTTCTCACTGTGGGCGTGTGGCACGTCGTGCCATGGGGTTAGTTCCTGGGTTGTGGTTGGATGGACGGGGATGAGGAGGGGAAGGGGCACACGGACTATTGGGACGAGATGAGGACTCGCTGCCGAGGCTCCTTGACTCTCTGACCAACACCAGTCGATGAGCAGCTGCGCTTGGCAACGCGGCAGTTGGAGCAGGGGAAGTCTTTATCGCAGCGGATCTAGATGGACCACACCAGGGTTATTCATGTTTGTCGATGTATTCCAACGCTCAGGCACTCAACCACGATAGTGACCTGTATGAAGACAACGAACTACAGGTTCTGATATAATTTTGCTAAGTGGTGGCATGTGCATGTACGAGGATGTGAATGGGTGTGTATGAGTGGTCTCACCTTGCGTAAACGGCATTGATCACACTAGAGACGGTCATGAAGAAAAGAGTCAGCTAGGTCTCTTTGTACATAGCAGTGTAAGTCACGATATCTGTTTTGCGATGACACCAACAGCAGGTCAAATCAGACCAAGCCGAGAAGAGCAGAGGTGGCACCATGCAACGGATAGCTGAGAACATGGCACAACAACGCCGAGCCAACATCGTTCCAGCCACCTAGGGGCCCAGAACAACTTACAGCTCTGCGTGAATCGTCGGCTCCCGCGGACACGGTTGGCACGGGGCCGAGACTGGACTGCTGCTCCATGCGGCAACTGCGGGGTGTGGCGGGGAAGAGACGGAGGTTTGAAAGAGGATGCGGATATTTAGAGGACGACAAAAGACGGATATTTGCTCTAGGTGTAGGTAGGCGTCTTCTTCAATGGCGCTTCTTCTTAGGGCGGAATGCTCGGGAACGCGACGCAACTGAGAGAGGGTTTGGCCGACTTCGCGCGGGTGGTGCGATGCTTGATGAGTACCGCTGCTGGCTCTTCCATCCCACTTGTTCGGGGCCCGCGGGGCTCCGGACCCGTGGGGCAAAGTCCCAAAAGGCGGAGCCGGAGCCGGGTTGGAACAGGCTAGGGAATGGAAGGGGCAGAGAAAGCGGGATGGCTCTTGCCCCGACTGATTCAACCGACGGTGCTATTTTCCTCCGGGGCCTGAGTAGTTACTGCAATTGACAGCGTGATCCTGTTATCTTCCGTCCTTCAACAAACATCCTTGCTGGAGTCTTTCAACGTTGCATCATCACAACCAGTCTCACATCAGGATCGACTTTCACTTACAGAAGTCTTACTGTCATGGTACAACTAGATCCCCTACCTGGTTTCCACGTGGGAGAAAGGCGACGCCAAAGAACACCCCTTCAAAGCTCCACCTCGCTTCAGCAGCGCAGAGCGCGATAGGTCGCTTCGTAATTAACTAGCTGCCGTATTGGTGCACTATAATGAATGACCTTGGTCTTTCCTTCGGCTCTTTCGTCATCGCCGCCGTTCATCTCTGCTAAACATTTGGGATGGCTGTGCAACAACTGGAGCAGGCGAAGTCGCCTCTCGAGCAGCAGAAGCCGCGCGAGGAGATGCTGAGTGGCGGCAACTCTGGGTCTACCTCGCCTAATTCACAGCGTGAGATGCACGCCGAGGGCGGTGCGGTTAGAGAAGATAGGGATGGAGATGATGGAGGTGGTACAAATGATGAAAAGAAGGACTCCGGCTTCAAGTATTACTTGGTGGGTTCTTTCCTTGCTCGTTTGATTTGTTTGTTTCCCCAGGATTGTGCATCTGAATTATACATCCTTGGTGATACTGGCGACAACAGAGACAAACAGAGCCTCGTTTTCTTCTCGCAACCATTGCACATACTCTTCCTGTAAAGCGCTGACAAGTCGTCTCTGTAGCGAGTTTTCAAATACAACGACCTCCGAGGATGGATTCTCAACACCGTCGCCTTCTTCGCTATGATCGTCGCGGGCGCGATGTTGCCCCTCATGGATATTGTCTTTGGCAAGTTCGTCAACGCCTTCAACGGCTTTGTCAACGGGAAGCTGTCTCCGGCGGGCTATCGGTCTGAGGTGAACAAGTATAGGTGCGCCTTGTCTTCCCCTTCGCTCATCTTCCACGACCAGCGCCGAAACTAACGTCTCCCTAGTTTGTACTTTGTCTATCTCTTCGTGGCGAAATTCCTCTTAACGTATACTTGGACTGTGAGTTAGATCCTGTCACTCCTTTGCAGACTACTAGATGTTCCTTGTCTCAGTCCCTAACTGCTTGCAGATGCTCATCTCTACGACCGCCATCAGGACGACGAAGGCTCTCCGCATCGACTTCGTTCGGCAGACTCTCCGCCAGGAAATTTCTTTCTTCGACTCTCCCTCAACGTCTATTTCAGGCCAGATAACTACCCACGGGAATCTCATCAACCACGGAATCTCTGAAAAGCTTGGCCTAGTCATCGCCGGCCTGTCGACCTTCATCATCGCCTTCATTGTTGCCTTTGTTGTGCAATGGAAGTTGACTCTTATTGTCATCTGCATTATACCCGTCAACATTGTTGTCACCGTGGTCTGCATTGTGTTTGACATCGGCTATGAGTACGCCATGTTTGACATTTACTCGCGCTCAGGTTCTCTAGCGGAGGAGGCTTTCGCGACGATCAGGACGGCCCACGCCTTCTGGGCATTTCCTAAGCTGTCGAAGCGGTTCACGTCCATTCTTGAAGACGCGAGCAAGATTGGCGCCAAGAAGTCTTTGATCTATGCCATTCTCTTTCCGACCGAGTTCTTCTGCATCTTTGCTGGATATGGCCTGGCGTTCTGGCAGGGCATCAAGATGTATTCAACGGGAGAGATCACCCAGCCTGGTACAGTCGTGACGTGAGCAAGACCTTTATTGAAGTCCCCCATTGCATATACTAACGCCATCTTTTGTCCAGCGTTATCTTTGCGATGCTCGTCGCTGCCACAGCTCTCACTCAGATTGCGCCCCAGACCATTGCCATATCCAAAGCGACCGCCGCCGCCCAAGAGATATTCCAGATGATCGATCGCGAGTCCAAAATCGACTCGCTCTCCGAGGAAGGAGAGAGGATCATAAATTTTCAGGGAGACATCCAACTCCGTGGCGTCCGTTTCTCGTATCCGTCTCGACCCGATGTACCTGTTCTCCATTCCCTGGACCTCGACATCCCGGCGGACAAAACGACGGCTCTCGTTGGTGCCAGTGGATCTGGGAAGAGTACTATCTTTGGTCTCTTGGAGAGGTGGTATGAGCCCGGTGACGGCTCGATCACTCTAGACGGCCATCCTGTTGAGCAACTGAACTTGAAATGGCTGAGAACTAACGTTAGAATGGTCCAGCAGGTATGTTCAGATGATGCTTCATATGATGCTTCATGACTATCAACATGTTTCCTGACATGTCCTCCCAGGAGCCAACCCTATTCAGCGGCAGCATCTTCCAGAACGTCACCGATGGTCTTACAGGAACCGATATGGCGGACATGCCGGAGGATGAGCGACGGAAACTAGTCATTGAGGCGTGCAAGTCAGCGTATGCTCATGAATTTATCGAGCGGCTACCCAATGTCGGTGCAGCCCTTTCCATCATCTACATATGCTGCTAACTCCTGTTCAAGGGATATGACACTTTCATTGGAGAGCGCGGAGCATCGCTGTCTGGCGGCCAAAAGCAGCGTGTGGTCATTGCACGAAGCATCATCTCCAACCCCAAGGTCCTGATGCTCGATGAAGCCACCAGCGCCCTTGACCCTAATGCCGAGAAGATTGTGCAACGAGCCCTCAACAACGTTGCCAAGGGCCGTACAATGATTGTCATCGCGCACCGGCTGTCCACCATCCGGGATGCCGACAATATTATCGTCATGGCCAAGGGCGCAACTATCGAGCAGGGTTCACACGGCAAGTTGATTGATCTGGGCGGAGCCTATTCCAGACTTGTCAGGTTGCAAGATCTGGGACACGGCGGCACTGAGCCAGGAGAAGGGGCTGAGCCTGACAAGGAGGAGCCGCTTGCAGCCCTCGAGACTGTTCTGTCTCGTGCCTCGGCGCATGCAACTCACGATTTGTCCAGTGAAAATAGGGTCAATTTTGGGCTCTTCAAGTGCATTTATATCATGGTAAAAGAACAGAAGCCAATGTGGCCACACGGAATCGTTCTCGTCGTGATTTCCATTCTCGGAGGTATGTCATGTTGCCCAACTTGAGCCGTCTTCAAGCTGGACAACGAGTGCTGATTTGCTTTATCCCAGGGATAACGTATCCTTCCCTTGCCATTTTATTCTCGAGGACCATGGACGCGTTTTCAGCGGTAGATGTCGAGAAGGGCAACTTTTACTCGCTCATGTTCTTCGTCGTGGCCCTCGGTAACGCGGTGATCTATGCCGCAGGCGGGTGGGTAGCCAATGTTATCAGTCAGGTGAGTTCTGGTGTTTGGTTCCCTCGAAGTTGTTTGAAGATGTTGAAGACGTATTAAATAAGCCGGTATGATAGCATGCCATGACTTTCTACCGCAGCGAAATCTTCGACAATACGCTCCGCCAGGACATGACCTTCTTCGACAACCCGGACCACGGCACCGGCGCCCTCGTGTCCCGACTGTCCACGGAACCGACAAGCCTACAGGAGCTACTCTCAATGAACGTAGCGCTAATCATGATCAACTTCGTCACTGTATTGTCCAGCGCTATTCTCGCGATTGTGTACGGCTGGAAGCTGGGCCTCGCTTTAGTCTTTGGCGCGCTGCCCGTGCTCGTCATCGGCGGCTACGCGAGAGTGCGGCTTGAGTTCAAGTTCGACGATGACACGGCGGCGCGATTCGCCAAGAGCAGTAACCTCGCTTCGGAGGCGGTGCTGGGCATCAGGACGGTTTCGTCGTTGGCGCTGGAGGGGGCTGTCATCGAGAGGTACAGCTCAGCGCTTGAGGGGCTGGCGGAGAAGGCCATCCGGAGCCTGGGCTGGAAGATGCTGTTCTACGCTCTCAGTCAGTCAGCCTCGTTTCTAGCCATGGCGCTTGGCTTCTGGTAAGCAGATGTCCCGTGTGGATGGATGTATATGGCGTGAGGAATTGAGATGCTAAGGTGACCCGACAGGTATGGCGGACATTTGGTCTCGACGGGTGAGTACACCAATGAACAATTCTATGTCATCTTCATCAGCGTCATATTCTCGGGCGAGTCGGCCGCCGTGCTGTTCCAGTACACAACAAGCATCACCAAGGCGCGCACCGCAATCAACTACATCCTCCAGCTCCGAGAGCAGGTCGTGCTTCGCGATGACGAGAAAGACGGCCGAGACGCTCCGAGTAGTTCGTCTGAGAAAACGGTTATGGAAAAGGGACCTGAGGTGATATGCGACGCCGTGGGCTTCGCGTATCCTCTGCGGCCCAGACTTCAGGTCCTTCGGGATATCGACATCAAGATGGAGTCTGGCAAGATGGTGGCCCTGGTCGGCGCATCCGGCTGTGGCAAGTCGACCATGATTGCGCTGCTCGAGCGATTCTACGATCCGACCACGGGCATGCTTCGATCCGACGGTGAGGACATCAAGACCAAGGACCGCCGTCTACACCGCCGCGACATAGCCCTCGTCCAGCAAGAACCCGTCCTCTACCAAGGCTCCATCCGCGACAATATCTCGCTCGGCCTCGAAACTGGCACCCCGCCCGACGACGCCATCGTCTCGGCCCTCAAGCAGGCCAACATCTACGACTTCGTCGCCTCTCTGCCCGAAGGCCTCAACACGCCATGCGGCAACCAGGGCCTCTCGCTGTCGGGCGGCCAGCGTCAGCGCATCGCCATTGCGCGTGCCCTGATCCGCGCCCCGCGCCTGCTGCTGCTCGACGAGGCCACGAGCGCACTCGACACGGAGTCGGAGAAGGTCGTCAAGGAGGCGCTGGACCGCGCCGCCGAGGGACGCACGACGGTTGCCGTTGCCCATCGGCTGAGCACCATCCGCGATGCCGATGTCATTGTCGTTTTTGCCGGGGGAAAGGTCGCACAGATGGGGACGCATGAGGAGTTGGTGGCGATGAGGGGGTTGTATTACGAAATGGTCTTGGGTCAGTCTCTGGATAGGGAGGCTTAACGGGAGTTTGGAACAGTGGTGTCCGGACATATCAGGACGTACAACAGGGACGTGGGCAGAGGATTGCATGTGTATGAATACTGGATACACCCGACTAGTTTCGGGCGTTAGACGGATGGAAGAGCCCTCGAATTTCGGATGTACATTAGAGGTAAGAACAACCTGTCGACGAGGATAAGCGGCATCAAGAGGCGTACCGTTTTGGGGGAGCATTCTCTCCCCTTCCGTCATAGACATCAATCAGAGCCGGTTCAATATGTATGAATATATAGACCACCCATTGAAAATAACATCACAAGAAACTGGCATGCGATTAGGGAGAAAAGGGGCAAAGGTCGAGGCATTTCTTTTATGTTGTCGTCATGTCCATTACCAGTTGACTCATGTGGCCAAGCATTGCGCCGTCTAGTACGCATCGCATGTCCATGATTGCAGAGCACTATGCTATATAGAAAACTGCAGCAGCCCAAGACGGTGATTCTCACTGTCCTGCCGCTCTCTATTTTCCCCACCGATCCGTCTCGTTGTCATCGTTATACGCTTAGGCCAGGACCTTGATGTCACCGTCCTTGAGTTTGCCAGCATCCACGAGGCGCTTGACCTCGCCGCTCCACACGCTCTTGATCTCGTCAGCGACCTTGAGGCCGCTGAGCTTGCCGGCGAGGGCAGCAATCTCATCGGGGTCGATCTTGCCCTGAATGGCATCCACGTCGTTGAGGACAGCGTCAATTTGGGCCGGAGAAGCGTCGCCAGTGGTGAAGTAGTTAGCATCCTTGACGGAGCCCTTGATCACACGCTTGTTCTTCTTGACAGCGTTCTTGGCGGCCTCCTTGGCCTTCTTGGACGATTCGCGGTTGGCTTTGGCGGCAACCTCAGCATCAGCTGCGGCCTTGGCCTCGGCCTCCTTCTTAGCGAGAGCCTCCTCGGCAGCCTTCTTCTCGGCGGCCTCCTTCTCCAGACGCTTCTTGTTCTTGTTGGCGTTGGCTTCCTGGCGGAAGCGCTTGATACGCTCATCGCCAGCAGAGGCATCGTCAAGCAGCTTGCGGAGTCGGGAGTTATCCTCAGCCTTCTTCTTCTTGCGGGAGTTGGTGTTCTTGCGCTCCATGTGACGCTTCTGGTCACGGTTCTCGTTATCATCGGGAACATCCTCGTCGAGGTACTCAAAAGAGCGCCAGCTGTCGAAGTTGTACCAGAAGTTGTAGAATTCCTCAACCTGCTCCTTGGAAGCATCGGCGCTGCCAAAGCTTGGGACGGGGTGGTTCTTGGAGAAGCGGCCCTCGGCCTTGAAGACTTTGCTCCAGAGCTTGTAGTAGTCGCCCTTCTGGACCTGCTTCTTGGTAGGAGGCTCGACATCGGCCTCCTCGTCGACTGAGTCGTACTGGCGGCGCTTCGTGGGGTCGAGGAGGACATCGGTGGCCTTCTGGATGCACTTGAAGAACTGGTCATCATCGACACGGCCCTGGGCGGCCTTCTTGTCGGGGTGGTGCTTCAGAACCTTCTTGCGGTGGGCTTTCTTGATCTGGTCCTCGGTAGCCTTGTGACGGTACTTGGAGAGGCCGAGGATCTTGTAGTGGTCCTGGGACTGGAAGAAAGCAGGCTGGTCAGCAACAGGAAGAACATTGTGATGACAAGGGGAAATAATGACGTACCTTCCAGTCCTTGGCCTCGCGCTGAAGGATCATGGGGTCCTCAGGTTCGCTGACATCGCTCTCGTCGCCATCCTCGATGTTCTTGGCGCTCTCCTGAGCCTGGATGCGGTCATCCTCGGAGAAAGTGCGCTTGTGGCGGGCTCGGCGGGCGTGGGCGAGGAAGTGAGGGCCGACAGGCTCGATGCTGCGCTGGACAGCCTCAGAGAGCTGGCCAACGGCCTTGAAGTCCTTCTCTGCGCTCCAGCCGCTGGGGAGAGCGGGCAGAGGCAGCGTAACAGTCGCCACGGATGTCATGGTTGATTGTGGGTTTGTGTGGATTGATGGTGGGATGTCAGAAGGAAGAAAAAAATTACGATGGAATTTGGGCCATTGCACTTTTTTTTTTCCTCCTCCCCGCCATTGACTGGGTGAGCGACCGGTTTGGTGGGGTGAGGGGTCGGTCTGGGCCGCCCGGAATTGTGTTTCAGCGGGCAACTGCAGTGTAATATGGGTATCACACAGCGCTATGGGCACTTGTTGGCGCCTCTATTGCACCGTACCGTGGCGGATCAAGTCGGCAACCAAATTGCGCAGAGACAAACTCGCAGCCAACTGCGATGACATGTGCATCCTTTTTCCTCTCAGATCCATCCCATCATCCACCTTCGGCATCGACGACTGTAAGTGCCAAATCAGCGACCACGACCACCTAGCTCAGATAAGGCACAACGAGAAGGCTACTTCCGCTAAACCGATTCGCCTCAATTGAAATCCCTACAAAACGCCAACATGAGTGTGGCTCTGTCTGCTTACCGAAGCCTGATGCGGTCGGCAAGAATCGCCTTCCAAGGTATGGACTCCTCGACAAACCCAACAACTCTGTCGCCTCCTCCTCGTCCCGTTTTTCGTCCAGCGAGAAACAGAGCTTCGAAGGCTTAAAGAGACAACCGCACTGAACGAGTATGAGCTGATCCGGTCCCCCGAAACCACAGGCGACGCCCCCATCCTCGCTGCCGCCCAAGGCCAGATCCGCAGCGAATTCCGCCAAAAAGCCTCCCTCGATCCCGCCGACGACAGCATCCCCGCCGCCATCCAACGCGCTGAGGAGGTTGCTAAAGTCCTCCGCGAAAACGTCGTTCAGGGCAAGAAGATCAAAGAAGGGCAGGACCGGTACAGTACGTTGTAACCTGGAGGGACACACCAGGGACCGATTGATGATGGGAACTCTTTGGCTGACATAAACGAACCAACTTTTAGAATTGAGGATACACGAACATACTGAGAGGGGAGACAACGAGTCCATCAATTCAGCTGGCAGCGGCACCCAGGCAGGTGGCTGCGGATGCAGGTAAAAAAAACCAGCGCCAAATCTTGTATGAACTTGTAACAATACTGTTATGATACCCGCCCAACAATGCCCAAAATGGTTATCATCGCTCTACCTCCATCACTCAAGCGTCTTCATCCCCTAATCTGATTCTTCTGGTCTGGTTCCCCTAGGTCCCGTTTCGCCGGTGAAGCCTGCCTATCCTATGACCCCATTTGCCGAACCCCCAAACGCCGTAAGCATGCAATGCGCCAATTCGAATACATACAGTTGACAACCGCGCTGCTCTCTTTAATTCCCGGAGAGACTGGCGTAGTTGGGCACGTCGGCCGCTCCCGGAGGCGGTGCCAGGGCCGCCGGCTGGCTCTCGCCATTGGGGCTTCCAGAGCCTCCGGCACCGCCCTCGATCGCCCGCGAACCCTGGCCCTTGGATGTGGCCTGGCGCTGCCTCGCATCGTGGAGCATTTGGGATCGCTGCTCCTTGTCCATTGTGCCGATCGCCTTGGGGACTCCCCACCGTATGCGCAACGGGCATCCCGCAATCACGGCGCGGCCTTGACACGTCGCCGCCGCTTTCTCAGCTGCCTCCCTGGTCTCGTAGTTGACGAATGCGCAATGTGACATATGGGAGCAAACCAGGCTCTTGATCTTTCCATGCGCTTTGAAGAACTCACGGAGCTTAAATTCGGGCAAGTCATCCTCGACGCCAGTCACAAAGAGCGACATGATGTTCTTGTCTTGTGGGGGCAGCCAGTCGCGCGGGCTAGGAGGCAGTTGGGCAGCACTCGGGAAGGCTTGTCGCGCCTTGCCACCGGCTTTGGCTCCCGCGGCGAAGGCCGCCTTGGTATCACGCGTCCGGATGGGGCCCGGTCCCCCCACTCCAGCGCCCACGGCAGCCTTTCCACCGCTCGCACCCTCCGCGGCGTCCGTATCGACAGTCTTGCCCTTGCGGAAGTAGGGCTTGCTGTTGGCCAGGCGCCGCAGTAGCTCGCGCGCCTTCTCGTCCGTCTTCGCGTACTCCTCCGTTCCAACCTTTCCTTCCTCGATGAGCTTTTCGTTGTTCTGGGCAAAGTACTCTCGGTTGATGTCGGATTGCGGGCCTGGGGCGACCATTTTGAGCGCGGCGTCACGGACGACGATTGGGAGGCCGAACGAGAGATCGAGCATGCAGCATTGGCAGCAGTTCTTGAGTCGCGCGCAGGTCAAGCAGACGTTGGTTCGCTTCTTGCGGCCGTGGGCGCGGTCGGCGTTCCAGCTAAAAACGGTGAAGGGTCTTGTGCACTGCAAAGCATTGTCAGTCAGCCGAGAATGGCTATAGTAAGCACGGAATCGGGCGGGTTCCTTACCAGTTTGCACTCGGCACCGTAGTCCTCCTTAATCATCTTAACATAAGGATTGTCTGGCAAGCATGTCTCGCAGACGGACGGAAAGTCAGTAGACTCCCATCCTGAGCGGTTGAGGTCCTGCTTGATCTGAGGCGGCATCGCGGGAAGGTGGACTGATGAAGAGCGGCGCGGGTGGTATCGTGATGGGGCGCCAGGGAACTTTTAGAGTCGCGGGACGAGGGACGTGGGACTTGGAAGAATTTAGTCACCGCCCGCCACCAGAGGCAAAGCTCGTCTTACATAATGCGCCAAGCCTGCGGCCCAAGCCACACTGGGCAGAAAAGGCTGGGAGGCGACTTATCGATAAGCCTCGGCATTGGGGGCAAAGCAAAACCTTGCCTGGGCGCCTTGCACTCACTGCAGGGAACTGCAAGGAAACGGCAGGGGACAAGGCAAGTGCAGACCCTGCTTACCTGCTTGGCCCGAGGAGCATGTGCTTAGAAACGAGAATTATGAGGAAAATCATCCCAGTGCTTCGCCCTTTCTTTTCTTCTTTTAGCCTACGAGCCTTTCGTTTCATGCGTTTCCTCCAGTTCGGAATTCGCCTGCGCGGCAATTGAGAGCGTATTCCCCACCGAGGAAGCAACATCAAGGCCAACGGAGTGAGAGGATCCCAATTGCATCGCTGGGTTCCGTCCATCTTCAAGGGCCCATTGCAACTGCGCACCGGTTGTCATTGGTCGATACCTCGCTCCCCAGCTCCTTGTTTGCAATCTTTCTCGTCCCCAGTGAACGTGCGCACCTCGCCCCCGATGTCTGTGGCATCATGCCTACCTTAGCTAAATACTTAGCCAGCCAAGTGCCGTCTGACCGTACCACCTCAATCCCCCAGCTCCTTTTTCTCGGCCGAACTGCTTGGCAAGCATGTATGTATGAGATCAGGATGGGATCATTCTGGCCGATTTAGCAACGGCAAGAGGAAACCCCTGAGGGAAACCTGGGGCATCTCACCCACACCCCCAGATCGACAAAAAAAAAACATTGGTTGCTGGTAGGGACTGACGGCGAGTTACAAACCCATCATTTCGCTATCGAGCATCTCCTAGCGAAAGGAGAGGCGCTCGTTTGTTAGTTGGGCCGCGCCTCTTGGCTCTCGCTTGTTTCGCTCGTTCTCTCTCTCTTTTTCGTACCGGGCGCTTTCGTATTCGTATCTGGTGCAGTCCCCGATTTGCTCCTTGCGAGCAACAGCCGGAGCGCTCACCGCCGCGGGAAGGTACTTCGGTTACAGCGTGGCCGTAGCAGTGGTCACATGTATCTTCTCCTACCACGAAAGCACACGCTGCTGTGGGGAGGCACAATCCAGAAGATACCCCCGACACAGAGGCAACGAGCGGCAGGGCTAGTCTGCATATGGCATGGCGCCCGGGTCTTGGTCAATCCCCAATTGAGATTGGGTGCAGAGCATTGTCCAGTCAGGGGAGGGCCCTGAAATTTGTTGGAAATGCCGTCCCTCCGTTACCCGTCGCCATTAAAACGGACGCCGCCTCCCTCTCCCGAGTACAATTGTTTCCATTGCCCTTGAACCTGCCGCTCAATTTCTCTCCTCCTCCATCTCCACGTCCTCTCGTCGGAGCCTCTTGATCTGCCTCCTTTTTTTCTGGCTCTTCTCCCCTTCTCCGGCCCTTACACCACATTCAACATGGTTGCCTCATCCACTGCCTCCAACCTGGAGCGCGAGGATCACCAGCGCGATGCCGACTTCAACAAGGCCATGCACGGCTCCTCCGCTGAAGCCCGTGGAGGAATCGCTGCCATGTTCAAGAAGGGCGGTTCTGCCAAGCAGGCCGCTGTCGACGAATACTTCAAGCACTGGGACAACAAGCCCGCTGAGAACGAGACTCCTGAGGAGCGCGCTGTACGAATACGCACACTTTACCCCTCTATCCCTTTCCAAGGGACAATTTTGAGCAACGACTAACACAAGTCCCCAGGCCCGAACCGCTGAGTATGCGACCTTGACGAGACAGTAAGTTACTCTCGGTGCTTCCCCCATCCCAATTGACATATTTCATGGGCGCCCTTTGCTTCCCTGCCTCTTTTCGTACACCTCGCCTAGGTCAATCGCTAACCATTTGCACCACAGCTACTACAACCTCGCGACCGATCTTTACGAGTATGGCTGGGGCCAGTCATTCCACTTCTGCCGTTTCTCGTACGGTGAGCCTTTCCACCAGGCCATTGCCCGCCATGAGCATTACCTGGCCCACAGCATCGGTATCAAGGAGGGCATGAAGGTGCTCGATGTTGGCTGCGGTGTCGGTGGCCCTGCGCGCGAGATCGCCAAGTTCACTGGCGCTCACATTACCGGTCTCAACAACAACGACTACCAGATCCAGCGAGCCACCCACTATGCTCACAAGGAGGGTCTGTCGAACCAGTTGGCTTTTGTCAAGGGTGACTTCATGGTTAGTTCAAACTTGATCGTCTCAGGCGAATCTGCACGGAGCCCCGGCTAACCCCTTATTCAGCAAATGTCCTTCCCTGATAACTCCTTTGATGCCGTCTACGCCATAGAGGCTACCGTCCACGCCCCCACCCTGAAAGGCATCTACAGCGAGATCTTCCGTGTTCTCAAGCCTGGCGGTGTGTTCGGCGTGTACGAGTGGCTCATGACTGAAGAGTACGACAACGACAACTTGCGCCACCGCGAGATCCGTCTAGGCATCGAGCAGGGAGACGGCATCTCCAACATGTGCAAGATTTCCGAGGCGCTCGATGCCATCCGTGATTCCGGCTTTGATATGCTGCACCACGAAGACATGGCTGTCCGCCCTGACCCCCTCCCCTGGTACTGGCCTCTGTCTGGTGAGTTGCGATACATCCAGTCAGTCGGAGACATCTTCACCATTGTGCGGATGACCACTTGGGGCCGAACGATTGCACACGGCCTGGCGGGTGTGTTGGAGACGCTGAGGCTGGCACCGGCTGGTACCAAGAAGACGGCTGACAGTCTCGCTGTGGCTGCCGACTGCCTGGTTGCCGGTGGACGGGACAACCTGTTCACTCCCATGTACCTCATGGTTGCCCGCAAGCCCGACGCGTAAAGAGTTGGACTTCCCGAATAGCAGAGCGAGGGGTCGAAGCGAGGGCAAACTGAGCCAGCGGGATGATGCATGGCACAAGCTCCCCAAAACAATGATCATGCAAGAGGATAGAGGTGGCCACTCCACGGGTATAATTGTAATCTACTTGGCTAGGTAGACATCGGGACACTGGCACGGCGAGGGTCCTCATGACTTTTGATGTATATATATTGGAGGGTCATCACCTATAAAGAGTTTTCAAGACCAGGATGCGCACCACGTGATTAGTCGTGTTGTCGTTGCCATGCGTTTCGGAACATAATTGATACGTTTGTGTGATGCTTCTCTATTCTGCCTACAGCCACAGCGTGTAATTAGTGTACGAGAGCGATTTTGTTGCTGTCATGAATGTTGAGTTAGGGAGTTTTCGTTAGTCAGCGCCTCCCCCCCTGATCGATGGATGCGCTTGATTGAGTGAAGTGGGACACATAAAAGTCAGTTCGGAGCCTTCTTTCTCCGGAATACGCTTGGCCAATGCCGATGCGCCTTGATTGTTTAATACAGCCGTGTACAAGGCTCGCGAGCCTGGTCTATACTATGCCGCCATGAGCATTGCTGTCTCTTTATCATCTATCGCCGCTGCTCGTTGGTCCAAGTCCATTCGCTGATGAACGTTGTTGGTGGGGAAGTATCCTGGCCCGCACCCCCAAAATCCCCCCAACAGACTGGTTGACTGGGTTGCTCGCTGTAAACTACTGTACAAAGTGCTGTAGGACGCGCGCGGTGTGTCTGTGGTCCCTGGTTAGCGGGCTTTTCGCGTTTGGCACCCCCAAATCGAGGCGCGCCAGAGGACCTCCAGGACGCCCACAGGGCCACAGGCCAGTTACCCACAGAGGGCAGCCAGGGACCCGCGAGTAAGTGGCCCAGCTCCCAGGGCGGGGGAGGAGGCATAACGCTGCACCGAGCGATGAGCCGCTAGCGGAGGTTTGCTCGGTGTCTCTTTCTCCCAGGTACCTGTATGCCCATGCCAAATCGGGTGGTGCGAGGAGGTACCTCGCGGACGGGATGATACGTACCGACGAGCCCCAAAAAAAGCTGCCCGGCCGCAGAGCATCTCCTACCTCAACTCGGTGAAATTCCCTCTCAACCAGTTGAGCGTCCCCGTCTCTGTCCATCTCCATCCTCTCTTTTTATCCCTCTCCGCCCTCGCCCGTTGCCATTCCCACGTCTACCTTTGACGACGCCCGGGAAGAAGCTCTGCGCACCCTCTACCCCTTGTCTCCGTCTCCCTCCCGTGCTTCGGACCCGTACTCGCCCCCCTTCCGCCTCAATTGGCCGCCGTTTCCTCCTCAACAGCTCACCCTCACTACCATCAACATGTCCCGCCTCCTCCGACCGGCCGCTCGCCTAGCTGCCTCGACCCGATTCCTGGCCGCTTCCAAGGCACCCGCTGCTCCCGCCTTCGCCCAGCGCGCCGCCCTCGCTCGTCCCGTCTTCTTCGGCTCATCCCAATGCCGCACCTACGCCGACAGCGCCTCCGGTGTCAAGGAGTACACCGTCCGAGATGCCCTCAACGAAGCTCTTGCTGAGGAACTCGAGGCCAACGACAAGGTCTTCATCCTCGGTGAGGAGGTTGCCCAGTACAATGGTGCCTACAAGGTCACCAAAGGTCTTCTCGACCGCTTTGGTGAGAAGCGCGTCATTGACACGCCCATCACCGAGAGCGGCTTCACCGGTCTGGCCGTTGGCGCTGCCCTCAGTGGCCTCCACCCCGTCGTAAGTCAATCCTATGGTATTTCGGTATCGCTGCGCCGTTCTTGGCCTTGTCTAACCAAGCGTGCGCTCTCATTGTAGTGCGAGTTCATGACCTTCAACTTTGCCATGCAATCCATTGACCAAGTCATCAACTCGGCCGCCAAGACCCTCTACATGTCCGGTGGCATCCAGCCTTGCAACATCACCTTCCGTGGCCCCAATGGCTTCGCCTCCGGTGTCGGTGCTCAGCACTCCCAGGACTATTCCGCTTGGTACGGCAGCATCCCTGGCCTTAAGGTCGTCTCTCCATGGAGCGCTGAGGACGCCAAGGGTCTGCTCAAGGCCGCCATCCGCGACCCCAACCCTGTCGTCGTCCTTGAGAACGAGCTGCTGTACGGCCAGTCCTTCCCCATGTCCGAGGCCGCCCAGAAGAGCGATTTTGTCATCCCCTTCGGTAAGGCCAAGATTGAGCGCTCCGGCAAGGACCTGACAGTGGTCACCTTGTCCCGCTGCGTCGGCCAGTCTCTCGTCGCCGCCGAGAACCTCAAGAAGAAGTACGGCGTTGACGTTGAGGTCATCAACCTGCGATCCATCAAGCCTCTCGATCTTGAGACCATCGTCCAGTCTATCAAGAAGACCCACCGCCTCCTCGTTGTTGAGTCTGGCTTCCCCGCCTACGGTGTCAGCTCTGAGATCCTGGCCCTGAGCATGGAGTACGCCTTTGACTACCTTGATGCTCCTGCCCAGCGAGTCACCGGCGCTGATGTCCCTACTCCCTACGCCCAGGGGCTCGAGGAGATGAGCTTCCCCACCGAGCAGCTGATTGAGGATTACGCCGCTAAGCTGCTGCGATTGTTGTAAGGTGGTTTGCGAGAACCGGACAGAGGGTTGATGCGTCCGCTGGCTGGTTCGTTTCTCGGGGCGACTGTGCCTATGCGCTGCGGGTAGCAGAGCATAGCATGCGATGCCCATTGGCTTCCCGGGGTGGACTTCCGGATGAAGCAGGGCTCCATTCAGACTGGGTGTACGTGGTCAACGCTTGCTATAGACGTGCGGAAGGGGAGTGAATTGTAATTGTATTCCGTGTTGCCATGTGTCCAGCCAGGCCTCGGTGCCAGTCTTATTAATGATATATCTACCTATCTGCCTGTAGTGGTACTTCTACTTTGAAGAGTGGTGATTACCTGTGTTTGCAGCAGGAAATTCGGTATTGTGGCTCTATATCTATATTTATCTTTGTCCCTTGGGATATTGAACCACAACAGGACATATTGAACAAAAACGCATATAGCTGCGATGGAGGCGAAATGTACAAGTCTCTGGTTTTGGGTTTCGCAGCGACTACGCAAATACAATTCGCCAGCTCTTTCATCGGAGACGCAGTGGCTTCGGAATTCTCAAGGTTGGCAGTTCGACGGAAATATATAGGTCGGTTAGCGCTTGCAATTTTTGGTGCGTGCCCATGTCCCGCACGTCACTTTAGACCTACCACGCTGTCAATGGTGGGGCACATCTCAGCCTGCCTTCAACACACCTTCAACTAAGGACCTTACCTTACGTATCGAAGCTCACTAACTTGAAGTTTCCTTGCCCTCCTTGCTACGCACACTCGTGGCAATGGCTGGCATAGACGATCTCCTTTTAGGGGAGTGTCGGGACAGCGAGCGCCCTGAGGCTGCCCGTCGTCAAGCCCACGTGCAAGATCCCTCCGAGCTCAAGCGTCGCCTAGAGGACCTATTGCTCTCGCCCTCACCCGAGTTCTCACCAGAATGGCTCAACCGTCTTCAGCAGCGCTGGGACTTTGAGGCAGACTACACTTCGCTCTTCAAGCTTGCCCCTCCACACACCCGGACCCTAACGAGGTTTCAGCGGCATGGTCTGGAAGGTAGGGTGACAGGGTACAAGAATGTCACTGTGCCAGCGAATAGTGCCACGGCCAAGAACTCAACCAGCCTTCTGCGGAAGCCCGCAAACCGGGCAGACTTCGTGAGAGGCGCGGCAGGTTTCTTCCCCTTTGCACCAGGTGGGGTCGATGGTATTGCGGCGACGGCGGCCTTCGAGGACCAGATTCATTCAGGCGGGGCCATTGGCGACACGAGCGGCACAGGTAACAAGCTAGAGAGGGTGATCCAGCTGGGTAACGAAGGAGGACTGCTCGAAACTGCACCTGGCATGAGCAGGGGTATCGATTTTACCAAGAAAACGACAACTGTTGACCAAGAGGACGCAAACGCCATTAAGCAGGTGCTCGAAGAGGATCCCGAGGATGCCAAGGTGGATGATGTAGGAGAGGACGAATCTCGCGATGAAGCGCCAACCCCCGCCACCGATGACCCTGGAGAGGAAGAGGATGATATCGACGACATCCTGCCGGTTGAGTTCCCAGCACTGGAGCCCCATGGCGTCCTCGCTGCCTCGAGCGCTAGAAAGGCCGGCCGCGAGTGGGCGCACATGGTGGACATCAACCATGACATGTCCAACTTCAGAGACCTAGTTCCAGACATGGCGAAGGACTGGCCGTTTGAGCTTGACACGTTCCAGAAAGAGGCTGTCTACCACCTCGAAAATGGCGACTCTGTCTTCGTCGCGGCGCATACCTCAGCCGGCAAGACGGTGGTGGCAGAATATGCCATTGCCCTGGCTGCCAAGCACATGACAAAGGCCATATACACATCGCCTATCAAGGCCCTAAGCAACCAGAAATTCCGCGACTTCCGAGAGACTTTTGATGAGGTTGGCATCCTGACTGGTGATGTCCAGATCAACCCGGAGGCCAGCTGCTTGATCATGACAACTGAGATTCTGCGCAGTATGCTTTACCGCGGAGCCGACGTGATCCGTGATGTCGAGTATGTCATCTTCGATGAAGTACACTACGTCAATGACCTCGAGCGAGGTGTCGTCTGGGAGGAGGTCATCATCATGTTGCCGGAGCATGTCTCGCTCATCCTTCTTTCCGCCACAGTACCGAACACGCACGAGTTCGCTTCCTGGGTTGGAAGGACGAAGCAAAAGGACATTTATGTCATTTCAACCCCGAAGAGACCCGTGCCCTTGGAGCACTACCTCTGGGCCGGGAAGAACATCCACAAGATCGTGGATGCGGAAAAGAAGTTCATCGAGAAAGGATGGAAAGACGCACACCAGGCAATGCAGGGCAAGGACAAACAGAAGCCAGCGGAGACCACCATCGCCACGCGTGGAGGTAACCCCCGAGGTGGACAACGCGGTGGCGCTCAGCGAGGAGGAAACCAGAGAGGGGGACAACGTGGAGGACAACAGCGAGGAGGTGGACAGCAAAGGGGCCGTGGAGGGCCGCCCCGAGCAAGTCACAATCCTGGCCACATGGGCCGCGGGGGCCGCCCTGGCGGATTCTCGTCAGCGGCACAGGACAAAAACCTTTGGGTCCATCTCGTCCAGTTCCTCCGAAAGGGAAGTCTCCTTCCAGCCTGTATCTTTGTCTTCTCCAAGAAGAGATGCGAGGAGAATGCCGATGCCCTCAGCAACCAGGATTTCTGCACTGCCTCTGAGAAGAGCCATATCCATATGATCATCGAGAAGTCAGTTGCGCGGCTAAAGCCAGAAGACCGGGATCTTCCACAGATCATCAGACTGCGGGAGCTCTTGAGCAGAGGTATTGCTGTGCACCACGGTGGCCTGCTGCCAATCGTGAAGGAGTTAGTTGAGATATTGTTCGCTCAGACACTAGTCAAGGTGCTGTTCGCCACGGAGACATTCGCCATGGGTCTCAATCTTCCTACTAGAACAGTCGTATTCTCAGGATATCGCAAGCATGACGGCCACTCATTCCGAAACCTCCTACCAGGCGAGTACACACAAATGGCTGGCCGAGCTGGTCGACGTGGCTTAGATCCCGTTGGATCGGTCATCATCGTGCCGCCTGGAAGTTCTGACGATGCCCCTCCGGTTGCAGACCTGCGAAACATGATATTGGGAGAACCCTCGAAGCTGCGGTCCCAGTTCAGGCTGACGTACAACATGATTCTGAATCTGCTCCGAGTCGAAGCGTTGAAAATCGAGGAAATGATAAAGCGCAGCTTCTCAGAGCACGCAACCCAGCAACTGCTGCCCGAGCATGAGAAGGATGTCAAGCTGGCCCAAGCGGATCTTGTAAAGGTCAAGCGAGATTTGTGCAGCGTCTGCGATGCTTCCATGGATGAGTGCCACCAGGCGGCTCAGGACTACAAGCGGCTCACAACGGACTTGTACAAAGGCTTATTGATGATCCCCATTGGACGCCGAATGTTCTCTCAACATCGCTTGGTGGTTTTCAACTGGGAAGGCGTCCGATCCGTCGGCATCCTGTTGTCAGATGGTATCAGCACCAAGGGCTCAACGGAAGATCCTACTCTCCACGTCTGTGCGATTAAGTCCCTTAGAGAACGACGCGACGCCACCGATCAGCTGCCGTTCCTCCCCTCCTTGAGGAAATACCTCCACCAACTCCCCAAGGCTAAGAAGCGCGTGTCAACCAAGACTCTGCATGTCCCCCTTAGCGATGTGGAATGCTTGACAAAGTGGGTTTCCAAGGGCATCATCCCAGAAATATTCCAAGGCGGGGACGGCTACCATCTAGCAAAGGAGCGGCTTCATGAGATTTGTAGCTCGTGGGATGATAGAATGGACGAGGCCGACTTGAGCCGGATCAAGCAGCTGCAGCTGCAGGAACTGATCGAGCAGAGGGTTGATTTGGTCAAGACGATTTCCAACTCGCCCGCTACCAAGTGTGCTGATTTCTTGAAGCATGTAAGTGTACCCCTTTTCCCTCCCCCGAGGTGGCCTTGGTTCTAATTGCGCTACAGTTTGCCATGTGCCACGACGAGTGGCTTATCAAGGAGCACATTTCTCAACTGAAGCAATCTCTATCGGACCAGAACCTTCAGTTACTGCCCGACTACGAACAACGTGTCCAGGTGCTCAAGGAGCTTGGCTTCATCGATGACGCAACGCGCATCCAGCTGAAGGGTAAGGTGGCCTGCGAAGTCCACTCGGGAGACGAGCTAGTCCTCACCGAGCTTATCCTCGACAACGTCCTCGCCGACTACGAGCCCGCCGAAATCGCGGCTCTCTTGTCGGCATTTGTGTTCCAGGAGAAGACGGACACGGAGCCGGCTCTGACAGGCAATCTGGAGCGTGGCCGCGATACCATCGTCGCCATCTCGGAGAAGGTTAACGACGTCCAAACGAGGCTGCAGGTGATCCAGTCGTCCGACGACTCCAATGATTTTGTCTCGCGGCCGCGGTTCGGGCTTATGGAGGTGGTATACGAGTGGGCGAGGGGTATGAGCTTCAAGAATATCACGGGCCTGACGGACGTGCTGGAGGGGACCATTGTTCGGACCATCACTCGGCTGGACGAGACATGCCGGGAGGTCAAGAATGCGGCAAGAATTATAGGCGACCCAGAGCTATATCAGAAGATGCAGCAAGCGCAGGAGATGATCAAGCGCGATATTACCGCTGTGGCAAGTCTTTACATGTAACGAGATATTAGACGGTTGGTTGGACATGGGATATGTCTGGGACAAAGTTTGAGCTCCATGACAAAGACAAGCTATAAAACGAATCCATCACATGTATGGTAAATCAGTGGTTGAAACGAGGAACAATTCGGCATGCGGCGCACGAAGCCGATAATGATCACTTAGTTCATTCTTTAAGCATAAAAGGACTGTATGTCTCCTCCCAAACCCCTCAAGCGCCATGTCGCGTATCCAAGGAAAGTCAACCGTTTAAACTCGGAACGCAACCCGTAACATCATGCAAACACCATATTGTCAACCCGGACATCCATGTCCTCTCCATCTAAGCCCTCAGGGCTCGCAGCCGCTGCTGCAGCTTGTCCTCCTCCTCGGCGGTAGGTTCGGTGGATGCCTGGGGGTCGACGGTGGAGGGAGCGGCCTGGCGCAGCTGCTGGTCAAACTCGATGCCAGCGTCATCAGCCAGCTTGCCAAGGAGCTCGTGAACGGCGTCGTCGCCGGCCTTGAGGGATGTGTTCTTGTTGAAGGCTTCCTTGTTGATGTTGCTGGACATAGCATTTTCTTCTCTGAGCTGGTTCAACTGCTCGACGGCGAGGAGGGTCTGCGTAGTGTGGGAAGAGTGTCAGTCAAGCCGAATCTCTCAACGAATCCAGGCCAAGAGCAGTGATACATACCTTTTCGGGGCTGTTATGCGCCTGGGCCCTCTTCAGAGCGCGCGAAGTCATGGCTAGCATTTGGTTCATGTTCTTCTCGTTGTTGATGTGCTGGATCTCCATGGCGGCCTCCGCAACCATGTCGGCCATTTGGTCTGCCTGCTGGGCGTGGGCCTGCGCGGAGAGGAGCATCTTGGCCTTCTGGTAGGCCGTCTGTGTATCGCCCTTCTTGAGGAGGTCCTGGATCTGCTTCTTGGCCTGGGTGTCCTTCTGCCTGGCCTTCAGGGCGATGCGGCGGGCGTTCTTGGCCTGGACGTTGACCTCCAGCTGGAGCTGCATATCACGAGCTTGTTGGCGGTTCATGGTGGCGGCGGTTCGGGATTCGGAGGAGGGAGTCTTCGGTTTGTTCAGTCTCAGGCGCAGCGGCGGCGATGTGGTTGCGGTTGCGGTTGCAGACGTCGTATCTAGTCGCTCTAGGCTTGGAGGTTTGGAGGTTCGAAGGCGGCTAATCGATGTCATGTGAGAGGGAGGCAAGGCATAGTAGCTTATCCGGAGAGGGGCGCCTTGCTCGACCCGGCGATTGCGGGGCACCGCTGGAAGGAATTACGTAGGGTGGCGCAGGTGTGTGCACTGCCACGCTTCGCTCGTTTTCTCGTTTCTTTGGGTGCTCTCTAGGGTAGCTCACCGACCAACGGCCAGTTCCTCATCAACGAGACGAAGTTCATCACTCTTTAAACTCCGTTCAACTCTATAATTATTGGGTATTGCACAGGCTTGGCCTTGACAATCACTGTGCAGGGCATAACCCATGTCACTGAAATGATCGGAAGTGTGACTGCTAAGCGGCTGTGGAAAGGGTGGAGGAAAAAGGCTGAAATGAGTGACGATGAGGAATATCAACCATAGCCATAGGTGCCACTCCCGTAACATTTAGAATGTTGCAAAGGAGAGACTCAATATCAAGGTCGGTGAATTAGTCCCAACAGCAGCCTGTGGAGCAGTTATTGTTACATATTGAGTCGAACAAAAGCATCGATGCTACCTATTACGATTTAAGATGCTTATTCGGTGCTAGATGATCTCCTGCACACACGTTGCTTTGCACAAAGGTAGCTAGCTGCCTCACCGCCATACTTACCGCTTTGTCGCTCTACTCGAATGCTTGTTATTTTCCACCTGGCCGATAATCATGAGTGTCCGTGCTTGTCTATTTTGCGGTTTACACCGCCGAATACGGAAGCTCATAATGGAACGGAGTCCGCAGCCAGGATGCTACCTCGCCGGGTGCTCCATCAATGTTCAGCCGATGGCAACGGGATGACAGCTGTGTGCGAGGGAAAGGGCCTGTCGACAGAGATCGGGGCTATAAGCGTAGATGGTGCCATGCCCTAAGTTAAAGGACGCTCGTGCGTCGGTAACTCATGAAGGATCTGGAAGAGAGGTCTTGGAGAGAGGCGCTCTTTTGGGAGCATGTCTTTCTTGTTTCTCTAGGCTATGTCTCATCTGCTTCATATTGACTGCTGTCTGAACTTGTTAGCTGAATAAGGGCATGAGATGAGATGAGATGAGATGAGATGAGATAGGTGAGATGAGCCGATGAGTTGAATGTTAGAGATTATTTGGGACTAGGGACGCAGGGGAGATTGCTCGGGCCGAAGTCGGCATCGAGGTAGTCTGGAATGTCGACAGAAGTAATCCACCTCTAAGATGGATGCACGTGTGGTTTGGTCATTGCAGCTAAATGGCCAGATTATCAAACGAACCAGGATGCCGGTATGGTTACTGACAGGGGAGAGCACTTTGTATGTCTAGTAGGAGGTAGAGACCAGGCATTTTGTCAGGTACTTCAGGCGAGGTGACGGAAAAGAAGAAGATGAGAATGGATTGGATCAGATAAAAAAACTCATTATTGGAGAACGGGGTGCTCGTTCACCTTGTCATTCTATTCTTGTCTCAGACTGATAAACAAGGCACTGGATGGATGTATTCGTAAGCTCTGAAATCCTTTACTGTGAGTGAGACGCAATACAGTCACAGTCGGGATACGAAGAAATTCCTGTCGTTGCTCTTGAAACCCGACAGTTCAACAGACTCACCCACCCACCTCCTCGGGTAGATTGCTCAGATTTCCCGCTCCGTCTGATGGGAATGATCTTAACAGGGGGTGGATTGGCGGATTGGCAGGCTGGGAACATGGATTGGGCTATGCCGGAAAGCCAAGAGGCGGTCCCGGCTGGCTCCCGGATGGGGACCGACCGACAGACGGCGCCTTCGCCGCCTTGCTAATTATTAGTTAGCGCAGCATTCCAACGGCGGGGATGCGATCCGACGGCGCAGGGAGTTGAACGGGCTTTGGATGGGATGAACGAACGAGGTCCAAGCCGAATGAAGCTGGAGGCCGTGAGTTGTCAGGCTGAGTGGCTGGCTGGATGCTGAGAAATAAAGGACGGAGTATTACGGAATGCGGGGCCGTGTTTGTACGTATCATCGTCTACGAGTACTACATATTTATTTGATCATGCTAGAGCGCGAGGTACGTTCATCCTCCCCAATCTGGAACGAGAAAAGGAGGCCAAGAAAATTTGCTTCATGATAAGGAGCACAGAAGAACCAGAAAATGGGGCATGGAGGAATGTGACAAAGGAAGGGATGAGAGTTGGGTTGGCATTTCATGGAGGTTTCACCGTACCGCTCTCGTTTCCGGAGCGAGCTCCTGAGGCAAGGTACCTTGTGTTAGGTGAGCAGGGGGCTCTTGGCCCGAGATGGGTACTTCGAAGGAGGCGGCCGCGATGGGGGTGGCGGAGACAGAAGGTTGTGCATCCCAAATTGTCCAAGAATGCGCCAAAGTGCACCAAATGTGCGCTTGATACATAAGCGCACTAAAATAGGTGCACAAAAGCAACCTGATAGCATAATGCATGCCTAAGCCTCAGTGCGTGCTCAGCAAGGTCCTCCAATGTCAGTCCCCCACCCAAAGCTGATCCACGCATCCTTCGCCCCCGTCGGAAACACGCACACGGCCCACACGAGCCGAGAATAAAAAGGAGACGTTCCAAAAAAGAAAAGGGGTGGCGGAGGCGGAGGGAGGAGAGAGCCCCGGTTGGTCGTGTCGACACGAGGCAGCACCACAGATGGCACACTGTACTATGTACAGTGCCACAAGAGTCGTGTCAGGTCGCCGCTGATGTGCCTGATGTGCGAGAGAGGGCTGAGACGCGGGCGACAATTATGGGGTACCGGCCCCCTTTCGTCGCATCGTAGTAGTGCCTCGTACGGTTGTCGGTCTCGTTAACAATTATTTCCAGACGGCGACAACGACGCACGTGCTAGAGTGACGCGTACGAAGTACCTTCTAGATCTACCTTTTTGGGACAGCATCATCGCATGCGCATCTGCTACGTACCGGTGGCTACCTATCGTCTATCCGTTTCCTTTTGGGTTTGAGGCTTTCGATACTTGATGCACCTTCCCCTCTCCTCTTCCCCTTGGAACCAACACGGAGCCACTATTGCGTCGGCTCTCTTGCTCCCGTCACATACCTGTGCAACGCCAGAGTTTTGACCGTCTGCTTTTGTTTTGCACAGTCTGGAGGTCCAAGCAGCCAAGCAGCCCACCGCTCACTCTGCTTTAGACGACGATGATGACTCCCTGCATATTGTGGATGCCATATAGATTTGGCTGGGTCGGTGGCGCAGGTGGGGTTGCTTTTGAGTTGCGAGCTTGGCCCTTGATACGCTGTCGGTGGCAGTCTTCCGTGAGCGCTAACAGGCTGTCGGTGTCGGTACCTCCCTCTTCTGGACACTGTGCCCTGCATCCCCGTGGCGTCCCTGATTGGTTGGAGTGTTCCCCGGCTTCCGCTGGGCGAGTCGGAGCTTGGACGCTCCTTCCAAGTTCCTACCAACCCTTCTGTGGCCTTCCACACTCCTCCGTGGAACTTTTTGCCACCCAAAGCAACGGAAGGAGCGGAGTCTCGTCTCGTCTCGTCATTGTGCAGTTGGACACGAACTGCAGGCAGATGCTTCCTTGATTCCGTACGGAGTGCTGATGCCTGCCAGGTTCAAGCAGTTAGCAGAGAAAGAGATGAACTAGCAAGGCAGCAGAATAAACAAATATAGTTCGAAGGAGGTAGGTAGCACGAGAATAAACCAAACTGCGAGTAAATGGTTGTGCTTATTTCGGTGCCTATTCGTACCGACATGTCTAGCTTACACTGTGTCGCGGCGAACAGACTATCTGCACCTTTGACCAGGCATCCTAGACGGAACCGAGTTGCCCACCATGCCCTTCCTTTGAGTTTTGTTTGTTCGAGAACAACTCCTCTTCGGCACTGGTTTGTGTTACAGTTTCATAGTACTCTATTGCTTCGCGCAGGGACGGAACGTGCAGCAGATGCCCCATCAACACGAAGACATGTGCCGAGAATCAGCAACCTCAATATCCTTTTCGCCCGGCGCAAATTAACCAACTCTGTTCAACATCCACCAATCGATCAACAAGCTCGCACCGCTCCCCTAGTAAACCTCTTTCGGCGTGCGGGATCGAAGGACCCAGAAAGGTCCGTGGCATGGATTCCAGTCCGTATCTCAGCTTGCCCTGACCCTTTCATTCCCCGGCCCTCCCTGAGCCTCCCGCTCTCCCTTCCAACTCCCAGTCGGATGCCGGCCCTGACTGCCCTGAGCCCCCTTTTTGGAACTTCGAAGGGCTGTGGGGAACCCTTCTCGCACGGCCTGGACGTGTTGGCTGCTAGACGAAAGGCGAGGGCAACGGTGTAGGCGGGTTGGACTGGGCTGTGAGGTGGTTGTGTGGCTCTCACTTTCTGTGGGAGATTCCCATTGCGTGTCAGCATCCGTCGCTCAGGGCTGTCTTGCCCAGTAGTGCGTCCACCAATAGCACGCCATCGGAGGCCACCCAGCGAAGCCCCCCCCCCCCCTTGCAGTGAGCCACAACGCCCTGAAGCTCCAGCGGCCTGCGGGCTCCCGTGGGTCGATGTACCGGTGGCCCCTAAACTTAGCCTCGTCGGAGCCATGTCCACTAAATGTCCGGGACGAATCGATAAGTACGTACCTCCCTAGTAGCACCCCACTGCCAACGAGCTGATGGCGAAGTACGTACCCACCTCAGGGGCCACCCAGGGGCACCTCCCCCTGAACAGCGGCCTCAGGCAACAATATGCACCTCTCCAAACTCTCAACGTGTCCTCAAGATAAAGAGGCCAGGCCGCACCACCATCTTACAGCTCTAAGCCCCGAGCCCCTCAACGACCAACACCTGGACGAATGGTCACCCTTCACACAAGCAATTGAGAACACTCTGTCCTCTTCCCTCATCACTCGTCATCTCTCCTGACTCATCCATCCTGGCCAGCCTGACTCACGCCTGGTGTTTGATGGTGGATCCGTTGTTGCCTGCGCCTGCCTGTACATGATGCTGTTGATGTATATCTGCTATTGAGAGCACCGTCCTCACTTCGCAATATACTCATGTCAACACGCTATCGCCGAAAGACAAACACTACAGAGACAAGTTACACACAGTCATCATGGCGTTCCAACAGACCTCACCCATGGTAAAATTTGAAAACTCGCCGGCCGAGTCGTTCATCTCCACTCCCGGCGACACCTACACATCACTCTTCGCCGCGGCTACTCCCTCCGCCACCAACACCATGAACCCAATGGAGATGATGACCCCAAAGTCTTTCACTGAGGAGAAGCCGACTTCGGCCTCCCTATCCGCCATGGACGACTTGTCAGACGAAGAAGACGACTCTCCCGCTCCGTCAGGGGACAAGAAGAGCGCTAAGAAGCGCAAGTCGTGGGGCCAAGTTCTCCCCGAGCCCAAGACCAATCTCCCTCCCAGGTATGCATATGCAGTGCATCCACTTACTTGCTTCCACATCTAATTCTCCCAAAGGAAACGCGCCAAGACCGAAGACGAAAAGGAGCAGCGTCGCGTTGAGCGTGTCCTCCGGAACCGCCGCGCCGCCCAGTCTTCTCGCGAACGTAAAAGGCTCGAGGTTGAGGCCCTCGAGAAGCGGAACAAGGAGCTCGAGTCCATGCTCATCAACGCCCAAAAGGCGAACTTGATGCTGGTAGAGGAGCTCAACCGCTTCCGACGCAGTTCCGGCGTCGTCACCCGCTCCTCATCCCCCCTAGATTCTCTTCGGGACAACCCAGTTACCCTGTCCCAGGAGCTCTTCAGCTCCCAAGACGGACACAAGCCTAACGCGGAATCATCCAACCCCATCATGGATGACATCCTCATTTCCACCGCCACCGTCAACCCCGCCTCGCTCTCCCCAGAGCTTGGCCCGGTTGACGACTCATCTGAAGATGCCCCTGAGCAGCCCTCGACGGAGGCGCAGACCAGTGAAATGACTTCGGCTCCCTCTCCCGACTTGACACAATGTCCTGCTGAGACGTTGTGCGACCTGCAGTGTCAATCGTCGGCGGAGATGCCCAAGTCGTTCCTGGTCTCGCAAACCTCGATGGTGCCAGCCTTGGCCTGGCTGCTGCAGCTTCGGATGATGTTGCTTTCAGCCTCGGCGATTCTTTCAGCCTGTCAGCGGCCCTTGACACAGATCGCTATGTCCTCGAAAGCGGGCTTCTCTCTTCTCCCAACTCCTCCATTATTGACGACGATTATCTGGCTGGTGACTCTGCCGCCGGCTTCACGCATCAGTCCGACTTCGACCTGTTCGACATCAACGACTTCCTCATCGACGAAGCAAACCCTGGCGCTTCAGACTTTATGGCAGCGAGCGACTTCGCCGCTGCGGACCATGAACTCGACTTCAAGGTCCATGACCCTGAGACTCAAGTCTCTTCGGAAAATCCTAACCAGCAGCCCCAGCCTGGCGCGTCCGCTTTCGGATGCGACGCTGGTGGCATTGCGGTTGGTGTCTGAAGGGCGTGATGATCGGGTCGGGAACTTGCGGCGCGAGTCTAATGGGACGCGCGGTGATAATAGCGAACTGACACGATGTTTAAGCGGCATCGCCTTGCCGTCGAAGGATGTCCTCTTGACTCTCCTATGGGCCTTGAAGGTCGAGGAAAGGAGGATACGACGGAGAAGCGGCGCAGCTCTCGACCCTGAGACTCGCTCCCAACAACAAACAGCCCAGAATTATAAGTTAAAGGTGGTAGGAGAGAAGCGGAAGATGGCAGATGTCGATGGCAGCAAACAGAAGCGCTATCGACTCTTTTGAAACGAAATGTAAACATGACAATTGGAGTAGGGGGGCAAAGGCGTCACAACGGAACCAAATATCTCTAATGTCCTAGGAAGGGACTACCCAAGGGCTGGGGATTTGTACATTTTTAGTAAATCCATGCAACTATCAAAGCATGTCGATGTTGATTCAAAAATATTTCAACCAACTTTGCGCCATCGTCGTATCTGTGAGCGCTCGATTCCTCGGAATGTTCTAGTTGGAGCTGGTCTCCTTGATAGGAAGCATAATACGTTGTTGAATGCTCGCTTATTTTCCCCAACACCGAAACACATAATACACTTATTGCCAAGCCTTGAAACTTGCTTACCACAATCCATCCATCTCCTGCATGGCGGCTTCGTCGTCCGCGAAATCGTTGCCTAGATTTCCCCCGCCGCTTGTCTTCTCTTGCAAAGTTTTTGATGGCTGGTCTTGCCCTTCCGCCTCAGCAATTAGGGCATCTAGATCATCCCCGTCTGATTCAACATCCGCTGGTTTTGATTTCCTTGACCGTTCCTGATCCTCAGCTTCAGCAATCAAGGCCTCCAGATCGTTGTCCTCAGGCTCGTCGTTGAGTATGGATACTACCGGGCGAGAAGCCCGCGGGGTTGCGTCATAAAGATCGTCATCGTCTGGGACATCATCCCTTTCTGGTGTTTTTGGCCTCTGAGTTGTGGTTGCTGTGGTGCGTCCCGTAGAACCCCCGATATCTCGACTCGAGTCCACGATGTCATCGTCCTCGTCTTGTTCCTTATCTTCACCGTACTTGGGCTTTCCCTCGTTGATGAAGTCGTTTCGTGCTATCATAACTCGCTTCTTGTGTCCCGCTTTCTCCACCATGCTAAGGGCGTCGAGGAACTTCGCCTTGGGAAGAGGTCGTCGAGCCAGAGCTGGTAGAAAGACAGCAAGCGGCCGGCATCGGAGAACTGCACAATTCTGTGTCAGTATTCTAACCTGAATTCTAGGTGCTAGACTGCACGCACCTCGTGGCCCTTGCCCTTGATCTTGAGGTCTCGGGCTCTGGCCCTCAACTTGGGGATGCCATTCTCGCCGAGCAACCTGTTCGCAGATGTCGTCAGCGAAGTCCAACATCCGCATGTGAACAACTACTCACCTCTCCTCATCAAGCTTAACCCTGGGGACTCGAGCTCGCTTCTGCACAGAGACTTCCTCGTCAAGCCCAAGCCCAGATTCTCGCTCCTTTCGTTTCTTTGTAGTTGCGTCGGGAGGTGGAGATCCGAATGGATCATCGGAAAAGTCGTCGACACCGTAATTGTCTAAATCATCGTGCCTTACCGTGGCTGGAGGATTCGATGCGAGTGCGGAAGGCATTGTTGGCAATAATGTGATTGATGGCAATGCCAGTTGCGACAATGACGATCGTTGTCGCCCATGTCGCGTCTGTGCCGCCAGGAACGCGTCGCGGAGCTTAAGACTGATATTCTTTCGCCCCGCCAAAACCGCAACCACCACGTGACCAATCATCACCGGCTTCGATGGGCTGACCAAAACACGTGATCTAAGCCTGAGGCACCAACCGCCGGCTCAAGGTTGAATGTACCGAATTGACGACTTCGACCTTTGTGATCCAATTGAGAAATTGTCCCGGACAAAGCAGCGCACTATGGCCGAGAGCGCGATCAAGCAGCCCACCTCGACTTTTGTCGGGACCAGCAAGGTCGTCCAGACCGATTACCCGGTACGTTTTCCCACAATTGGGCCTGCAATGGATGACCTTCGCTAACTCTGAGGATATAGCTCATCGACAATGATCCGTACGTTACCCTCCACTCGCGTCCTCCCGCTGCCTCCGCGGACCCGAACCGCTGCATTCGATACTCCCGAGCGCTGAAAGTGCGCACTCAGCGATGGACACCCAACTGACTTCTTCGGCAGTCACTTCAAGCGAGTCGTTGGCTACGCCCGTACCTCCGACTATGTCTACGGCCTGATCGCGACTGCTTTCGCTCCCGCCGCCCTCATTACCCTCGAGAAGTTTGCTCCCTCGCATGTTGGAAAGGGTGGTTTCCCCAAGGCTCTGCGGTTGGCCGGTGGTGTTGGTGTCATTGGTGGTTTCCTCTACTTCTACCAGAGATCATGCCGTACGCCTCTATAATGATCCCATTCCTTGTACTCACTTACACCTCTAACAATGTCATAATAGTCCGCTTTTATGGCGCCACCGAGAACTCCCGAGAGATCGAGATGGATATGCGCGAGATGGTGGACAAGGTCAAGGCCGGCGAGTCTCTGTACGGCGCGAGCCGACTGACCCCCCATATGCAGGGTGTTGCTGCCCGTCAGAGCCGATACTCGGCCCTGTTCATCAGTACGATCCCCTGGTTCAACTTTGTGAACCACAACCAGCACGGCGTGGACACAGCCAAGTACTACCAGCAGGCCGAGCGGGAACTGGAGGCCGAGCGAGCGGGTAAGAGCTCGTAAGGAAAAGTTGAGAAGAATGAAAGGAAGTAAGGAAGTAAAGGGAAGAAGGTTGTGTATATTACCAGACCAGAGGGTGGGGAATCATTGCCTCGACGGCGCGGTGGCTTTTCTTGCGAAGAAGAAAATAGATTTTCTTTGGATCACCCAACCCACACGTGCTTGCTCAGTGCTATTATATGTCATGCTATGTGGTGAACTGGTAGATGATACCTCATACCTAGTCGCTCAGAGTATCTAGGCTCAGGATCAGAGAGTCATCACTCATCAACGCCCTCGCTTCCTGGCACATGTCTTGACCTTCCCTTGCTGTTCAGTCTCCCAACAATCCAGTCAGTCACCTTGGAAATAGATTAAGCAGGAGATTGGCATACGTTCGGTAACTTGGTACTCAGTCGGGGCTCTCCAGAGTCTATGTTTACCTTGTATGGTGCTGGGATATTGGGAAATGATGAGCTGATTGAAGAATAGTTATCTTAGTGGACTGCAGTGCGTTCTATTGTCCATCGTGAGGCCTCGCTAGGCACTTATTTTTTCAGATGATTTCCGCGAGCATCATCATGCTCAATGCTGGAAAGAGGAAGGAAAGAATTAGGGGTAGCCTCATGGAAATATCACGCCAATTGTATAGCACTGTTCAAACTTAGTACATATTACACCACAATAGGACTTTCCCGCGAGGTAAATGATCATATCAAACCATAAAGTTAAAGTTCATCAACAATGGTAGGACGAGACAACAATAAAAAATATAATCTTGAAAGGGCAAAAAACATACAACAGCAGGGATTCCCCGGTCGTCACCGACCCGAGTACTAATCTGCCGCTTCTCAGCTTGACTAAGGGAGAGCGGACGGGATCCCGTATTTTCTGAGAGCTATGGTCGTATGTATCAAGCAAGGGAGTAGAATCAACCATAAAAGTTAGATGGAGTGCATCCTAAAACCCAAAAAAGAAAACATACAACAGCGAGGATTCCCCGGTCGTCACCGACCCGAGTACTAGTTCGCCCCTCACCAGCTTGACTAAGGGAGAGCGGACGGGATCCCGTATTTTCTAGTGGGTATGGTCGTATGTACCAGGTCGAGGCAATATTACAGTCTATATTAGTCGCATGAACATGATTGGCGATAATGATAATAACCCACCAATCGACCTTTCTATCACAATCAGCATGTCTGTCACAGATAGCCGAGGCTTAACAAGTTCCACGATTCTGTTTTTTATATAGAAAAAGGGAACAGAAAAAGAAAGAAAACGAGAGACATCGATTCTGTGCCGGTTCGTGAGTTGCAGTCCCATGATCCATGTCATCGGGACTCGGCCAGTTCCGGCCTCGGTACTAGTACTGCTACTCCGTACTTCGTACTTGGTGCTACGAGTTGCCGCACAGCGTGAAGGTGGCAACCAATCAAGGCACATGCAAAGCGGGAGTGACCAGCAACCCAAGGCCACCTTCTCCGCCCTCCTTCCTCATTCATGAGATAGACACTAAAGACAGCGATGTAGCGGCCCGATAAATAGCATTCCCCTTCTTTTATTCTCTTTATCTTGTTCAACATACTCTCTCCCCCTGTCACGCTCATCATCACCAGCCATGGCGTCCCCACCCAACAACAACCAAGACGAACTGTCCATGGATCTTCCCATTGTCGACCTCGACACTTACCTCAACAACGCCCTTGACTCAGACGCCGCCCAGGCCGAGTGTCGCAAGGTCGCCGACGCCCTCATCACATACGGCGCCCTCGTTCTGCACGATTCACGTGTTTCCGAGTACGACAATTCGACCTTTCTCGACCTCCTCGAGGACTACTTTGCACAGCCTGATGCTCTTCTCCGCAAAGATGAGCGCCCGGAGCTGAGCTATCAAATCGGCGTCACCCTCGAAAACACCGAGAAGCCCAAGTGTGCGGTCGATGAGCCCTGCCTCGATGTTATCCAGCGCCTTCATCCTTCGCAGCGGCCCCTGGATATCTCGGCTCATTCGCCTGATCCCAAGTGCCGATTCTTCTGGCGGATGGCCGAGCCTCCTCCTTATACCACCCAGTTCCCGGGGCTCAACGCTTCCAACGTTGTTCCGGATGCCCCTCACATTAAGGCTCGCTGGACGCCCGCCATGAACCAGTGGGGTTCCTCAATGACGAATGCGTTCGTCTTATCCCTCTTTCGACTTGTATGACTTCACCATTGCATACTCACATCCTCTTACAGTGTTTCCAAACTCGCCGAAATGGCCGCCGTCGGCCTGGGTCTTCCCGCTCCGTTCTTTAGTGATGCCGGGCGCTACGGGTTTGTCCTCCATTCAGCAGCCGTCAGCAGAACACGGCATTTGGCTCATTACTTCATTCCATAGGCCCCATCTCCTTGCGCCCACTGCCTCTGACCTGCAAAAGTATGGTGATAAAGACACTATTCTCGCTGGTTTCCATACCGATCTCAACTTCCTCACCATCCATGGCCGCTCTCGATTCCCTGGCCTGCATATCTGGGCGCGAAACACGGGAAACCGCATCCCTGTCAAGATCCCCCCCGGCAACTATCTGCTCGTCCAGGCCGGAAAGCAGATTGAGCACATAACCGGCGGCCTGATCAAGGCGGGTTTCCATGAGGTTGTTATCAACGAAAAGACGCTTGCCACTATTGAGCACCGGAAGCGCGAGCTTCCCGACCGCCCGCTCATTCGTATATCGAGCACTTTGTTCTGGCACTTGGGCTCTGACTTTGACCTAGCCCCTATTCCCAAACTGGCTGAGCGAGCGCGTCAACTCAGGGCGCTCCAAACTGAAAATGGTAGAGACGAGGGTCAAGAGACTGGATATCCAGCCATGAAGGTTGGCCATCAAGTACAAGAGTGCGCTGCCCGTCTATGGTTTTCCTGCTCTTTGGCCGATTCGATGCTAACGCCGTGTCCGCAGTGAACTGAAACACATTGCCTTGATGACCTGAGATTGTCTTCGCTATTATAAAAAGCAAGACCAAAGTTACTGAATGCGGTACCGACATGCGTTGTTACTCACAAGTCATTCCGACCACAGCGATGGAAGTATATGTGCAGTAATATGACATGGAATATGACCGCAAGGGTGACTTGGACTGACAATACCGGCTTTATATGTTTCTTTTACTTTCACTTTCACAACTATCTTGTATATAAACATACTATTTTATTTCGTCAGACGATTCGTTGATGTCGACTTGGTAGATTAGGTAACCACACTACTGGGTGCCCAAGACAATTGACGACTCCCACTTGACATCAACACTCGGGGTATCCGCTGTGGGTGTTGACCATATTAACATGTAACTACGATTTCCTCCTCTTTTGTAACAACTCCTAACCTTCCTTGGTTGCTTCCTTGGTCTGAGGGACAGGTGAAGTATCGGTCACCTTGACTCCCTCAAAGCCACCGTGTTCCAAGCTTGAGCCCCTTTCGGCGGCCGAGTTGTTTCCCTCTGCCAATGTTTCAACGACGGCGGGCTGATCTTCGCGCCAGAAGTCCTTCTTTCCCTTACTAAGTCTGACAGTCCAAGGAGGCAGAAACCCACCAGGAATGCGCCACGTCCATCCGTCTCTTTCCTCGTAGTTGGGGGGTACAATGCGACCGCCGGAGGCAATCTTAATCAACCAGACGAGAGTGTTGATCAAGATGAAGGTGCAAATACCACCGATGAGACCATCGGCAATAGAGTAAGTGAAGGGCATAAGCGCGATGGTGAGGAAGGCAGGAACAGCATCGCCCATGTACTTCCAGTTAACGTCGACGACAGAACTGGCCATCATGGAGCCCACGAGAATGAGGACGCAGCCGGTTGCCCATGGCGGAATCGAGGCAAAAATCGGGGCGAAGAAGATGGAGATGAAGAAGCAGATACCGGCAACCATAGCAGACAATCCAGTCTTTCCACCCTCAGAGATTCCAGCGCCAGACTCAACGAACGCGGTAACGGGAGGGACACCAAGAACAGCCCCAATGGAGATGCTGATGGCATCG
Source organism: Neonectria sp. DH2 (assembly GCA_003934905.1). Lineage (NCBI taxonomy): Eukaryota > Fungi > Ascomycota > Sordariomycetes > Hypocreales > Nectriaceae > Neonectria > Neonectria sp. DH2. The sequence continues at coordinate 5,508 of RQWH01000020.1, read as the reverse complement.
ACCATGTAGGCGGCGGATGATCCCTCAAAGTCCTGGGTAACGGGGTCGACGAGATTGGCAAAGCGAGCCATACCGTACAGGGTACCAGTACAGTCGAGAATGTCGACATAGAGGAAGGTGACCAGCGCAAGGCCAAACTGGCCTTTATACTCCCCCACGTCCCACTGTAGAACGTTGAGAGTTTTCTTGATCTCGTGGAAGTCCACAACTTTCTTGAAGAAGTCAAAGGAACTGTCGCCAACGGCAGTATAGGGGAAGTAAGTGACCGGAGTGCCTCGAGGCCACGAGATGATGCTGACGAGAAGAATGCCGAAGATGACGGCGCCCTTGACACGATACAGCATGAGCATGACGGTAAAAATGCCGCCGCAAAAGATTCCGATCCACATGGCAGGGTATCGCATCTTCGTGGAAGAAGGGCAAACACCATCCTCGTTCAAGTCCAAGGGGTCGCAGCCGGCGAGTTCGGTCGGGGTAGCGGTTCCTGGCACAATAAGGGCGATGCCCTCACTGTAGGTAAGTCCGATGAGGGTGAGGAACAGGCCGATACCGACGCTGGTAGCGACCTTGATGGAGCGGGGAATGGCACGGGCGAGCCACTGACGCATTCCGAGGAGGGTAAGACCCAAGAAAACGAAGCCTTCAATGAAGATGGCTGTGAGGGCAACTTCGAACGGAACACTTTTATTACCATGGGAACCAACTAGTCAATTGTGTTAGCCAAATCCTCCTGCGCCGGGTATGAGCATGGTTCACAACTAACCAACGGTATAGGTAAAATAGGCATTGAGACCTGAAAAAGCGCTTGTGTTAGTCTTCGTCACTGTCGAAGCAGGGATACACGCGAGGGTGAGAGATCGTGTGGACTAGACATACCCATTCCAGGGGCCAAGCCGACGGGACTGGTATCGATATGGTCAGCACTCAGAGTGTCTTGTAGGAAGGGCCGTGACAAGAGAAAACAAGGAGTGAACTTACAGATTGGCGAATAGACCCATGCAAAATGAAGCAAGAGCGGAGATGGCAGCAGTAGCGGTTACAGCGTCACGCTTAATCGTTTGGACACATAGCAAGTACTCTTCGTTCTCGTAGCAGTAGGGATCTTTGCCTGTGTCATCATTGCAGATACAAGTGCCGCCAGTCTCGGAGACAATGGACGAGTTGACGGCGATAATGTAGGCCATGGCGAAGAAAATTGCGAGGCCAGCTCGGAGCTCGGTGAAGAACAAAGAGCCCTTGCGTTCGCGGGGCTATTCATGATAGGTGGAGCTGTCAGCAAACTCGAATCTTGATTGGGGTCGCTGACCGAGCTCCAAAGAAAAGTTGGGGTCGACTTACATGACCGGAGCCTTCGAGCTGAAACCAGCGGCCAAAGGCGCTGGCCGCGATTTTGTGGTTGGTGGTTTGAATCCAAGTCATGATGATGGATGACTTGTCGACGATTGCAAAGGTCTGAGGAGGGGGGGAAGGGGAGGTATTCTCAAATGGTGTTGATGAGGGGAACCGGTCCAGTCTTTAATGGCAAGGAGGGAGGCAAGATGGAGGACCAGGTCAAGGTCTAGAAGCAGTTAGATTCAGCTCCAGGGGCAAGGTCTAAAGTGTCCGATTTGCCTGACAGGGTGCAGATAGAGGATGGCGAGCACAGGGCAGATGCAGTGAGGGGATATAGACAACGGAGATTGGATACGAGTGGGGTGTAAGGGGTGGTTCGGCGATGGACTGGGGGTTGCGACCACGACTAGGGCTTGCGACTGGGGTTGGGAGCGATGATGGGAACATGAGAACATGGGCATGGGCAGAGACGGACTTATTTAATCTAGGCCACAGTCTGGATAAGACGGACAGAATGTCGGGGGATTGGCCAAGAACAGGTAGGAGGCGCTCGACCGCGCGGGGGGATGGAATAGGATGAGATAGGACGGATGAGGACAAAAACAAATGCAACGACGAAGACGACGAAGACGACGAACCAAATCTACGTACCTGAGGGGCGTACAGTACTGGGACAAGCCAGGCAATGCAGATGCGATGCAGTGCAATCCCAGTCGGAATGCGGCGACGGAACGTCAAGCAAGACCAGAGGCGCAGAACGGCGCGATGCGATGCGATGCGACGGCGGACGGGAGCGCTGGATCCGTATCTGGGCGATCGGCTGGGGTTGCAGAACCCAGGACAGGACCGAGCCTAGGTCTAGGGTTAGGTCCAGACTCCGGAGCTGAGCTAGACAAAGATAGGAAAGCAGGACAAGCAGGCGAGGTCGAACAACCAGACGAGACGAGTTGACGACGGCCGACGATAGTCAATGGTTGGCTGGCGGGCTTGGTTGGTGGCTTTTGTGGTGGCCGGCGGGACAGGTTGACAGGGTGCTTTTGAGGCAAACGCGACAGGGTGGTGAAAGATAAAGAGGCTTTTGATCCGGGTGTGTGCTAAAGCTGAAGCTGGTGTTGTTGATTGCCCCTAGACTGACGATGCAATGGGTGTCGTCTCAACAATCGAAGTGCAGCGACGAGGCTAGGTACTGCGCTGTAGTCGGGCTGTATCAGCCCAGTATATTTCTGAGCTGAAGAAAAAGGGACAGAAAGAGAGGGAGGAAGGAAGGAAGAAGACGGGTAAAAAGTGATCAGCCCATGCACGGATCTGAGAGAAAACGAAGAAAAAATCGCCATCGACGGTGGAGGCAAGTGCGCACCCGTCCCTACTCGGTACTGTACCCAGTGTCATTTCATCTCTGTGTCCAATTTTTCTGGCTCCTCTTGTCCCCCAGTTTTTCCTCCATCGGTCATCATCCATTCCCTTCCTGGGTGAGCTAGGAATCCTTTGCCTTACCAGAGGCGTGAGTGGCCGGCGGCGCATCATGAATCCAGCATAGCACCGGGGTCTATTCCCCACGCGGTAGACCGGGAATTACAACGGCCATGGCCGAAACAGAGTGGGGATGGAAAGATAACGATGCGGATACTACATATGTACAGTGCTGGAACAGTATTCGAACATGCGCGAGTCGAGAGCCCGCGACCCAGTCGTTGAGCGTCAGACATCATCTAGTGCTGGGGCAACGACTGAGGCTTCATCCTCTCTTTACCTCCGCATCTGAGTGTGCATCTGGGTCAGCATCTGCATCAGCATCTGCTCGAGGGCCAAGACGACCCCGTCGATCGAGAACTGGTCTGATGACGTGAGGGATACAGCGGGTCGGTCTGTGTGTCTGTCCGCGCTGTGACTTGTGCCTGCCGTTGGCCGCCTGGCTGTCTTCCCTGGCCCTGTGTTGGTCCTCTTGTGGCTCGATGGACATCGTGAGGACGGTTTGTGGTGCCATGTCCGCATCAAGTATCCATTCAACTGTCACTCTAGGGCAGTTTCGACCAGAAAAACAGCCCAGCAGAGACTTGGTATTGTGCTGTCCCATCAAGTCAAGTGGCCCGAGTTATTCGAATGTGGAGGTACTTGTGCCTTGTGGATCGTCAGATGTGGATCGTGGACCCTGACTTTGGAGGTGAGGGCCGCACAGAATGTATATTCCCTCCCCAAGATCGATCTGCTGCTCCGCTCACATTGTTTATTGTTTGGCTAGGCTTGACAATGACTATATGAGGTTGGACGATGCATCGTCCGTTGGTTGGACGCGTTAGACTTACGTATCCGTAGTTGCGGGAGGATCAAAAGCAGCCCATGAACCAACTGGTGGATCTGCGCCGCTTCTAGAAGCCCTCACCTGTGTTCCAGCGCAGATCCACCAGATGCGTGACACTGACATCCCACCCCCAGCTTGCTTTGTGGATCGCAATCCGATCTCCTTGTGAGGCGCATTTGAAGGGGAAGAAAGTGTTGTGTCTGCACCAGCGACAACCACGACAGCGGTGATGCTGATGATGCTGGTGCCCAAACATCCGTAGTCGGAGGCTGCCGTTAACGGATGGTCGGCTCCGACAAGGAGTGAGGGGATAAGATAAAGAAAAAGGCATGTGATTGCTTGATTGATTTGATTGTTATCACTGGCGGCGATATTGATCAAGATTGCACACGGTGTCTCTGGGCGTGTGTTTGCATGTGTTGGCTTTTTCTGTCGTGCCTTCGTGTCCGTGTGTCTGCTTCTGGTGTGGGTGTGGTGTGCTCCTGTTTGGTCGAGATAGTGAGCGCGGCAAAACTAGGGCCGGCCATTAACTCAGATGGGAAGCTATGTACTGGAACTGACCGAGACGCAAGATAAGGGCGGACCGTTGATAACGGCCAGCTTATCGTCACGAGACCAGTTTCGACTGCTAACAGGTTTTAGTGAGCAAGTGCGAGGGCCCTGATGAGAGTGGGGTCTAGGGTTTATGTGGGGGGGGGGGGGGGGGGGGGGGAAGCTAGATGGAACTCCGAAAGGAAAGTATTGGGATATGGAAGGGAAGGAGGGGTAAAGATCCGAAGAAAGGCAATGCAAACCCAAAGTCGAGTGCCTCCTGTTTGTTTGTACACCGCACACCGCCCACCGCACCAGGTTGTACACCTTGACCTCGGTCAGTACCGAGTACCGAGAATCCCTTACCTCGAGCGGATTGCGTTTCGCACCTCTTCTTGGAATCCGATTGGAGGACGGCGAGAGGCTCCCGCGCTCACAGATTTGGAGGAAACACCTTACGGGTGCGACTCTCACGCACCAAGTCGTGTCACCCTCCCCTCATCAATGCGCTTCTTGATGCATTCCATTTTCATCGCAGCACTCGGTCCACCCACTCGGTCGGCTCCCTGGCGCATAGCACAGCTTGCTTGCATTTGTTGGTCGAGAGCAGCTGGCCGAGTTCTCTTGTTGATTGAAGCCCCTTACGTCGAAGCCTCGTAATACGTAATACACACCCTCAACACAACCTCTTCGTCCTTAGGGACTCGAAGCAAGCCGCACGCGCCCGGATGCAGGGGGAATCGAATATCCCCAAAACAAAAGAGTTGACAGGAATATCAGAACCTGGTTGGGTTGGCCGGCCCGCTCAAAACTCAGCACACCAAAGGCTAGGGGGACACTTCATGCACCTGCACGGATGAGTTCTTAGTCTGACTTAGTTGCTTGGCTCCCGACCTCACGGCTATTTGGGAGTAAGCTAGGTCATTGGAAACGTAAAGGGCATGTAAGAGCCCGAGTGTTGTATTGCATTGCATTGTTGTACATGACAATTACACGATGGTCAGCCTCAGCTCTTCGGACTGCTGCTTACTTGTTGTCATCGACGACGGCTGGAACTTTGGTGTCAAGGAGCACTGCATCGATACCCAGTATCGATGCCCTCGCATGATGAATACGACTCTGCTCTGCGCATCGTGGACTAGGTCCCCTGTTGCCGTTGCCTGTCCCGATTCTGAAGCCGATTCTGATCCAGATGCCACGCCAGTTTGCTGCTCAGCCTCCTTGGACACGCAACCCTTCATGCAGCAGCCGACCAGTCAATTACCATTACTGAGTATCTTGATATCCAAAAAGAGTGAAGCCTAGTTCATTACGTGCCGGCTTGGCTTCAGCGGGCTGGGAGTGGG